>JAJTUB010000009.1:74484-674484 GCA_036971345.1 Dactylellina drechsleri
AAACTACTCACACGAGAAATTGAACTGGCGTAAAATAGTTTATATTCTTTCACTTCTGCAAGAATACTACCAGGTAACGCAAGTGGCTATTAGCTCAGCCAAGTATGGTAGACTCGTTCTTAGATGGTATAAGACTGAGGAACTTGCTCAAACTTGAAAGCTGAAACAGTTTGCTCAAATTTTGCATCTTGTGTATGGCACACAGAGCAGTGTATCCATTAATTATAAAGGAAGAATGTAGATACTTATCTATAATTTGGGTTCGCAAGTCTAATCTGCTGTCCCAGTCCGAAGCTTAGAGTAATGAGCTTTGGCGTAGTCCAAAGTCCTAGTCTTCGTTAATGCATCGATACTGCCCCTATTTTAAGTTATCTTAGCGGAATTAATCGCTCCGGGCCGTTGCCTAATCGTATTTGAATTGAATCGACACGAAAACACTGATCTCGTATTCGCTTACACTCTTGCCAAATGGTCTGTCTTACTGTTGAAATAGTAGGCGACCAAGGATGTTACTTATTACCCGGTGCCCCGTCCCAGAATCTCCGAACCAAAAGAAAAGGTCCTACGGCATGACTCAAGTTTATCAATTGTTCGGAGGTTCGCAGTCGAGACTAAGATCAGTAATCACATAAAACGCATCTCGTGCAGATATTTCTTTGAAGATGTAACTCCCCGCTAGTTTAGTGTAGGTTTTGGCATGTTCGTGTTTTGATTTACCCTTATAGGCGCCTAAAGAAAGGTGTGGGTTTTAAGCGATCTATATATGGGTAAATCGCTAACCATATGGGTTCTAGCGATCATGGTCTTTATACGTAGAAATTTACGTAAATATACACGTATGCACAGGCTTTTGCGTACTTGTTCGAAATTTGGCCGCATATCCAGGACTTGCCCTACGGACGATACTGATTTGTCGTAGGAAAAAACCCTAATCAATTAGTATATAAGTACTTAAGTACCAACATACACTACGACCTCGAGAAACTCGAGCTAGCTCTAGGCTATTAATATATTGAATATGTTTACTCGAGCAAAAGTCATATATAGTTAAGTAGTCTAAATTTGACGCTCGTGCAAGCAGAACAGAGAGGATACCACTCAAACCTTTAAACAGATCGGAGTTGGATTGACGGTGCTCAAAGTCAAACCGAATGTCAAAACTATAGACAAACAATCGAGCTCCGTAGCACAACCAGTCGCATATCACACTTATATCCGCTGGCGTCAGGGCTCTCTGAAGTATGGAGGTTTTGTGACTACTTCGAGCTAACGGGGTCTCTTAATCTTTCCGAACGCTATTAACCGCTGAGACCCAAATTAGAAAGGAGGAATAAAAAAAAAAAGAACTGAGGCGTTCTCTTATATATCATATCATATATTCCAACATCTTTATAAAGAAAGGTCGATATATAACAATATATTATATGAGTTGATTGG
This sequence comes from Dactylellina drechsleri, assembly GCA_036971345.1. Taxonomy (NCBI): domain Eukaryota; kingdom Fungi; phylum Ascomycota; class Orbiliomycetes; order Orbiliales; family Orbiliaceae; genus Dactylellina; species Dactylellina drechsleri. The sequence continues at coordinate 75,922 of JAJTUB010000009.1, forward strand.
TATCAATTTCAAAGTCTAACCCCGCTCAAAATAGGGCTTATATCGTGGAGATAACCACTAGGTGGGAAAGTTAGCATCTCTTTATCCATTAGTGGAGCCTACAACATTCCTCATAGCTAAGTAGAGGTGTATCTAGCTAGCGGCATATAATATAAAGTATAGTCATCTCGTATGAAGTGTCAATCATGATTTCGTAATTCAAAATACCACGTGAAGAATCGTAAATACTATGGCTCGATTCAACTGAAGGCATTTCGAGCCGTTCTAAATATTTATATGTCTTAGCTTACACAATCTTGAATGTTCTTAGATATGAGATGTTCCGGATGAACCCAAACTAGTGCAGTGTGATACGGGCATACGGGCATGCCTTTGCCATGGATTCTTAGGTTACCCTTGAAAGATGTGGTTTTCGAAATTTCACGTCACTGTGGCGCACCAAGTTGTCTCTTGCGGCTAAAAAAGGTGCCCCGGGGAACCACCGGCAACTCACCTGAACACCACTCCAAAAACCTCCAAACGTTATTTCACCACTAAATAATTTTTAAACCCAAAACAAAAACAATACAACTATTATATTATGTATTGGGGATAATTTACTAATTTTCTTCAGCGAAAATCGTTGATCTTTCGGTAAGTTAATTTTGGCTCTGCTCCGGGGAGCCTCTGGGAAAAGCCTCTCAACTGATGCCAAGAGACGTACAGTAACTTTTCTTACAAGCCTTCGTAGTGGGTTTTTAGAAAGAATTCATCTCGTGCGTGTACGAAATATTTTCTCTCTATCTTAATGGGCCCTTCTAAGGAGAGCGTTAGCTGGGGTATGAATTGGTCATTCTCGTGGTGCGTTGGGGAAGTTTTCTGGGGTCTTATCATGTGTCCGAGCGGAGTCTTAGCAGGCGGAAGGTGAATACCCGATTGGGTGGTTTGTTAACTGGAGGAGACAAACGAAAGATGACCTGCAGCACCTCGAATCATGAGTGCGCTCTGCATCGATATATATCTACGAAGTAGGAACGGGCTGGTTGGAAACGGGATGGGTTTTTAAAAGTTCAGGCTAAAGTTAAATCCGGTACCAGACACAAAGCGAAGGAACTGACGACAGGCCGGACGGTCGATTCGGCACTCTGATGCATGACAGCGATCCGGTTGAAAGTGCGAACCAATTTGGCCGAGGCCGGTTGCAAACTGCCTAATTGAATAATTCCCATGGTATGCTGCCGTTCATACTTGGTACCGTCGCCGTCTCGAATTTCTTTACCAAGAAATTCATGGCACAGTAAATGCAGCTGCATGAGGAATCCGTCGATCGAAGAGGTCCGAGAGCAGAATCTTGTTCATCGCTTGGCCGCTCAGTTCTGAAGTACGTACGTAGGAAAAGTAGTTACCCCACACTTATGACATTGCAGTCTCAGTGCACAGAACATGTCCGGCTAAACAAAATATTCGAAATCCGGGGGATTTGACGTGCTAATCTAGTGACAGAATTCAAGGTAGTCGACGATACTCAGAATACACGGGCGCCGTGCGTGCCTACACTCCAATATTGGCATATTTATTATAAAAGGAAACGGAACACCAATATCAAGTTCGCTATTGCCAAATATCGATTCAAGTACTGAAGTATTTAATTCCTCAGAGCCTGTATTCGTTCCGCGGGCCAAATGCAAGCTGAGAAGACTTTTCTGCGTTTGGGTTCTGGAATTTACACAATTTGCAAAGAGAGGTGATTATTTTAGCCTGAGCGCACGGCCCTGGGCATGCAATGCAAGACCCGTGAAGCCTGATGCTGGACCCACATATCTGGACCCACACGTAGCACCACTTGCTCCCAATCAGAATCGCTCTCCACTTTAAGAAGGCTTCGAGGATTCTTTGCGGATGCCCCGTCTTCCCGAGCGTGGCTTTCTGGGCCTATTAAGGGCAGCATTTCCCTGGCTTCGCTCCAACTCACTAAAAGTTTTCGATTTTCTGGGTCGAACGTGTAAGATCCGTCAACCAGCGGAAGTCGAAATATACGCGGCAGACGACAGATTTTAAACGTCGAGTGCGCTTGCGATTCCCACCTCGAGCCTTTACCGTCGACTAATCGATAATTCATTCATAAAAGCATTTGGGACTCTAAGCTCGGGTACGTTAGTACCCGTCGCCCGAGTACACATCATGGTCTATCCAATGCAAAACCTCTGCTTGGCGGTCATTACTATGATGCCATTGCTGTCAACAATATTTTGCTCCCTACGATTTTACGCAAAGCGAAATAGCGCAGGCAGGATCGGACCAGACGATTGGTTAGTAGCGATTGCAACGGTATGTATATGAACCCAACTACAGCTTTTGGTCAGGATGCTGTTTGGTAAGATGGTAAAACTGATTTGTTTGATAAAGGTATTTTCTATCGTCATAATATACCCATCATGGAGATGGACCAAGATGTGGCATTATGGGATCCACGTTGAGGATATAGATTGGCACTATAAGGAGCCGTCAATGCTTGAATATTATAGGGTTAGTCTCTAATTCTTAACTCCACCCCATGTAAAATGTCTTTAAATTTCTTGCTGAACGATATTATTATTATTCCATAGGTCTCAATAATATTCTTCATGTTCAGTGTGTGGATATTACCACTAGTCAAGGCGTCGATGATTATCCTGCTTCTTAAACTAGGTGGTATTATGACACCTATCAGAATTTCTATGTACATCTTGTTCGCCGTCAATGCCATCGGCGCAATTGTACCAGCACTCTTTTATTTGTTTGAATGCCCGCCCTTGACCGGCAATACCTGGCAGCAGAGAACCTTTGGAGACCTACACTGTGCAGGGCGCATAGTGGTTGGCAGGGTCAATATCTTCCAAGTGTGCCTCAACATGTTCACCGATCTCTTGATTTTTCCAATTCCGGTTTACTTGACATGGAAATTACAAAAGACAAGCATGCGGGATCGCTTGATTGTTGTCTTTTTATTTTCATTGAGTTTAGGGTAATTATCTATCCAACATCCCGAACTCCTTCAGGCGCAAAAGAGCCCATAACTAACACTACATGCTATCTCTAGTGTTTCGGCCATCGGTGCAGTCAGGATCTATCTTACATATAAAGAGCGACTGTATAGGGAAGTCGCAATTGATTGGACATGGAGCATCTCATTCTGCGTGAACCACCTCGAGCATGGCATGGCAATCATCTTTGCTTGCGTTCCAAGTCTTAGGGTTCTTCTTCTGAGTTGGCTGGGATACCGTGATGGAGTTATACGGAGCTCTTCACACCGACGAAATTCATCATATCCTCGAACGATTGGTGACAGTACGCGGCGGGGATCTCTCGGCTGTCCTTCTAGCCCGAGGAAAGCGCATATCAGAGGAATTGAAGTTACCTGCTTGACTACTTTCGACGTCGAAAGTACCGCTATCAGAGACTACCCCTGCAACCATAGTATCAAAAGCAACGATGCGTATAATACCAGTCTTGAGAATGAAACAAGTTCTTATTCTGGCTCGCAAACAGAGATCGAAATCAAGTCGCCGAAGGAATGAAACCGGCGTCAAGTCATTGTATGCTTTTTGTTTTTGATAGTTTGAAGACGATATCTTTATGACCATGATATGTATTTTAGCGTGCTGCATTTCACTGCAATCTTGTACATTTTTTCATACTTCTGGGTGGATAAGCCAAGGAGAATTCGGCGTTATCATTTGCCTCTAGGTAATTTTTCTTAAGTTTTTGGTCTGATTCTCATCCACGTAAACCTTGTACTTTTTTTTAATGTGTATACTACACTAAGTCGACCTACGATTAATCCCGATTTAAATCTACTGTACGTCGTGCCAGGTCACTTTGGAAAAATATCATTATCAAGATGAGCAGTAGTTGCTTTGTCAATTTTCTGATACATATGATTATAAGTATGGGATAAGAAGGTGATAAACAGTTGGATGAAATCCTGACCACTGATGACACTATCGTTCATTCTTTTTTCCGTAAAACGAGTTAGCCACAGCATTGCAATCGAGCTGGGTTCGGCCTGGGGAGGTAACCTTGTTGGAATTTTTAAGGGGGCAAACGCAACCGATCTTGTTTCTAGGGCTGGCATTTCGTCCAGTTGTTTCAACAAACTGCATCCTGTCATGCCCAGGAGATTCTGGCGCTTTTGGCTGTCATGATGAGGATTGAAGACCGGGGAGACGAAGACTTTTCCAGCTGCCAGCCTCCGCCGCGATGGTCTCGCGCACGTGCGGAGGGCACTTCCTGATCTGAACAGCGCATCCGTGCGCATTCCTTAACCCCAAGCGCAGGCTGAAGCAAAATTGTGCCGTGCTTGCATCGCGTTGTCACAGATCCTGTTGCACAGAGAGATGTTCGCAGGGACCCAGCTAAGCTTCCGGTTTAAAATCCTGCCCGGGAGTTTCGGCGTGCCGACGCTAACGCAGGTTCTTTCTCATCCCATGGTCAAGCTGTCCCCGAAGCTACCCAGCCGAGGTTACAAAATGAAGTAAATTCTAGCGAACGCCTGAGCGCATCTAGACACAATCAAATGGCGCGAGCTTGGAACCCTTCGAATTGATTAGTGGTTCCTTGGGTCCTGTACCGTTCTGAATCATGGAGTGGTCACGAGCCCTGACTCTGGCGCTTTGATTGGAGCTGGTCCGATCTTACTGCAACTTGAGATCTTGAGATCTCTGGGACCTCCCAAAAAATACCAGAGAAGGCAAAAAGAAAGAATGCGAACCATTTTAAACCCTTTTAATAGTTCAGAGCGGAAATTTCCAAGTACATATACTTGGTACAGACCTAAAACAGAAAACAGCATTCCAATAGAATTTCAATAACGTTATTTCATTAGCCAAAGATAACGCCTCAAGAAAGAACGCCCTAGAACTCCGCATTGAATTTCTTTTTGCATCCATGCAAGAGATATTTTTTTTAATTAGACATTTCGGCGCTAATATTGCTAAATTAAATATATATATATATTCACGTTTGCTGCTGTAAAAATCATTGGAAGACGACAAAGTGCGCCATGGTAGAGCCCAACCACAAATGAACTTCCTCTGAATTAATTACCTGTCTTGCCTGTTTCTTCACAATGTAAAGCATAGAGACCAGACCACAAAAGCCAAAGATATCGCGAGGAGACTCAGGGATCCAGATTCCGCAAGAGAACTACCCTTGGTTCCCGATGTAGTATTGAAAGTTTGTTCATCGTCGCGAATGCATCCGGTGATGTCAGTTAGGATTTTCGGACATTTGACTCGCATGAAAGTCATACTATTTGACACGTCGATATTAGTACGGATCATATTCATGTTAAATTTAAATGCCGTGATACTGCATCGGGAGATCATGATTTTCTCTACATACTTTGGTTTTCGTGCGTCATCGAACCAATCGAAACGCCAGAAGCACCCAGGCTGTAAAGGCATAGGTAGGTCGTTACACTCATCTCTGGTAGTAAGAACTGTGCCATTTTCCCCGAGAAAGCCATCACCGGCGCCATTGTAACGATTTAAGCAGGCACTAGCATAGTCTGGCGCGCTTGGGGCCTGTAAATTTTTTCAAGTTAGTCAGGCTTCCAGAAAAGGAGTTTTAAGAGGGTTGTCGAATGTATTCAGACGGGGGCTCCAGATTTATAGTTATACGTAAAACATCATATGAACGTACCCCGACACCAAAGATATTCCTAGTTGGATCATCATACCCAGTATTGCTGGCTTGGACGATCATGCGTTTGCCTTGGATCCCACCATTGAGAAAACTAAGCTCATAGCAAGAACAGCACCAATCATACTCGGTGGCCCCAACAATATAAGCACTAATAAAGCCATAGGAAAAGGTATCATTGACAGCCCATGGTTGTTGGTTGTTACAGCCGTATGCAGTACCACCTTGGCCGCAAGCCGAACCAGCTGTTAAGTCGTTGAGTGGTGAGTCGTCCTTGTTGCAAGATTGCACTGGGTGCGTTGAAAAAGGGCCCTTTTGCGACCAGGAACACGAGGGTTTACAGCAATCCCAATAAAGCCCGGTAGATCCGACCCCATTAAGCTTATCTGCTGCCAAAATGCGGGGGATTATCCCAACGAGAAGGGTAAGTAGGAAGGTCGCCATTCGAAATAATATATTCTTCGTTTCAGGTGAATGTCATATCTTTTTAATCGTATAATCGGTACTCAATTGCTTAATTGCTTAAGCAGTGAGCTGAGTTCCTCAAGAAGAAAGTTTTGTTGGACAAAAATCCTAAGACCGATTTAAAATATAAAGAATGTGAAAAAAGAGGTTGAACCGTGGTATTCGGTCTCGGTTCTTGGGATGCTTGAGGCTCCCTAGTCTTGTAAATATTGAAGAACGATTCTCAAACAATTTTTTTTAAAGGAAAAAAACACGACAGGGCAGGCTATATATTGAGGGGGAACTACCATAGTATGTGATCGGTTCGCTCTTGGCCCTTCTTTCTTTTTTTCTTTCTTTTCGCTGGAGACTTGAGCCAAAGGGCGCTTCAGTATTCAGACCCCGGCTTTGCATTTCAATGTGCAAACCCGCAAAATGAAGAATGCGAGGACCCACATCTCGGGTCCTCTGTTCACGCTCATTGCGTCTGCCCCCTTCCCCACAATGTGGTCGAAGGGATTCTATTCGGCAGAGGAGCGTCTGGAACGAGAAATGGCTTGGGACCTTGGCCACTCTGCACGATAATTTTAAAAACATAATGCCTGCCCGTCTTAATATTCCGGGAACCCGAAAGCTCGACAGCCGGGTAAAAAATGGATAAATGACGATTGAAACCAGGGCTATTCATGTCAAGAGTATTTGTATGCCGCGGCACATTTCCCAAATATCAAGGTGCGTATGCAAGTCTTAAGTGCATTTCTAGAAGGTAATATATACTAGTTCAAAGTAACGCGTTTAATCTGGAGAAGTGTTAAAATTTGTCAAATTTCTCGCGTTTGTTTTGATCGGACTGGTGGAGCGTCGTGGTGATACAACTAGGCGAGAACCCCAGCTTCTGCTTTCATGTTAAAATTTGGTGTGACGAGAGTTCGACGGTGCCGGTTTTGCCGTCGTGGGGTGTGTAACAACACCAGGGACACCTCTGGGTGTGAATACATACAAGCAAGTCGAGACAATGCAATGTGGGACACTTGACCTCTTGCAAGCTCGAGCCTACCCCGCAAATTTTCCGAAACTCGTCAAAGTACAGCCATACGTACTTATAAAGTCTATAACTTTGATTTGGACATTTTTAAATTTTGAAGCAAGGCTTGGACGTGATGGTCGTGAGCTACATCAAATGCAATGAAAGGCGGGATGGTAAATTTCCCATGTTATTTACCGGCATTTAAGAGGTGCGTCGCGGCTGGTTTCTGAGATAACTCAGTCAGACCTGCAGCTGGAGAATGCTGCCCAGATAATATATGTGCGCATCAAAACACTCTCGAGCACGCACAACTCCAATTTCTAGTTGAACTTCTACAAAGTTCGCTCTGGCGAAAAGAGGGAAAGAACAAGAGAAAATTAATATCCGTGCATATCAACGTGCATGGAGCCTCGGACTCTGTGCCATGCACAGCTCAGGAGAGCGTTCCTCGTTTTGCATTTTAAAAATGTTCTTGGAGCACCTATCTAATCGAGGTCTGCACAGACCGCCACCCTTTAACCCGTGGCTTTCCATCCTTTCTGAATGGAAAGTTGAAAGTACTGATACGTATCCAGGAATGATTTCAAAAAGACCGGATTATTATGTAACGGTGGGCTCTCATGCACGGCCTGTATTTCGTATCTGATCCGGCGCTCGATTCGTTAATTTGCGATTTCGCAGAAGTCAAGAAACAACATCTCGGCTTGTATGAAATTCTCTTTGCTTGTGGCTCACAATAAACTCTGCCCCAAAAAGTTCCAGGTTCGCTGATTTCAAATGCTCGCCTATTTGGGCATTCGAGTATGCAGATAGCAAACGAAACTTAAGTGCGGAGAAGATAATTTCCCAAATAGTGTTGAGATATTTCTTGACAGGGCCACAGGTGTTTCTGAAATTCCACTTTCAACTACCTGCGAATACGTTGCGCCTGAGCTCGTTTCTGGGCGGCCTTCGCTGGACCGCAATTGCTTCTTAAAGTTTGTGTCTCAGTGAGCATATTATAATGTGCTGCAGCCATATTTTTCTAACAGCGGATGTTGATTCAAGTATAATTTTTTATTTTGAATAACTTGCATAGGCTTTAGCATAAATTTTGTGGCATGTTTTTAGAGTAGTCTAGTACGCATTTTTAGAGCCAGATTTTAAGCTAAACTTTCTAGGCTAGGAAGATTAGATGGTATTTGTGAGGTTGTATATACTGGGGCAGCCTGGGCTGGGGTCAACTTAACAAAATTGTAATTTACTCAATCTGCTGACTTAATAATAATAGAATACTAACTCGATGAATTTCTTCCATCATCGATTTCCCTTCTCCAATAGACTTTACACATGATATCAGATTCGTATGTGGTAATTTACATTAATGTTATAACCACTCATGAATTCAATCACATGCATATCCTATCAATGGAGAGCAATTAAATCTGGAAGAGTAACCATATCACTACTGTAATAATGTCCAGTTTTACTGACGCATTTAGCTAGCTCATCAAAGAAACATAGATATCGATGTCGACTCGCTACCAAATGCGCCGCACGGCGTGGCTCGTGCCAAAGCGAGAGCGAAGCCAGCCACGTGATTCCCCGCAATATCCATGACGAGACTCTGTGTGTTGGGTCCAACAAGAGCACTCGCAACCGCTACGCTGGCATCTTCAATTCAAGAAGCAAACAGCCGCCTGAATCGAAGCCAGAGGGATATAATATCAAGGCTTAGCCTGCCGAATATATATACATGTCCTCTTTCAAGTTTCAATACTTCCAAATTTCCTTCTTGTAAACATACATTTAACTTCGGGATCGCCTCCATCTTCGCGCCTTCAATTGCAATTGATCTCGACCAATCTAATCAACAAACATAATACATAATGGTTCACAATCCACTGGTTGTAGCGGCCTTGTCCGCTGGCCTCCTCTCTCCATTGGCCGCTGGGATGTATTCCAGCAGCTCCCCTGTCATCCAACTCTCATCCAAGAACTTCGAGGAGAAGATTTTGAAATCCAATCACGCATCTGTAAGTTTTTAAATGCTATTGAAACTGGTGCATAAGAGAGAACATTACTAATTGCCACTCTTTGAATTGCAACACTTTAGATTGTTGAGTAAGAATTTCCAGTCCCAGATCGTAAAGTAACCTTAAGCCCTATCAGGCTGACAATTGTCTCTTTTGCTCAAGGTTTTACGCCCCATGGTGTAAGCAACTACGTTCAACCCTACCGTATCGAATCTCTACTAATCCGATATAAATAAAATAGGCGGGCATTGTAAAAATCTCAAGCCAGCCTATGAGAAGGCTGCCGAAAACTTGAAAGGATTGGCCCAAGTTGCTGCTATTGACTGCGATGAGGATGCAAACAAGCCAAAATGCGCCGAGTTTGGAGTTCAAGGCTTCCCAACCATCAAGACCTTCAAGCCAGGGAAGCAATTTGGGAAGCCTATAGTCCAAGGTATATTTATTTAAATTCATATGTCTCCATGGCGCATGTTTACTGACCTTTACCAGATTACCAAGGACCACGTACTGCCAAGGGGATTGTAGATTTCGTTATCGAACAGATTCCCAACCATGTCACCAGGGTCAACTCTAAGACTGTCAACGAGTTCCTTCAAAAAAATAACGAAACCGCAAAGGCCATCCTCTTTACCAAGAAGGGAGTCGCTTCACCAATGTATAAGGCATTGGCCGTTGATTTCTATGACGCAATCACCTTTGCCCAAATCCGTGACAAGGAAACAGAGGCTCTCGCGGTGTTTGGAGTTGAAAAATTCCCAACACTAGTGGCGCTCCCAGGTGGAGATGCCGAAGGAGTTGTATACGATGGGGAAATGAAGAAAGAGCCGATGTCCAAATTCCTGAGCAAGTTCGCCAAACCAATAGAAAGCAAGCCGGCCACAGAAGAGAAGACGGCGGAGAAGTCATCCACTTCGACTACCACATCGGCTCCACCAAAACCAACTTGTAAGTTCAGTCTCACAATATTGATTATCGAAGAGCCGTTTTGACGAACAAGTTTGCACCCATAGTCGACGCCACAATTCCAGAAGTTCCTTCCATGGGTGCCTTCGAAGAACAATGTGGAAGAAAGATTTGTGTTCTCATCATCACCCCTCCTGTTGCGCCAGTCCTTACACCATGTGAGAAGACCAACGCCTACATAAACCAAGTCAAGCTCAGTTTCCCCTTCTTCCAACTTCCATGGGCTTCGCTATCTCCTCAATTCAAGGACGCCCTGGACCTTAAGGAATCGGAAACCCCTCAGATGAGGGCGGTGAGTATCAAAAAGGGCTGGTCAGTTGAATACAAGGGTGATTTGAACTCGCATGAGGAAATGGAAGGCTGGATTGATGCTCTTAAACTTGGAGACTTACCCAAGAAGAAGTTTGCGAAACTTGGTTCGGATGTTGTCACACCACCAGAGCCACAGGAGGAGCCTGTAAAGGAAGCACCCAAGCACGAAGAACTCTAAATATTATAAACAATTTATCTCGTTGCATGCTGACCCTTTCTCATATCTATAAGAGGTATGAGACTCTGTATAAAAACTAAAAAAAAAAAACGAAAAGGTTGGGTGGATATTGGTCCTGCACTAAGACTGTATGTATGTCTTGAGATTGCACACATGAACAATGTACCAACAAGGTGCAAATTATTATAGTACTCAAAGTACATTTCCTTCCTGTTTCTTAAAAGTTCATTTCTTGAGTTCGATATGCAATGGCCTATATCAACCTTCCATTAAGGAGGAATCGTAAATTGAAAGGTTTGAATATTAACGAAATACGCTTCGAGTCCCATCGCCGAATAAACCCCATGAGAGCCTGCTAAACCATCAAACTAGAAATACAATTACTTATATATAAGAAAAAAACCCAAACCAAACCTCCGATCCACTTTACGCATGGGTTTAGAGTCCTACGCATAACCTTCACACTCACTGTGCCATCTCCAAACAGCCATAGGAGGCATCCCTGTCATTACTAATGGCTGAGCTGGAATTATCGAGAGACAGGTAGCATCTATCTGCTCCAAAGTCGACTGACCATCCCACTTGCTATGCTTCCAGCGATTCCGCTACCAGCAAAAGCCCTGTTTGCGAAGCTGCTGGCATTCGAAAATTTGTCGCATCGAGAAAAGGCGAGAGTATTGGTAACACATAGAGTAACGGCAATAGCGACGAGAGGAAGCCTATGACTTTCATTAGAACACTAAAACACGCCTATTATGGCTAAAGTTAAGGGCTGCAAGATATGAAAAGCAAAACTTACCAGGTGAACTTCAAACGTATCAATGCGAGGATGGCAAGGAGACCCCATAGGACTGGCACGCTATACAATGAGAGCCAGAAGAATCGCGAATCCGTCGCATTGGTGACACGTGAAGGCTACAGTGACGATTATCGTTAGAATTTCATAATTTATAGCGACCAATGGGCCGGAAACACATACGTCGGCGCTCTCGAAGACCCAAGTCTGTTCACCATTTTGTGCATTGGTTTCGTTCCACCATCTGTAATGCCACATCAGCTTCTAGTTCGATCTAATTTAGACACCAAGGTGCCAGCAAACCTCAAGCCAACTAGTCTTCGTCCTGCAATGTTTTTGCAATAGTAAAAATCGGCGGAGAGCAGTAGAATCACGATTATAAATATGAGAACACTGTAAGAATGAATCTATTAGTAAAATTGCACCATCGGTATATATTTATATCCTCTTACTCGTTATCTGTGAAAAGCAGTCCGAACAAATACGTTAGAAGAGCAGCTGTTCAGCAAGCTAGTCAGCCATCTTATCGACCTCACACTGCATTTCGGGAGCATTTATATACACAGTCGGAATGCCAAAAAGCATAACAGGGTGATCGGATGTGAGGATAGACGCCAGGTAAGACTGCCTTGGGTAGGACCCGCCTGAGATGAGGTTCAGCGTGGTTAGTTTATGGCTTAAGAAAACGCCGCGAGTGGAACTTCTTGAGAGGAACATACGACCGAGTTTGCGTTATTCATGGTGGTTGTAGGACGAATGACTAGATCGCACTGGTAAACTAATTCATATCTCACGCGCTACTAGAGATTTGAAAGAGGAAGAGGTATTCAAACGAGGGCGGTGGTCGTTGTCGCTGTCTCCGATAGTTGGGATTGATTGGTCTGGAAGAGGGTTACGTGGAAACCCGCGACGAAAAGGACAGGCGGCGCTAGGGGCGATGTGTTGATGTGTTGTTTGTTCGTCGCACAAATTTGGACGCCGCCAAAAAGATAAAAAATTGAAAAAAGAACTTGGCATCCCTCCATTCTGACCACTTCGGTGAACCTTCAGAACCCACTCCACGATACTGATATAGACATTATCGACATCCTTGCCTCGAGATATAGCTCTAGCCCAAGGAGCAGCATCAGCAATGGCTCCGACTTTCAATAGCATCATTTCCAGTCTCCCCACAGATGCTGTGTGGGGTCCCCAAGATCCAACTGAAGAACAGGGTATCGTCAATGATATGCCTTATAACCCATTTTCGAAAGGCGATAAGCTTGGAAGACTGGCCGATTGGTCTGGAGACTCGAAGAATGACAGAGATCAACGAACCCGAGGCTATGGCAGGAACTATAGAGGTATGTGCTGGGGTATATAGCTGAAGAAATGGGCTTTGATGCTAACATCTTTGTAGATCAGCAAATATATGGTGCTGGAGCCTCCACCTTATTCCCACAGTTGCAGGGTGAGGATGAAGCTAGCTTCTCACTCGTTGATAATCGATCAAATGTCAAACCCAGAACTCCTTTCTCGCGTGGTGGTGGCACTGTGTTCCGAGGACGAGGCAGGGGAGCTGCTGGAGCTACTCGTCCAGGCCAGAGAGGACAGCAATTTGGAAGACAACAAGGAGGGAGACAGCAAGGAGACTCTACCAGAGGCGCAAGAAGCAACAGGGGTCGTCGATTTGGGTGGAAAGATTACGACAAGCCGCAACGAAACCGAGATTCTTCGGTGGTTATCAAACCGGATTGGAAGATGCTGGAGGAAATCGACTTCAACCGCTTGGGCAAACTAAATCTGGAAATAGACGATGGAGAAGATGTCGAGTCTTACGGTTCTTTGTTCTACTATAACCGCTCTTACGACCGGTCTACGACGAAGGCAACATCGACTCCTTTAATCATATTCGACCGGGCGTGGTATAACCCCACTACATCGGTTGACCCCGTCGTCCAGAAGCTTGCAGAGCACGATGAGGCTACTGTTTTCGCCACCGACACCATTCTTTCGACTTTAATGTGTGCTACAAGGTCCGTATATAGCTGGGATATTGTCATTAACAGGGTTGGTAACAAGCTCTACTTTGACAAGCGGGAAGGCTCTCAAATCGACTTTGCTACAGTCAATGAGAATGCCGCTGATCCTCCAATGGATGTCAGTGACAGCAGCAAGGAAAACATAAATTCTCCCGGAAGACTAGCACTTGAAGCTAGTGTTCTGAATGCCAATTTCGCTGTTCAAGCTGTCATTGAAGATCCTGGGCAAGAAGTCGCACTTGAACACGAAGACCCATTCCATAACCCGGCTCTCGGTGAGGATTTGGCGAAGAAAGGATACAAGTATAGGCGCTTTGATTTGTCTTTGTCGGAAGACCAGCCTCTTCATTTGATCGTGAGAACAGAGATCGATGCTGTCATGAAGAACCCCGGCTCCCGTGAGAATCATCTGGTTACGATTAAAGCATTGAACGAGTTCGACGAAAGGGCTCAAGGTAGCGGAGGCGCAATGAGCTGGCGCAACAAGCTCCACAGCTCCCGCGGTGCTATCGTCGCTACAGAGATGAAGAACAATAGCTGCAAGCTAGCTAAGTGGACCACGCAGGCCATCTTGGCTAAGGCAGATTCTATGAGAATTGGGTAGGTTTTGGTAACAAGTCTACTACTTGCATGAAAGAGCATACTAATGTGTTGAAAGGTTCATCTCCCGTGTGAACCCGAAAGAACGGGAAAAGCACGTCGTTCTCGGTGTTGCAGGCTACAAACCTCGTGAATTCGCAGCACAGATGAACTTGAGTCTGAGCAACGGCTGGGGTATTGTGAGAACCATCATCGATATGTGCATGGCAATGCCTGAGGGCAAATATATCTTAGTCAAGGTTCGTATATTGGATCTGTTGAAAAGTCGAAATCGTCAAGGTTGCTAACCGAAATTTCAGGATCCGAATAAGCAGGTGATCCGTCTTTACGAGGTCCCGCCAACATCGTTCGAGGAGGATGCAGAGGGTGAGCAAACCATCGAGGAACAGGCGGATGAATGAAAAAAGTGAATGAATGCGGTTATTCATACGCGGGGTAAACATTTCTACGATTATCAACCATCCTCACCCCTCACAGATTCTAGCGAATACACCCTCTCCATGTTCCATTTAGCTTTACCTCTCATGCCAGCAATACATCTGATCCGGCTCTAGCAGATCTTTTTATTCTGCTCCTCCGTGTCAACATTCCTCGCATTCATGTCTACCTTTTTAATTTTTAGCTTAAAAAGTCCTGTGCTAGTTGAAGGCTTTCTCTAATAAATACAATCCAATATTCACTTGGAGCCGTTATCGTCGATCTAAAGATCTCTTTGGTATTCGCCCTCTCCCTTTCAGTCCTAGTCCTGCAGCCTGCCGCATCCCGGGTTACTAAATTCAAGGCGAAAGGATCGGGAAGCCAAGGGATTAACTTTCGTTCCCCAACCTCATAATAACCCCCCTCGGTTCCCGCCTGAAAATTTGGCTCCGAGTTTTACCCGATTTTCTAACCACCAAAAAGCACACAACTAGACTTCCCCCCACCATCCTTTCTTTCTCCTCTTTCTCTCGTTGCCTATCCTCACCTAATCCTACCTGCCCCTTTCTAGGACCCCGTGAATCTCTTTGACTCCCGATCATGAACGATCCGTTGAACAACAGCGAAGCCTTTTGGATATTCGGTTATGGGTAAACTGCCGCCTCTTTAGTTTGCATCCTCTATCTCGAGGTCACATCCCTTATCCGTATTTGGGATTGGACGAGAAAAACCCAGAACCTATTGCACGGCCTTTGTTCGCTTAGGCGTCATCATGCATGGCTGGGGCGTCTTGACTTTGCACACCAAATTGTCACTAACAACCTCCGTCCGCAGGAGCTTGATATGGAAACCCCCACCAACGTTTGGTCAGTGACTATTAACATGGCCTTCATCTGTTTTGGTATTTGACTGTATCTTGGCGGGTCGCGCCTCGATACAGTTTGCCGTTATATTCTCCGCCGAAAACTTCGCGTGGAAGAGTTGAGAAAAACCAAAAACTCGTTCTCGCAAAACCTTTACACCCGTCAACCACCAACTCCAGTCGCCAAGAAAGATCGCAGGCTTATAATCCATTTGTGTCTCAAAGGACACATCTTCTGTTAATACAGTCCGTCGCGTACCCTGTTATATAAAACGGGGTTACATTCGAAGATTTTGGCAGGTATATAGATGTTCCAAAAGTCCTCCAACACCCTGGCAAATACATGTTTCGGGACTTTTTTTCCAGTCCAATGGCTCGCGGAATTTGAGGGCATCGATATTCTGACTGCGGGAGGTTCTCTCCATGGTGATTGGTTTCCATAGTCAAGGTGAGAATTCCCGGCCGTGGAGTCCATAGATCTCAGATTCAGGCCATCTTGCATATGCACGGCGGTGCCTTCCGTTCTGATAAGCTGACGCTAACGTTGCCTCGATCCTGATAGCGAAGATCACCGTGGGACACCTGAAGCACCTGGTCGTGTTGTCACTCTCATCGAGCACCCGACTGAAGAACCGGTATGGGGAGCAGCATATCTAATAGCACCATCGGAGGTCAGTGAACACCACCATTGACCCGGCCAGATACGGATATTTGCCAATGCAAGCGGAAATGCCGGCACCGAACCTCGGCTCATTCGCGATTGCTTGACCAATAGGTCGAATATATCAAGCAATATCTTGACCTCCGTGAGATCAACGGATATACTATCCATCGCCATTCCGTGTACCACAACTTCGCAGACAGGGAATCAGAGGGTATACCGAACCCTATACCAGCGATCCTATACATTGGCACCCCAGATAACCCACAATTCGTCGGACCAGCCGAGTCTACGACCGCTCTTGCGCAACACATTCTCAATTCTCGAGGCCCGTCTGGCGAGAATAAGGAGTATCTGTACAACCTTCACAGAGCATTAGAGCAACTTGCCCCCGAGGCTCACGACCCGCATATTAGCGAACTAGCTAGAGCAGCTGCGGATATTGAAGGTATACCTTTGGACCAGCCGGATTGACAAGCATCGAATCAAGGGACACTCATCCTAGCTGTCTATGTTGGTTCGAAGGCAGCAATTTCGGCTTCGTCCTTGTTTTAAAAGGAATGACGGTGGTAATTATAGACAAATCCCGGCATATTTGGCTCTTGATCGGATAATTCACCTATAGCTAGGGTCATCAGCGACATTGAATTTCTTCTTTGCGTATCAACTTCAGTAACATTGCAAAAATCCAAACCAAGTTCATGTTGACGAGGCCCGCTCCGCTCGAGGCAACTGTATAAGAAGAGAAAAAGAAAAAAAAAAAGAAAAAAAGAAACAAGAAAAAAAAAAAAAAAAAACCGTCTCTTACAAGTCCGCACAAGAAGCAGATACCGGGAAGGGCTCGCCATAGCTTCCCTTGTTTATAGATCAGAATGCGCATGTTGATGAGGCCCGCTCCGCTCGAGGCACTGTGCATACTCTCTAATGAAAAAACACCCACAAAGACCAGGACAGTTAACTTTTTCATCCAAGATTTTCAAAAGAAACAGCATCCACTTACATCTACAGTACAAACAAAGAAAAAGAGAAGAATAAGAAGAAAAATCTACAAAGCTTTGCGAGTCCTTCCCTTATTTAAAAGTAAGTCTGAAATTGGTTATATTGTGTTTGGTGGTGGCAGAAATGGCTTTGGTAGCGATGTCTGTTCGAGCATTGGAAGTCAACATCGACAGCACAGAGCAACGAAAAGAGTCAGAGCCAACGCCTTACCTCCTCCTTCCCTTCACTTTTACGAGAACCTCTTGTATTTGCGTTAGCATCGTTCTATTCTCTTGATATCACCTTGCATTTGCAATTGGCCATGGTCACGGGGTTCGCCGAGACTCGTCCTACTGCTGTTGGTGTTCACATATTTTCAACACCTTGCAGACTGAAATCGGGAGAAAGAATGCAGAAAGAATGCATTTGGAAGTTTTTCGTTTTTCTGAAAAAAGGTGCATTAAGTGGACATTATAAAGAAAAAGGTAAAAAAGCGTATTGCCTTGTCACAAAAACCGCCGTTTATATCTCCTTTACAATTAATATGCACCACGGCCGCCCCAAACAAGAAACGCACTGTTCAAAAATTTGCAGATAGCCACCCAATGTTTTTTTGTTGCCCTTGGTATAAAAAGGAGACTGCATGCATAAAGGGATATAAAGAAAGGAAAAAAAGGATACATGGAGGGGGATTTGACAAAAAAAAAGCAGGTATCCAACCCAAAAGGAAATAAAATATCCAAAAAATAATGAATATATCAAAAAGCGACGAAACAGTAAGGCATATACGGAAGGGAAAGGTTTGATACGTCGGCGTATCCTTTTTTCGGTCCAACACTGAGAACGTATACGCCCGTCCAGAGATAGCTCAAAAGGAAAGATACCCCAGCATATAATGGATAACGGCAGAATTCAAGGAAGGAAATCGTCTATACAGATGTAAGGCTGAAATTCGTAAATCGTATCATGAAACGAGTTTCGAATTTGCATTTAGTATCCTCCAGAGCCTATGGTTGAGAAGAGGTGAGTTAGTACCGAAGCTCCCTGTATCTAGGCTGACCTCCACGGATACCAGAGTTAGACCACCACTTACCGCCGTATCCCCCGGGGTTCGCATACCCGGTGTAACCTTGTCCTTGGGGTGGATAGCCACCACCTACAGCCCACGTATATGTAAGTCTGTGATCTATTGTGGGATTATGAGCCCTGGAAAGTGTTGACTGACCCCATCCCCCAGCTCCACTGCCGCCACCGTACGAGCCAGAGGACTGTCCTCCACCTCCTCCAGTTCCTCCTTGGCCCTTACTGGAAGCCTTATCCACGCGGATGATCCGTCCGTCGAATCTACATAAGCGGTGTCCTGTCTTAGCTACCCTTGTTCCCAGCTCTGCGGTGAGGGCGCCATGGCTGTCGGCAGCTAGCTCCATCGCCGCCAACAAACCATCTGAATAGTGGCGAGGAGTGTTTCAACTTACTCAGTGTTGTTCATGGCGGCAATCGCACTATTGGCATGTTCCTCGATTGTGAATCGAACGAAACCGAAGCCTCGCGATCGACCTGTGTCTCGGTCCTTGACGACAACCTGAGTGAAGCCAGGAAAAAGGTGAATGGACGGCCGATTAGCATCAACAAGGGTTTAGGCCGGAGCCGAGAGCACAATAGAGCTTTTTTTTTGTGTTTCGTTGAACACAGGCAAACTTACCGCCTCTTCGACAGGTCCGAATTCTTCGAACTTCGCTCTGAGCGTCTGGTCATCTGTGTGCCAGGCAAGGCCACTGGTATCGCGAAGAAGCCATGGAACGGTTAGAGAATTGGGTTGATATGAAGTCAAGGTCGAGATCGAGAGCTTGCCAACTCGAAGCTGCCGGATGCCGCTACAAGAGCAAGGGAGAAGAGCAAGAAAAAAAAAAAAAAAAAAGGCGGTTTCGAAACAGGGTAAAACCGGCTGTGAGTAAATTGCCAAACTTACCCGACGAAGAGCTTAGACATGATTGCTAGCTGCGAATGATAAGAGAGATAAAAAACGTGACTGTGGAGGAGCAACGACAACGCCTTAGATTTTGGTTCTCGATACCAGATGAAGGATGATGAAGAAGAGGATGGGGGAAAGACCAGCAGTCCCACGTTTGTCTGCTGGCTGGGTGGGATATAGTACCAGCAAGTAGCAGAGCTGGAAACGGGCAGCGAACTGGCCTTATGACAGGGTCTTTCGAGTGCAGGTCAGGACAGAACACTTACCGGTGATTTTTTTGGTGTGGTTTGTGTTCTCCTACGACCTATGCTCTTTGAAAAGAGGTCTCAGAGAGATCAAAGTGCGAGTGGGCAGGGCAGGAGGAAACGGGGCTAGTGGCCGAACAGAGCAGAGCGGAGCAGACGCACGACACACTTATGTATCGCCCCCGGTGGTACCTTTTTTTTTTGCTGTGTACTACTTGCTTAGTATGGGTAATCCCTCATGGCAGTGGTAGAGTCCCATGCTCCTCCTCGCGGGTGAGTTACTGGCTCTGTGGGATGGTCCTTTGCTTACCTTTTTGACAGCACTGCTTGGGCTATGTTTCCTTACAACTAGCGACGGGCCTATTGCTCAGGCAGATATCGGACTGAGGATAACAGGTTCTCTATCTTTTGTCTCAAGTATCACTCCTCGGCCAAGCTCTCGAAACTTTTTTGAGAACAGGGTGTGGCACTAAAGAAGGATGTTAAATGAACGAACGGGATACCTGGGATTGGAGGCGGGGTGTCGAGAAAGCTGCAGTAAAATAGCCTGGAATGCTATCAGCTACCCTATTTTTTTATGACACCGTCCTAAATGGTCTCCCTTTTTAAATTTAAATTTTATTAAGTTTTATTTTTCCTTTGGAAAAAGTCTTTTTTTTTTTTGTTTGTTTTATAGGAGTTTCTCCTATTTATCTGGTTTTTATCTGGGGCGGTGCTGATAGGCTTTCGAGTAGTCGTTTGTGAGCTCTTTTTCGACGAGCTTTGCCAATATTGCAATTCGACCTTCTGTTCAGAATCTCTTTAAAGTTTTTGCGACCTTCCTTTTCTTCAAATTTACCGAACCGAGTTACTGGTGCGAAAGCGGTCTTTCAGAGATTAAGAGGTAGGTGAGGGAGGCGAGAGAGGGGGGTATGAGAGAGAGGATGGATCGTTTCCTTTTATCTTAATATTTATCCTTTATCTTTCTTTATTCAAAGAAAAACGATCCTTTTGTTCGAGGGTATGATGGCGATACGCGAACTTGCACAGGTGAACCCGTGCCTGTTCTTACTAACTGTCTCTTTACGACCTAATGATCGAGCAAGAGGACGGAACTCGAGAGGGCCTGGACTTGGGTAACTTGAAGTCAGATGAGACAAATAGCGTCAGTAGCTGTGCCACACGATCTTATTGGTGTTGGGAATAAATCAAAGGGACATGATTTGGTAAGTAAAAACTAAAAACTTCAAAAGAGGAATGAATCCGAGTCCACTTGATATATTGATCAAAAGAACGATCGAAGGACCAGATAGCGTGCGCGAGACAGAGGAAGCTAAGGCACTCTGCTACTAGCTAACACAAACGGGAAACCATCGCGGTGGACGACATTGTTCCGAAGTTCTCATATAACAAAAGTCAAACCCTTTTTTTTTTTTTTTCTTTTTTGTTCCTTTAAGAGTTTTGATATTGATTTTATGGATCGCGAGCGCACTCTATCTGTATGCTGTCTGAATCGCACCAGTTCGCTTGTTCTTCCGTCCTTCTCCTTCTTGCGTGTGGACCTATTGACCAGGTCCATCTCCTTTTAACTTCATTGGAATACTTGGTCTTCTCCCATGCGTTTGCAATTTTTCCAATTCCATCTCTAATCCGAACTCTCCGGGAGCTTCGAGGGGTTGGCTCTGCTTCAGTTTCTGCAAGTTGCAGGGCAGAGAAGCCAATAACTTTCAAAGAGAGCGCAAGCTAATGATAGAACAACGCTGCACTCTAGCGCAATGGCAAGGCGACTTCGAGCCTTCCAACCCAACTAAGAAACTTAGCGGGTCGCCCTGCTGGCTGGCTTTCATTGGGCGTCTGGGCCTATGGTGCTCTTTTTCGTCTTTGCGTTCCCAATGAGATCGTTTTGCGGTACGTACTCTCTCTTCGAGAAGCAAAAACAAAAATAAAAAAAGTTTTTAAACCATGGAGGGGTAAATAGCAAAGAAGCGAGCAAATACGAGTGTCGAAGGGTACATTTCACAATGCATCCAACTTGTGGGAAGAAAAATAAATAATAAATTCAAAGAGGGCAATATACGCACACTTAATTAGTTTTCTTTCCCGCAACCCTCAGAAAAAGGGCAAAATTCCGCTGTCGGTGCAGTCTGAGGAAGGAATCGGCACGTGCAAGGCACGTATGAGCTTAAACGGTATGAGAGCGTGGAGAAAGAGCCTCCCAACTCTGCACAAAACGGATGAGGCGAAATGATCGATGGTGACGGCGGCGGGTAATAGAAAAACTAGAACTGGGTGGTCTAGGGTTATTTGTGTGCTGCGTGCGAGAAAGGAATACCGAGGTGCTGGTCCGCTACTGACTGAGCTTTCAAATTGAGGGGTCGTCACGCCGTTTTTATGTAGGCATGGATACATGCGTCGTTTCTCAGAGGCCTCCATTGCTGGGCATACTGCCTTGCGATCAAAAAGCAAAAGAAACTGACTTCCCTACTGAAGACACCCTCTAACGAGCACCTATTTTAGCAGAGGTCCCATGCTTTTTTGTTCTTTCGGTCTTTTTTTTCCTTCTCTTACTTCCTTCTTAGCTCCTCTCTGAACCACCCATACCTCATGTTTTTCGATGCTTCGCACGAATTTACACCCTTTTGCTCAAACACAATCTAAGATTTTTTCCATTTTTCTACATAATTTGTTTTTTTTCTCGATACATTTACTAATTATGATTCTGAGGCAGATAAGAACTATAGAGTTCAATTACTAACACGACAGGGAAGAAGTTACTCGGCCATAGTCATGAGGGCGCGAACACCGACGGTCTGTCTCATATTCTAACTCGATTATATCACAAAGACATCGAAGTTTCCAACGCTAAATGCTCCTCCATTACGTCTAGCCCTCGTTGCTGTCTCTCCGAAAGAATGCTCTGTTCATTCTATTTCCACCGGCCATTCTCGGGGTTCGTTCTTCAGCTGACGAACCATGGAAGGATTGCGTCTCCCTAAGATTTGATATCGCCTTTGTTTCACTGCCCCGGTAGGAAGATCTCAATGTCCTGTCGTATGCGACTAAATATTAAGTCTAGCCATGTCCGGCGATTCTATCGACAGCAATGTTAAAATACCCTGTTCAACTAGTGGACGAGACAAGGGCCCAGCATCCAATAAAGCTGCTAATCTTTCTATCTTAGATGACGTACCTGCTAGCGTCGAAGATGGTGGGTATCTTGAAAAATTTCTTAATGTTGTATCTTTCCAAGAGGAGCTGAGGGCTCCCAACTGAACAGCTTGGACTCTGGTCCCTCCCTTTATCATCTTCCTCTTGTCTCGGATATCCAACCTTTCTTTTCAATGAACCGCTTCAAAAAGAAAAAGAAAAAGAAAAAAAACAATCGCTCACCTAGAGTTAGCCAGCATATGATTCCATGCATGAATGATGTGGACTATGCTTCGCAAGGTTTCGCTCAGAGCTGGAGGCATCCATGCCTCCAACCATGCCTCCAAACCGACCCTAGTTGCAGGTAACTTGCCTAGTCTTGCGGACTTATGCACGCTCAAAACTTGCATTGGTCGCGAAAAAGTCACATGACACACCAAAAATGATGCATTTCAGCCAATGACCACTGCGATGGGATGAGGTTAATGTGCCAAATAGCCTTGCATTTGTTTCTTTTCTTTTCTTTAGAAATCGCTTGTCCCGGTTTCTAATTCGAGGCAAAGTCGATTTTGCAGCTCTGAGAACCCTTCGATGTTCGTGCGTGCTAAGTTGACAAACCCCCCCGAGTCGTGTAGCTCTTCAACTCGTCTACCAGGGTTGTTTGATACCTCGGCGGAGTTTCAATATTCCCACATTTTCTACCATTTCCGCTAGCCTTGAGACCAGATTCTGAACCAAGTTATAGAGGAAGCCACCTATCTCATTGTCCACCTGAGTTAAAATTGCGGGAGAGAAACAGTTCGGGTGTCCAGAATTTAGAAATATCGTGTCGAGTGGGCAAATTCCCCGCTCACATTTATCAGCTTCCCATCCTCGAAAATTCAAATAATGGTAGGGGTCATACGCCCCAAATTCCCACAGCCTTGATTTACTCCCCCTTCGTAATTTTAATCATCCGAGGATGAATCGGTGAGTTCTTGGTTAATGGATTCTTCGTTATTATTTCTTTGTTTTATTTTTTCGAACGTTCCATTCCGATTTACCATGATCAAATGCGGACATTGGTCTCGATCCGGCTTGTTGGAATCAAATCACAGCTTCTCGAATGACAATGCGGAACAATAACCGCTCGGTTCTCCCGCCTCCGTCCAAGGAATTGGGTCCGGGTTCAAAATGATTTAAATATCTCAACCCAATCTCCTGATTCTCGATATTGATTCAAATATTCCCTAATTCTATCAAATCTGAGACTATGGAGGACGAGCACCCAACAAGCATCGTTTTTGACCCTCCTCATCCGCTTCGACTCGGCGAATCTGTTCCCGAGATATCAATGCACAACCAATCAGTTCAGGTGTTCGGATTTCTCCATCAGTTCGTTTCTGGAAAATAGTGGAGGTCTGCACCGGACCAGAATCTTTCGACACCGAAACTCCTAAGTGGCGGGAAATGAAACATTGCTCTTGGATACTGGGGTTGGGATCGAACTCCAAAGATCAAGAAAATTTAAAACAGTCAAGATGTAGGCGAAGAGAAAAAGTGGGCCAGTTCGTTCACATGCGTTGTTTGCAGCATCTGGGCAGGAGATAGAATATCCTGTACCTTCGCACGAAGTAAAGATCTTAAGACATCGTCGAGCTAGGAATTCGAAAAATTCCGACTTTGGCACCGTCTCAGATATTCGGCCCTGTAGACAGTTACTTTGCATGTTGGCGAGTTCTGCAATTATGCTCCCGGTTCTCATTCAGAGCAGATAAAGGAATGGCTTTGCCGCTTTGTTGCAGCAGCGCCATGGTAGCAGCTAAGCTGCATCAATTGACCATCCACATGGAAATCGGATGTTACAATTTTTTTGCCTTCCTTTCCAAATCTTCCTAGATCTATTTCAAGATGAACGGGCGATGTGTTTCAAGGACTTCGGGGTTTCTTGAGCGCTAACGAAATAACCGCATCGTCTCTTCATGCTTGAACAAAAATTTATTACCGGCTTCTGGTTATTGTCCGATGGCCCAACCAACCTTCTTACTTGTCGCGAGATCTGAGCAGAGTCTTGAATAGAAGTGGCTTGAGAATCTGTGCCCCTGTTCTCAATTCGACTTACTACTCTCTCCGGAATTTAAAACTTCTTTCTAAGTAGCTAGCGCCTGTTCTCAAGGTTATTCTGCTCCTACTTCTGCTCTTGCTTCTGCTCTCGCTTTAATTTTACATGCCTTTGCATGCAATGCAATCGCTCAAATGCACTCACAATTCAGAGCCGACCCCAGCCAGTCAGGTTTACTTGAAAATATGCATGGTCCTTGGAGTATGCTTCTTCTCACCACCTCCTTCTACATGTATTCTGCTCTCCGTTGCCATCACATCTCACATATTCGGTCAGTTGTGGGGCCGGTTAACTTGCCATGCCATGCTGTAACGTACAATCCTGCAGTCACGTCAATGATAATTCCGTCTAAACGAACCATTTGCGCGTGTGTTGTATGCTTGTCTGTGTCGTTGGCAGGTCGTCAGCTCGTGCAACTCGTTCGCAGATCCCACAACTCCAAACAGTTGCCGTGCAGACTAGGGTCGTCTTCGTGACGACGACGTCGTCGACCACAACCACAACCACAAGCTCACAGGGCCAGGAAACGCAGGTGTCGGCTCTATCGCCTTAAAACATGGCGTTAACCCAGCCAGTCCTCTTGCTCCTGGGCCTGTCCTCCATCTTCCAGACTTCCACACCGTAAATCAATTCGCTAGTTTACGACAGGGGGCCACGCGGGCCGCAGCCAATGCGACGCCTTGTTATAAAACACGATATTGGAAATTTCGCTAGGACCTTTACCCTTTGATCGATCGAAATTTCGGAAGTTCCTCTCGGTACGACACCGACTTCGTCAGTTTTTTCTGCATCCAAGCTTTCAGTGGAGACAAACTTTGTTGCTCCACCTGTATTCTAATACTCAAGCTAGAACGGGTCGGCTGCGCCAGCTTTCCGCAGCTTGACGTGTGGAGACCTTAGCTAAGGGACTTCCCTGGAAATCCCGCAGCTAGCCAGGACCTCAGAGGAGACTTCCCGTTCGGTTACAACTCTCGCGTGCTCCTGCTTCAAGATTGGACGCTTGTTCCTGGTCCTCCTGCTCGCCACAGTTCTCCAATTTCCGGTCCCGCTTCTCGCCCCGCGTTTCTCTCGCCAGGCTAGGCCCGTGCCATTTTTCAGGTGACAAGGCGTAACCGTGCTCCGAGAGAGTTCGAATCTGAAGGACTCGAGTTTTTTGTGGGTGTGATCTCGCGGGAGGAGCGCCCCAAACCACCGTGCCGTCTCGACGCTCTGCCGAACTCTGCTATTCGAAATCAGCTCGCAGATACATCCTGCCAGTAAAAGGGTGTCCAAGGTCTTGCTATTTCCATCAATTGCGATAGCTGCTGCCAGCGTTGATCATATGCATCCAGGAATTGCAGTTACCCGGAATTCAACATGCACAAGGCTCACGCGATGCAATTAACTAGTGCATCCTTATCGCTCCTACAGCAAAGCCAAAAGACTGACAATCATGTTCTGGTTGCTTCATACGTGGCCAAACAAGCTGCCTATCCCTCAGAACAATGTGGAGTTGAGGGAGCTGATCCAGCACGATCGGAAAGCCCTGCATCCCTCATCCACCTCGGAAATTCATCTGTTTTTGAACCAAATAAAGAGAGTATCAGACGCTCAGAAACTGCCGCTCTGGTTTGCCCCCAACAGAAAGGTGAGATTTCAAATAAAAGCCCTCCAGAAAACACAAATTTCAATAGACCAATACCAGTGACCCTTAAGCAAAAAGAGCTCAAAGCTCGGAATAATAAAGGTCGCCGAGGCGTGAAATCTTTGGGGTCTTATTGCATGATATTATATTTTAGTTTACTCTGCGCGGCAAGGTTTGAGAGAACTATCTGATAGTTGATTTGCTGAGCTTGCATAGAACCTAGGGCCCAGCATGACCAAAGAAGTGACAAGTTGCCACACACTGCATCAGTGCCGGATCCAGATCAAGCGAGAAAAAGATCAAGAAAACGACGGCACTCCGATAGCTCCCTAATATCACCAATCAAGGAGAGGAATTTAGATGGTGGCATGAGAGATGACTCCGAAGCGTCCTTAGTATCGTGGCCCACTTCCCCGACTGGGAGAAGCGAAGTTCCCCTGGTGCCGATAAAAGAAACCTATCAAAAACCGAAAAGACAAAAGATGCGCGAATCTCGGCTCTCGAACAAAGTCGATGGAGAGGCAAGGAAGAATAAGAAAAAAGGAAAGCCACCTAAAGCCACGGGGAAACAAGTCAAGATAGCGGAGCCAGCCTTTGGTCGTTTATCCTCCTCTGCAGTCGAGTCAGAGCACCTATCAGGTGGCCGACTTACCGTACGATAACCTTCCCCGCACTCCCTTCAAAATCCCATTACCTGACGCTCAAATTTTCACAGGTCAGACCACAAATCACCAGCGGTTTATTTCATAAAGGAAGGGTTTCGGTTCTTAAAACTCGAACGGCTCGTATGGCTTCCCATGACGTCTACGAGCGCATGTGACTAACAATTCGGAAGTTCCAGACCTTACATTCAGCGAAATGGAGTTCTTGCGACAAAGAGCTCCAGCCGATCATCGAAATCAAGTGCCAGAAAGCAAAGACCATACCAAGCCACTCGCCCAAGAGCAAATTTCATCATACTTTCAAAAGGTCGCATCTCCTTCCGAGGAAGGAAGCACCAGCCATCATTTGAGGATTGATAGAGGAGACGCAGTAAATCGCAAGAGGCGCGGTGTTAAGTGTCAGCTAAACACTCAAGAAAAACGGCAACAAATACCTTTCCCGATATCCATTTCGTCTTCGAGTGAAGCTTCTCGCCCGAGAAACGGAAGCACATCGACTGCTCCTAAACCCACGATACGAAAAAGCAAAATACCAAGCTCTGTGCCGAGTCGGTCACCACAAATTTCCAAGAAATCAATTTTTGGATCACTTTCTGTTAATTCATCTGGAGGGAGACTTGAGAACTACTCCAGAGTAGAGTGGTTAGAAAGCAGAGATCCAGTTATCGCATGGCTTAGGAGAACTCCCTGGGAATACGATTCTATACTTGAGAACTCACACACCATAGGTATTGAGAATCCGCTCACGAACCTAGAACCTTCTATCTGTGGCCTCTACGTGAGCTCTGATGAGAATGAGAATGAGAATTCTATGGTCGATTATCCAGAGCATTTCGCGAGGGAGGTCAAAGTTACTAATCCTGGATCAAGATGGTCTTGCGAACCAAATTGCGATCTTCGATCAGGCTTGTTGAGTAAAAAGTCGATACTAGAGGAAGCAACTATACCTTCAATTACCTCTGATGTCGCGAGAGAAGTTATTCGTTGGCGGGAAGGACTCCTGTCAGGCCCTGCTCAGTATCTCGAACTCGATCAACTGATTAATACGCAAACTGGCAGTCCCCAAGATATATTTGGCCAAATCCTACAGGCTTCAGAACCCCGCAGCAAAATTGACAATCTAGTAATGAGAAATACTAACATGAATTTAGATACTAGGGATTATTATCTGAATGAAGAGCGAATTGGAAACTACGAAGTAACAGGTTTACCTGCCAGTGTTGAACACAATTTGTCTAGAACGGCTCCTCTCTATGATGATGATTCGCCCTCGAGAGAACAAGGACCAATTTATGAAGCGACACATCATGATGAGTTTGCTGACTTGGTTGAAGCTAGTTGGGAGGGAACGGAATTTGATTCGGCAAATACTGGACTCGGATCGATGGCTGAGACAAGCTCTTGCTTCAACAGTATGGAGCTTGCCACTGAAACGAATGAAGAATTTGTCACTCGGAGTTTGAATCCTTACACAGAGGTCCCAAACCAAAATGAAAGCGATTATTATGCCAATCGAGGATCAGTTAGTCAGTGCTACCTAAACAATCCGAGATTTGAGAGTGCGAACAACGTATATGAGAACACCATGGTATTTCATGATGAAGAGACAAAAAACGCTCGGGTTATTCACCATGAGCCAGTTCTTGCGACGCACGACGAATTAGCTAGACAGTTGGGACCAAAAGACTTTTGGCGGCCACACCGGCTCTATTGACTCATTTTTAGCTTATGCTTCTTTTGTTTTATTCTAGTTGGCCTAGTTGGTATACCTAGGACAAATGCTTCTGGGAAATCACCCATGGTTTTTTGGATTTAGTTGGACCCCTTCGGGGTTGTTTACAGTTTTTGGTATCCTTTTCCTTCTTCCATGAAATTAGATTTGGCTTGACTCTTTTCAACATCAGGTTTAGCTTGAATACAAAACATAGCCTTTTAAATTCCATGCTTCGATGCTATATAATTATACGTAGTACAATGTCAAAATGTTTAATCGCCATAGGATTACATGTGTTTATTATTCCTACGCTCGAGACACCGACTCCGCGATTCCGTTTCTGCGTGAGCCTAAGTCAGGCTTTTGATCTTGATATCGAAGTAACCTCTCTGACGAAATGTGTTGAGCTGACGTTGAATTGGGACCTTTTGACTGGCATCTGCTGTGTGACCACATCTGACAAAGTACAGGCACTTAAGTGATTCTATGGAGCTTACATGGCTGGCGTGATAAGCGCAATTCTAACTAACCACGTGAGACTCGGGGGCTGTCTGACACTCGCAGTCCATCCATAATATTTTGTAATGATTATATTTTTGTGTGTGGTGTACCTCCAGATCCAACCCTGTGATTCTGTCATGGTATTTTGATAATTTTGCCAGAAGTGGAAAATCGTGACTTGCCATTAGTTCTGAGCATTTCCCCACCTTCTTGGTTTCCTAGTAAGCCGTTGAGTACTCAGATATCCTCAAAATGTTTACATTATTGGAGAGTGCCATAGTCATTTTAAAGCAGGCCTTGAGAAATTCTGATTAGAATACTCCCATTTTACCCTTTTCATAAGTTGCCGAACTCCGAGAGAATCCCTCGTCAAACGAGACCCTGTCACAACGGAAGGCTAAGCTTTTTTACTACTTCTTTTCTTTCTTTTCTTTTTGTGTCTTGGTGGAGCTTCCCTAGATGCAAGAAACCATCAATGAAGTCAAAAAGTTGCTTGCGTCTAGACCGTACGATATATAACTGTTCAAAGTGAATAATAATCTAGTGCGTATGTATATTAGATGGAGGGTTAAAATATTCAATCCAATCAGGGGAGCCATCCTTACTTTATAAAATATTCAATTCTCGAGCTGTTGATACTTTTCGCTACTGACTATACCTCAGGATCATACCTGGTGCCTTTTGTCAGCCTCATGAGTGTTCCTAAATATTTATCTTTTATCTTTTAACTTTTTAGACTCCTCGAGTAGGACGGTATCAGCTTCGCCCGCTCCTGCATAGATGCATCGCTGAGTCAAGTAGTGAGAGTATAATATGCACACTGTCTGCAGAGCCCTCTTCACACTTGCTGACTCCCTTCTGATGCATATCTGAGTACATGACCCGACTGGCTGGTTCTTTTTTGCCTGTCGGAACATCGTCACACCGTCAAATCAAAAGACATCCGGCAACTTGAAGAACCTAGCCCTTTAAATTCTCGGTCTGCCCGGTCTTCCAAATCATCGTCGTCTTCTTTCATCCTTAGTGTGCTAGCGCTGCTAGATTCGACCGAGCTGACGAGCGTAAAGATTGCTGTTGCCAGGATCCTTCGTTCGCTGTGATTATAACCCCAGTTTAGCACCCTCTCAAGCTCCATCTTCCACCCAACCTCGAACTTCACATTTCATCCGTCACCGCATCCAACGTCCGCCAAAGGTCGACAACCCGACGTTTCCTCTCCGTACGGTCGCGAACTTGCTGAATAGCATCACCAAGATGGCATACTATCATTCTAACCCAGGTATATACGACCCTTTTGTCGCTTTCGGATCAGGGCTTTTCAGCCCGGAGCTACCCCGCCAAAGCGGTTGCACCCCTCCACCAGAAGCATAGCTGACATGAATGTGACTGTTCCGTAGACGACCTCCCGATTCACGCGGAACCTGAACAAGGTATTTATTCACATAAGTACCCATTACAACGAATTATTCGTACATACGAGCTAACCACATTACGCAAAAACTCCGAAGCCGCCCAAATTCTCTCATCTCAAGGCCACCGGCAGCCAAACCGCGCACCGACTTATCCAAACGCAGGGCAAGGTCAATATGCCGGCTACGGGAAACCACAGCCTCCAATCCCGCAGACCAATCAGCCGAACCGAACATACACTCATCCACAACAACAGCAGCAGCAACAGCCCCTTAATCATCATGGTGGCATGCCTGGCGCATTTCCAGGCTCTCCGCCGGTGACTGCTGGTGCTGGTTTCGCTGGTGTTGGACTGCCTGTGCGACCTAACAGTTCGAGACCACCTCCGACACCTGCACCACCACAGGGAGCCGATCCGACATTGTACCCACTTTTCAAAGCTGTCGATAAGGATGGTGTGTTCATAGAATCTATCCTATATCCTTCTTGGATAGGAAAAAGGGTGTCTATACTTTGGTGGTTCTTTTGCTAATTTTTTGTGGCGGAAATAGGTAGTGGACAGTTGAGTGAGAAGGAGCTACGGGCTGCTTTGGTCAACGGAGATTGGTCGTCTTTTGATCCACACACGGTCCGCATGATGATCAGGTAAGATCGACTCTTTTATTGGTTACACGAAACATGGCGACGGCCACTTGTATACACGGAACGCTCTAAAAGATCTCTTTTGCGACAGAATGTTTGATACGGATCGTAACGGTACGATTGGATTCAACGAATTCTGGTAAGATCTATGATTTTTTCTAATTTGGAAACCCGTCTCTTCATCTTTTACCAACATTATACTACAACAGTGGTCTATGGGGTTTCTTAGCCGCCTGGCGAGCTCTGTTTGACAGATTCGACACCGACAACAGCGGCAATATCAGCTACCAGGAGTACTCGAACGCTTTGGCCGCATTCGGATACCGACTATCCCCCCAGTTTGTCACAATATTGTTCAAATCTTACGACAAGCGAGGAGAAAATGCCATATCGTTCGATTTGTTCGTGCAGTCTTGCATTTCGCTCAAGAGGATGACGGAGGTATTCAAAAAGTATGACGAGGACCGAGATGGATACATCACTTTGAGCTTTGAGCAATTTTTGACAGGTACGATATGCAAGTCTATCATCTAGATACAGCCCTTTGGTATCTTTTATTAACATTGTGGGTTTGTGCAGAAATTCTAAGACAACGTTAATGAAACTTCTGGATTGAAATGAGCAACGATCTTTTTTGGGTTTTATTTACGACGTTAACGCGAGTATTGCTTTTGTCTTTGTTTGCAAAGAATCTTCGGTTTGCTTTTACTCATGGAGGTTGACTTCTGTTTTTCTCTTATCTTCTTTTTCGGGTTCTTCTTCGCATTCCAAATCCAGGTTAACAAAGCATGTGAGGCATCTTTCGAGGATCTGCCGTCGTCATTCGTCTTCAAACAAACCAGCTTACAGAATCCCATTCATGTTTTTTCTTTCCCCATGATTAACTTTTGCGTACCGTGGAGGTCTTCAAGTCTTATTTCTTTCTCTCTTGTTTTTGCTTTGTTCACCTTGTTTTTGCTTTGCATGTCTTCCTGTAGATATCTATCTGGCGCAGAATCCCATGATAACAATACCTATAACCTTGCCGCGAAAGAGTTAGTTGGAAGAAGACCACTTTCGCAAAGAAACACGGATAATAGGCGCGGAAGGATTACGCTCTCCCGACGTGATATTCTCGCCTGGATTCGAGACGAATATCTTTAAAATCACATAGATGAGTGGCATCGCATGCCTGAATACCTAAGACCCGAGTACTCCAGCATCTCCCGGTTACCACCGATATGGTAGATGAAGCTAGATATGCCGAAATACACTGGAATCAACTTCCACCAATGGGTATATTAATCAAATCACATCAATAAATTCAAGGCGAAGAGATTCTAAGCAATATTGTATATAATTTCTTTTGGTCCAACCCTTCCGTTTCCCCTTTTCTCTAAAGCAACCTTTTCTTTATAGATAAAACAAAGACGAAAAAAAGAAGCGGCCCCCGAGAACCCTACCGAAAGAGTCCTCTTATCCTTTTAAAAAAGATCTAAATACACGAAGTACCGGTATACTATCTCATCTTATCTTATCATACCCGCATGCAGTGATATCTTTTTTTTGGTTGTTTGTTCGTATAGAGAACCCGAAAATATAAAGAAAGCTATAAAGGCGCTTGGAAGGAGAAAACAAAAAGTTCTATAGCGTTGAACGATTAAAAAGATAGGTTACTCTTATATAAGTAATTTTTTGGAGAGGAAAAGATAGAGAGACCGAACGGCAAACAGGAAAGCTGCTGTTTAAAAACAGAGGTGAGAGAGAGGTTTTTTTGTTTTTTGTTATTGGCATGAAAAAAGCGTTATACAGATAAAGAGTCGATGGTAATGCCGTGAAGAAAATAGGGTGGGAAGAGAGTGGCATCGGCGGGTAATCTGCATATTCGTCAGACCCCGCCGCCTCTTCGCCGATTTTAAAAAGGTGTATGAACAATAAATTTTTTTTGAAAAGCAAACATTCCACCACCGTCATAACCATAAAAAGGGAGGAAGGAAAACATTGATAACAGAGAAAACAGACTCGCAGTTTTTTTCGATTTTAGGAGAGGTGGAAGACACGTGAGAAAGCGTGCAAAGATTTTTGATTTCGAAGAATAAACCGATCCCTTCCCAAGTAGAAAGAGGAAATACAAAGAACGCCCGCCAAATGCTAGAGAATAAAATTAATTTGGAAATTACAAGAAATATTTTACTGCGAAAGTATAAGAAGCCTCGTGAGAATGGAGGATACCGGTTCGACCGTCGTAAAAGGGATTAATAGCTAGTTGATTGGTTTTGTAGACCTGATGTGTAAATTGATCATGTCGGTGTTCCGTCAAGACATCGTCAAGTAGACCTTATCGGGGTGAGGGTGTATATCCAGAGGTTCCCGGAGTAGTTTGGAAAATGTATCTTTTGCTAGGGAAAGACGAAGCAGGAACGAGGCGGGAGCATCGTGAAACGACCCGGGATTGGTGAAGGCGAAGGGGTTCCTTTTTCAGATCCCTTCTTCCTACCGTCCTGACGCGAGGCGTTTCCACCAAGCTGTGCAGGCCCCGAGGCGTGTCGTTTACCACCGGATCGAATCCCGGTGAAGACTGGAGTGTCTAATTCCATTCTGTCACCTAGTAGTCCCTGGTTGATAATCTCACGATCACTCTTGCTTGACGTGAGACTCTTGCGAGTTTTCTTAGTTGGCACCGCCAATTCGGCTCTCCGAACGATATCTTCATCGAGAAAGGTCTGTAAGAAATTGAGCGATTCCTCCCGATCACGAATAGGAGAAAAATCAGGTATCCCGAGGTTCGGTTTTCTATACTCGTGTACATCAACGCCTCCGTCGTTCTAAGACGCAAGCCCGATGGACAAGAGTCGACTTTGCCGAGAAGCAGGATTGAAGTCATTGATAAAAGGATTGGAGTAGCTCATCATGTTGCTCTTCTTTTGTCTAGCCCCCATATCGAGGCCCGTCCTGATATTGAAACCCTTTTGTGCAACTGGTTTCGCGGAGGCTGCAGCTGCAGCTGCAGACCGAGCAGAGTTTGTGGCTCTAGTAGTCATCCTGTTCGAGTTGGTGGGATTAATCATTTCTTGGACGATAGGTGAAGGCTGAGCAGAGTATGGAGATTGAACGCTGGGGCTAATTGTGGCAGCGGCTGTAACGTCCTGAGATCTATAGATATGGGGGACACCATATTTGGGCCATTGGAAATCAGGAACACGAGGGACTTCAAGAGGCCCAGGAATCTCCCAGCCGTTCTCTTCGAGTCTCCAGTGATGTTTGCCCTGATGAACACTAGTCTTCTGGGCACCACGAGACGCGGCGACGACTCTAGCAGCGAAGCGATCGGGTCCGGCCAGAGCTGTGTCCTTCATACGGGACAGCTGTCCAATATCTGTAAGACACTGTTGACGGCGCTTACGCAGCATCTCAATCATGGATTTCAAGACAATCACGTCGGGGTTGAGTTCGGTCTGACTTAGGTATTTGGCTACCAGGTTCCTGGAGCTATGGAGGTCGACATCCGGACCTAGGTCATCATCAGATTCGGCATCCAAGTCCATGTCCATGTCAGTAGCCAAAAACTGTTGGGCAAGCTCAGCCATACGACGATCAAGGCTGGCGGGTCGAGGTTGCACAGGTGATTGGAACATCGCAGGAGGAGAGGCGGTCGACCTTTTGGTTTCTTGGGGAGTCAAAAGAGCAGAGTCGTATAGGTCAACCGGCGACGCAGGGATACGCTCTGGCTTATCGATCATCATTTCATCGTCTCGAGATGGAGATATGGGCGACGGAGCCTGTGTGATGGGGCTGTAAAGAGGGGTTTGAGGTGCCTGCACAGGCGTATATCGAGAAGGAGCGGATACATGACGCTTCTGAGGGAATGAATGTGAAGTATCAGAGTCGGCGAGATAGTGTTTGTTCGGCATATTGTAACCAAACGACTGGCAGGATGGAAAGATGCCGGGCAAAATAGATGAAGGAGTGAAAAGAGGTCCGGTTGCTTGACAAACGTCGCCGTCGATTAAAGGGCGCAGAAGGTGGTGATCGGGATGATTATGGGCGTCCCGAGAGAGATAACGATCGGTGAGTCGGCTTGCAACAAGGATCCAGCGAGTTGGGATGGATCCGGTATATTAATAGAAGGGTCGGGAAAACAGTAAGAGCAGGGTATTACAAGGATGTGGACAGAAAGATATAGCTATATAGAAAGAAGACAAGCGGTGCGAAAGCAAACAGAACTTTTTTGTGCTATTTTGAGAGATATCAACGGGGGAGCGTTCCGGTCATTAAAGTGCGCGATGGTGAAAAGAGTGGTGATGGTTGATGGTTTGGTTGTTGCTTGATTAGTGGGCGTTGTGTGGAACCCACTGGAAGGTATGTAAAAATGTGTTGCGTCGACGTCGACAGGCCGGCGGCGGCTAGGCTGGGTGGGTTTGGGTGGTGTTTTGATCAGGGGAGATTAATAAGCGACGTCGTCGCTGCAAACGGAAAAAACAAAAAAAACAAAAAAAACAAAAAAAAAAAAAAAAAAAAAAAAAAAAAAAGATATTATATATACGATAAACTATGACGAGGATGGCAGGATGACAGTTCAAACCATCAATATCGTTATGCTAATGAAAGAAACGACGTTGTGGTAGGAGTGACGACCGATTGATGCTGGCTGTGGTAGTGGTGGTAGTGGTGGTGTGGTGATGATGGTGGTGGTTGGGTGATGAGGTTGGCGAGAGAATCGACTGCAAGTGATGCGTGAGGGAGAAAGAGAGGAGAGGGTGAAAAACGGTTGTCTGGCTGATGCAAAGTTGGCAAGACGATGAACAAATCTCAATGACCCAGCACTAGCAAATTTTGGGCACAGGCTGATAAAAAAAAAAAAAAAGCGGTCCTGGTCGAGCAAAAGTAAAAATATGGCACCACCCCTGCTCGAAAACTCCGATCAAAGACGACGGACACAACGGAAGACTGGGGTCCGGAGATTGTTTGTCTGCTTAGCCTTCCGGAATGGAACCACTTTTCTCTTCCTTTGGTTTCGCCCTTCTATTTTTCGCCAGCCGACGCTGTGGATCCAAGGGCACACCTATTCCACCCCCTTAACACCGTTGTCAGCGTATATGGAGGACTGGGTTTGGTATGATGTGTCCGCCTCAAAACGGGCCCCTGCGACGCAACTGGCAAAGCAGGAGACGCAGAAGAATGTGATCGTGCGTGCACAGCAACAGCAGAAAAATGTTCACCGGTCACAGACAGCAGAAAATCTTCACTTCTGTAGTGGAAGACTCAGGAAATCTATATCTAAGGCTGGAGGGGTATCGCGGACGATGACAGAAAAAAATAAGACAGCAAGAAAGAGGCTGTATACACAAATATATTGGCGTGTCAGTGTTGGAAAGGAAGATGGTGATGACGAAGATGAAAGAGGACAGATCGAGAGAAAATGAGATATAAGGAAAAGGGGAGAAGGGTCTCAGCAAACAGCAAAGGAGGTCAATTTGGGTAGGGAGAGGTTGTATGAAAGTGAAAGAAAAGGAAGGGGGTCGATGAGGGAGAGAGAGCTAGAAAATTATATTGGGGATGATCCTGTTGGTGTGGAGAGAGAGATTGGAAGCTTTCTTTCCATGTGTGTGTGTGTGCTCGTCGAGGGAGGCCAAAAAGACCACACCCAAAAACGCTTCCGCAACGATCCCAGCTCAGATATGCAAATGGGCTTTGTTACAGATACAAAAAGTCAGAGCCCAAGAAAACCGCCAATGGATGGGTGGATCCTGGCGGGGCCTTAGCGAAGGAAAAACTCCAGCGGTTGCATAAGGTTAAAAGGTTTGCAGAGACTTGCTTCCAGGCTGGTAGCGAGCGAATGGCAAAAAAAGCAGCTTGGAACGGTCAGTCTTTGCCTAGCACCCCAGAAGACTGTTGTATTTTAATTGTTTTTTCCGTCAATCTTTGCCATAGACGCTTCCAACTCTCACCGATCCTACTGCCCTGTTGGTGTTAGCTGGTAGGTTAAGAATGGAATGATTAGGCTGGGAACAGCTTATATTTTCTTCATACTTGGCCTGTTTCTCCACCCTGATTGAATGTCTATTTCACACATCGCTGCGTGTTATTATTCATGTTATATTCCGTATCACTAGAGATAACGATGGAGGCTTGAGTAAACATCCAAGTCTGTCACCATGGTACGCAAAGATGTCGTACCATAGCCGCCCAGCAGCGGCTATTCTAGATTGTGAGATACTTTGAGCTATCAACAGACTCACTATATGCTTATGAACCCAAATACTTCAAGTATCTATTGTTTGGTTATTTCCCGCTATAATTTATTTGCCTTTATTTTATTTTATTTTATTTTTCTTGGTGGGGAAGATATTAATAGGATAGCAGATGCTTCCTTCTCGGACAGTCAACATGTCAGTTGAGTAGGAATGATAATGTTTCCATATTTGATTCGACATGTGCCTTAAAAGGTATCAACGTACGATTTATCGACTTTAATCTGTGTATCGACTTGTACAAACTTTGATCTCAACAAGTAAGCGTCTTTCAGTGCATTCGCATTATTTTGCAATCACCACAGCTCTCTAGATCGGGTATCATAACAAAGCTTTCTGAAGTTGTGCCCAGAACAGCTCTTTCCACATGCCAGGTTTCCTCGCTACCCACCAGGATGGCAAATGAAAAGGATCCAATCCCAGAGCAATGCCAAGAGAGCGTTCGAGCCACCCATGAACCCGGCCGTTTGGTTCCGGGCCAACAAATTTGGCTTTCATTTCTTATTCTCAGTGGGGCTTGTAATAAAAAAAAAATAATGCCTGATTGCTGTGATATCAATGCCAAAAAAAAAAATAATAATAATAATTGGGGGGGATTGAGATATGCATCATGTTATCCGTGATCTAATGGAGCATCGACATAAAAGAACAAATTCGTGCTAATCAATCGAGCCTGATTACGGGTGGCCATATACTCGATACCAAGTTTTCCTGTGGCGAATCGTATTCTTTGTGCGATCGATAAAGGTCAGATTGATCATTGCAAGCGTGGCCCCATGGAGATGTTTGTTTCGGCCCCTTGCTTCCCTTCATCGTTGATGATATTACGATAACACTGTGATTTCATTTTCACTTGATGTATGAGTTTTTGACCATCACCAGGCCGAGACCCGGGTAGCCAACTGGTATTCCGTTTTTCTTTCACGCATGATATCTACGATTTAATTACATGCACATCAACGAAGCACACTGCCTGATGAGTACCAATTGCGGTTCGATATGTTCCAACGTCACTTTTTGGTTCATAGCTCGACATTCACAAGTCCGTCCGAAATTTTGACTACCACAGCGCAGACTATTCGATGTTGTGGACATGGCTGTGTGACTTTAGCGGATAACTTCATCCCCTTGATAGGGGGTTCTCCTCCATCATCGCGAGAGAAAGAATATCTCAGCGGAGCTGCTATCATTGTTCATTCGCACGCAAGCACCCTTGACTTTGGGATCGCTTCCTCCAAAACAGCAGAAATCAGCACCAAAATCTAGGCTTTTCTCCCGCACCCGCGCAGGTGTGAAGGGAGAGAGGTTGCATATCTGGATCAATTTGGGCGTTCCCCACACCACCACCACCACCACCACCACAGAACATGCTCACAAGTGCTACTAAGTCTCATCGGAGCTTGGACTTACTTACCACCGCTGCCGACCTTGTCCGTCGACAACCTATCATCTCTGGGTATAGACATTCTCACTTCATCAGGCAACATTTGATCAGATGCCTTTTGAAACCTCAAAACTCCACCATGATAGCAATTGAGAAAATCTTTCTTGCTGTGAGTCTCCATTGCTATGCCCGGAACTTACCATCCGCAACAGCTCTGAAGCTCTCATTCTCTGCATACCCGAGTCGAGGCCAGGGACCGTCCGATGCGCAGCGAGGTGCTCCAGTGTTATTGCCATGCTGCTGTCCAATCACGACGCCTGAGTCAAGCAGGGGAAAGTGTGAGTTTCGAACAGCCCACTTCCACTAGCTTCCAATAACTGGGACACTATTCTTCTCTGGTCGAGTTTCAACCTTTCACTTTCCGCAAGCTCCAAGCTTGTCGACCTGATGAGGTCGGATGTTTCCCTTTAGTGCCATCCAACTTAAGAGATTATCCGTTCTTGTTATGCAGGAAATAAAAAATATTTTCTATCGCGGCATCGAAACTTGTACCCTTCCCACGCTCATTTCTCTACTCTGCAAACAAATTAACCTACATATAGTCGCGCCATTCATTCAGCATCACCAGAAGATTCGTCTGATGACTCGATTTTGTCAACAAGATTCATAAGCTCGGGAATTCGGAGTGGATACCCTTATATCCTGCAGCACCAGCTGGAAATTTTCGCCCAGCAAAGCTCCCAAATTCCGCACCAACACCAGGCGAGAAAGAAGGTGCCTTTCACAACAACCCAGACGTCCGATCAGCCCACCCTCTCAAACACGGAGAAGGAACCAGAAAGAAGGGGTTTATTGGCCACGTGAACTCGCGGACTTTCCAGTCTAACTCTTTACGCGTCCACCGCGACATTCTTTGGTTCTTCCTCATCCTCTGGGCAGGTTAACCGGACAAACGAGACAAAACGCAAGCAATTCACCACTATTCTCCCCTTGTCGACGGGAATTTCTCACCCGACACTAAAGGTGAAAAATTCCCTTGCGATCAATTGGCAGGATCCGTCGATCCTCTTGCTGGTAACACGGGCGCACCGCGAGTCTGAAGTAAGAGGTGCTTCCTGCAGACTTTCATTTTCTTTAAAAACCTTTCCGGTGAGCATTCCTCTCTTTCGACCCGCGTCAATCTCTGACTCTTGCATTCGCAAGCCGTCTACATGCATGTTCCCGTGCCTCATCTGCGGAACTCTTGTCCATGATCTCGAAAAAGGGCCACGGACAGCGCAACGCCTCTACCTACTCTATAAATCTTTGGCTTGCAAGTCTTGTTGACCCCTAATCTTAATTGGTCTTTCTCACGTAACTCCATTGCATAATCATGTCTATATGCCTATGGTGTATATGCTTACCCTTGAATGCATACGAATAGATCCTACGTCGCCTCCGCGGACTCGATCTTTTTGCGTCGTTATTCTATCACCTACCTGCGATTATTATACCCAACATATAGCCATCACGTATAATTGGAACTGGGCCTAAGGATCTTCGTAACTACGTCGCTATCAATACCTCATCAGTGGCCCAGCGTACCAGATATATAAACCCCACTCTTTAGACATTTTGCATCGTATAGCACGTTCATATAGACAGTCCTACCAATATCTAGAGCCAGCCAGCTCAGCGCCGTCGGAGCGCCTATATAATATCTTCTTCCTCCCTCCCCCCTCCTCTTCTCTTTCATCTTCCCCGAGTAATTACCCTCCTTTGCACTCACATTATTCAAATTATTGGAAACGAAACTATCGGCCTCGCTTTTAACAGCTATGGATGATGAGGTTGAGGCCACCCAGCCTGCTACCCAGCAGCAGCCCGAGCGTCCCAAACCTCCTCCAGATCCGACTATCCTCCTCATCCTACACCCCGCTTCCCCTGCGGCGAACGCGGCTGTTGCTTATTTAGCCCGTAGATTTCCTGCCTATGTTCGAAACCACGTCGAATCAAGTCTACCGGGTTATATATGTCTTAGCAGTCAGGTACCTCCTAAAAACCCCGAAACCGGATACACTTTCGGCCGCAACCCCCTTAAGTGCGATGTTGCTCTTGGCCAGCAGTCGGCTTCGAGGCGGGTTAGCAATGTACACTTTCGCATCTTCACCACCGATGAGGGCGTTATAATGTTGGAGGATTGCTCTACGAATGGCACTTGGGTAGATGCTGTTTGTCTGCAATCCCAACGAGCTCAGCAAAACCGCCATCAAGTCCCAGGTGTTTCTAGTCGCAGAAGAATTCTCACGAATAGTTCTCAGATTCTTCTAGCTCTAGGACCTGTCGAAGATGAGCTCAAGTTTATCGTGGACTTGAAGAGCACTAATCCTAAGGCGTGGGAGCAGGTTCGATGGGCAAACCGTCCCCATGCCCAGAACGCTATGCTCCCGCCTGGTCGTCGACCCCAAGCCGGCCAAGGACATGGCTCTGACGCTACCTCAGAACAATATCCCTTCCCAGATGGCTGGACTGGAGAACACGGCATATACGAGGTTGGAGATATCATCGGCAAAGGAGCTTTTGCCATTGTCAGAAAGCTCACCAACAAGTCAACTGGAGATTTGTTCGCCGTGAAGATCATAAATAAACGCGTCTTTGGACCGCAAGAGGAATCTGGCCGTAAGAATGGGAAAGCACGATATCTGGGTGTTCTCAAGGAAGTTGAGATCATGGAGCAATTGAAGCACGTAAGTCGTGCTCCTAACTATGATTACAGGCTTTCTACTTGATGGCCTTGATACTAATTTGGTGCCAGCCTAATATCATTCATTATGAAGAATACAAAGAAATGCCGCGCCAGCTCTACATTCGAATGGAGTATGTTGGCTTTGGTGACCTTAGCGAGTACATCAAAGTTCATGGGCGCATGGCCGAAGATCTTACCCGACAGGTTACACAACAGGTCAATAACGCATTGGTCTTCATTCACAACCTCAACATTTCACACAGAGACATCAAGCCCGATAATATTCTCATCAAGAGCGAAGATCCTCTCCTTGTGAAGCTCAGCGATTTCGGGCTCGCGAAAATGATCAAGGAAGAGAACGAATTCAACAAAACTTTCTGTGGCACAATGCTATATCTTGCGCCAGAGGTCTTTCCTACCGTGGTTGGCGTTCAAAACCCGGTTACTAGGAATATCAAATAGTAAGTTTTTCTTCTCTTTCCCAGCGTATATAAATAAACAAACCAATAAATAAAATCTGACGTAATCATCTCTTCAGCCACAAAGAAAACCGACGCTATAGCCACGTGTGCGACATGTGGTCGCTAGGTTGTGTGATCTACACGCTTCTTACTGGTGTCGCTCCTTTCTCTGGTCAAGCACAAGAGGAAATTCAGCAGAAAATTTGTGCCGGAAGATGGGATATCGGCTTACTCGCCAGAAACAACATCTCGGATAACGCCATAGATTTGGTCCGCAAGTTTTTGATCACTGACCCAACTAAACGAATGAATGAAAAAGAGGCACTCCGACATCCATGGCTTGATGATGGTACCTCTGAGGATGACTGTAGCCAAGGGGGCCTTCCACCATACATTGACGAAGACGAGGAAGAGGCCCTTTCGCAAAATATCGAAGTTTGGGAGGAGGTCAAAGGTCGCTTAGAAGCGCAGGATCCACGAAAGAGGTCCGATGTTGATGTTCGCGATCTAGTTAAAACTAAAAATCTAGCCGGTCAAGATGGCGAAGGTGACGTGGAAATCGAAGGATCTCAAGAACAAGCTAATCGACTTGAACGAGAACGCGTTGCAATCCCTTCATCACAGCTTCGACAATATCCAAACGCAGATTCGTTGGATAGAACAGTCATGCCTATGCAACGCCGCCGTGTTACTGATCATAGCCTCCTAGGTCCTTCTGAACATGAGGGATCCTTTGAAGGATCGGACATGAACTCTGATATTGCAGGTTTGAGCGCTTTTGTCGATAACCCTATCCATGAAATGCAAGAGGAAGAAGAGGAAGTAGTGGTTAGTAGCCCGGATGGCGCCTATGCGGAGAGTTCTGGAGTTTTTGGACAATCGCGAGTTTCTGAGATAGAAGCCAGCGATGACGAATCCCAGTACTTTGGAGCTCAAAATACAGGGCGTGTCACTGAATCGATGGTGTCGTCCCGAGGGGACGACTTCCAGTATGACTCCTTCGTTGGGTTGGCAAAAACGCCGATTTCTGATAGGTCGATGACAATCCCTCGGCGACGAACTCCGGGACCAGACGGCCGAAGTCTTGCAGGCATGCGAACCATGGTCGGAAACCTTAACGTTGCTTCCACCAATCACTCTGAATCCATCCTCCATCGAAAAGGCTCCGGACGACTGTCGACTGACGATAGAATCACGAAAAGAGTATCATCTCCTAACCTACGCAGAAAATCCTCTCCTCACGACGCCCAAGCAATTCTCTCCCGAATGCCACATGAAAACAGAATGTCCGTCATCGATTCCGAAGGGAGCAACGGCAATCACGATCCTACTTCTCATCAACCCCCTCTCGCTAAAACAGAGTCACTGCTTACCGGCAACGACTCCCTTCACGATCACGATGAGGATGATGATATCAATATTGATGACCGTTTGGAGGATCACGAAGATTTTGGCGAAGGATCCTCCCAGCCGCAAGGTCCCGCCAATCCCAAAGCCGTCTGGGGACTCCTTAACCCTCTCCCTGTTTCTATTCAACACGAACCAATCAATCTGATTGACCAACATGTTCGTTACGGCCGCTCTTCTGCCTGCATCTGCCATGTCTCAGACACCCGAGTCTCAAAGCATCACTTCATTCTCATCCTCGCCCATCGTGAGGATATCGAGACTCTCGCCAACTCATCCGAAAACGAAGAGTCCTTCAAACCAGAGCCCAAAATGAAGGCCTGGATCAAGGTTCTCGGAACCAATGGCATTATCTTACATGGCCGCAAGCTTCTCAAGAACGACTTTTTCAGAGTCTTCGACCAGGATGATATTATCGTCTTCCGTGATAAGAATGAGTTCCTAGGGTTCAGAATCAGTCTCCTGATTGGCGATCACGAAAAGACGGCTGAGGATTTGAAGTACGAGAGGGATTGGGACATTATGCGCGCCTACGAAATGGCGCAAGCGAAGCAAGCCAAGTTGACGCCTGCTGCCATTACGGCTGCCGGTGGAAACGGTGCTGGACCTGGATTGAACCAAGCTGTCGTGAATAAATTTCAGGAGCAGCGAAAGGAAAACGTACCGTTCCATGATGAATTCATGCCTGACGCCTGACAGTCATGCGTAAATAGCGTGTCTGGCCGGTACCAGTATGTTTTCTTTCATATCTCAGTTCATATGCACTACATATCTTTTCCTTGCCATGTTATTTCTTACCCTCATAGCTCTCACCCGATAACTCTCACCCCTTCTCTTGTACCTCTATCTATTAATATTATTATAGCACTAACTCACTTCAGCGGCGTTTTCTATTTTTCACGCGATACACTGCATTTTGTTCTTGGAGTGAAATCTAATGTTGTCTTTTTGTTCTCTTCCCATATACGTTCTGTACAGCTTGTTTCTTCTCCTTTTTGCAT
This sequence comes from Dactylellina drechsleri, assembly GCA_036971345.1. Classification (NCBI taxonomy): domain Eukaryota; kingdom Fungi; phylum Ascomycota; class Orbiliomycetes; order Orbiliales; family Orbiliaceae; genus Dactylellina; species Dactylellina drechsleri. Next base: position 120,062 of record JAJTUB010000009.1, read on the forward strand.
TTCGTTTTTCCCTGTTTGTACATCACCGATGGCTCCCGCGTCTGTAAAGGATCACTCGCCAACCAAAGTACCCCCCGCCCCCCCCTCCGGTCTAACTCATTTTCATTTGTACAGCTTTATATCTATAATTTCCTTTGTGAACCACATATCCTTTGCAGTCACGAGTGGGTCTCGTTCTTCTTATCACGTTGTCTGTTGTACATTTATTTTTATTACGGTGAAGTGTCCTCGAGGAGTCCAATGTTTTAGAATGGACGAGAGGACGCTTAGATTTACAAAAAGGTAATCTTTTGTGTTTAATTTTTGATAGATCACTTGTATTTAGCTTTGGTAGTAAATATTGCCCTGGAATAAGAAACAACTACCATCTATAGAATATATCCTGTCTTTGTTCAGAAGTCGTGATTGAGAATTGGACGCACAAGCCTTCTTCCTAAACGCTGGCGTTATGCTATCCCATCTGAAGGCTGAAGACCGAGGGTTTGTGAAAACATAAAAGATCTTTACACCTTGCTCCGCGTCTTCCATAATTCGACATTGCTTGCTACGGTCTCTTTGAGCATTTCTATCACCTCCTTCGGGTCCTTAGCACCAAATACCGCCGTCCCCGCAACGATGACATTAGCTCCAGATTTTGCCGCGACACCAATCGTGCTAGGTCCTAGGCCTCCGTCGACTTCGATGTCCAGTTCTGGGTATTTATCGCGAAGAGCTTTAACTTTAGGCATGCACCTCTCTTGAAACTTTTGCCCGCCAAACCCCGGTTCTACGGTCATTACTAGAACCATCTTTATATTATCGAGAAATTAGCCCTTGCACACAAAATGAATTGAGATTTATGTATTCAGTGGTGTGGATGGGGATGCGGGTCTATACATCTGGGTAATAGCTCTTATCGCCGCTGGTATCGCCTAGTATCGGGTATAGAACGTCGACGGGCGTATCCGGTTTGATAGCAATACCGGCCTTCATACCGCTATCGTGGACAAGTTTTATGCAATCACGAGGGTTGGAAGTGGCTTCGTAGTGGAAACAGTATAGGTCGCCGCCGGCCTTTGCAAAGTCTGAAATCCATTGTTCTGGCTACTTGAGTGAGAGCACGATATTAGTGATCTTTTTGCATTCTACAGCTTCTAACATGCCCTCATATTAAGTTGAGAAAAATCACCTTTGCAACCATCATATGACAGTCAAAGATCCCCTTCCCGTCGTCTGTCTTTTTGATTTCGGGACGCAAACAGGTGACGACCGGTGCGCCAATGGTGATGTTTGGGACGAAATGGCCGTCCATGATGTCAATGTGGAGCCAATCGGCACCGTCGCCGATAATACGTTTGCATTCCGCGGCGAGCTTGCCAAAGTCGGAAGCAAGGATGGAAGGAGCGATAATTGGCTTGGGAGACATGGTGATATATCGTTATGGCGATGCTAAGAGATTAAATATGTGCTAGTAATGGTAAATGATAGGATGGAGCGCTCCAGAGCTAATATTTATAAATATCTTGTTGGTTTACGATGTCATTGGTGGGGTTTCCTCGGAAATGTTGAGAGCTTCGTCCGCAGCTTTGCGTTTAAGCTCAGAGCTCTCATGCAGATGCGCGGTCGCCTCGAGACGAGACTAGCCAGCTTTAAGCCATTCGAGAAAAAGCCAAAATAAATCGGAGACCAGCGCCGTTTCTATACAAGCACTTAGGGCAGTAGTTGGGCCATCCTAGTCATCTTTTAAAAACTTAATGTAACTCGCATCGGGTTGTAAAAACCATGCGAACGTTTAGGTGATTGACCTGATCTTCGTGTAACCTTCAACCACATTTGCAACACACACACACTCGTGCACGTGTAAACATAGCTTATATATTGCTTAGGAAAGTTCACCGCATTGAGCGATAAGATTATTATAAAATGGTAGAAACACATCAATTGGTTTTTATAGCTTTAAGCTCTAGCCGATGAGACATGTATGCAACGGGGTGGGAAATACTGTATATAGAAGCATTCTAAAGGATCATATATATGATCATCAACTTATTCGAGTGTATTTACATCTTTGTATTAATGAACGGTATATTTTAAAGAGGAAAACTAACGCCATTATACCCCTCTCTCCATTTCACAATGCACAAATAATGATTCTCAAAAAATGGTGAAACATTGTTGCATCCGTGCCACGATAACAACCACTCAACTCACTACGACATCTGCCCAGACCACTCTAACACCACAACTCGTGCCACTCTTCTTTCTTTAAAATTTTTTTTTTTTTTCTTCTTTCTTTTCGCAAATGACTTGATATTTAAAAATATCCCACCAACGGCCTTTTGTAAATATGGCCATATATATATTGGGAATATTTGAAAGTTGCCTGTAGATATGGATCTACGTTTTTCGGGATGATCAATGGCCTCATCACATACAACACCGCCTTAGCCGAACCTTCAACAAATAGTCATAATGTCAAATCTAATCGCTGGGAGTGGTCTCGCAAGGCTAGGAGTAATCCACCAGCATTAGGCTGCGAGTTTGTGCAGATACAGTAAAACAAAATGGTTTTTGTATTATGATCAACTGATAAGATAGCTACTTGGCGCATGTTTCAACCCTATGCTATAAAGAAGGACTCGAAATCAACGAAAGCACATTGCACAGCCTCTCAAAACGATTGCTCTAAATTCAAAGAACCGTGTTCACAGGATGTCGGCGATTCTAGCTTGTACATCTTTGTGATAAAACGCCATTCTTGGATATTTATGACCCGCTTCCAAGAATTCACATATTTGTGGTTTGAGCTCGATTTTTCCGAGAAGATGGTCACAGTGCTATATGAATTTCCATTATTTATATTTAAAATTACACATCGCATACAAGAATGCCGGATTTCCGCAAACGGCGTCTTTCATGGATGGTATTGATCTGAGCAAACTAACTACCGATGGCGCATGGTTAGTGGTACCCAAGACAGCTGAATGCAGGACGCGTGAAAAATACATTATTAATTTCCATGTAATCGATGCGATCGCGGTTTGTGCCGCGATTCGGGAAGTTACTAGATCACAAATATGAACTTCCCACCCGGCGCATTTCGTAATTACCTCCTACGGGACCTCCTTTTTGACCAAACAGTCGTAGACTGGAGGAGGGATCTAGATCACTTCGGTTGTGTTGGCACGTAAGACCCAAAGGTGTGGTTGACAGGTCTATATCTTTACTTTTCTGGGATGGGTTCAGGATGACGAAATGCCACTTTTGAAATCAATTGCGATTTCCGAGAATCGAATATTAAATTTGGCCTAACTCAAGCTTTTGTTTTTCTAGTGCGAGGTACAATATCCGAATATTTATTATTTTCTGCGCGGATGAATAGATCAGAGCTAGAATCGATGGAAAAGAATTCCAGGGACGCGGCTTTCCTCTCGCTGTCGTATGAAGCATTTTATATAAGTGTAGTCAGTTTCTTTAATTTACGCAATAGATAATATGGATTGGTCTCGTTTCTAGCCTGCCTTCGCGAGACCTATATGGATCGATAAGTTGGAAAAAGAATTTAAAATTCGAGGTGATGCGAATTTGCAGACCTTTGACTATAGGAGCTTGAGTTGCAAGTGCCAAGTTTTAGTGAGCCTCATGTAGTAGTTGAATACCAGAGCACCCCCGGATTTTTCGGACAGGAATAAATTAATCACGACTGAAGAAATATCGATATATGAAACTGAATGTAACCTCTAGCTGCGTGCGGGGACACTGTCTTTGAATTTTGTGGTTTTCTTGGAAAATCCAATGGTTTCTCATAAAAAGGGTTTGGCATTTAAACCAAAATCGGAAATGAGGGGTAATGAACAATATAAATGAACCAAATCCTCTGCAGATCTGAAGTCATCACAATTTCTCTCAAGCGATCCCAACATCTACATTCCACAACTCGATACTAGTACATCGTCATTCCAATCGTTGTGATCTTCAACATTAGGAATTCTCGCGATCGAGTCAATAGGCAAACGACATGTCACACTCAAAGTGCTACTTTGATATCAAGTGGGAGCCTGTAGAGGGAGATTGTAAGTTCGAGATTTCGAAATAATTCTTTATCTATTTGATTCTCGCTGACAATCGTTAAGACTTGACTAATGAAGTATTCTAATCGCACATCCGAGAGATAGCCGAGAATTGGGGTCGTATCGAATTCAATTTGTTTGCTGATACCCCGAGAACCAGTGAAAATTTCCGTGCCCTCTGCACAGGGGAACACGGATTTGGTTATGCGGGGTCTCATTTCCACCGCGTCATCGATAACTTCATGCTCCAAGGTGGTGATTTCACTAGGGGCAATGTACGTCTCGCCCTGTATTAGTGTCATTTCTTTAAACATCATATACCACATACTCTTACTTACAAGATGATTTGACACTCATAGGGAACCGGTGGAAAATCGATCTATGGAGAAAAGTTTGCGGACGAAAATTTTATCCATAAACATAAGAGGGCGGGCTTGCTTTCTATGGCTAATAGTGGGAATAATACAAATGGTTCCCAGTTCTTCATAACCACTGTTCCTTTAGGTTATCTCGACAACAAGCACGTCGTTTTCGGTGAAGTTGCTGACCAAGAGTCTATGGATGTTGTTATGAGAATATCAGCATTGGGGAAAAGACAGGATGGGAGGATAACTTCAGGCAAAGTTGTTATCAGCAGCTGTGGAAAGCTCGATTAAGATTCCATTAGGAGGCCGGAGAATTGGTTAGGACTATTTGTACGCGTATTTACAACTATTTCCTAGAATAACCTCATTGTAATGTGCCTCATTGTGGATACAGGGCAAGAAAGGAGACTCCAGATATGTTGACAGTGTTGCGAAGTGATTGGACATCTAGTATGAATGTCAAAACCAAAAAGAGTAATATACGTAATTCAAGAATTTTCGTGATGATAATTGACTGTCTCGAATATGGATGTCCATCTGATTTTTCCAGGGTGAGATCAATCGGGTATAGTAGGAATGCGGATAGCTATAATATAGCTATAGATATATGGAGTCCGATAATCCCATGGGTTCAAGGCGTTATAGTGTCGAAGCATTCGCTTTCTGTCTAAAAATAATCCAATCTTTAAATTTTCATTGGCTAGAGAAAAAGAAATATATCCTTCCTGATCTGTGGTTGAAAAGTCAACCAATCGTATGGAGCTTTGGCGCGCGGTACCCGATTTGGGACTAGTGCTATTGATAAATTTCCTTCTCCAGCCAATAGTCACGCACCTCGGTGGAGAGACCTGCGAACCCGTTCGCAAGGCCTGTTCACGTCAAATCCCCCTTCCTTGCGAAATGGGCGACATCTTTTCATCCGAACCCAGCGTTCCCGCCAACGATTCGCTCGCGAAAAATAATTCAGACGCCTAAAATCTACCCGAAATTACCACGCTCATTTGACACGAGAGACGAAGTTGATTTGTCGCTGTTCTCAGCCAGAAAAGTATGACCATGAACGTGTTATTTTGAACCGAAAGGCCGGCCACGATGCAAGCACGCAACGAACAATCGCACGGAAGAGCGCCAAAAAGATACGCGTCGGAATACACATTTGCTTCCGGTCGGTCGCCACGCCTGTCAAATCAGAGTGAGAAAAAGGAAACATCTGACCACGAACCGTGAATTATTCACTGTTGTCATTTTTCCTTTTTCGAAATAAAATGTTCTTGTGCCAACAAAGATCCCCGACCACTTGCATACCTGTCGCGGCGCAGATATCAGGCAGTGGTGCTTCAGTTTGCATGCATATGGAATTACAACTTGCCAAAATTAATTGAATGACCTCTTGACCGTGGTTTTTGGTTGTCCAGCTTGCTGTGCTTTTAGTGGGCGCTGGCATGCTGCAAGCTGCTCTCATTCCTTCAAATGTTCGGCTGATAACAGCCAACGAAATAATGAAATATCACTCACAGACGACTAAAAATGCATGAATAGAAAAGAGAAAGTAAAAAGAAAGGAATAGAGGGTGACCGGCTCTCGGTTGTAATAAAAGATCGATAGCGCTCTAGAAGCCAGTAGTTTACGTGCTTCGCCCTCTTTTCCCCTTGGTGATTTACAAGCCGCGTCTTGTATGGACGCTTTCAATAGCTGTCTGATAGTTTAGTCTTGTCCACGGAACAGGCTTATTGGAATTCGACCCGGGGTCCAGAATTCGAATCTGGACAGTTTAAGGTGAACTAGCTCTGTCTAGTTTTAACGTGGGTATTTTCCTGCCGTAATAACTGACAGTCTCTTTTGTTTCCAGTTGGAAGCGCCTGGATTCTCGTATACCAGTCCTGCTGTCCGTTCTCGCCTTTTGGGCGAGCCATTTTACCGTTGTCTGTCGTCTGGCTATCTACCCTCCTGCTTTTTACAACCTCGTTCGAGCTCGCGATTCTATAGGCAAAAGAATCATAGCTTTCAAGCCTTTCCATCTCCCGAGCACGCGGCGGTTCTGATATCATCCAAAAGACGCAAACATTTCTTTTTCCCCAAGTACCCTGGTGAGCTCTTGAAGGTTGAGAAGCCGACGAGGTGAGCGGCCCAATGCTCCGCACTATCTTACCGCCCAAGTTTATTAACCACCTATCCCCAGGCGAACGCCCAACCCATCTGGAACTGACCTTTCGAAATCCCCAATTCTGCGCCTCGTCGCTTAACCAGTTGGGTGCCAAAAAAAAAAATATACTCCAGATATAACCCTCGCAACTGTTCGTACCCACACTTAGAAACCTCGGCGACAAAACGGAAAGCGAACGGCAAAGAAAAATAAAAATTAGACAAAGCGACTAACTTCTATTGTTCTATTTTTCTGCCCGTTTCATACATATTCCCCAGGCCCTCCTCCTCCCTCCCACTGGTAGCTTCACTTTTGTTTCTTCTCGCATTGCTCTTTTCTATTTTTCTTAGACAACCCATATGGTAGCCTGTCTACGACTGAGACAACTTAATTGTTCAGGAAGCAGCAACGGGGATTTTAATTCGACCTTTGAAAGAAGAAGCCTTAAGGAGTATAATAGGCGCTGGACAGCCCTGGATTTTAAATTTCGAACTTTTTTTAACACAGCGAAAGGGACCGGCTTCCTTAAAACAACTATTGTTGCACAAAGAATATCAAAACCGAATGTTACCATTAAGTGTTATAACTGGCGAGGCAGAAGCAAGAAGAATAGGCGGGTCTAGACCTCCTTCGGTAGGAGTATTCGACGGACTATCAAATTCACCATATTCGGATAACGATATTGAGCGATTCGACAGCGCAGGTAGCGTACGGGATTCGACACCCCGGTATCAGCCTCGTTCGATGCCTTCTCCACAACTAGGATACGATGTTACGGCGGCGACGGCGACAGAGACAACAGCGGTACACACATCGTCGACGCATCGTCGCTCGACATCTGCAAAGTTGCACGGATTGGGATTGAATGTTTTCAAGCACGGGCTCAAGACGAATGTTCAATCGGGGCAAAGATCGAATCCTTCGTCGCCGTTATCAAAATCTCCAGTAAAATCGAGAAGCAGATCAATAAGTTTGTTGAGTGGCAGCCAGAGTAGCTCACCAAACTCGGGCCATTCGAGACATTTCTCTAGCCATAACGTCTTCTCAGAGTATGGTCCGAGACCACCAATATCTCCAACTTTATCGGATACAAAGTCTTCACCCGCGCAAAGCCCTGTTAAGGCGAAATTTCCAACAACAAGCCACAGCCAGCAATCTTCGATATCATCCGGTTATCATAAGCCACAGCACATGTACTCGAATCAGTCGAGCCCGAGGGTCGGCCACGTCAACAATCTAGATAATTGGACCGAATCGTACTTGAATAACAGAAAGAAAGGCCACAAGAAGTCGCCCTCCGGCCGCAGAGAATTAGTTGTCGAAACCTTATCGGAGTCGTCTCAATCAGATGCCGGATCACCATCTTATACACATATGGAGCCGCTAAGTGGAGGCGGCAGGGCCGTTTATCATTACGACTTGACACCAGAGAGTCAACAGGGCTCTTTCCCTAATTCTCCCGATATGGAAGACTACTCGCAGATGCGAGAGGTCGACGCGGGCAAGTTGGTAGCCCCAATTCTACAAGCTAGGCTATCTTCAATGTACACCCTTTCTTCGTATGCGGGCCGGGATACAGAGATGTGGTCTATGAGAAGCGCAGCTTATACTTCTATGACCAGCGTGGATACCTCGAGGGACAAGTTTGCCTCCATGGAAGAATCCGAACTTTTGGAGCTGGAGGAGATGATGAGCGATATGAATTCTTCGGAGACATCGGCTGAGAAGGAGATTAGAATGCTGATGAAAGAGATGCTCGCTGGTCAAGAAGTCGTTCGAACGGGCTATGAGGCCGATGAGCTTGAAGCTATCCCTAGCCCTCAACTGCCACAATTGGTTGAAGAAGAAGAAATCGAAGAGGAAGAAGAAATGCAGATTCAGGTACAAGACGAAGAGAGGACTCCAGAGCAAATATATAGACCAAAGTTCACCGAGACGGAAGACTGGAAAGAAATTGAACGATGGGCCGGAATCAAATCGAGAGCCGATTATCCTCGTGAAAGCTCAGTTGCGACATACGATCGATCCGAGATCGATGATGAAAGTATGCACGACGAGGATTTCGCCCGTTTAGAGATGGAGGCGGCGATGTCTAGAATCTCTATGAGTAGCAGCAGGCACCCGGCTGAGTACGAGGGCCTAAATGAAATGGGTGATTTCGATGTTTCGACCATGCCAGAGATTCAAATCGAAGTTGATATCTCAACGCCAAAGCAGCAATACCCAGAATCGATCCACGAGGAGGAAGAGGAGGAGGAGGAGGAGCAACCAGTTCAGAAACAAGAGACAGAGCAGCAGGGGGTAGAAATTGAGGAAGAAGAGGAAGAAGATATCGATGATGTTGCCCTTGGCCATGATATTTCTTTCGAAGATCTCGACATTGTAGATGAAGAGATGAAATTCGAAGAAGAATCCGAAGTCGAGAGAATTCGACAGGAGGAGCTTCTTAAGGCTGCAGCTCTCATTCTCCCAGAGAGTCGACCAGGAACGAATGACGGCAAAACCGGCCTTTTCTCGAGACCTGGCCTTCCACAGCTTTCGCTTCTCGCAGTCCCTTCAGGAGACAGTCGAACTAGAGCTACTCTCGAGTCCCCAACCTCTGGTGAAGAAAGCCCTCTTGATGTTAATTGCAAGGGCAAGGGGGCCGATCTGAAAGGCGGAAGACGTCATAATCTCAAAGAAAACGAGATCAGGGTGGAGGACCCGGCATACTTAACTGCTTTCAAGAAGTTCTTGAAGCCTTCGGTTCACTCTGATGCATTCATATGCCGCCAAACTAGATTTGATGCATTCCAAACCCGCAGAATCTGCAATGAACTTCCTCACGAATATCGCCCACTCCCTCCTCCTCCACCAAAGATCGAAGAGCCACCAGCACCAGTCACAGAGACACATATTCACTGGAGATTTGATGACAGGCCGAAAGTCTCAAGCGTGAGCCCGGAAAAGCGTAGAGCCAAAGAGGTCCAGGATGAGATCAACTCAAGACTCTGGGTTTTCATGGCTGCCAAGTGGCTCCACTATGGTCGAATCCTCATCAGCCCTGCTCATGATATCCTCACCCAAGCTGGCATCGATAGGAAAAAGAATAGGAACGCTGTACCTCCACCAATCCGACGACGGGTATTGGACCTCGGGGGTGCACCAGTTGCTGATTGGGGATGGCACTGTGCTTATGAATATCCTCACTCCAAAGTCTACACTGTAACTAGCAGACCGAAGAACATCAACATTGACAACGTTCCAGTTCCCGACTTGGGGGTTGTAGAGAAGCGAAGGTTCACTGGTCCTTCGAACCATAGACACATCAAAGTTTCTTCGTTGTGGAAGCTTCCCTTCCCAGATAATCACTTCGATGTCGTCTCAGCTAGATCGCTGCAGACTATCCTCAAGCAAACTCCACCTCCAAGGAGGAGGAGCGAGCGGCGCGATCGCAACAGCAAGACACCTAGACTCGATGAGTATTCTTTGACACTCAAGGAGTGCTATAGAGTTCTCAAACCAGGTGGTCACTTTGAGTGGTCTCTTACAGATAGCGATGTTATCCGGCCGGGTCCTGCTACCGAGCAGCTGAACGAGGAGTTTGCACAAGAGCTCCGAAGCCGCGGTTACGATCCTCATCCCACCGAGCGATGGATTAGCAGACTCGCGAATACTGGTTTCGTGCATACTAAGCGCACCTGGACTATTCTTCCCATGGCACCACCTGCGGAGAAGCCAAAGGCCAAGCGCAGATTGGGTGTTTCTTTTGAAGACGACTGGAAAGCAGCACAGGAAGAAATGCAGGCCGAACTCAAGGCTTGGGAGGAACTAGGCATTGTGAAGGGTAACACTCAAGATGTTGCAGCTTTGACTGGCATCGTGGGTACCTGGAGGTGGGAAGAGTGGATGGTCAAGCTTGATGGGGAGAGAGAAACCCCAGCATGGAAGAAGGGTCTCGTGAATGGCATTACCGCTTCTCTGGATGAGGGAAGAGAGGCTGGAAGCGGATGGAGGAATCTGGTTGGCTGGACCAGGAAGCCAACCCTACAAGAGAAGGCTAGAAAAGAGAAGAAGATGGCGAAGTACACTGCTTGAGCTCATGGGAGTTTGGAAGTTTTCTTTTACATGGACGGAGTATATTTTTTTTTTTTTTGTAATTTCTATTTTCTTTATGAGATACGATCCGGGATATGGCTTTTGGTTTCATTGGCTTACTAGCTAGTTCTTTCTTTTCTTTTAAAGATATTGTATAGGGAGTATTAAGGAGTTTTCAGCATGTCACGATTCATAGACTACATTTTGCGCATCTCCATTCATACAGATATTTTTTACCGGGCATCAAAAATTAATTTTCTTTTTTCTCTTTTTCAGTTATTTGTTTCATACCTTTAGCTCACTTAATATTATCTTTAGAGAGGCGTTTTGTTTCTCGTTTTTCTAAACTCGCAAATGGCCATATGAGTGTAGACGGTTTCCTCCATACTGGACTTAAATAAGTACCTAGCCGGTCTAGCTATTGGGCAGTATATTCATGAAACCGCTTGAGTATCCCTATCAATTAGGATCCTCGATATGTCCAGCGCCGGTTATCCAATACATGCCAGCTTGCCGGTGCGCTGGCTCTGCATCCATCGGACGGAGCCTTCCCTTTGGCAATTGCCTCGGGAAGCGGACACTGGTTGCGCGAATGCGGGCCAATTTTCAGCTGAAAACGACCGCCGCCCGCAAAAGGCGAGCCATGGCGCACCAAATATCATTTCTAAGCAAACACACCACAACCCCACCGACTCGCATTGCATATATCTATCTCCGTTCATTTGCCCACTCCTCCTCCTCCAGTCCATCATCACGTTCCCATAGCTCCAATCTCATATCCTTTTGGCGAGTTTGATTCAGACATTCATCTACAGCTGGTAACGTACTCTAGTGTCTACTCAAGCAACGTAATGCATCCGATGAAGTCTTGCTCTGCTAACGTCAACCGCAACACCTGACAGCTTGGTTAGCTCGCTCGCGTTTTACCTCGGATCTTCGCATCCTGTCAAGACGATCTTCCAACGTCTACAACCACCCTTGGTCTTCAGTAGAGCTTCACGGTTCGACTTTACCAGACCGCCACGATGTCTTTCCTAGGAGGCGCCGAGTGCTCCACCGGCCGCAATCCCCTCGCCCAGTTCACAAAACATGTTTCCGACGACAAGTCTCTGCAGCGGGACCGCATGGTCGGTGGTATACCCGGCGGTCCTGGCATGCAGCAAGGCATGAGGACTCAAGGGATAGTTCAAGGCCCTACCGGCGACCAGCAGGTACGTTGTATATCAAAAAGCCAAATCATGTATTTGGCGAAATCTGTACTTCAATGTAGAAATACATCGATAGACCGCTAACAGTGTTTCTGCTATAATGATATCTACAGATGGAGCAATTTTTGATGCAAGACCCAGCAGCCCAGCAGGCTGCGGGTCCCTTCCAGTTCGACCAGATGCGTGCCGAGTTAAATCACATACCACCAGGCCAAGTCAACTGGGCCGCTGAATTCGCCACCATGCCACCAGGTGAAGATCGCGCACAATTGGAAGCCGCTTTCCACGCAGCCCAAGCCAAGGGAGAGCCGTTCAATCCTGCCGAATTTGCTTCATTCCAGCATGTTCATACACCTCAGCCGGAACTCGCGGCCGCCCCGCAAATGGCTTCCGCTGGTCAATACTACCCTCAACGCTTCCAAGGCTACGGTGGGATGGGCGGTCTCTATAGTGCTGGTTTCGTCCGTCAGGCACCTCAAACTCATACCGTTCCCGAGACCGTTACTTCAGCCAAAGGCAAGGAAAGGGTTGTCGAACTTACCGATGAGGACTGGCAGACCCAATTCAAGCAGATTGAAGAACAACAGCACGAACCAGTCATTGATGAAGATGCCCAGGCCAATCGCGCCATTGAAGAAGAGTTGGAAAAGCACGGCGAGGCCTTATTTTCCGATTTCGAGCCATTGTGGGATGGCATTCAGAAGGACATGGAAGCCAACGGTGTCAAGGTCGATGATTGGAACTGGGAGCCAGGTACCATCCCTGGCCAACCACCAAATCTAGGAGAGTACATGTTTGAGCAAGAGAATCCGTACATGGAAGTTGCCAACCCTTTCGAGGAAGGTGTGAGACTTATGGATAGTCACGGTAATCTCTCGCTTGCCGCTCTGGCCTTCGAGGCCGCGGTCCAAAAGGACCCGAGTCACGTGGAGGCTTGGGATCGATTGGGTGCTGCGCAAGCGCAGAATGAGAAGGAAACACCAGCTATCAGAGCTCTAGAACAGGCATTGAAACTCGATCCGAACAACACGAGCGCTCTGATGGGTCTTGCGATCAGCTATACTAACGAAGGATACGACACCACCGCTTACAATACGCTAGAACGATGGCTGAACGTCCGATATCCTGATATCACATCCCCACCGGTAGATAATCCGCTCGATAGACTCGCGATTCACTCCCGTGTCACGGATCTGTTCATCAGAGCCGCTGTATCGGCACCGGAAGGTGCAGCGTTTGACTCTGACGTTCAAGTCGGATTGGGTGTATTATTCTACGGAGCAGAGGAATACGACAAGGCAGTGGATTGCTTTAGCTCTGCGTTGGAGAGTGATTTTGATGCGCGAGACAAGAACCATTTGCTGTGGAACAGGCTCGGTGCCACTTTGGCTAACTCGGGGAGGTCTGAGGAGGCGATCGAGGCGTACGAGAAGGCATTGATCATCAATCCTAACTTTGTGAGGGCAAGGTACAACTTGGGGGTATCGTGCATTAACATCGGATGCTATGAGGAAGCCGCGCAGCACTTGTTGGGAGCGCTGGCGATGCATAAAGTCATCACGGATCAGGATGCCAGAGAGGCTGAGAAGATTGGAGTTGATGTTACTAGATTGGAACACAACCAGAGTACGAACTTGTATGATACCCTGAGAAGGGTATTTGGTCAAATGAATAGGAGAGATTTGGCGGATTTGGTGGTAAACGGGATGGACGTGGATGTTTTTCGTAAGGTACGATGACGCATTCTTTATCCAGCATATGAGCTTTATGAAGATGATTGATTGAGTTCTAATATTTCTGTGATCACTTTACAGGAGTTCCAATTCTGAGATGGCATTCTGGAGTAATGAGTGTAAGAACGGTTGCTGCGAGCCATTGGAGACGATAGTGAGCAAATGGTATCCGTATGAAAGCGGAGGACTACGTGTGCACGGTAAGGAACGGTCAATTCATACGGCATGAGCAAAAATATCATCATCTCTTCTTTCGAAAACAAAATATTGAGCATTAGATAATAATTGATGAAGGAACAGCATGTTGGGAACTCTAATTTTCGTTTTTCTTTAAATCATATTATTCGGAAGAAGGGGGTTGTGTATTATATTTCGATTATATTTTTCTTATTTTCTCAGCATTCGGTTGGTAGCGAAAGAATGCAGAAATGGTGTCTTCTCAGGTTCAATTATTAGATGTTAGTATTTCCGTGTGATATTTAATATATTACCTCTGTATAACTCGTCTCACGGTGTGGGACTACTCGATTCACATCCTAAAAAGGATATTATCATTTTGAATTGGGGTCACGGAACATCACTTTTTAGCGGGGGATGCCGGCCAAACTCAATCAGTCGGTTACTTGCTAATTTTACTCCTTTTGGAGATCGCCTAAAAGCGTAATAACGTAGGGAATTCACATCAGGAATGGATATGCATGAGGCCACTGTCGGAGAAATTTGGATAACGATTGAGGGGATCTTCTCTCATCGGAGGAAGCATCCGACTCAGCCTAGAACTAAAACTCGTATGTCTGCAACATGCACGAAGGTTCAACCGAGAGAAACCATCGATATCATGCAGGCTGAAGTGGTTTTGGCGAGTCGGGGAACTTGGGTGCATCCAACCCGGGAGACCTTGGGTGGTTAAATAGCATCTCGGCCATGCTTCAGTGAACCAGGGAATCAAAATGCGGAGAAGCCCTGAAGGGAGAACGCAAATCGATGGGGAATCCCGTTTTTGCAATTTTTTGTTGAAAAAGAAGCTTCTCATTCGGAGAATTTAAGGTCATGTGCGGCTTCGAAACCGTCCAATGTCTTTCGAGTTTCGTCACGGAAAGTATCAATTTTGGGGGCTAGGTGGCAAGCTGGCTCGAACAAAAGATGGGCAGAGGTCACAAGATACCTTCGTTTGCGCTTCTCGACGTATGTTATTGCATGTAGGATCGAAGAACCGACTTCGACAGTTCCAAAGAGCCATGCAGATGCATCGATCCACACACCTTGTGGTTTTCTCTTTCTAGGATCCCTGCAGCTGTGATTTGTGGGCCAGGACGATGCATTTTGTTGAATTTTCATATGAAATGGGGTAAGATTGAAGGACAAAAATCAAGAAAAGCGAGCGAAAGGGTGTCCTTTTTTCTTGGTTGGTTTGGAGGGGAATTGTAACTGGGTGAGGTCGAAGATACCTGCCGACTGTGGTGAGGGCGGGCGGATGGCACGGTAACTGGTACCACGCGAGATGGGCTGGCAAAAGCCCGTCCTTGAAATACGCGGAAGGACCGACGCCTTTTAATATTAGGGCGTAGATGCAATGACATTAAACCTCCCTCATCTTTTTTAGTATAGCTAGTGTTTTTATCACAAGAGATGATGACATTATGGGGATTAAATGGGACATAGTTGACCTTATTCGAATTCCAAACCTTCACCTTTTCACTCATTCTTCTAACATCAAACCGATACGGACTAACTCGCTCGAACTCACCAACTATCGATAAGGGAATTAGGCCGGGGGGAATTCCACCTGGCTTGAACCACTAGTCCTAAAACTAGCTTGGTGGAACGGTGATAACGCAGCTGGTAGCACGGTCGCTCCCTTTCTATCATATCACCTTGAGTATTAAGCTGCAGGAGCAGCGATTCTTTCTTCTCTCATTTATCCATTGCATTGATTGCAATACTTAAACATCCTGCGGTGGAATAAATACGGCATTCGCAATACATGCCACCATTCTCCTGCTTCTTCCCCTCCTTCTCCTGATCTCATGGGAACACAGCGACGACCTTTTTCAAAACATAGTTCAAAGTACACCATTCCCAACCAAGCAGCTTGTCTTGGTATCCACCATTCTATCCATCTTTGAGCGTAGAGTTCGTAGTTAGTTAGCTCCACGGATCTAGCTGGTATTCTTATTATTATTGAAACCACCAGCTAGCGAGGAGTGCTTTGACCTTGGGCGCCAAAATAGGGGAATTGGACAACATTGGAATCGCTCATATTCTACCTTGATCTTATATACGACCTCGTCGACACAGCTGGTTACTCCTAAGCTATATACACAATATAGCTCTTTTGAATCGGCTCGAGTTTCAGGTCAATCGGTTCGGTCACGTTTCAACCGGTCATCTCTCATCTTTATTATTTATATCCAATACGCCTCGTGTCTTTCTTAATTGTTTGGGACGTCCAAGTCAGCAGCTTTGGTACCTATACCGTCGCTCTGCGCCGCCGTGACCAACAACCACCACGACCACCGTCATCCGCAATATAACAATAAGAGCATGACCAGATGATGCAACCTTCGATCCTTGGTCCCCCACCGGCCGGCACTTCACCGCCGCAAGCCCCATCATCATCTGCGACAGCTGCTGCTACCGCCGCCGCCATTTCTTTCATTCCTGACCGGGCGCCGTCATTCGCCCGGCGACCTCCTGCTGCCGCCGTTAATAATGTTGCTCATCAAAGCGGCTCCAATAATAATAATAATACTGCGCCCCCATCGCAACCTCACCACCACCACCATCATCCCCAACACGCTCGTTCCGCCGGCTCTGACTTCATCCATGTAGACAGGTCCAATAATCGAAGGATGGCAGGTAAGAAACATTCTGCTGCTGCTACTACTCCTGATTCCTTTATTCTCTCTTTGCTTTCTCATCCGGACCTCCTAATCCTTCTTCAACTATATCTCTTCAAACTATTTTATCTTGCTATTCGTATCCTTTATTATAATTACTCCTTAATCTCAAACAACCCTGCTTCTCCCACGTCTTTTCGTTCCAGCTCGATTTTGAATTTTAGTAGAAGCAAGAAGACCGGTGTTTTTGTAAAAGAAGAAACACTTACACTATGATTACAATATCCATAGCTCCCGATCGCGGCGACTCGTGGATCGAAGTCGCTTCCCAACCTTCCGACAGCTACACTTCCTCCAGTTCGCCCGAGGAACCCGTAATAACGAGTGGCCTCCAGGTGCAGAAACGAAAACATCGCGCTCGTAGACGAAACTCAACATCTACTGCTATTCCTTCCTCTTCTAGAGTTGTAGAAAGCAGTAGCGACTACGAAGAAGAGGATGACGATGAAGACGACGAAGATCTCGACGGGATCGATCTTAACGCTATAGACAGCATTGGAAGCTCGATCACTGATCCTTCCCTGAGCGAAGGCGAAGAAGGATCCTCGGATGAGGAAAGCGACGAAGATGAAGGCGAAATACAACCCGTAGCCGGATTTTCCCACCACCCTTCAGCTTCAAGACCCCAAAATAATTTTAGAGCCTTCTCGAGGGATCCGCCCCAGCCGGACCACGATGCCGCCTTAAGGGCTTCCCTATCAACTCTGCTATCCTGCGCTGCAGGCGTGGGCAGCGCTTCCAAGCCTAGAGTAGCTGATCGTATGGGCGTCATACAAGAACACACTAGACCAGCGCCCATACAGACACTATCCTTAGTTACGGATTCCGAAAGGGAGGCAATCATGTCGGCGCCACAGCCTCCACCTCCACCATATCGTAAAACTCCTCATCACCCACCACCTCCACCGATTCCTCGTCAACAACAACGGCCCGCCTCGCCCAGAAGATCGAAAGAAGATCCGCAAACTTCGAAGCATAGGACAAGAACAAGATCTAGGCGGTCCTCCAAGGCGACTTCTGCTGCTGTAAATCCTGCTATTTCTACTATATCGGCTTCAAATATGACATATCTGACACTTGCTGTTTCGGCAGGCGCAGTCATCATTGTCAGCGCCATCAGCTTCTCTGCCGGCTACGCTCTCGGTAAGGAGGTCGGAAGAAGCGAAATGTTTGAGTTGAGTAGCTCTGGTGGAGATATCGTCAAGAGAGCCGCCAGCGGAACTGTTAGCAAAGTTGGCGGTAGGATCGTGATGAGCACGGGAATGGGTAGCGGGTTGAGGAGCATAACTGTTGCTTGAAGGAGCGTTCTCATTTCAAACCGCAAGCTCTTTGATCTTGGTATCCAGTTGGTGGGTCTTTTTCTCTTATTCTATTTGGGTTTGCTTTTTAGTTTATTTCATTTCGCAGTGGCGAGACTTTACCAATTGGTTTCGGCTTATTATCAAATGTCGATGTTTCTTGATCATCGCACATCCAAATGTTTATTTTTATAAAGGAGTTGGTTGTTGAAGCCTTTTTCTTTTTCTTTTTCACTTGGTTTGGGAGTCGAAGTTGGCCTTGTAGATTGTTACGTTTCTGGTCCAGTTGGTTCTACAGCATCTTCCAGAATGATACAATGATTTTTTTTTACATTTTCTTTTCGTGGCGGATATCGCTTCCATGGATCAGGAGTTTTTCTTTTTATTCATTTCATTTCTATTTTGATTCCCTTCCCAAATATGTTTACTTTTAATCATGTTTCTCTTTTCTTCTAATTTACTACCAGTAATAAATCTCAATCTTGCTGTTCAAACATTCTCTCAAATCTCATCTCAACTTGTGAAAATCAACAAGAAACTTGATGTTCTCATATTATATTTCTCCACTACTATTTGCACAGAAAGACAGTTCGTTGCTATCATCCATTTCTCTTATAGCATCCGTCCGGCTAGTTGAGCGGGTGAATGACATGAGTTGAATGACGTGGATCGTTAGTATACGATTCACCTCACGGTTTGGATGGAACCTTGTGTTACATCCTACATCTCTACAAATCTACCATTCTCACCCCCTTTTTTTTTTTACCAAATTTCTTCTTTGCTTTCCCTTTACGTTTTATTTTCTTTATATCCTGCTAGCATTGGTTCATGCCGCAGTTTTTATATAACTAGGTTGTTTTTTTGATATCGAGAAAGGGTGTCTCGAACATTATGAATCTAGAATTTTATGGTATATACAACCATTCCTCGACGAGGGTTTTTATAAGGACATAATGAAGTAATTTCATCGAGCATGAAAAAAGTAGGAAACAAAGTAAATATCTAACAATAAGAAGGATAAGATATAGCATATTTACAACGAGGTATTTCCAATTTGCCAAAGAGATTCTCTATGTCCATGAATCCACTATTGAGACCTTCGCCCATATGATGGTTAAAACATCCAAGGACTCGCGCTTCATTGAATGAATCATTTCTGCATCGAGCTATATATAACATCACCCCTCCGGCATCTCAACCTTCATTTTCATCACCTCCAAAATATCACTAATACTCAAATTCTTCACACAATCCGCAAAATCCTTTTTCACCAACGGGGCCAGAGGCTTATTGCCCTTCAAATACATCCACCCCACTCCTGCCTTCTCACCCGCGACCATCATGTGCATCCCAGTAAAGACGTAGTTTGAGAACGAAGGTTGGTGGGTCGCGGAACAGATCGTATCGATCTCGATCTCGAGGGTGGTACAGATTTCGTCGAGGGGTAAGGAGGTCGCCGAGGATGGGAGGGACTGAAAGGGGTGGGTTAAGGTTGATGCTGCGGCGGAGAGACCGAGGAGGGAGAAAGCGATCATTACGCTGTTTTGGAGGAGATTTCGGTGAGGATTCGAGTTATGTCTAGAGGATTCGAGTGATGATGACTTACACTGCTGGGATTGTGATCCAGCTCATCGCTTGGAGGAGCTGGAATGGGAGAAGAATGAGGAAGAGCCATTTGATTTGTGATATGATGACGGTGTATGGTAACTATTTTCTCATTATTCGTAAATCGCTTTTCTGTATACTCCAATCTCACCTCTAGGGTAGAGGGGATGCTACTATATAGCCGAGATTAGCATTACAGCTCACGTACCGGCATACACTCCTCCATCAATCTTTCACAATTCCCCAAGACCTCATTCAAAGCGCCCAACTCCTGATGAAAAGAAAAGGCTAACCCGCCTTCCAGTTTTTTCTCGCAGTTGAGAGAATCGGCATAGCTACCCAGGAACGAAATGATCTCCAAAGGGAGGTTTTGATGCGCAATCATCGAATTGGCGTCTTGCTTCTTCTGTCGGCTTGCTTCCTTTGAAAATATACTGTTTAGCCAAAGTGCTGCTCCAGCAGAAAATCGACGAGCGGCGGGAACCGCTGGGAGACCCTTTTCTGGATCCATTGAAGTATACAATGACTGTGAGACTGATACTTGAGTTGGATGACCGCGACGGGCAAACTGCTTGACAATAATATCATAAGCCAGCTGTTCGCCTCGATTCCAATCATTTGTTCCATGTTGATATCAAATATTAAATTCTAAGAACTTACTGTTGGCAAATACCCAACTCTAGCCCTAACATCCGGCCATTCAGTCCCATACTCTCGCCGAACGTGATGTTTCAGCGCAAAGGCAAACCCAACAAGTAATCTAATCACAGAAGCTTTAGAAAGTAAATCCTCCCTAAGCTTTTGCTCCATTTGGATTTGTGTCGGCGGGGTAGTCTTGGGCTTTAGACGAGGTCCGTCGGGAACATTGAACCAAATTAACCGGGCGAGGTTGCGGAGACTGATTCTGAGTCGGGACCATTGTGTTCTATTTTTAAGATATAGGTTAGACATGTTTTTAATACCTGTTGTGAGGTGAGCTAGGATTTTACCATACCGCGCATCTTGATACCGTTGGTAGCTCACATATAACTTGAATGCTATAGCAATACTTGTTACGATACCTAGGCCCGAGTTAGTTAATTGCAAAATCTCCAACTGAAGTCCAAAACAGATAGATTCATAGAACAAATTACCTAGCAGTGAAACCAAGCCTTCGTCTACCTGAAGGTTGTAATGATAGAGATGTACATATGTAACAGCTGCAGACCAAAGACCTACGAAGACTAGACCGGGTATTGTAGAAAATATGACGCCACTGCGGAGCTTGAGAGGGGCCGGTAACCGCGGTGGGCGTGGGGGGATACCCTGAGATTGCTATAAATCAATAGAACGAGAATGATACAGTTAGTCTACTAGTTAATACCCATTTATGATATATTGAGATCCTATCGGATAGCCTAAAAGAACATGTTAAGAGCTTGGAGGCTAATATTTCTGAAGGGTCCGATTTTCGGGTAATACTAATACCAGAGAAAGTTTTTTTTTGAACAGCTGAATCTAGGAGATGCTTTTGATATGTACCTTCGGCATTTTGGTTCTCTTGCTTTTTAGTCAATTCTTCGTCCCTGTGTATTCGAATGCTCCCAACTTGGACCAAAAAGGGTATCTATCAAACAAAATAAACCAAATCTATAGATATCCAGAGGTTTCGAATAGGACTATTCCGATGCCTCTAAAGATTGGAATATAAACCAAATAAAGACTGGAAGAAACCGAAGAAGATGTACGCCTTGAACTTCGTGAGACCGGCTCTGGAACGGGGAAACGAGTGTTGAAACGTTTACTGAATTGTAAAATGAGTGTTTGGGTATAAAACGAAAGGTATATCAAAATAAATTATACAACCAGAAAAGAACGCAGCCTTTCGTTACAGCTCAGCTGGACGGCTTAATATCTTTCTTCCCTTCCATCACGATTTCGATTCGTATGAAAAAGAGGACTGCCCTGAAAGTCTAAAAGATGAGAGTTGATGGTACGGCAACGTACTTAAAGCCCGTCAAGTCCATAACTGCAATCAAAGTTAAAAAGGGTTCGAGCAATCCGAACAAGCCACGATTTTGGTCTAACCTCCCTCCGCCAAATCTTGCGAATCTTTAAACAACCCGGTTCGAATCTCGCCGAACTATTCGTTCAAAATAGCTTGGTACCGCTCGATAAGCCTCGATTCGCTTTCTTTTTCGTCACTACTGAAGTCACGACGTTTGCTTACAGCTGGAGCCTGCTAGCTTGTTACACCCATTGCCGCAAAAGTGTGTTGCATTGCTGTAAGGATAAGCGCCGTCGCCTTGCAACCACCAGTCATTTGCCCACTGCCATTCTGAGGAGTCGAGAAGATTTAATTAATACAGTACATTTGCAGAGGGGTGACCCTTGACAGTTTGTATATCAAGCAACTATTATACCCATATTTTTCGTAGCAAGATAACTAGGGTGTCTTCAACGCCGGCGCGAAATATCGATATCAAAAGATCTTAAAACGCTCGAAAAGTAGACTTGTGGTAAGTATTATGTTGCATTTTTGAGCCGGCCTTTGCGATTTGTTCCCCACACAACACAGCAGCTTCATAATATAACCCATTAGCGCTCACTTTGTTTCGCGACATCGTGTCTAGAGGTGGAGCGAACAAACTCGGAATATTTATTGTAGCGCTATTATAAAACCAGGGTAGATGCTCCAGGAAGTTGCGAGGCTATGTATCGCAGTGTGCATTGGCATTTCATGCAAATTGGTAACGGCCCGAGATGCAAGGTTTAATTGACAACTGCTGCAGGCAATACAATAGATTCAACTGCTTGAGCGCCACGAAAGCGCCTGGAAGATCCAGCTACAGCACAAACTATTAGGTCTGACATGAAGTTACGCGTGTGATCGCGTCGAGTTAATGGAAGGTTCTACTAAATACCTTTCGCCAGTTCAGCTACGAAGCCTCAGAAATCTCACCATCTACTTTGCATAATCCGTAACCAACTACGTCGATGCGAATGGTCTACAAGGTCAAATGCTTTAGAAAAAAAATATATAATGCCTAGCTCAAACTTCTAAACCAAAGGAATTTAAGAACTACCCTCCAGTTTATTTCTGTATAATTCAGTACTTAGGGCCTGGAGCCGCCGAGCAGCCTGCTCAGGGGTGATATCCCTCTGGGGCTCAGCTAGCAATTCATATCTAGAAACACGACGTCACGTTAGCGCAAATATCCTTACCGATATTAAAAATCTATAAACTATA
Source organism: Dactylellina drechsleri (assembly GCA_036971345.1). Taxonomy (NCBI): domain Eukaryota; kingdom Fungi; phylum Ascomycota; class Orbiliomycetes; order Orbiliales; family Orbiliaceae; genus Dactylellina; species Dactylellina drechsleri. The sequence goes on from JAJTUB010000009.1 coordinate 142,669, forward strand.
AATTTGGGGGCAGCTATAGACGAAAAGCCTTATCGATATAAGAGTATCCTTACCCTACTTGAAACTTCTTAACCGTAGCGCTCCGCAATAATGGCGGCAAGAAATGGAAATGGACGTGATTCGCCGCATGTTCCTCATCAGTTCCTCTCAACGGCGCCTGATGAATTCCCATACCTGCTGATCCTTTAGAAACATTCTAACACACGATATGATCAATTGTCACGTGGCAAATAATTCCACTTACTGTAGGGAAACTTTGTTTCGAACAAGTTGTCATACTTGATGGTAATAGTGCTGATAATCTCCGCGAAGAGATTGACATCCCTTTCGCCTTCTATCTCCAAGATATTCTTGATGCATTTCTTACTGATGACCAGCGTCTCGAACGGCCAGAAGGCCCACCAGGGGCAAACAGCTAACCATCCGTCGTTTTCAGCGATGATACGTTCCTTCTTCTCGAGCTCCAAGGCGAGATAATCACAGAGCAGGCAAGAGTTGTTCGTTTTACGGTATTCGATCATATTCTTGAGCTCAGCTGCTGGCTCCTCGGGAAGATGGCTAGTGGTCCACGCTTGACAATGAGCGTGGGGATTGCTGCAGCCCATTGACTCTCCCTTGTTCTCGAATATTTGTATATAGCGGAACGGAGTGTTCTGCTGGACATCTTTGTAAAGGTTCTTCCAAGTTTCTATGACCAGGGATATCTCCTTTATCGACATATCCGCTAGGGTTCTAGGTAGTTTGAACGGTTAGATACCATATTACAATCAGAGGGCTTCGAGAACCGAACGGATTGTGTACTTGTTATGCGCCGGTGAGAAACAGACGACGAAGCATTTGCCCTTCACCCCCTCCGCCCTCATCAGCAAGGATGACTTGTCTAGTTTTCCCGAATTAGATTACAGAATTTTACATCTCTTGATCTTGTAAGACACTCGTGCGAAGCGACTACGTCTAAGTGCAAGATATGGTTTCTAGACTCACCAGCCGTCGCTGTCGTCTCGGTCTCATAGTCCACCTGATCTTCCTTGACAGCAGAAAAGTCATTCACAAAAATAAAAGTCTCTTGGTAGTCCGGGTTCTGTGCCCCGCCGGATCTCTTGTTCCTGGGACATAGATAGCACTAAGGAGAAGAATGATTTCCGCAATAGTGAGCTTTTTGGTCGATCCCAATGTAGAACTGTAGTGCTAGTCCCAGCAACCAGGGCGCGGGACTGAAATGAGAATTCCTGGAACGCTTTTAGCTTACCTTCGGATCGTATTGCGGCAAGGTGTTCTTACTAGGGCCTTCTTCTTGTCCTCTAAAGCGTCACCAGCAATGGGAGAGAGTCAGCAATAGTCCACCAAGATAGTAAAATGAATACGTTTTGTTCATGCATAAAGAAGGTATGGAACAGGAGACTTGTCACATATTTCAGCAGGGTATGATGTAAACTATAACCCATGGAAGTATCAAGAGACAAGGCAAGAATGGAAGAATGGCCGGATTTGTGTGCGTTGCCTAGAACCCATGGGTCCGAATTACCACAATTGGCCACATTGTGATCCATAGATACAAGCCAGCCACAACCGTGGAGAAACAGAAGCTGGAGGGCGGAACTTACTGCCAAGGCCGCTTTGTCCTATGCGGAGAGACGAGTATCCAATTGCCCCTCAGCGGATTGTATCGCCTGTGCGAGATGTCGTCCAAAACTGGGTCCATTGGATGCGGTAAGCTATTCCAATGACAAAGACTGTTGTATTTTTAGAGAACTCCAAAATTTTGTAAAAAAAACAATCGGTCCAAACTCGCTAGCGCTGTTGTGACGAGAAATTTTTCGTTTCGATCGATCTGGAACTCGGTCGGGCTCGGGATTCTTCTTAGATTTCCTCCTAAAATTCGGGGACCACAGCACGAGAAATCCGAAAAGTTTTGATATTGTAATGGCTGGTTGTCGAATGAGATTCGTCGGAATCATCGACTAACAAAATAAGCTGTTCCGAAAAGCACCAGCATTCTTATTGCTGACAAGTACCCGCTCTCTGTCTTGACACCTACGTCAAATAATTTACCAGCCACTTAAGGTTCGAAGTTCGGTGGAAATTTGTACCGCAGCCTAACCTGGCGTGGCCAGGTGCAGCTCGATTCGATGTTCTTGGTTCGACCGACGACAAGGCAAGGTGGGGAAGCTCGACAAACATTTCACGGGCAGGGGACCAGGGAACACTCAAGGAAGTCCAACCCGGCCAACCGGGCTCGTCTCGCACCTTGCATGGGCGAACTTCACTTCCCTCCCAATTTAGAGAAAGAGAAGAAGTATTACGAAGCAGAACTCCTCCAGGATATCTTCACCGACCAATAAACCCCCCAGTTCTTATGTTTGTGTTTCTTACGTAAACATGGGAGTTGAAAACGAGCAACAGATATCGAACGATGGATCGAGCAGGAAGAAAAGGGTATATTGCTTTTCCGCCCTCCCGCCACACTTTCCTCGCTCGCGCAGCTCCACGTTTTTCGCACGTGCGAATCCTGATACGCCGTGGAAGGTACAGTTGATGTACCATGCCTTTCAAGAAGGAAAGGAAAAATATGCGAAGGGAAAAGGGAGAAAAACCAATGGGAAGGCGGAAAGTGCGGAGTGAACCCTCTCCAAACCGAAGACTTTCGCCCATTTTCCCGCCCCATTCGTTATCTTTTTTGGACTGGATTTGTAGCTCAGATAGTTACGGGTAACCCTAACACAACCGGTGTGCCCACTAGGGTTCTCCGAGATACATGACGGAGGGAACGAGAAAACTCTAGTTAATTTTTTAATTTTCCCCGGGATCGGCGGTGGGTACAGTTCATACATGCTGCTGCTAAATCTTCATTTGAGATTCTTATAGCTCCTCGCATTGAGAGGTGTGATGCTGACGAATGCCAGTGCGGAAACGTGAACCCCTAGTCTATGGCAGATGTACAGATACATCAGAGCAATCGGGGCTCCACTTTATACCATGATGATAGCAAAGGAAACCTCAACTGTTTGCTCAAGTAGCTATTTCAGAACTTCAAAGTAACCTTAAAATTTGTCTTTCCCTTCGCTCGTTAATCAGCCGACGGGCGGTGGCTTGCATACTCGAGAAAGGCTAAATCCAATCCACATAAGAAAAAAGAACTTCAAAGCAAATAAACAAGCGCACAAAAAAGGCATAAGGGGCAGCTGGCAAAAGAGGACGGCAATGGGAATAAGAATCTACTTCTATCCTGTCTTGGGATAAAGTGCCAGTTACCCGCGAACCGGTGGAAGCTGTCGAGAAGAGAAACAAAAAAATTAAACTTGGAAAACGTATTGTAGAAAGGAGCTTTACCATAGATGTGGCAGGTCATTTTCATATTGCTTTCCCCCTCGCTCCCAAGAAGAGATGCAATAATATTGTCTTTCTTGTTGCCCTCACCGCTTCCCCAAACTTGTCCGTCTTGGAGATAGTGGAGGTAGTTTTCCGCCCCGCAAATCTGCGACAAGTTACCAATAAGCTATAACTTTACTGCTGCACCGCTGCACTGTCCACATCGCAGCACTGCATTTGGGCTTATACAATATCATACGCAGAAAAACCATGAAGCATTTTTCTTTAGTCTAGAGAATATTTTTTGAAGTTAGCGGATGTCATAAAATAAACCGCAGCGCTATGGAAGGGGAGAAGGAAAGGCTAGAAGGCTGGCAAGGATGTTCTCGTTCCGGGCAGACTGGACCGTAATGTTATAACTTTCCAAGATTTTAGGGTAGGCATCAACCGCATGTTCAGTTGGAGACACAAGAAAAACAATTACGACGGGGTCTAGAAGCGATCAAAATTGAGCGGAGACCGAGAAGAAAAAAAGTAACTAAGAAATAGAAAGGGAAAAGGGATCTTGAATTCGCCTTGTAATGGATACCGTGCAGCACCCGAAGTGAGGGTTACTCAAGCATGTTAATGTCTTCGATAGATGTACCTGTTAGCGAGAGGCAAAAGAATAAAAAAACAGATCAATCCCCTTGCATTTCAACAAGAATTGATTCCATGTTCAGACCGGAACCATCTCGTTTGTGGTGTGAGGTACCACAGCTGAACACAAAACCTTTTTTCTTCTCTCAGAAACCCAAAAAAAGGCCACAAAGATTTGAACACTGTACAAGGAAGGGATCCGAGATGTTGTATTAAAAGTCACATTAGAGGACTAAAAGATGATTTATCAAACTCGGGTCTCCTCGCCGAGCTATTGAAAGAGAGTCACGAGGTGAATAGTTTTAGTCTGAGGTGCTGGTTGGCGCCGACTCCAAATTTAGGAACGGTAGACGCAATAGCGCCAAAATAGAGCATCTCCACTAAACTTTTCATCTCCAAGATTTACCCTAGAAAAATGATAGTGGACAAAAAAAAAAAATTCGACGCAGAAACATCTAATATTTGATTCTTGTATCGATACTATACATCTGTGGTGGCTTCTTCTTTTTTTGAAGATTATTGTCCTCAAGTGCACAGATTTTCAAAGTGCTTGAGGGATACCCTTCAAAACGCCAGCTATGATGACAATGTCAGAAACCCAATAGAAAAAAAATAATACAAATGAAAGTCCAGGTATCACATTTTTTTAGAACTCTTGCCGTGACTCCAGAGAGAAACCCCCAAACCCAAAAGAAAAACACAATTAACAAATGAAATATGCTCTCGTGAAGAGCGATAATAAAAAGAAAACCGAATGCCTATAGGTCCCAAAAACGAACTTCTCTCCAATGCCTTCTGAAAGAATATGTTGCAGATGATGATACAATTAATGAAAGAAAAATAAGGCTTTGCTTCTGGTTAGAGCAAACCATCCGAGGAAAAAGGAAATGCATCGAAAGGAAAAAATGTGTATTAATAGCCCTAGCGAAAAATATTCAGCAATAAGTTTTCGAGACAAATTAATAGTTTGTTCGTTCGATACCCTGCATCTGATTTCCGTCTGGATTGGGCGGTCGAGATTGTGAATTTTGATAGCCTTGGTGCGGCTGATGGCTGGTACCACCGTAGTGTTGTCCGTTTTGCGTAGGATAGTTGTCTCCATTGCTAGTCGGAGTGTAATGGCTGTCGTTGTTTGGCGCAGGGCCAGTTCTTGCCCTGGCAAGCTCCAGTCTCAAACGTTCAAGCTCTCGATTAAGATTATCATTCGTAGATGAGAGATTCTGATTTTCGGCAGTAAGTTCATGGTTTGATTGCGCAAGAGATTGTTGCTGGTGACGCATCTGACCAAGATATTCGATCGCTAGAATTGAGTTGTTAGTGTCAAAAAAATCGACATATTGTGAAGGACCTCAATCTTACATTTTGTCAAAACCTCCCACTTGCTGCTCTTGCCTCCGCGCTCGGCAGGTAACGCATCCCTAAGCTCATCAAAAAGCTCCTTCATTTCCTTTCTTCGCTTCCTTTCTGCCAGTTTATGACTGATTCGCAGCTCTGGAGTGCGTGAATATGGAGTAGCAGGGGACGGAGAGCCGATACTAGATGGACCGCGTTGCAAAGAGTGATGGTGAATTTCCTGGTAGGCATTCGGGCCAAAGCCTGGGTGTGCGTGGTGCGAACTAGCAGTAGTCGATGTGGACGCTTGAGAGTAAAGAGAAGTCTGTGAGTGCTGAGGCGCAGATTCTTGAAATCCGTAAGGCCTACCAGGTTGTCCTGGACCACCTCCTATCTGAGTATGGCCTGGTGCTCCACTAAGCCCTTCGCGACTATTTGGCGCTGTTGGTCCAGCAGCATCAGGATCCGGGAAAGCGTATGGGAAACCCTTGGTCGGGGAAGGAGCGTTCGGGTGCGGGTAAGGATATCTCGAAGAGCCAATGATTGGTGGTGCCACCCGAGCGCCAGGTCGATCTGCTGTTGGAGCATGGGAGGTCGGTGGAAGGTTGTTTGACCACGATCCAAAGCTGCTACGAGGCCCGCTGCTGGCGCTGCTAACGCTCGGTGTCGGATAGTGGCCGCTAGGACTTATAGGAGTGTAAGGGTGCGAACCGCCTTCCATGATAGAAGGGGCTGGCGAGCCCTGCCCGAATCCACCGCTTCTCTCCCTCTGAAGCTGGCTTACGAGAGAAACTTGACTGGCTGCTGGCGTTCCATGAGCACTATTCAACTGAAGCGCAGAGAGTCGGGTGTCAAAGCTCGAACGTCGAGAGTTGGATGGCGAAGATTCAAGTCCATATGGGCTGGTCAAAACATTAGGAGGCGGGCGAACGGCAGAATGAAGACTATAATTTTAAGTCAGATCAACTGATACAGACCAAAGAAAATAAAATCAAAAGGCCAGATGATCAACCATAGAATTGATATTTTCCTGGGATGAAGACATACGGTGGATTGAGAGTTTGCGATTCTCGCTGCGCATCAGGATTGAGAATTGAACCACGGTTTGTAGAATTATTACTTGGATCTGTCATTGACGAGATATTCATGGGAGAGGAGAAGGACGAATCTGTCAGCGAAACATATCTCAAATATATTAACATTTGCTTTTGTCTTTTATACTAAAAGGCATGCAAAGAAAGCAGGATTGGAGTATAAACTTACGATTGCTGGATGTGGTCATGGACCAATTGCCCGAATCTCTAGAGTCAGTCTTAACCGAAGACTGAGAGGGTGAATGGCCCGACGAGCCGGGAGACGGAACGAGAGGCGGGACCGAATTAGTGAGGTTGGAGATGGACGGTAAGGTCTGCTTCTCGACAGCCATCGGCGAAGAGCTGCCAGAGCTGCCACCAGTGGTTCCGGCAGCACCGTTCCGCTGCTCCCATTGGGATCCAGTTGGCATTATGAATATTAATGATTACTATTTGTCGTCTACGGTTCTAATTTTATTTTTCGAATCTGACGCCGGACGGAACGCACGATGCAGACAGAAAGGTCGGATCCGAAGGGGTGGGAAAGGCGTAGTGGTCGTGATGTGGTGCGATGAGATGGTGCAGATGCAGATGGAAATCTAGTGTAAGGATTATATGAAAAAAGGTTGATAACGGGCTTCGAAAGCAATTTGATTTTCCTCCTTGTTGTCTTGCTCGCAGCCTAGGTATATAAGAGTGCTAAATAGTCTAGGAATGATAATTGGCGGTAAAAGTAAGTAAGCAAGAGTGGATGTGATTGTGATTGCGAGTGCAGAAGTAGTAATAGCAGCGAGCAACAGCAAAATGCAGTGAACAATCCCCAAAACCCGAACGTCAAGAGGCCAGGCCTGCCTTTCGAGAGACCCGCTTAAGGAATGTGTGTGGAAAAGCTAGGTGCCAGTAAAAAGAAGGAAATTTCAGCAAACGTGGGAAAACGTGTCTGATCTGCTCTCCCTTTCCCTTTCGCTAAGGCTGCCGTGGCGGCGGTGCTCCCAACTGGTTTGGCTAAGGAATGGAAAAAGAACGAAACCGAACGGACGAACGAAACGAACAAGGACGGACGGACGGGGACGGCGTACGGACGAGGAAGCAATTACTTATTTATTTATTGAACGAACAACCGAACGAACGAACGAGCGGGAACTGATACCATTAGAGGTTTGCTGCTGGTCTTCGTGTCTCTTCGCCTTCCGAATTGCTCGCTGGCGACTTCGCTGGGAGATGATAGCCAGATGGAGATGGAGATGGAGGGATAGGTATATATGCGGTGAAAGTGGGAGAGGAAAGTATTTCTTCTTTCCTTCTTTCTTTCCTGCAGTTGGAAGGCCAGTCGCCGGACTCGCCGGAGTGAGAAACGGAGAGAGGGAGATCAAGAGAGTGGAGAGGAAGAGAGGAGGGGGGAAGGAAGAGAAACGTCGTGGTAGAAAGTACTTCTTGGGTACGCCGGGAATGGAAGTTGTGGGATCGAATCAGAAGAGTTGGTTTAAGTATGCTCTCTCTATCTCGTTCACTCTCTTATTCTTTTTCTTGTGGATGGTCTGTCTCCCTTCTAATTCTCTCTCTCCTCTTTTTCTTTTCTTTTCTGTGTATCCGGACTGTATGCCCGCCTGGGTGGTTATAATGTTGTGTATGCAAGGTCAGGATGTCTGGATTTAGGTCTGGTATTGTTCTGGACGTCTGTATGTCTGTATTATAATCCTGGGTGGTGCTTGGGTGTGTGTCCGTCTGCGTGTGTGTATGGCTGTATGTAGGTAGCCCGGCTCCACTTCGCACGATTTTCCCACGAGGGCAGCGGCCACACTTCTCTGGATCCGTAAAGGAGGGTGACCTGAACCTCGGTGGAGTCGTCCCCGCAACAAGCAAAAGCCGCTCTCTCTTTTCTTTTGCTGACAACTACTGCAACAGAAGGAGGAGGGAGCGAGGAGGCAGAATCTAACTCGGCAGAAGAAGGGTTGCCGGGAGTTCAAATCTTAAAAAGGATGAGAAGCAGCTTTCTTGGTCTGACACTTGTCGTGATTGGTTCCCACCGAGTGCGACCGTCTCGGACAGCGTTTCTTGAAGGTCAAGTCAGTCAGCCCTTTCGCCTTTTTATTTCGTATCATTCGGATGGCCCGACCTGTTTATTTATCTTCTTGTTCACCAAACCCGCCTGTGTTCTGATTCTGCACGATACTTTAATACTTAGCACAGGCGTGCTAAGGGCTTGTGTCTGGTACCTGAGTTTGGACTTGGAGAGCCTAGTCAACCAGTGTCCATCAGCGAACAGAGCAAATAGTGGAGTCTTCCCCAAGTGTCAACCCGCACTGGGTCTGCTTCTTTTCTTTTTCGAGGTGTGGGCAGGACACGACTGGGTTCTAAGAATTCGCCTCGAAAAGGGATGGACGGACTGAAGCACGAAGGGAAAAAGAAGGGGAAAAAAGCAAATGCGCCCAAGAACACCGGCGCGACTGGGTGCATGCAACGAATCTCCGCCAGGGTTATTCTCTCGTGGGACGGACGGATGTTCAAAGCTTGGGCGGCGGTCTTCAATCGAGGAAAATAATCTTCAGGGAGAATCCCCGGGCAGGTTCGCAGGTTCGCAGGGACAGCGTGAAAACAATTCAATTTTCGAAGATATACTTCAAAGAAGCAGAAAACGAGGGGCAAAGAAAAAGACAACTGAAGGAAGGTTTAGGGACGACAACAGTTGCAATATATTATCGCAGCATATTACAACTGGGATGGCAGGACCACGGCTATATGGCAGCCTTCAGATTCAATATGCAATTTCAGTTATCATATTCCTCTTATTCTTCAAATTGAGGTACCGCAACCAAACGAATATATATCATTTCTAGAAGAAAGAAGAAAACGGATAAAATGATTTCAGAAAGCGTACCGTAAAGTCTTTCCTTCTTGCGAAACCACGAAAACAGGCATGTTCCTCCGTCTTTGTCGCAAAATGTGCGGGACAATGAGGCGTATGTACGAAAGGTCTGTGCAAAAGAATAACAGCACACGCAAAACGAACAATAATATCTGCCTTCATCGACGGCCCTTTATCTGAAGAAATAGTGGCTGATGCGAGCAAGCTCGGTCGTGTGTTTCAACATCATCATGCCCGTGTGTGCAGGTCACTCGCACGCCGCCCACATCAGCAAAACAGAAAAAAAGGGCTGGGTCCTTCACAAGACCAATATCAGCACGGTCTTGTCTGTTCTATCGACTCTGTCTGTCTGTACGATATGCAACATATGTATGACAGCCTGCGACCTGCTCACGGTGTCACGCCAATCATGTCGGCAGAATCCTGCCGTCTCTGTCAAATACGAAGATTCTTCAGAAAAACATTTCCCACGTTTGAGCCAAGCAAAGAAAACCCGTTCACAGAAACCATTTTTCGATGGCCCACATCCATGTCTGCGAAGAATAAAGGACGAAACCTCAACCCCTCGCCATTGTCCATGATTCAACACATGGAAAAGAGATCCCTTAGCCTTCTCAACCAGGGTTAACTTCCCATCCGAAGTTCTCGTTCTTGCCTTTCTGTATGCATGCAGATGGTTCTTCCTTTGATTTTTCCGTCGGCAACAGACAGAAAGAAAAGAAATAAGTCTGGGGCCTTCATTGATCGAACCCCTCTCTTTCGAATTCCCTGGGCCAGAGGCGAACGGATGATATGCCCTGACGAGCTGTCGTGGAACTTATCTCCCCTCGTTTATGTCTGCGCAACCACCACCAACCTTCTCCATCCCAGCGGCCAACCGGGGTTTATTAAGAAAATTGGAAATGAAGGTGAAGAAAAGGAAATAAAGCGAAAGAGCAGAAAGAAAATACATAGCTTTTGCCCTTCAGGAAAGAAATCAAATTTGAATTTCAGAAATTCAAAAAAAGCTTCGTGCTAAGCGAAGCCAAAGGAACGTCTCGTAAAAAAAGTTCAAACTGGGAAACAACGCCGAGAACTTCTGTCCTCTGCCAAACAAAATAAACATGCGGAAATGTCAAGTCCAATGCCATGCGGGAAAAAACGAACCGTAAATAAGAAACTAGGTAAAAAGAGCTTAAAATGACAGTCCGCGTGTCTTGGCTCCGTCTATGGATGGACCGTTTAAATTTCGATGACGGAGGAGACAATTAAAAAAAAAAAAAAAAAAAAAAAATTCAGATTGAATGTAATCCTGCTAAATCCAATTGTTCTTCTGAAAGAAATGGCCCGCGGTATCCCTATCGTGGCGTAACAATGTTCACACAGCCTAAACAACAGTGTCAGTATTCGATCAGTATTCGAAATCTAGAACCGTCTGCCTTGACTCGAGACTCGGAACCAAAAAGGTATAAATGTACGACTTATAGCCTGGTCTGGACTGAGGTTACCCGATAAGGACTTGACAGGTACTGTTCTCCTGGTTGATCGAAACCGTGTCCAATTGTATTAGCCTACAAATAGAGCGTCAATTATCCCGTGTCAGCTCGCTCGTCCATGTGAAACGTTGGACGAGTAAGGTCCTTCGACCAAGGTTGGTAGCTCCGAACTCGGGTGTTAAATCAAATAAAAATCAAATGTATACCACGGTTTTATATCCGAGTTTCCCCAAAGTCTCACTTTGAAATACAAATGAGAAAGCTAATAGAAATTAAGATCTCACTTACTGGGTTTTAAAATTATATAGCTAAGATGTGCGGTCCCCATACAGCCGTGTGTTTCTGCAACAATGCGGACAATTATACAAAACAACCTGTACTCTCGAATGAGTTCCGATGTATGTGAGTAACCGGGGGGTAGGGCGGGGGGCGGGGGGATACCTGTCGGGATATGAGATACATCATCAGATCTACCCTGTACTCTATGCACCGGCAAATACAAGAATTCAACAGAGTCTGAAATGTGTAACACAGTCCAGTGTATTTTCCTGAATGGAAACGAAGATACAAAAAAGGATGAATGTTATATGTACTTGGAAAGAGACAAGCGTGTGGACGGAAAAGACGAGAAATTATCGGCACGTACCTTTTTGCAAAAATTGTGAATCTAACGTGGTTAATGTGATTTCTGTGAAATGGAATCGAGGTGATAACGCAATGCAGTGTGCGTGTCAGAGTTCGTACATTTTATATCCACGCCATATCCAACGTGTTAATACAGTAGAATACTGGAATGCGCTGCATGATCGATGTGTGATAATCCAGTGCAATACACCGAGAACACATGGATAGGGACATTCTTCGAGTCGATCCTAGTAGCAATTTATCTATCCTAAATCTAGTGCAGATCATATGGTGAGAATCCTATAAACGTACATCATCATTACACTGATCACTCTGTTAGGGTTAAACCTTCAACACTAACATGCTAAGTATGCATTTTATCCGCTCCATTTTGCCTCCATATCCAACGTTACATTCCATATATGTGAGCAGAGGATCTCATATACGATTAGTGACAATGTTGTTATTGGCAGAAATATTGACTGAATGGGGTGTTGACTCGCGTTTATGATCTCCTACGAGATCTTCGGACGCTCAGTGTCTTATAATAGAATCGCGAGTGTAACGTGCGCGCGTAACTTTTAAAACGAGTTATAACTTCTCTTTCGTATCTCGATAGTGGACTAGTTTGTGAAAAACTTGGCCTTGGTCGATAGAGAAAATGTATTTCGATATTTAAATCTTCATAAAGAAATATCGATCGAGAGCTCGAAACCTCCTGCAAAGCTATTTAACGAGAACGTCTATTGCACGAAAACTCCCCTAAGCTGTCAATTGTTTAAGGAAATGTGTCCTTAGGTAAGAACATAATTCTGTACAAGCGCTCAGATTTGATCCAACTAAGAGCAGAATCCTGGCTACGTTGAATGTGAGTATAATTTTGAATGGCACAGAAGATCACAATATCTGGAGCGGTGATGGATCTTATCGAACGCCAACCTCATCCGACACCCGGATCCTCGCATGATGCATATGCGCATGAGGGTATGTATAATTAATTGTACTGTGAATTTTGAAAACAGCTCTAGGGCTAGTTCGATTTCGGCCATCAAGACCTACGTACATAGTAGGCTTCTGATACTGATATTTTATATATCAGAACCGGGAATATTGGCCAGTGCCCCAGCTAGTATTTTGCCGTTGCATTGTCGGCTCGGGATCTGGCTGTGGTTGCTTGTTGATTCACGGCTCGCACTCTGGGACACTAACGCCCAGGAGGCCGCGTTCCTAGTCGTTGCTCTCTCCATGTCCAATGACCAATCTCTGGCATCGCAGCCACGTGCGTCTGCGAAACGTTTTTCCACTCAGACGCGGTTCGGCGGGCTGAACCGAAAACATGTGCTGGGACAATGAGAAGCTGAATGCGAAGGCAAAATGTAAGCCACAAATTAAAGTGCAGACAAAAAGTCTTCACAATCCTCACGTTTGATGCCAGGGCGTTTTGGCAGCTGCATTACAATTGTACATGTACTAGTGGCGCCCTTGCGCTTGAGATTACTACACCTGCTTTCAGGAAGAGAGATTTTTCAACTGAGGAAAAAAACTCTAATTTCGGCATAGCAAAGTTACAATCTGAGGACGAGAATTTTTAGCTGTTCCTTGCTTTTCTATCAAGGTTTCCGCGGCCAAGATGAAGATGTCATATCCAAAGAATTTCCATGGAAATCCTCGAAACGGAAGATGAATGGTGGTCTCTCTGCGAAGGAAAAATTGATGCAGGATGTTCCTTCCAGAAGTTTCATGACCTTCCATTCCGTCTAGGGTCCTTCTCATTTAAGTTACGTCGAAAGACCAGAACGATTTTCGGTTGAAGATCCTGTTCACCGCTCAAGAGATTTCCTCGTGTCTTTTGAGGACTATGAACTTTGAAACCGGCTCGTCGGGAGAATGTTGTCCTTAACCTGATAGGGGAAGGTGCAACGTCCTGGCAAGCCCAAGCTAACGCTATTCTGCAATGGCAACACATGGTATCCATGTAATTCTTCTTTCGCCGGCAAAATATCCACATCCCCAGCTTGACATGGCACGGATCCAATTGATATGGCATCATATCGCTATGATTGCTATCCTTTGTTTCTCCTCGCATTGAACCGTGAATTCAAACATCTAGGGCATCATCGTGCCACCTTCTCCTTGCCTTCTAGAATGTTTCGAATTGAATCAAACATCGGGGTTTTTTTTGAATTTATCCCTCATTGCCCTACGCAAATCATGCAAGGGGAACAAGTACAGCCTCAGCTGTACGTACGCATAGACGATTGAAAACGGTGTCAACAGTCGAAACATAGTTTTCGAGGGGATTCGTTACCCCTCTCAAGCCAGACAATTTCTTCGCACGGGCATGCATGCAGCGTACATGTGGAGCAGTCCGATTGATCGAAAAGCGGCATCACTCTGGTTCCTGCCAAGCCGTCTGCTCTTTGTCAAGGATCCCCTCGATAAATTGATATTAAATATATCATTGTTGCTATACTGTGGACACTCTCAAGCCGAGGGTCCTGACTGATAGATTAGTAACTCTCTTGATACGGGATATTATATTCTCCTTTATCGCTCTACAATAAGGTCCACAGAGACCTGCAGAAGTGTCCACAAGACGGCTCGCGAAGTGGACTCATGCTCCGGCCTACGGCGACAGGCCATTAAAAAAAGTACGCTACCAGCCGTCTGTCTTGAGCCTTTTTGGATTGCCGTTCACCCTAATTAGCCCAATTATACCGAGCCAAAGTTCGACGTCGTGGAAAGCGAGAAAAGACATAGCGAAAGACCTCGAGGTGGAGCTTTGGCTAATCGGCACTACATTGTGAAGCCCAGGATAGTTTAGTCGCGTTCTTTACCGGCGCGCGATATAATGTTGTATAAAGTGTATTGAAATTGCTAAATTAAAATACAAGGAGCGACAGGCTGAATTTCAAGTGAGGGACTAAAACTAAAACTAAGCAGCTAAAGTGTAATCTCGCGAAAGAAAGTATCCTGGAACCGATGGCGCAACGGTAGGACCTGAAATCAATTAACATGAGGGAAGGCTGCAGCGCACGTGCATTCTGCAGCGGGAGACGCTAGCGGCGAAATTTCATGTGAACGGAGAATTGATGACACTGTACAATATGGCTATCGCGATTATCATGATCATGATATTATCAACAGATGATGTTATAGTTGCAGCTAAAGGATATCAGGTATCGGGTACCTTGGCATCACCAAATGGCCAAAATGAGACAGTGAGGCTGCTTCCAAAAGTGCAACAAGTGTAGTTGTGTTGTTTCGGCCTGTGTGACAGAACCGATCGTCGTTAGAAACTAAAGCTTAACGACACTCGGAATCGGATCACTGAATTTAGTTGCTTTGCTAACCCCTATATTATCTTATTAGATTTTAGATAGAGCAACTTAGACCCTACCATTTGAAAATCGAAGTCGTAGTGCTCTGTGGGGACGAGACCACTAATCGCAATATCAGCTAATAATTCCCGTCCTCGAAAAAAACTACCTCGAGGACTCACTCTCAACAGCTCAATCCTTCTCAGTCCTGTAGGGTAAGAGACATATCTATCATGTGCCTCCATGTGGAAATATTCTTGAAAATGGTCACCATATTCAGTCATAGGAAATGATATTCCCAAGCTATCTCAATAACAATAATAACACATGAAAACCATGAAATCGAGTCTCTCGACGGCAGGTCTACTGTGGGCCTGTTTCATTCCGGCTCAGCAGACTCTTCCATACCATGTTAACGTCAAATGAGTCGGAGTAAACCCTTTGGATAACCCTGGTCTTACGAATGGCGACAAAATTATATATACCCAGAGTGGGGTGCCATCTTGCAGAACATTACGCCATCCTCGCGATTCGAATGGTCTTGTGGAGGCGGTATCCGTTCTTAACGGCTTCGACCAAGAGCTGATACCTGCGATAGGTTTCTGGATCTCGCCTGGCTGTACCGGAGATCCTGCAGTGTTTGTGAAATGGATCGCCGAGCCACATGCGAAAATTTGGGAACTAGTTAACTTTAATAGGCTAGTGGACGCGGACGGTGATTCCATGGTTGGCTCCTATCTCTCCTGGAGGCCAATACTCAGTAATGAGCTTCTCGTCGGTCGTCGTTTTGAAGATTATCGCAAACCCAGCGGTTTGAAGATTGGTGGCAATGTGATTGTGGAGGGGGATATGGACCACCCGATCCGCGAGGCGCCATTTATCGGTGCCAACGCTGGAAGTGGGCCCATAGTTCAATACGGCATTGCGAGAGAGGATATGACAGAAGGACGAGCAGCTCTCGAAGGTCTCGGTGTGCTTCTGGCCTTCATAAACTTTCCAGACGTCAATACGCCAGTCTTACCGAGCAGAAGTCGAACCGAGATACCAACCAAATTCGGTAGAGAAATGGGGCTTGACGAAACCCAGTCTTCTCATCAGAGATTTCGACTCAAAGATACTTCCATGCCAATTCTAAGGCAGAATTATGGCGGAAGGCTCCCTGGCTACGAAGAACCAGTACCAGAGTTGATTCCTAGGATAGTTGATGATATGCTGCGAGGCCCGCAGCACGCAGGACGAGATTCCTACGGGTATGGGCAAATTTTACACACCGACTGTCAGAGAAGACGGGACTGTGGTAGACGTGTTCGAAAGTTGGAAGGATCTCGAGCCTCCATTACCTCAAAACATGCTGGATAATTTTGCGAGAAACTTTGGGAGGAATAGAGCTGGCAATAACAGGCATACGCAATCCTGGCCTAGGTCTTGCAATGCAAAGTGCTTTTAAACGACTCGATTCAATCCTCGGGGACGCATGCCGGAAACAATAGGCGATGTAGTGTTAGAGCCATCATTCTTCGCCGACTTGTTCCGTGGCGCTCCCGGTTCGGATCCGTTCGTGAATATGGGCCTGGATCCAGGTGAGCTCGCAATAGCATACAGAAACCAACAGAGCATCAACTTTAGAAACGCGAATCAGAACGTTCGTAATTACCTAAATCAACCCGATGGCCCCGTACCACCATTGCCTAATCTTGGGGATCCTTTCACATCGAATCAAGTGAGTGACCTTATCGGGGAACGTGTATTCGAAAATCTTGGTCGAAACTACGCGGATTTCACAAATTCAAATTATCAAGAGGAGCAGGACAGACCGAGACGGCTTAACCAAGGCCCCATTCCACCAGTGAAGCGTGTTTACAGGAAACTCCAACCACTCACCCAACAAGATAATATGGACCCCAACGGCACCACAGTCATTCAGGAGGAAGGGGTTGAATTTGTTCAAAATAACGAAGGCCCGACAACTCCGCATATGATTTACGAGGAAGATCCGTTTGACTCGCCTATCGTAGATCCATTGGCAAATCTTGACTCTGAAGAAGCAAATATCAGGGCCCAAGATATACCAAGGTCAAACTGGGTTCCACCGAATAGACAACCTACAGGCTGGTATCATGATCCTACAAGAGATCTCGAAAAGGATAAAAACGATTTGTTTTGATAATATTCTTAGGATTGCATTACTCGTATCCTATCTTGATATGCCATTCGTTAATTATTAAACGTATCAAATTCTTTAGTTATAAACTAATACTATTGTGTCATACAACATCAGTAACAGTAAGATATAAACTGTAGTTAAAATTTCTCCTCCTAAATACTCTAAGCGCGAGCGGCACTACTACTGCTAATACTACCTTTCTCAGCGGAGCCAACACTGATGCCACTGGAAGCGTTAGGTCCCCTGCGCCTCCTTCCACATAAGTAAAGTGCGAGACCGACAATGGCGACAACTGCCAAGGTAACCATAGCACCGATAACTCCAGCTACAGCATTCGACATGCTGCTGCCGCTGTGGTTTGATGCACTTGCGGTTCCAGAAGAAGCGCTGTAGATGGCGCAGAAATCGTCGGTGCTTTGGCACACGTTGCACCATGTCTCAGCAGAGGCGATGGCCTTGGGGGAAAGTTGATTAACAAAATCTTTCCACGAGATAGTGGTTTCCTTTTGTCCGAAAAGAGGGAATGCAGTCAATGGAGTACCGACATCGGAGCCGTTGCGGAATAAGAATCTAACTTTGAGATCATCCACATTAGATGGGAATATAGTAACGTCTTTGTCTGTCAGAATTTCGAGGGCCATGGTGGAAGCATAGTCTGGTAGACCGAAGAAGTTTGAATCGGCCATGGTTAGGTTTGTAAGACCAAAAAAAGCGAGGAAGGTGTCGTAACTTCCAGCGAAAAGTGAGAATTTGAGTTGTCCTTTGCTGGTTATCGTTTGGTTCAGCTGAGTTAAGAAGGCACCTGCCAAGGTCTGAGCGTGAATCGAGCGTGCCGGTTGGGAAGCATTGAAATTTGATCCGAATTCATGGCTGTCAGCCAGCGTCCTAAGCTGGAACAGCTGCTCAGCAGAGACGCGTTCAACGGCAGAGGTATTGTGGATCTGAGCGACATTGATCAAATCGAAAATATCATATGCTTTGGCATAGCTAAGCTGAGATTGTTTATAGTCGTAAACATCTTCAAGCTGAGGCCAGAATTGCTGATAGAAGGCCTTAGTACTATCGTCTAACTGGATAAATTGGGTGCTATTCTGGAAGCTGTCCTCGGCGGCGGTCACTGCAGGACAGCCATCATCTCCCTTAATCCAGATGGTGTTCGGAGAGTCGGTGCCAGGAACATGGAGGAGTACGTATTGGTATCCATTCAATGGATTGGCATATGTGGTACCGTTGTTGATAGTATTTGTTGCAATCTGGGGATCAGTATCCTCAAGCGGTGGGTAGAGACCTTGAAGGAAGGCAGTGGCAGTGTTCGCAAGCACCTTTTGGTCCGGAGCGCTGGCCCAGATTTGCGAAGAAACGTACTGGTCTTCTGAGATACCGAGAATATGCTTCGAAGAGTTCACAGATAGGTATGTGTTTCGGTAGAAAGAGCCAGATTGGAAGACCTGTTGGAATCCAAGATTAGTTAAGCTATAGCCGGCGTAATGCTTAGATGTACCTAGAAGTTAAATAGACAGCAAGTAAGCAAATATAGCTAAATATTGTGCTGAAAATATATATCACATCATCATTGTACAAGAAATAGGATATATTGAACATGATTATAGTTCTCAGAAGGATAACTTACGATCTCCATGGCGACTGAAGACGGTCAACCCCAGAATCGTCTCTCCCATAACGGGGAGGACAGACGCAGCCAAGAAAACAAGAGAGGATCTAATAGCCATATTTGAAAACCTTACGATCTTTGGAATTACTTGGAAAGAACCCGTCCAATCGAATGGAAAAGTCGAGGGGAGTGGGACCGATATATATTTCCTCTACTGCTGGTTCAAACAACAGGCATATGCCGGTCTTCCACATCTTGGATGTTTTGAGGGCACCACTCTGCGCAATTGCATGTTTCGGCAGGAAAAAATAAAATATCTCAGATGCTAGAGGAAATCTAGTTTACAGTTGGTTTGCAAGGAGGCGGGTTCGCCCGCCATCGACCGTCTCCGTCACCCACTGTGCCGTTGCCCATGCCAAGCCGTGGATGCAGGCAAGTGCTTCTTTCGGAAGGAGCCTAACGACAAAAAAATACTCTGGTATTGAAAATTACCGACGTCCCCCACATTGATATGCTTCTTCCCTGTTGACAAACGATTAAAGTTTTACACTACAAAATTTGAAGGTGGAGCTCATGGCAAGAGGGTCGATTTTTGGTATCCTTTATTCTACCCTGTTTTGGCTCTTTTTAACATAGTCTGCATGTTGGATGTTGCAACTTGAGGCGACGGCGGTACCCAATTGATAAAGTTTAGATACCGGCTACCCCACAATTTAACGATGTTCCTGAACAGTTCTATCTCCTCGGAGATTGCCTGATGGATTGCCTGATAATAATAGCTGCAAAGGCTGACAAGCAAGGACACTTATCTGATCACCTGAAGATATATTTAATGTACAACGCCTCTGCAAGCTTTGTGGAGGGATGATGCTGGTGGCGGGCTAGCACTGCATGAGACTTTGACACTTTGCTGCCTGGAATTGCTCTCGTGCCAAAGTCGGCGGCGGGTGAGTACTCACTCAAGTATTTACTTAGATACTTAAAGTACTTGAGTATTTATATATGATCTGTTAAACAAATGAATCACCGGAATTAACCTCAAGGTTGTGGTTTTGGTGCTCTCCAAACTTAGGCTTCTTGATTTGAAGTTTTTGGTCTTGTAGGATTTCATGATTCAAAATCTAGACTTATATAGTAACATTGGATGTAAACAGATTTTGTAGCACCATTAGACATAGGAGATGATTTATCAAAATTGCAAATACTTACTCTATAGGGATAAACTATGGAGACTTTATTAAAAGAAATCTGCAAAATTAGATTTTATTCAAGTGGGAAATTTCGAATATTCCAAGATCAGGATGGGTAGGTGTTTGGTGTTAAGCAGGTGAGCCACCGCCACAACCGCCACACCCACCAACAACGCGCCCAATCAAATTCAACCCAATTGGAAAGCGCTCCAACCTCCGACGTTCAACATCCAAAACCCACACCCGCCGACTCCTCCTCCAACCTCAATTCCTCATAATGTCGGCCCCGGAAACCCCTGCCTTTCTGGCCAAGAAACCTACCGTACTGCCTACATTCGAAGGGGTCGACTACGACGATAACAAGGCCCTCAAGGACGCGCAGGACGCTATCATCCGTGAGCAATGGATCAAGCTCATGATGGGCCGACTCGTCCGAGATGAGCTAGCCAAGTGTTATCGAAAACACGGGGTTAATCATTTAGAGAAATGTGGTGTTCTGCGAGGTATGGGATTCTCGGCGGTTTAGCTTGGTGGTGGTGGGATGGGAAATGCATACCAGAAAGTTTGAAGATTGATAGCTAACTTGGCTGTATTATTGCTGTCTAGAACGATACATGGAGTTATTGCCCTATGCGAAGATCAGAGGGTATAGATTCGAACAAACGACCTTTCCACCAAAGGAGCAGTAGAAGAATGTTAGCGAACCAATTGCTATTGAGGACTCTGGTGGATGTGGAGGGCTTCTACAGGCGCTACACTTCTCTGGTATAGTTTCCGCTACGTATGATGGCGAAGAACGTTGCGGCTTGCCTACATCGTATAACACTTTCGGATACGTTCTCTAGCGATCGGAGGGAATCAATACATGTATATGCTTAAGAGGAAGTTTTACGCCAATTATCTAGGCGAGTGTATCTATACTATTCTTGTTGGCGTTTCTTTAAATTAGCGAATGGAAACTCCATAGCCTTGACCATCATCTACATCATGGCTAAATACATAATTCAGGATTTAATCTTCGTCCAGCTCTCTTCTCGCATATCTACTCGGGCCTCGTTTTTTCTGAGCTTTAGCGCCACCTCGCGCCTTTCCATTCTCAACAAGTTTTGCGAAAACTTCTTCAATCTTCTCTATAGCTTCATCCGAGATCTCTATCATATTGTTAAGATATGCCATTGTTTTGGATTTTGCATAGATAAATACTCACGATGATGGACCACAATTCGTTCCCAATCCCATTTCAACCCAGCCTTCTTCGCTTCCTTAGGGATATCCGCTTCATCGCCACCTACTGATCCAAGATCTAACCATACCATATTTGTATCACAAGGGAATCTCAGGGTTCCACCATGTTTCGCCCAGGAAGCTTCTAACCTCTTTGCGAGTTCATGCGTGCGAGCCAATCGACCCCCCAAAAAGACTTCTTCAACAGCAGTCCTTGCAGGGCCGGTTGCGATTCCGATTTGTCTTGTTGCGCCCCCCACCATCTTTCGAAAGTGCCTCACTCTTTTCATAAGCTCTTTCTCACCGACAACAATACTCCCCATTGGTGCACCTAAACCCTTTGAAAAACACAAACTTACAGAATCAAACAATGACACTATTTCCTTGAGATCCCCACCGCCGGCTGCAACGACATTCCACAATCTCGCACCATCAAGGTGAATTTTTATTCCCTTCTCCTTTGCGAATGCCGATATCTTCTTCATCTCTTCTACCGGCATGATGACACCATTAAGTGAATTTTCGAGACATATGAGCCTCGTAGGGGCGTAGTGTATATCATCGCTATCTACTACATTCGCTTGGACTTCCTCCAGGGTGAGATACTTGCCGTTCGCAGGTGTCACGGGAATAATCTGCGCTTGGGATAACACTGCCGCGCCACCGGCTTCATAATTGCATATGTGAGACTTTGAGTCTAGTAGAATAGAATGAGGCGGTTGGAGTAGATGCGATCTGACGGAGAGTTGGTTGCCCATGGTACCGGACATGACGAAACAGGAGGCGGGTTTTCCAGTCAACTCTACGATGAAAGATTCAAGATTGTTGGTCGTGGTATCTTCGGAAAAGACATCATCACCGTGAGTTTGAATTGAGAGGATTGATTGAATCATGGAGGGAGTTGGGGTCGTCACGGTGTCGCCTGTAATAAATTCATAGCAATTGTGATAAGCACAAAGTCTGATATATTCAACAAGTTTCCAAATTTCTTCACAAGGGATAGTAAGATGTGGGAGTATCTTACTTCGGAAATCATAAGCCGCGGGTATTTGGGCTGGTTTCCCATTTGATGAGATATCCTTAATCTTTCTTTTTTTGGCAGTCATTTCGTCGCTTGAAATATTTCTCGGGCTGGGAAAAACTCGTGTTGATCGGGTTGAGATTTGAGGTCTGGTGTAGCTGACAGCAAGACTTGAAAATCTGATATCACGAATTGGAGGCAGACGGACTGGAATTAAGCTCTATCGGAAATCTTTAGTTTTTGGACAGAATAGAAAAAGACAGCGGAGCACGGGAGGCTATTTTGTAGGCACCTTTATCATCCTTGCTGAGTCACCGCGCACACCGATATCGCGCCGATATAAATCGACACGATGGGCTTTGCGAGCAAAGTTGGGGTAAGGGTCAATAAGGTGCAACCGCAGGACGGGTTCTTGCATATGCAGGTTTCGGCTGCTGGTGGCAAGACCCGGCTAGTGGAGGACCAATGCAAGATGCAATGATGGCAGAGTGTGCTATTCGAGCGTTTGTCTCGAGGCTTTAGGTGTGTGAAATCAAGAGCTCGTCGAGAACACCGATCGAATAGTATCTGATACGAGGTATTGGCTCTTAAGATTTTTCGGGGCCCTAAACAAGAGATATCATTTATAAATTATGCTAGTGTGCGCATTCACCAAGTTCAAATTCTAAATGATCGAAACTCAGCATTTTATATTCAATCTAATACTCAACGCAAGTATTGAGACTCGAGTATAACAAAATATCACAGGGAGCATACCCTCCTGGTTAAAACGGAATCTACGGGAAGAACATGCCCGACTGCCGTATACGGTCAGCGCCTGCAGCATTCGAGCTTTCGTCCCGAATGGTTCTCGTGGTGCTGCTGGTGTTGTTCGGCTCGTGTCAGAGTGGCGCCATGCACGTGTTATCGATAAGCGCAACCTTTTTTTTTTTTTTGGAGCTTCGAAATCTTCAATTTACCCGTCTTTCTCTCTCCGAAGCTTCCCTTTCTCTCACCAAACACACAGGATGCCATCCACGCGCAGTAAATCGTCTACAAAACGGGTCGCCGACGAGGCTCCAGAAGCCAATGGCCGGTCACCAGCAAAACGGGCCAAATCTAGTCAGAATGGGACCTCCAATGGGTCTGCCAAAGCCAATAATGTCATAACAGCTTCGCCCAAGAAGGCCAACAAGAAAGGCAAGAAAACTGCCATGATCCAAGGACAGGATTCTGCTTTAATTAAAAAATCCTTCCGCAAGGACCTCTTCTCAGACTCCAATGTCAATTCTTTAAAGGAATTTCACGAAAACTCGGGGCCGTAAGTGTTTTACTATTTTCATTTTTGCAGCCAACATCACTTCACAAAGTCAATGTCTGATCACTAACTTGTCTCATTAGATACCAGCATTGTGTTATCAACAATGTGGTCTCCAGCTCCTTTTTACGTTCTGTCCGCGAGGAAATCATGGAGAACATTCACTTCACGCCCAAACATACCGACATCTACACCATCTACCAGTCTGGCGATCTCGTCAACATTTCGGGTCTTACGGAAGCCGAAAGATCCCTCCTTCCATCCTTATCACAGCTCCGCGATGCCCTATACTCCCCCGTATTTAGAGATTATATTGAAAAGATCACCAACTGCGGTAAGTTGAGTGGCTCAAAGGTGGACATGGCCATCAATGTCTATACCAAAGGATGCCATTTACTCTGCCATGATGATGTCATTGGGACGAGATGTGTCAGTTATATTCTATACCTTACGGACCCAGACGACCCGTGGCAACCTGAATGGGGTGGTGGATTGCGGCTTTATCCTACAAAGCCGGTTAAAGACGAAGAAGGGAACGAGAGCTTGATCCCAACGCCTGATTGGAGTCTTGTTATCCCACCCGCTTCAAATCAGTTGGCCTGCTTTGTAGTCCAGCCTGGAAAGAGTTTCCACGATGTTGAAGAGGTTTTCGTAGATGGGAAGGCAAGAATGGCTGTCAGTGGATGGTTTCACATACCCGAGAAGCATGAAGATGGGTATGTGGAGGGTAGAGAAAAAGAGCTTGCTGAAAAGAGTAGCATGAAAATTCTTGAAAAGAATTTGGAAACTCACGACTCTCCAAGGGCTGCGAGATCAGATTATCCTAGGGGTGCTAAGGATGCGACTCTCTCGGAGGAAGACATCGGCTTTCTCAAAAAATACATCAATCCGACATATCTTGAAGAAAAGTCTCTCGCCAGTGTTGCGGAGCGCTTCTCAGAGACCAAGAACGTGCAGCTGTTGAAGCTGTTAGATTCTAAATTCGCCGACAAGCTGAAAGCATATATCGAAAAGTTGGATTCGACAGAGCTGGAATATGACGGTGCCGCAATTCCAAAGGATACCCCATCATGGAAAGTATCCGGCCCCTCTTACAAGCAGCGGTTTCTCTACAGCCAGCCAGACGAGAAGAAATTCAGCACAAAGTCTAGCAAAGGCCAGTCTCCGCTCGACGAACTTTCTTATGTTCTCCTCCCTTCCTCCGCATTTAGAAATCTTCTCGCGAAAATTACTGGCAAACTCGCACTAAACCGGGACATAATCGCAAGGAGGTTTAGACCTGGATTGGATTACACACTTGGGTTAGGTCAAGACGACGAAACGCCCCGACTTGAGGTTGTGTTGAGTCTTACACCAACCACAGGTGGATGGGATGTCCCGCTCGAATCTGAAGATGCGATGGAGGAGGAAGGCGACGGTAATGAGGACGGAGATGAAGAAAATGAGGAGGAGAACGGAGAAGAAGGTGACGATGAGGAAGAAATAATAATCGTTGCAGATGAAGACGAAGAAGACGAAGAAGGTGAGGAGGAAGGCGATGATGATGAAGATGAAGATGAAGATAAAGATGAAGATATGGAAGACCAGATCCTGGATAATTGGGGAGGTTATGAAGTATACATGTCAACAGGAGACGGGAAAACGAAGCACCCTCGCATTGATGATCCGAAGAACAAGAAAACCTCGACATCTCATGAACTTGACGATTCCTATGATCCAGCTATTGTGAGTACTGCGCCTAGCAGCGGGGAAGACGGATTGATGTTGCATCTCCCCGCAAGCTGGAATTCCATGAACATTATTTACCGCGACACTGGAATAATGCGGTTTACGAAATACGTTAGCCGAGCTGCTGCAGGTAGCAGATGGGATGTTGGGGGTGTTTACCAGGTGGAATAGGAACCACGATAAGATCGCGGTTTTGATATGACGAAAAGAAACGTGATTGCTGTGAACAGCAAATATTCGAATAACTGAATCCTATTTAGCAAAATATTTACTAAAAAAAGCTTGTATTTATACGATTATAACCATAAAACAAAAGCTTACATCCCTTATGCTTCCTATACAATATGATGGGACTCGTGCCTTGGGTATATACATATAAGAAGCAAGCTTAATAGATCTCACGAAATACAATTGCATCGTCTTAAGTGCGAACCTCTCCATCAACTTTTAACCTAACACCGACGCTCTTCTTACTCCATTGGTGTATGAGCCCCTCCGCTCCTACCACTCTCTTTTTCTCTTCAAACAAACTTTTCCGTCATATACTTGTACAAGTACTCAGATGCATTATCATAACTTATGCCGTGATCGCTATCGGTGAATGCAAACATATTCATGTTTCGGGGACTTACACCCGCCCCGACTAATAAATCGACCAAAGCGGCGGTGTTTTGGTAGTGAACATTATCGTCGCCAGTACCGTGGAGGATTGAAAATTTACCCTTGATTTTCTTGAATCCTTCAGGTTTGCGAACGGCAGTTTCATTATATCCCGCTGGATTTTGCTGATATGCTATATTCATCAAAGTCATTAGTTAGTGGATAAATACTTCATCTCAGTATATTAGAAGTAGAAAGGTAGGAAACTTACTCTTCAGGTATCTCTCAGTATACATCGAATCGTACAATCTGAAATCGGAAACCGGCGCAATCATAAACCCATAGTTGAACACCCCACTATCAGCCTCCAAAACCTTCGCAGACAGAAACCCGCTATAACTCCATCCCCAAATGCCAATCTTATCCTTATCAACGAACGAGTGCATATTGATCAATTGCTGAGCGGCCCAGATTTGATCCCGCGCTTCATACCGTCCCAGATGCGACGCTATAACGGACCGGAATTTACGTCCGCGGTAACCGGTACCTTGCCCGTCGACGGTCCAGATTATGAACTCCAGTTCCGGATCAGAAGCGATATATGAGTTCCAAAAATGGCCTTCGAAGCTTTGGGAGACCTCTTGAGCGCCTAGCCCTCCGTATGGGGTGAAAAAGACTGGATATTTCTTTCCTGGATCGATATTTGGGGGGGGGGGATTTGCTTGACGTTGAGAGTATAACCGTCAGAGTGTTTTAGCTCGAGATAAGTGATTTGTGAAAGTTTATATTGTGCGATTTTCTTGCACAAGTCAGCGTTATTCTGTACTGTTCGGATTGGTTTTGTGGAATTGGCGGCGTATAGTTCTTGGTAGGGAACATCTGGGCCACGATAGCTAAGGAGGTAGTAGCCACCACCAGATGAGAATGAAGCATCATAAGTTGCCGCGACAGAGTCGTCCACAAGTGCTTTTACTTCGTTGGTAATATAAGATACACTGTAGATGTGGCGAGAAGTACTGTGGTGCTTGGTGGATTGGAAGTAGATGAGCTGTCTGGCGGTGTCAACTTTAAGAATGAAGGTAACCTCCCATTCACCTTTTGTGAGAGCAATCGGGTTTCCACCTTCAACAGGATGAAGGTAGAGATGATTCCAGCCGGATTCATCAGACATATCAACATAGTATTCTTGGTTGATTGTAGTAGCTCGCACACTTCTGCGTCCGTTGATTCCACCGACGTGCGTGATAGCCATATTATTATCCAGCCAACCATCAGAACCATCTCGTTCGCGGATAACTTTGATTTTCCCGTCATCGACGTTCACTAGGACTAACTTTTCTTTATCCTGAACTCGATTATACGCTCTAAGAACCACTTTTGAATGAGCATCGGTCAACCAGGCTACTTCGCCAATGATAAGGTCGTCTTGGGCAAATGCCGTGATTGAGATATTCGTCGTGGTAAGTCCGTTAATCTCCAAAATATTAAAACGGACAATGGGATTGGGAGTTCCAACTTTGGGATATCGAAGTTCGGGCTCGTGAGGGTACGATGATGCAACCTTCTGACCGTCCATGTAATATGGGATACGATAAGTTTCTACTTTCGCATCATCAAAGCTGAGAAAGGCGACGTATTTTCCATCCGGAGACTACCAGAGTGCTTTTCGATCGCTCAAAATTTCCTCTTAATAAACCCAATACGGGACAGCATTAAAAATGTCCGGTCCGCCATCCTTGGTGACCTGGGTAACTTTCCCGTCGATGCTTATGAAAAGATTATTACCTCGAGCAAAAGTTATAGCGTCACCGGCAGGCGCGAATCCAGCGTATTGAATGTCTACAGCTTGATCTGCGACTATCGGTGTAGTTTTACCGCTGGCAATATCGAGGACCAGATAATTTGCAAGATAAGACGACCGATATTGCTTCGTATAATTGACTGCAAACATGACTTTCTTCAAGTCAGCTCGGATGGAATAGTCGACATATTCGCTAGGTATCAGTTTCGCAGGAACCAAGACCTCGCTTTTGCCTGAGATCAGATTTTCCAAAACGATGTCTCATTGTCCGCAGATGTGAGACCAATTCCGTCTTCGCCTCCCGCGATCCAGCTTATGCTCGTGTAATCGGTGTAAAGAGGAGCGCCGCCGCCGATGGTATCGTTATACGTAAGTAGCTTTGAGCCGCCGCCTCGGGGTTGTTGGGGCTTGCGGGGTGGTTCAATTGCTTGGGAAGTTATCCCAAACAATGACAGCGCAAGAACGACAGAGATCCTCATTTTCTAGATTAGATGGCTACGGAGAAAGCTACAATATCGAGTCGAATTCTCACGAGAATCTCGAGCTAGCTTTATAATATGACCACATTTCAATACCACATTCCTAGACAACTCGATATTACTTTCTTCTGAATGATTGTGTAATCAAGCAGGGAAGAGTTTCTGAGCAGAAGGCGAAGTTTCGAATTCCATATTGCTAGGAACCCTAGAAAGTCATGATATGGATCAAACTCCTCATTTAGTTGGCGGTACAGGGTCCCCACGACGTTATTTTGGCGGGGATTCTTTTTCTCCCTCTCTCATACTAAGTCCCGTGCTTTTTTGCCAATCGAAGTGCTGTTTATGGGGCGTACGACCTCCTGAATCGAGCAGGCGATGAGCTGTAGATCAGACCAAGAACAAAGTTGCTCAACATTGGCGGGCTGGGGAAGAGGAGAAGAAAAATTGCGCCAATTTAATCAAAAGTGATATTGTACGAAGATTTAGATGTTACACTATGGGTGACGAATACTTTATCTTAGCTGCTCAGAAGGGTATAACTGCCTTAAATTAAACGTGATGGATTAAGAAATGGCTAAGACATGTATTATACGTTATTTATGCCCTTAATGGACAATACTGTTGACATGGCAAGTCGCCGGCTCAAGAAAGTTTCGGTTCAAAAGTAGATGTATTAAAACATATTGGAAGAGTGATCGTATTTAATAGTATCCAGTACTTTGCGATCTTGGGAAACCTCCCGGGACGCTGCTCTCCGCAACAGGTGCTATATCGTCATCACTATCGTCCGCACGTAACCAATCCGTCTCTCCATCGTTAGGCGCTTGGTTCTGTAGCTGCACAAGCTCTGAAGAACTTAATTTTGGTGGCGTCCATATCTGGTTCTCAGGGAATATTGGGCGGCCTCTCGGCAACATGGCTATGAGAGAAGACGTAGGTGGTATAGTTTCAAAATTTACCTATCTCGTTTGTTAACATTTTTATATTACTTCCCAAGTATTCAAGTGCACTTACAGAGTCATTGATCTTCCTCCATTTCTTTTCTAATTCATTTAAGACCATTGCTTCCTCCGTCTTCCCAGCGTCTTGAGCAATCAGCCCTTCTGGATGCGACTTTTCAATCTTTCTTTCTTCTCTAGCTTTTTTCAGCTTATCGAGACCTCTACTCAGCGTTCCCTTGTCCTCATCAATTGCCGATACCATTCCCAGTATCTCTTTGCCAGCTAAAAGCCAGCCAATGGCCTCTCCCAACTTTCCTGAAACTTCAGCGTCCACCCCCAAAAACCGGCATGCCTTAGCTTTAGCTGTCTTGACTAAATCCCCACAGTAAGATTGCAGCGCCGGGTTGGAACCAGGTGTCGCCGCAACCCCAGCAGCTGCTTTACTCGCTATATCAGCAGAGTACATGCACAACCGCGCCAGCAACTTTGATTTGACACTATTTGGAACCGTCGGCGCCTTATACATCCACTCTTTGGAGTTCTTATCATTCTGTATCGCAATTATTGACGGAAACGGGTCCTGTTTTAAAACAGCCAGTAAAGTCGCCGAAGCCAATGATAATGACCACAGCGCATTGTACATGGATGATGTGACGTCAGGCGGCATCTGCTGCGTCAAACGCTCGCCCGCTGTCGCTCGGTTCTGTAAGAATAAGTATATTGACGCAGCCGTTGTCATATGTTGCGTAGCTTGGTTTATCATGTGTTCCGAAGAGCTCGTACTGCTGCTATCGGAGGGAGGTGACTGCAAAGCCGCTTGGATGAATGACCTTGCGCGTAACGCGTGGGTAT
The DNA here is from genome assembly GCA_036971345.1 of Dactylellina drechsleri. Classification (NCBI taxonomy): domain Eukaryota; kingdom Fungi; phylum Ascomycota; class Orbiliomycetes; order Orbiliales; family Orbiliaceae; genus Dactylellina; species Dactylellina drechsleri. The sequence goes on from JAJTUB010000009.1 coordinate 172,216, forward strand.
ACGCCAACGTCGCTGTCGCAAAGCATATCTCGTATTCGAGACCCTTCCGCCGGACACGTGGTGCCTCCGCCGGCCCGTTCCTACGCGACAACGTCGCCCGCCATTCTGTTTCAAAGTCTGAGCTTTGGATTACATCTTGAGAAGTTTTGTAGGCGTCTAGGGTGTGGAGGTAGGGGAGGTATTCGTCAATTGTCGTTTGAAGGGATGATATGGCATTTGTTTGTTCACTCGGGGAGAGCCTCTTGTGGCGCTTGAGAGAGTCTCGATACACGGCACGGCGAGTGGAAGCCGCGGATGGTAGCGATGGGGCGGAGGAGCTTGAGAATGAAGCAGCGAAGGATGCTGGGGAGGTAGTGGGCAAGGTAAAAGCGAACGTCATTCCCAAGCAGCGTCTAAAACTTTAAGGCTAACTCGTCTCAGCGGTTTAAAAAAAGGAATATCGTAGGAGTTTAATTGTTTTTTTGCGAAGCTAGAAGTGAAGAAACGGCTCGATAAGATGTAGAGAAGAGGTATATTTAGTGCTCGAGTTCAATCAAGCAATCCACCGGAATCGAAGAAGAAAGGTTGCTGAAGCCAAGATCTTGGAAGCAACAACACATCTTTCAAGAGCAGATATATATACGCACCCAGCCAAACAAAGAATTCAACCACTGCAACCAACAACCTTGAGTTGAAACGAGGAAGAAGATATTGCTGTAGATATAAAGGCTAGAACTAACATATTCGAAACGTCGTGGTCATTACATCTTCTCCGTTTACCATAGAAGTCACTCAGGTCTAGTCGAAGGAAAAACCCCATTACATCAGCATTCAGCATTCAGCTTCCAGCCGCTTCTTCGTCTCGGTCTTCTCCACCACCTTCTCTAACCACCACTTGTGAATTCGGATATCACTCCCTAGCTCTGGGTGAAAGCTTGTCCCGAAGCAGTTTCCTTGCTCTACTGCCACAATCCTTCCTTCTGCCGGGTTTATTCCTAGTTTCTCATCTTCTGGAGTTGTCGTGAGCTTTGAAGGTGGAAGTCTCCCAAGGATCTCAACTTCATCAGGCGAAGTAAAGGAAGCTGCAACAGCATTGATAGGTTTCTTTGAAGGTGCTGTTACTGTTTCTGTCGTGTTATTCTCCAAAGAAGATGCGAGAGTCGTAGGTGGTAAAATATGCTCAACTATCGGAGCGCGGATAAAATAACCGTAGAAAGGAGCCGAATCTTTGAGGAACGGAAGAGAGAGAGGTGTGCTGAACGATTCGGTCTTCATCCCGATATTTCAGTATCAGATGCACTTTTCATCTCTTGAAAGCTGAGTGAGAAAGGCTTTAAACATACCTGGCTGCCAAAATGGTTTCTCTTAACACGCACGTCCAGCCCACCAATTAACTCCTGGCCACCCTTCTTCGTCCTGTTGGCTTCTTCTGCAAGAAGTATCATCCCTGCACAGGTACCCCAAACAGGCTTCCTATAGACCCTGTCCGAAAATATTAGTAAATATTTTCAATGGAAAAGACATCCCGAGTGTAACCATACTTGACAAACTCTCTTAATGGTTCCAGAAGCTTTGATCTTTCAGCAACAAGACTCATGGTAGTACTCTCGCCACCTGTTTATATCGAATTAGCCTTATTCGTATAGATCTCAACGAATTGAGAACTCACCAGGAATGATCAATGCATCACACGTTGAAAGTGCTTCTGCAGTTCTGATTTCTAAAAATTTGAATGTGATATGAGATGGAAGGGCTAAGGAGGCTTTCTTCAGAAGTTGTAGGTGTTCGCTGAAGGCGCCTTGAAGAGCTTTAAGGCCATCAGAGAAAATATTGCTTCAGCATATGATTAGATCAGTCAGAGGCGATTTATGCAAAAGAGCTTACCCAAAACCCCAATAATAATATTGATATCTGCGTTGACCATTTTATAGGCTGGTATTTGAACGTGATATAATTTCCGAAAAAAAAGTTTCAATAAATAGAATGGCACAAGATTGCAAGCGGAAAAAGTAATAAAACGATGTACTTCCAAGCCAGTCGCACAGGGGTCTCAAGCGTATAGTTTATATATATGGTTTGAAGATGTGTTGGACCTGGGGTATTTTTACTGCGTTGGGGGTATGCTAATCCGAGCCAATGGTCGTATCTTCCTCCTCAAGCTCGAAGCTGCATATGAGAAAGGCTCAATTCGCGATATCTGCTTGGCAATCTAAACTGCGATATGCTTCCGAGCAATAGAGCGGGGCGTCCAGGGTATCCTGCGGGGGGTATCAAAAAATTTTTTATAAAAAGATGCTAAGATGAAAGTGAGAAAGATTTAAATCTAAACGAAGAAAAAAATGCGAACAGAAAAGAAAAAAGGAGATTGCGCAAAACGGTATAAATTTTCGACTCGTTTGACTCAGCTCAGTGGAGGTAGCCACTAGCAAATGAACCCCTTGGCGCCGTTATCTGCTTTTTCCATTATCGGACCACCCTTAAATTTTTGTTGAGCATTTTGCCTTCGCCGATGCCATCCGATGTCGACGTTTTGGGCGTGCATTGTCAACCTGTCGACGTTAATATTCCCACATCCTCGGCCATACACAAGAAACACTTGAACCGGCGAGCGCCGTCTTCGCATTGACCATTTGGTTTACGAGACAAAGCGTCGTCGTAAGAGATTCGTGCACTTGTAGTTGTTATAAATTTACTGAAGACATTTCGGTCCAAAAAACCATTATTCTAGTAAAACCTAGAGTCATATATCATCTACAAGGGAGAGAGTACCTCGATGCTGAAGGACCCTTAAACAGTGTGCAACAATCTCAAGCGGAACTGCAGTACTAGCAAAACTTGAGGGAAAGCAGGATAACGAAAAGGTATGCATAAAGAGAAACCAGTAAAAAGAGCATAACAAACAAAAACAAAACCATGCTAATAAATATTCACATTTTTAAGAATACTCAGAACAGAGAACCAGCCGCTAGATACATAAATAAAAGAAATGACGGATATATATGGTTTTGAAACCCATAGAAACAGGATTTGGAACACCAAACTTGCGAAATGTCGGGAAGGTAGATTTGGGTAATTGCGTATCGGAGTTCTTATAAAGAAAGAAAGGAAAGAAAAAAAACTGTCGTTTGTTATAATTCATCTTTCTGAACAATCTTCTCTCCTTGGAAGTCAATTCCTTGATCTGGTTCGTTCAAGGGAGATCCATCCTCGGGATCTACTTTCTCCTTGGTTGATAGTTTTTCTGCTTTTAACGAGGGTTGTTCATCTGCGCTTTCTGCGGGGATATCGGCCTCGGATTCGGCTTTTTCGGAATTTGGCTATGATTTTGGGGAGGTCGCTGACTCCTGTTTGGTGAGTTCGAGTTCAGATTCGAATTCTTCATTTGCTTTGGTGTTGAGATCCTCTGTGAGTTTTGGTTCGGTTTCTGCCTGTCCTGAGGCTGGGAACTCGGGCTCTTCGCTCTCGAGTTTTGGTTTTGATTCTGGATCTCGGCTGGCTTCTCGTTTGTCGGCCTCTGCTTCGGTTTCCTCTGCTGGGGATTCGGGTTCTGACCGTTCCTCGGTTGTTGCGGCACCTTCATCTTTGGTTTCTGGGGTTGGTTCGGGTTGTTCGGTGGCACTCTCTGGATTGGTTTCTGCATGTTCGGGCTCGGGTTCCTGTTCGGGTTCCTGTTCGGGCTGGGACTTCTTCTGTCCTTGGTCTGGGGTATGATTAGATTCGTCCATTTTGCTTTCTGTGGACTGTTCTTTCTCCTCTTTAGGTTCGGGTACCTCTTTGGCATTGGGTGATTCAGACTGCTGGTCGTCCTTGGTATCTTGCCCATGCTTGTATTTTCCGGCACGTTTGGCCGCGTCGCTATCCTCAAGCCTCTTCCGCCCTAGCTTCTCCAATTTCTCGAACTCCTCCTCTGCAATTTTCAGCGTAGCACCCGCCGCTTCATCAACCGATTTGACATAATCCGTAACTTCTCGGAGCCCCTTGTGACCTTGGCCAGATCTGATGACCTTGGTCTTATACGATCCAAATGTTTGCTTGAGCTCATGGTACTTGGCCCAGTCTTTGTAGGTGACACCGTCCATCCAAGCCCACTTCATACCCAACTCTTGCATCCCTGTATCATGTAGGATATCCATATCCGCGAGTGCAGCATCTACAATTTTCGCGGTATTTTGATATGTATCCATCAAGAAGCTCTGGGTTTGCTCGACAATGTGGTCATGCTTAGCCTTTATGTTGCTGAGATGCCTTCCCACCAAGCCATCATATCGAGTCATAACGAGCTTATGCTCGGCAGAGCTGTCGAGCAAATTCAGGAGTCCACCTTCGAAATCTTTAAATTCTTTGGAAATATGAATATCCAGATCCTCAAGTAATTTGATGGTCTTCGGGTTCTGGTCCTCCATAGCCTTGTCACAAAGCTCGTTCAAGTTGCTGACGACCTCTGCTGAAGCCTTTACCCCGCCTTCCTCAAATTTGGCAGTCCAAGAGGCTAGGTCAGCTTCAACTAAAGCCCTGGCCTCTGCAATCTGTTCAGCAGAAGACTTCTTATTCTTGGGGCTTTTGGCTACGGGTTCTCCCTCTCGGTTGGCTCCGGCAGCGGACTCTTCATCATCTTCATCTTCGTCATATTCTTCTTCGATGGTTTCATCTGGAGTAGTATCGGAGGATGATGCGTTTGGGCTGCCACGATGAGGTGGTGTTGGGCCGGCTTCCTTCACTGGAGTTGCGTGCCTAAAAAAAACAGCGTTAGTATGTCGAACTACCTCAAAATGTCTATCGGAGGTCATTTGTTTACTTAAAACCCTTCAAACCAAGTCTCTCTTGGATTCTCCAAAGCTGAGGTTCGACGTGCATGCCCCATCTTCTAGCGACCCAGCCCTTGCCTTCCACTCCAGCCCATCCAGCTGTTGCGATTCCCTCTGTCCAGGCTTTTTCGATATACGGAAGTGATGCAAGATAGTACGGATATACCAGGGCCAAGACGTACTCGTATGCCTGCTGAGAGTAGCCTATAGCTACTGGGGAATAGGCATCGTATATTTCTTGGCCTGTAGCTACGAGATCTGCTAAGTAGGCATTGTAGAATACCAGCCCTTTGGCCTCAGCGTTCTTCACGTGCGGTTCTAGAAGTGTAGTGTATTGCGCTAGAACACTCTGCTTCGCCTGGAAAAGCACTGGCATCGCGTGTTTTTCATATTGGCCGACTGTGTAGGCTTGTGCGGGTTGTATGTATTTCTCGTTTGCTCGGATGACGTAGGGAGTCAAACTCTCGACGTGAGAAGACAAGTATTCGGTATAATAAGGTTCGATGTAGGCGTCGTAGGCGTCGTAGAGGGGTGGCTCTATAACATCTAACAGAGTATCGCCAACGTCACAGACCCTCCGGGGATCCGAGCCGTCTTTCGGGCAGGTCCAGATGTATTGGTAAAGCGAATAGACAAGGAATGACCTGATTGCGGTATCGTTAGTAGAGCATTCGCCGGTGGAGTGGATTCCAAAGTTAGAACAACGTACCGAAATATTAAACTGAAGCCCTGTGCTTTCCAAGCCCTTTGCCTCGGAGGGGGCCGCGGAGGCGGTTTACTATTTCGTTTATGTTTCTTTTGTTTCTGCGGTGTTGCTGGCTTAGGCTTCGGGTCCGGCACCAAGGCCACCACGCCCTTTGACCTGGGAGTGAGTACACAATTAGAACCCGACATCAGTCCGTTATTATATCCAGATTGCGAGAAATGGGAGATATTATCATACGGCGTGGAGCGAGATTTCTTTGTTGCCATAGTGGCGGAGAGTGAACCGAACCCTGAGTGGTCGTCTTTCAGAGTTCGAATCGGTCGAGACAAGGTGGGATGTTTTGGGGCTTCTTGATGGGTGTCACTGATCTGATTGCTTTGGCTTTTCGCTTGTTTCGTGGCGGCCAGCAACCTCACCAAAACAAAAGACAACAACAAAAGGGTCAGGCAGAAGAAGAAGGCGAAGAGGGGAGAAGTTTCCTCGTCGGTGTCCGCTCAGTTATCCCAGAACCGAGTCATCTGATGGTAAGAAAAGGAACGAAGGGGCTAGAGCACCTGAGAAGAAACCTCCGGGGAGTGATGATATTATTATATTATCGATCAGATATATAAACACCCGAAATTTCGACTGTGGGGAAAGGATCCTGCGTGAATTGAAAGCCCTGCTAATACACAGTCCAAACCAGAAGGTTTCTCACCCTGACTTTCTTAATCAATAAGGGCTTTCTTTCCTTTCATCTCAACTCATTCCAAGGTATTTGTATATTTGCATATGGGCAGCATGTGTCCTTGAGGTGCTAACTCTCTTCGAGTGTTTGAGGACATGTAGAGATACCCGATATCCTAGCCGTATATTTAACGACGAACGAATGGAAGCATGTGTTTACACGATTTTTCTCTGCTGGCATCTGCATAACGATGATTTAAGCAACTGGGCGTTCGGTCTGGAAGACTAGCGCGTGAGCATCCGGGCTAAAATGATGCAACTACCTTCCGACTCGTTCTGTCTCAGACCTTTCCCCGTCTCTATAGCTATACAACTGCGGGGCGAACTAACACAATTGTTTTTCAACTCGCGAGAAAACGAGTAGAGTATTGGACCCTTATAGCCTTCGATAACAAGCTTACTTAGGGACTTGAGCGTATTTTCCATGATAAAAATTCTAGACTGCTCACATGTCAGAACCTCTTGAATTCGATCCAAACTCCCTTGAAGGCTCACCAAACTGCAACTGGTCATTGTACGTGTGAGCAATTGGAGGTGAGCAGTTCGCATCAAGCCTTAACCGTCACAAGTATAGGTACCTGTACTTGTGGATGCAGCAAGGGCCGATTTCCCGTCACATACCTCAGTAAGTCGTCTTGCCGAGATCTGTAGATGGTGGACACGGAAGAGAGAGAAAATTCTTGCATGTGGATCTGCGAGTTTTTCCTGCTGATAATTCCTGGAGACTTGCCACATCTTGGCATACGAAATTCATCTCCTTATGTGGCGTCACCGGTCCCATGAGACTGATATAATTCGAGGGTAGTCTACTCAACCTAAGCTCGTATCGGTGTTAGGAGGACATTTTAGCCAAAGATTAGATAAATCCAGAAGACCGTTGTGGACATATGTAAGGTACAGAAATGGACGACGATAGCGGGGTTTCAAATAAATCCGTCCCGGTAATATAAAATATATTAAACCGTGCCACAAAACGCTGGGGGTTTTTGAGATATTTGAGCGGTTTCTGCTTCGCCAAGATAATTGGAGAATTCCCGAAATTTCGTGACGAAGAATTTTTCTTATTGGGCATTTCCCTCATCGTCTTCTTCAACGATGTATGCCAATGAGAATAGTGACTTCAAACCATGCATAGCGACATATATCGATACATTCATACGGCCATCATCAGATCGCAATTCCCTTCACACCAGGACTCACTCAATTTTATATGGTTTATAGAATTTATAATTATTAAGAAACAATAAAATTTTATGTAAAGCGCTTCGTTAATCAGGCTGTCCTCTAACAGAAACTTAACATTATTGTACCCTTGTAACTAACAGTTAACAGTATTGAGAGCTTTCACTTTTCTCAACCTTAGTATAAAACAACATAACTGTTTGCAACCTCGAGAAGAGATTATGGCAAAAATTCACATATATATCGGCGCTGAAGTACGTAGGTACCTGATCGGTGTTGTAATATAGCCCGACATCCGTTAATATGAGTCTCTCTCACGTAGACTAATACAATTGATATCAATAACCGTCTTGCCGCCAGAATTTCAATGTTTTGCAATAGACATCTGTACAACCCTGGTGACGAGACTGTATTTCCTCGTTTTGTTTTCCAGTTCGCAATCGGAGAATTTGTGTTGTTTCATTGGGTGGTTTCTCTGGGCATCCAAACGTAAATCGGAAGACAAACATCTCGGCTTCTTCCTTGACATCAGTTATTGACCCCCCATAATTTCATCTCACTGGCAGGCGATACCCTCCGTTCTCCCCGCTATATTCGACAAAGACACGATCCCAACTTGAATATATTCTATCGGAGGAGCTGGAGAGCTCTTGATTGAGCTTTTCAACGGTTCATCACGAGAAACCCGATATCTCACGTTCTCCCTTTTCACGTTCCCTCAGAAGCCGATGAGACCACGCATCGCCACTAGGTTTCAATCTCCTAGTCCTCATTAACTCAAGCAATCCTCGCACACTGGCCGCAATCTTCGATTCGCCTCTTCCCAGGCGTCTTATCTGGCGATATCATGACTTCCATCGGAGACGAAACGTGCCGGATATGTCGTTCCGAAGGAACCCAGGAGGAACCCCTCTACCACCCCTGCAAATGCAGTGGTAGTATCAAATATGTACATCAAGAATGGTACGAGATAACTTTAAATGTTCGCACTTACAGTGGGGACTACAGCTAACGGTATCGTAGTCTAATGGAATGGCTACAGCATTCGCAGAAGAAACACTGCGAGCTCTGTAAAACGTCCTTCCGCTTCACAAAAGGTAATGGACCCTCGTCTTCAGGGTAACACGCTGCAACGCCAGAAACTAATGTGTTAAATGGAATAGTTTATGATCCTCATATGCCAAAAACGCTACCTTTCCTCGTTTTCCTTAAACTCGCTTTCAAGCATCTCTCAGGACTGGTTGTTCAAATACTCCGGCTTAGCTCAGTGCTCTTCGTTTGGTTATTCTGGCTACCCTGGACCGTAAGAACAATCTGGAGATTTTTCTTCTATGTGGCAGACGGCGGACCATTATTCGAAGGCGGGTCAAACAACACAAATTCTACTTCGTCAGAAACATCGGTTTCGGTCGCTGGGACGCCGAGTCTTATAGGCCTAATAGGACCGGATATAGCGTCTTCTATTGTCGTCCAAGAACTATCATCAAACTCCAGTCAACAAGACCGCATCTCAGACTATCTCATCCCGTCGACTACTTTCAGGATTGGGGCTGGGCTTGCGAATCTGACCTCCTCCGCTCAAATCAATCAAGTCTTAATAGATACATTTGAAGGACAGATTATAACTATTCTGGTTGTTCTTGCATTTATCCTGATATTCCTTATTAGAGAGTGGGTGGTGCAACAACAACCGCCACAGGCTCTTGATGGAAACGACCAACCCGTGCAACAGCAAGACCCAAGATTCGACGAGCTATTGGCAGAACTCGAACGACATAGAGCACGGCGTGAGGCTAACGCACAGGCAGACATTGCAAATGCCGATACCCAACCAGCCCAGCATATGTTTGCAAGTGGAGATGAAGCCGAAGGAGAGGATAATACAAGCGAGGAAAGCGTGTTTGGTGGTAACAACTCTGAGCTTTCATTCAGAGCTGGGAGGAACGAAGAGAGTGATGGCGAGATGTCATTCCGTTTCGAAGAACCAGTACGAGTTGACACAAGGGAATTTGTTCCTGATGTTCCTCTACTATTAAATGAGCAACCTCACGGCGAGCAGACGCAACCTGCATCAGACATGGGTTTCGATCTACGTGGGTTAACCGAGTTTTCATATTCGGACAACGAAGCGTCTACGTCTTCTGCTCCCATTCTTGAGAGAAGGCCAATTTATCCAATGCGGAAACGAAAGAGCGCACTAGATTCTTCTGTCCCTCAATCACTACCGGAAGAATCACTTTTTTCATTCCAACAGCAATCTACTTCCATACCGTTCCAATTTGGTTCGTCAAAGTCTACAACCGAGCCCCCAAGCGATCTGCCAAAGCGGCCACATATCAGTCGCGAGCTTAGCGCGATGGCAGCTGAACTCAGAAGAGCTGTCGAAGAGAGAAGGAAATTGGAAAACCTAAATCAGGAGAACCGAGGTACAGAAGATGAAAACGAGGTGGAAGAGCCGGAAGAACATTTCGAGGAAAATATACCAGATGCACCTTTACCCACATACCACCAACCGTATACTCAGTTGAGCAGATCAGAACCCGCTGAATTGATCGAACCCTTGCCGACAATAACGGAATCGGCTCCTATATCTAAATCGTACAGTTTCGGTCTTTCAAGCTCTGGGTCAGATTTTAATTGGAACAAATACACCGAATATGTACAACAAAATCAGCAGAGCACGTCCAACAAGGGAAAGGCCGTTGTAACCAGTACAAGAGAAAGCTCAAGTGGAAGCGATGGCAGCCGAAAGCGTGCTAGCGATATGAGCTGGGAGGAATTGGCGGAAATGAAGGACCAAAACTCCAAGGATGCTAGCGGCGATGATGCACAACAAATTACAAGCTTTGACGATGCTAGCAGTGACGATGTTGATTTTCATGATCAAGTCCAGCGTGAGATTCTTGCCAAGGCCGCGGAACGATATGGTGATTTCGACGGTCGTTTAAGTAGCAGGATCAGAAACACTGAGCCAATTACTGTTGAAGAGATGGCGGAATTGGTCAGGACCAGCCGTACGCCTCAGGCACAACCAATGAATAATGCGGAGCAAGAGGATCACCAAATTGAAGAACCGGGGCCTCAAGAAAACTTTCCTGCCTTTGCTCCGGCGCCGCCTCCAATCCCAGTCGTTGCAAACGCACCCCCACAACCACAGCCTGCGCCTGCTAATAATGAAGCCCTGGCCAACGGAGTCGCCGATGAGGACGTTGAGGCAGATGTGGACGATTTTGACGGCGTCATGGAACTTATTGGGATGCGTGGTCCGCTAATGGCTTTGGTTCAGAACGGCATATTTAGTGCTGTACTCATATCTGCAACTATCGGAATTGGGGTATGGGTGCCGTATATGTGGGGCCGAATGGTCTTAATGATTCTGAGCAACCCGCTAGGATTCTTCATAACTCTCCCGTATAAGGCCGTCATATTCACAATCGAGCTTCTGATAGACCTCGCCATTATGTTTGGGTCATTCTTGATCTATTTTTCGGACCTGTCTGGTCGATGGCTTCTTTCCCCTGCCGGTTTGATTTTCCCCTATATCAGAAAAGCAGCGAGAAGCCAAACCACAACGGACTTGACTCGAAAATTGGCATCAGAGGCACATAATCGAATCACGAAAAGTGTGACATCCTTGGTGAATTACATAGTGTCAATGAGAAGCATCCAAAATCAACATCTCTTACCGCCTTTGCTACGATGGCCGACCGCGCAATCTTGGGATCAGGCTTTCGGGAGAATAGCCAAGACGGCAAACACACTTGGATTCAACGGAACCGACATCGTTTTCAAGCTCAAAGAATGGCAGAAGCCCAACGTCACTGATGTGTTCCACAATGTGACTATTTCCAACAGTCCCGATCTTAACAGAACCCTTGCTGGAAACGGAACTTTCGTTCAAGATCTAGCAAGTATTGAACCCGGAGTCGCAACTTGGACTCCCTTGGATAGGATCATAACAGTCATCGCTGGCTACTTTTTTATCAGCGTTCTTGGGGCGTTTTATTTACAACATAAAAAGAACTTGGCCAAGAAGGGAATTCATCCACGAGGTATCGACCGCAAAGTAGTTGAGGGACTCGGTCAGGCGGGAAGTGTTATGAAAGTCGTTCTCATAATAGGCATCGAGATGTTCGTATTCCCGCTATATTGCGGTTTTCTGCTTGGTAAGTCATCTTCAACCTTCCTCCTAGCTTCCGAGTACTAATACTATTTTACCAGATCTGGCTTTGCTCCCCCTATTTGAAAATGCCACTATGTGGAATCGATGGCTATTTCTCAAGGAATTTATGTTCACCTCGCTTTTTGTTCACTGGTTCATTGGAACATGCTACATGTTCCACTTTGCTCTCTTCGTTTCGATGTGTCGAAATATCATGAGAGATGGTGTTCTCTGTAAGTTCTCACGAGGCTGCAACCACTTATTTGACCCAATTTATACTAAACATATTTTAGATTTCATACGTGACCCTGATGATCCAACATTCCACCCAGTTAAAGAAGTTCTGGAACGTCCCGTTACCACGCAACTCAAGAAGATTGGCTTTAGTGCAATCATCTACGGAGTGTTGGTGATAATGTTCCTTGGTGGGGTTGTATGGACATTACATTATTCGTTCTCCGGATTATTGCCTGTCCATTGGTCATCTAACGAACCCGTTTTGGAATTCCCTGTCGATCTCTTGTTCTACAATATCTTCATGCCAATTGCTATAAAATACTTCCGACCTGCTAATATTCTAGAAAAAATATACGGATGGTGGTTCCGGCAATGTGCAAAGGCACTCCGTCTTTCGTCCTTCATGTTTGGAGAACGCCGTCCGGAAGAAGAAGGAATACACGTTCGAAAAACATGGGCAGCCTGGCTCATACGACGCAAGGGAAAGATTCCACGTCCTTCAACATCGGATGGAGAGGAATCTAAAGAAATGCCAACCGCAACACCTCAAAAGGAACCTAGCGCTGTTTTTGAAAAGAATGGCAGATTTGTACGAGCCCCAGCGAAAGATAGTGTCAGGCCGTCCAGAGAGAATCTTTTCATTGCAGTTAACGAAAAGAATGAGAGGCTTGATGGTAAGGAAGATCCTTTCGACGGTGACTTTGGACCAAATAGCGAGAACGTGACTCTAGTCTACCTCCCACCTAATTTCAGAACCAGAATCGGACTCGTTATTTGTATGATATGGTTCTTCACAGCGTGTACGGGAGCCGCTGTAACTGTTGGCCCCCTCGTCTTTGGTCGGTTTCTTCTCGGGATGATGCTACCTGGGTCACTCAGAATGAATGACCTCTATGCATTCTCCCTTGGTTTATACGCTCTTGGGGCTGTCGTCTTGGTAGTATCGAGTTTCAACGCTGCCAAAGAGGCAGCAAAAAGGATGAAATCGGCTGTTGCAACCCTACATGCTTTTAGAGAAACCGCATGGATGTGCACAGTCCGAGCACTCAAAATATCTTATGTCCTCACCGCTTTTGTCGTTATCCTCCCGACTCTTTTCGCCTTTGTAATGGAGGCGTACATCATCCTACCCTTACACACCTACTTTTCAAGTGATAACAATCATGTTATACATTTCATTCAAGATTGGACTCTAGGTGTTTTGTACGTCAAAATGCTCGGAAGGATGATTCTTCTTGACAGGGAGTCAGCGCTGTCTAGGTCTCTCAGAGCAATTGTAGCCAACGGCTACCTGAATCCGAATATCGGCGTCGCAACGAAAAAATTTATCTTGCCGGCGGGCGGTGTAATGTTGGTGGCTCTACTTGCACCTTTGACGGTTGGTTTTGTTGTCAATACTTTTATCGGTATGAATCCCAGATACGCCATGGTCTTTCATTGCCTGCTAACTTGAAGTCAATCTAGTCCAAGGAGCAACACCCGAGCTATCCCACCAAGTCTACCGCTATTCGTATCCCGCTGTTTTGGTAGTTTCGGTAGTTTCGACTGGACTCTTCTTTTTGTACAAATTATTTGATTCGTGGAAGCAGAGTCTTCGCGATGAGATATATCTCGTTGGAGAGCAACTTCACAACCACGGCGATCGCCGACCACTAGGAGCGGCACAGGCAGCACCACAAGCGGCGTCGAATCCTACTCCAGCGAACGCAGAAACGGAACGTCTACTCAACGATCAGGGACAACCCAACGTCGAGAACGTAGATGCTGACCAACATGAATTACCACAAGCACAGCCCGACCCAAACGACGTGGTCTTTGACGACAGACCCAATTATGTACTCGAACGAATAGATAGCTCTGTTCAAACGGCTGCGGATTGATTCATTGCACAACTAGCTTTAGTTGATTAATCGATCCTTAGATCAGAACTCGGCCTCACGAGGATAGTTTTGCGCGGTTTACGATGTTACGTCATTCGATTTTGCGATTTCACGGTTCTTGAAACCGTTACGATGTGTTTTTGCTCTCTTTTTTCCTCTTTTGCTTTTCTTTATAATTCTCTAGATGATGATTTAGTTCTTCGGGCAAAAAGGGCTTACATATTTCCTAGAAGCGGACAAGTACACATGATTGCTTGGGGCGAAATATCTCTCTATTTTCTTTAGCTATTATTTACTATTTTCACGGCATTATTATTGCAAAAGAATTCAAGGTTACTACAGCCTTTTCATGCGACTTTTCCTTCGAGGCGCGGGAAGATATTGCACCGAGTCGGGTTATTAGATTGGGATTGTGGCAAGAGGGATCATATGAATGGGGTTGGATCTGGCATGATAGATGATGCTGATTGTAAGATAAATGTTATTATAATGAACGCTACGTCTCATTCCTTACTGGCTGGGATGACTGGCGAGTGGCTGCATATCTGTTGCCTCTGTGACTTGCAAGGTGTGAGTGAGTTTGGAGAATTCTGTCGAGCGGAAAGAGAGATTCCAAGAACCTCTAGCCGAGAATTAGTGAGAATGAGAAAGGTCTCGCTGTGTGCACAATGGTTTGATACGAAGGCCATGACGAGAGGCTGAAAAACGGGGCCTATTCGTCTCCGCATGCAGGTGCAATTCATTATTTACAAGATCCGATAGCGCCCACAGGGGATTGCATCTGAAATGTACATGTATTCGGCGGGAATTCAAAGCATCCCCGCACAGAAAAGATGTCTCCGAAAATATGTTTCGTAAGCCGAAACGTTCGTATCGGAGTCTTCCGTTGCCTCCTTTCGTTAAATTGCTGCAAGCACGGAGCTGATTCATTGCGGTTAATCAGATGTGGCTTCGAGAGTGAAAGAGGAAAAGAGCATGCCACCACTTAAAACCTTTTTATTTAAGTACATTTCTTGAATATTTAAGTACTTTAGTCAGAAATAAGTATATTATGCCTCTTATAACGTCTGGCTGTCGAATCGGACAGGCCGAAAGGCGCGAAAGATGGCGTTCACTTTTGAACCACGGTCATGGGCTGGGAATCGGATAATTTTCCGCATTTGCTGGTTGTTTTTGCTTCCTTTTCTACCTGAAGGATTAAACGTGGCGGTTGTGGCATTCTTAGACAATGTTTCTTGGGTAAATCATCTTCGAGAAGGGCTGTCAACCACGTGGAAATTGGAAGCACAAGTTGATGATGGTGCAGAGCGTGGCCTGATATCAAATTATGTGGAGTTATATTATACTCCGTCCTTGGAAGCCGGCCCATGCACCAGTTCCATGCAAGCGGTTGACATATGATATGAATTGTTAAAACGAAGTCCATGAGGACACAACGTTATTGAAGATGGCTTAAGGCTGAAATACAAGTTTACCCTCTTTTGCAAATAGAGTATGAGCCGAGTGTTTAATATTATTACCGGATAATTGTGAATACGAATCTGCAAAAGCGGCGGATACAAGGATATTGTTTCCGTGCCAAAAAATATAAGGGTGAATCTATATTTATCTGTTGCGAAGGAAAACAATACACAATTTGTTTAACCAAACTAAGTAAGCTTTAGAGGCTTATAATGAAAGACGTCAATAATAACGTTACAAAGGCTAGATCGTATTGAAGCAGACTCTAGCGCCTCAAATGACAGTGGGTCAAAATGTGGCTTGCAGGTAGCGAAACACCCAAAGAAAACCCTTACAGCGTCGCGCTGAAGTTTTCACGTATTATTAGTCTGAAGATATATTACGAGAGTACTGGCTTCGACGATAGGCCTACAATAGGCTCCGTTTTGGTTTATTCCAAGGAATTACGGAGAAGTTCGGATGTTTATATTGATATTCCTCTTACTTGATAAGAAACACTCTGATTCGTCGATCCTGGGAATTAGATTCGAAGCTTGGATCGGGCGCCTGGGAAAAAGCGAACCAGAACCAACCTCTTGGAAAACTTAACACAGATCTTAAGGTCCTTCCTCCCGTCAACCGGGTTCGAAGCCGTGGGAGCGTCCGAGCCAGCGGTTGTAGGAACCCGAATGTCAAATAATTTTGAAGATCTCATGCAAGGAGGTTGTAACAAGCAAAAGATCTGAGAATCTCGTAAGTTCGCCGAGTGGGCACTTGGAAGCCACATAGGCTGATAATAGGCACTAGGGCCAAAAAACGGAACGAACTGTAAACAATCACGTTAGCCTATAGTAACGAAAAATGAGGCTTGCAGGTGAAGCCACCTACATACAACATATAGGTTGTAAGGCCTCTGCTTGCGAAAGCTATTTTCGAGCTCTGGCGAGTCATTCCAGCCACGGCGAGCTAGGCATATAATTAAATGGCGGGCGAAAGGTGCCTGCAAGAGCCAATACACCCTCTAAAATTCAATAAAGGCAGGTCCTGGCTCGAAAAGCGCAATACATGTCGGTACACTCTTGTAACTTGTCGGAGAGAAATTCTGAGGTTTACGGCGAACGGACATGTTGCCGTATTTGTTCTTAATCTCGGTTTCAACCACAAACTCGCATGGGTCTAGATGTTGGACTTCTTCTATTGATGCTCAAACGCCATGGAAGTTACCGCAAGAAATATCCGTCAGTTTCTTCTTTTCCAAGTTGATGACCGAGGAGAAGTTCAAGAGCTCCAACTAAGATTGTCGAGATGAGATTTGTTGCCCCTGGGGCAATGGAGCGGCTCCGTTTATGTGCATGCAGAGTTTTGTTAGAGCAGAATGCAGCTTGCACCTATGAGAGCTTGTTGACATTCAACCAGGTTTACTATCCTAATTTCCTTGATTCCGTTTTTCTTTGCTCTTCAATACCACAAAACTGATCTAAAGACCGAGAATATATTCGGCCAGATTTAGCCCGAATTCTTGGGTATTCAAATTCTTTGGAATCTAGATCAGTTCAATTAATCTACACCAGGTTTCTATGAAAAGGTGTTCATGAGGCTTTCAACGCAAACAATAAATAATGACATTTCAACTATAATGTACATTTAAGTACTTCAGCACTAGTTGAGCAAAGTATATGTAGTAAAGCAAATGCAATGCAAGGCTGAAGCTGCCAGACCGTTAGCAATATTTGCAGCCGCCTGACTTCTCGACAGTGCAGAATACATTCCGCAAATTCCACCTTGCAGAAGTGGCTTAAAACCATCCGGTCCTTGTTGAATATACCATATTTGGCCGGTGGGAGTGCCACAAAACCGCTGAAGCTGACGTCCAGATTCAAATTAATTCGGTTGTGATATCAACGGCTGCAAAAGATCAAATGAAAGGGATGCCCCTCGTGACAATTCGGTCCGATGTTCTGCTTTTCAAGTCCAGACCAAGGAGAGTCTAGACACTGAGCTACCGTTCTGTCATCCCACACCTTGAAAGATGATAACCTAAGATTTTATCCTATGGCGAGAGCCCTGTCGATGGAAACAAGGTTGTGTACATGTCGGTATATCCGGATATGACGAACCTGGTTCTTTGCAAACAAGCCCTCCAAGGATTGACCGAACCTTGTAAGTGTTCTTCAGATTAAAAACAATTCCTAAAGGCTCCACACCTATGCGGCTGCAAGCGATCCAACAGGGCGGTATTGAATTTGCGCATACTGCCTGGGTTTGTAGATTCGATCGCAATTATTTTTCTTGTTTAGCAGCGTGCATGCATCGTTGCTGTGTCTGTATTTATACAAGGTTGTCCCTACCTTGTGGGCTTGCCCAGATTGACGTTTCCACAGCAGCTTTTGTATTTTCAAGGTCTGACTATACCGTAGCCTCCTACCCTATAACGTTAAAGGGAACATTTCGTCCCATCAACCTCGTTGTCTCCTAGCTCATCCAAATTTTGTTTCCGCCCTTCCTGTGCTCGCCCTCCTTCCCGCAGAGCGTGAACACGGCTACGGTTACGGGATACGGATACGGTATACACGGTCACGAGAAACAGAGTCACTTATACCACGAATGTGTGCAAAACCGAAACATCTGATCGAGTGGCTATCCGATTCATCCAAATTACATATTACGCCATTCGCATCCCAAATTGTTGTTTCGAGCTTTTAGGGCTCTGCTGGACCCTGAACAATCTCTTTTCTCACCGGAAATTAGGAGTGACGACATTGAGTTTTCCAGATCAAGATTTCGAATACTTCGAAACTCTCAACCTTGTATCCGAGCGCGAATTCGCCCCGAGTCAGAGTTCTGTTTTTGTTCACGAGGAAGGGAACCCTAGCGGCAGGATAGTGCATCGTAACCAACCAATCGATACAGTTGCAAATACCGTGTCAATAGCTTTTGTTCCCACCCACCTGCAGGTCTGACCTATCGGAACTAGCTCAAGAAATACATCCGATTCAAAAAAAACTTCCTTCTGGTTGCTGTCAAGAGTTGAAATATCCCGCTGGCCGGCTTTAGATCATATTAACCTATCTCAAAATTTACTCTCTTATGACTATAATTTGTCATCCCGTCTCCTAGAGTTGACTACAACCCTCAAGTAACGATATTCACGACTCGACGACCGCCCTGCCGCACGCCACAGTTTAAAATCTCGCCGCTGTTTACCGCACAAATATTTTTGAATAACCATCGTGAAATTAGGGCACCAATGAACAAAGCTTAGAAGTGCTTTTTCGAATCCACTTTTCAACAAGCTTTTCTTTGTTTTTGGAAGCGCTGGACCCTGAAAATCTTGAGCACGATAGAACGGTACGATAAGTTTCACTCACGAGGCTAAAAGAAAGGTAGGCAACAATCCATTGTTTTTTTCGTTCAGCAGACGTGTGTGGCCACCGCTAGCGTCCGTGGGAATGCTGCCACAGACGTCATCGTCCTGCTCCCGTTTACCCTCCAAAATTTACCGTAAATTCGGAAAGTCATTCCCCTCCTCAACCCAGTCAAAAGCGCATTCTTTTCCATCTAAGATTCAATTCATCTTCTCCTCCTACTCCTCATTGGTTTCTTTTCTCTCCCCTGTTCACACCGCCTCCCGTTTAACTGGCTTGTGTTCGCCATGCTTCCGTTCGCTTGACCTCTTCCTCTGAGGGGGTTCTCTCTTCTAGTTGTTGCTGCCTGATAATTGCTCGTGCGAAATTGCGCAGACAAGAAAAGGGCTTGCGAAGCAGGAATAAATGGCGGTTCGAAAATAGGACAATCACAGAGCGAGTGGCATCCAAGGGTCCTAATCTTAATTACCCGCAAACTCCGGGTGCACATGACGAAGGTGGCGCGAAATTGAGGGTTGGCTTCTTCTTTTTTTTGACGGGGTTTTTGGTTGGTATCCACAATAAGAAGCGAAAGCCGGCCCACACAAATTGCTTTCGTGCATGTTGGACAAGGCAAGATCTCGCGCGGGACCCACATCTCGACTGCTCTGGCCAATAGCACCCGCGCTTGGAGATTGACGAGAAAGATCTGGATCTTGTTCGGCCCTTTCAGAAATAACCTGTGCCAGTGGTTCTCTAGCCCAAAACAGGGCACTAGAGCCTAGTATACAGCTCAAACAGGAAACGTGGACAGGGGTCCTACTATCAAAGAGGAAATACATCCTGGACAGACCGCATCCTCAAATGCATGGTGTATCGCAGAATATTTACCCATCAAATCGAGCTACATGTTTAATGGCACCCGTCAAGGGTCCATTAAAGCCCGAAAGACTGAGAAAGAAAACAACATGGACCCACATGCTGCATCAGAGGCGCAACATGAGGCACTCCGAAACTAAAAGTTATATACCATGATGGATTGGCGCTCCGCCGTTGTTGGCTGCGTTCTGCCTTCCTTTAGCTCGTCTTTTTCTCGTTTTCGTTTCTCTTGATCTCGATTTATTTTTTGCTTTATTAATTATTTTTTTTCTAATCGGGGTTTTCTCTCTCTAACAATGGAGTGTGAGAGAAGAAGAAGAAGAAACCAAAAAGACTTAAGAGAATAGAAAGAGATAGAGAGACAACCAGGTACACGTCGGAATGCGAGTAAAATAGAACGGCGACCAGCACCCATCTTTCCAACCGAACTCCTTCAAAACCAACACTAAGTGAACCAAGCTTGCAAGGCTGCCGCAGAGAAACGCTCACTCATGAGACTATCCATGGCCGCACCACTTTGACAGAAGGAAGATCAAAATAATAAACCGGTCGCGGTTGAACTTCCACATGTTGCAAACGACTTAGGTTGTCCCATTCTCCTCAAATCCGTTCCTTAGTTTCTTTTACCTTCTAGGTTTTCCCTCGCCTTTCTTGATTTTCATTTGCATCCTCCTTCCTGCTGCCCCAATGTCATATTTCCCTGCAATGCAATGCCACAAGCAAGGCAACTCTATTGCGTGTTCATGGCATTATTACTCGCACATTGTCGGTTCCATATCTTATATTCCACCGACCTGAATCAAACTGGATGCCTTAACTCTCTGTCTTACTACAAAGTAAAACAACTTATGCTAACTCCATCATAAAGAATTCCAGGCGTAATTGGCGTTTAACAAGTTTGGACTGACTTCGGGAGGCTTGTCTTATCCCTGCGCGCCAGCCAGACAGGGGCTCGCATAATCCAACGCCTTACAACACATCTCGACGCCCAGGCCCGAGGTTCTCCACCACGCAGAAGACGAACGACTTGTGGAATTCAAATAGAACTCTCGGATCCAAAGTGACCCACCGAATTCCATCTATACTGTCTCCGGAGTATAATCTTAACCAGGAACCGTTTCGTAGGGTAAAATATCTTTGGGAAAGAAAACACTCTCCCGAAAATACTGAACCGACGGGCGCTCCCTTGATTACTGGTATGCATCTGCCCTATGTTTTCCGGAATGTGCACTTGCGACCTGTTTCTTTTATTAAAATATCCACACCGTTGGGTCACAAAAGATCGGTGCCATGAGGAGCTGGACTTGTGCTAATCTTCACCATATTTGTAATAACAGGGCGCAAAAATATGCCACCCCACAAGAGAGTAAACTCCGAGCGGGAACTGTCCCAGTCGGTGTTTCAGATCGCTTTGCCTGAGCATTCGCATAAAAAGCGCCGGTTAGATAATCAGGGAACTGGTCCCGTAAAGTCTATAAAGATGGATACGGATAGCCTCCAGAAGCCGTTACGACGGTCAGCGAGAATCCAACAATCAACTCAACCAAAACCTTCAGACGCTCCCTCAGCATCTACTTCAAACAATACAACTAATACCACCTCTACATCAAAGAAACAAGTACAATCCAGGACAAGATCCAAAACTCTACCTTCGAAACCAAAGGACGCAAAAGTCACAAAGCGAAAACTAGTAAATTTAGAAAAAGTAGACACATCTCCCAAAAAACTCAGACGGAAGTCTACCTCGGCGAAAAGAGACGAAGTGCCATCGTTACTACCACCTATAGACTTTGAAGGTAATAGCTTCACAATTGTATTTTCTCCTTTTCTTTTCTCTAATCCTTCTCTACCACCTGCCAGACGAAGCCGACGACGACGAAACAGAAATCCGAGATTCCGAAGGTGTCCTCTGGATAAAAATGCCAATCGTAAACCCATCCGACGTCTACAACTTCTCCGCCGAATTCTACATTCCCCCTCCCCGAACCGTAGAAGTGAACGCCGACGTTGGACCACCCCCAATAATCGTCCGTTTACACATCATCGACAAGAAAACGGGTCAGGAAGTTCCCTACGACAACGACAGAGAGCGGTACTACTGGGTTACCGCGAATATTCTACACGAAGACAATACCCCCGCTGTACAATTCACCAACCATGCACAATCCTCGGAAACACCCATGTCGTGGTTTCACGAAGAACAGGAGGAGGATACGCGCACACCAGTGACGCAGACCCCTCCTCCCGGTGTACCAGTAAGGAAGTGGAAAACATTTGTGACTTTTCCGAATATACAAATACCCGCTATTGGTAAGTATAGGATCAAGATTACCTTTGGTATTTTTATCGATCAGAGGTTGCGCACGGCAGATGGTAGGGAAAAGGTTGAGAAGGTCCATAAAATTTTGGTGACCACTACTTCGGATATCATCACGGTTCAAGAAGAGGAACCGAAAGACGATGACGAGGATCAGACAGGTGAGTTTTGAAGCATCTGGTTTTTGTTGTTGCAAAAACTATTAACACAATTTTGAACAGCCGAACTTTTGGAGAAGAAGGATCTTTACGATAAATTACTCGCTGAGAGGGACGATTTTTTCAGACGACAGTCAGAGCAAGAAGAATCCTTTTGAGCACAACCAAATCGTTTAACCGGAAGAAATGTCTCGCAATTAGGTAACTTGGCTTTAGCGTTTGAATTGTTTAAATGCTACTAATTTTCTTTCAAATTAATTCCATTCTTATTATATTCCGCTCCACCAACCACCTTTAGCATCCTATTCCTTTGTAGTCTTGATTACTTTGCTCTTCATGTCCTCGTTGATGCACGCACGCATGTTCCTTTTTTTCGGCCATGTTCACTCATGATACCCAAAATCTGCTCGCTTTTTCTGGATCCCAGCTTTTCCGTTTTTGTTTGTACCTGTCCGTTGGTTCGTATCATACGGTTCGACCCGTACACTTTGAATCAGTAAACCTCGATGTGTTTAAGATACGGGGTGCAGATATTACATGTAAACTAGCCGCATGAAATTCTCAAGTGCCACATTTAAATTTGAATTTATTATTTGAGAATAGAGAGCGCTGCATGGCTACGGAGATATGCTATATTTTTCTTGCTTTGCAAAAAATCCGCGACGCATGAAGGTACTGTCCCCACTGATTCACCGCTTCGCTTTCTACCGATCGGGTCTCACAATTTGTCTCTAGCTGCAATCAACATTCTGCCGGATTCTTCTTCCGGACCTTGCCTTACACTGTGTGATGGGTAAGCTATGCCTCTTGTAAGTGGCGTTTAGGTATCTTCACGATCACTGAAGTATCTCTGGACTCAAACTGGAGGCTCAAGAGAGAGTGATTGTATATAAGCCCGGGGCGGATTTAGTTTGGTTTAATAGCAAATTGTTGGATTTTTGCTCTGTTTCTATTGTTTTGGTGTGCAATACGCTTGGACGTACATGGGGCATAACTTTGGTCTGACAGGGGGTAATTTATAAAGCAAGGGGTTCCCAAAAGCCTCGGTTTTTAAAGACAACCCTCGGTTATAAAATATAAACCTGCTTCTAGAAGATAACGTGTTTTCAGCCCACGATCAGTATCCATAGAGAGACGTGATGGACGTCACTTTCCACATTCCAAGGTTTGGTGATCATTCGGTCTGGAACGTATACAGCAAATATGGTAAGCTCCGTGTATCGAGACGAACCAACCAAATCGATCCCGCCCGTCCACTCATCCGTCCAAGATTTAAAATCCGACAGATACGAAAAAATATAATACAAGGGGAATAAAAAAAAAAAAAACCGCCAAAAACAAAAATTATATGTTCCGCTAAATCTTCCAACAATTTTGTGTAAAAAAAGCATTCCCAGGTACAAAGTTTATAAAAGCAGAGCTCGATGGAAAACAATAAAACGCCCCCGCATATAGAATACAGCAAAAACACAAGGAAAAAAGAAGTACCGATAACTTGGAACAAATGAGGTAGCGATACCAGAAGGTATCGAACAGCACTATTTTCGCAACTTTTTGATACCTTTTTGGAGCTCAGCTTGTTACTTGCTTTGTGCGGGGACCAGGGCTCACAGGCAGGGTAACCACCGTAAAAAAAAGAAGCTGAGAGGACAACTCGAAGAACTGAAAGCTGCAGAGCAGACGAGCGGGGAAGGTGGGCATATGAGTTAAAACGAGAAGATAAAGGAAATTCAAGGAAAAGGTTTAGGTAACGATTAATATTATCGGAAGGAGGAAAGAAAATAAAAGTACAAATGAAATAACAGCGGGGACGCAGTGTGGAGAGTAGTAGCACAGGGTTTATAATCGATCAATCGCTTACCTTTCAGTTTCAATCGCAAAAATAACAAAAATACAATCTTTTATACAGTCTATAGTTGATTTGGTTTGATGAGAATGAGGGACAAGTTGAAAGACTTAATACTATTATATTAGAATAGTAGTATCGATTGATCCTTTAAAAATCGGATCTAAGTCGGCTCTCTTATCCTTTTATCTCTTCTTCTCGAAAGGGAGGGAAGGAACTCGTTTTTCTTTCTTTCTTCTGTACAAAGACTTTTTTTTCCGAAAACATAATAAAAGATAGTACTCCAATGAACGCCTTGAATCTTGTGACCTTCCAAACAAAATGAACGAGTTCCTCTTTCTGATTCCCCCAAGGAAAAAAAATTCTGAACGGAAAAAACAAAGCCAATACCAAGATTTCAAACGTGCTGGCTGTCAACAAAAAATGAAAAAAAAAAAAAAGGGAAGAGTGAGAGAGACAGGATGTCATACAGTCTTTGCTGGTTGTTCCCTGAAAGAAATGTAAGGAAAAAAGGGTAAGTCGTAGTAATGCAGGATAATGCAACAGGACGCTCAAATTGCTCTGCTTCAATAGCATTGCGAGAAAAACACCAAAGAGTGGAAAACACAATTATCGAAACCATGCCTCCGCCCTTCATCTCCAATGCTGAACACAAGAGAACATCCTGCAGTGAAATTTAAAATATAGTATGTACTTTTGGAACCTAGACTACCCGCATCAAAAAAGCGAGAAGTTCTACTGAGTTCCAATTTTGAATTCGCACAAAATATGTACCAAACGGAAGAGCTCAGCTTCCGTGCCACCAACTAAACGAGCATCTCAACCTCAAAAGAGACCAAAACAACAAACATCCCCAAGACTTCCATTTACATCATCCGATTAAAAAAACAGAATGATTTCGTAAGAGCCGAGAAAAGTCTTTATTCTTTAGGTTGATAAGCCGGGGGTGGTGAATTGCCATCTCGTCGTCTTTGCTCCAAGAGTTCCTCCGCCTTTTCTCTTCGGAGTCGCTCTTCACCCCACCGTCTTGCCATCTCACCAGCCATTTTCATCATCCATGCCTTCTCAGCGATAGAGCTGGAAGATGGAGTTCTACCTCTGGATTCCAAGAACGGATTGTCAATGGAAACAGATGACGGAGAGCTGTGATGACCTGGTGTAAAATGTTGTGGCTGATGGGGCGGCGACGATGGCGAGTATTGGCCGGAAAAGAGAGAAACAGGTGCGGAATGGTCTCTCGAATAATCCGAAGACTTTTCTGACGGGTAGAGCATGTGTTGTTGCTGCGGCTGGGGAAGGGGAGGCGGCGTCGAGGGTGTTGTAGGGGTGATCTTGGTATCGGAGCCTGCATGGTGAACTGGCCGATTTGCCAAGAATCCCTCTCGGCCAGTAGGTGACCGGAGCGGGGATACGTCGACGTACTCGCCCCGCCTGTCATTCAACGATGATGGTGGAATGTTAATTTCTGGAATGTTGGAGCTAGCAATACTGCTGGCAGCCGCCTCGCTCGCCTCGACATGCTCCTTTTCTTCGTACCCGACCTCCATCGATGATGTGAGGGACTCGGGACCGTTAGAGTCCGCTACGGAACTCGTGTCCCCGTCGGAGGTCGGCGCGTCCTTCTTACGTCGTAGATTGACGACTCTAGTCTTCTTCTTCTTTCCTAGAGCGCTCGATCTTGTTACTGGTCTGCCGTTGGGACCTAATCCACCGTTCGTACTGCCTGATATCGATAGAGAAGAGGCCATGGCTACTAGACCGGGTCGCGCGCCATTGTTTGAATCTGATGAATACAGTGTACTCGTGTTAGATCCGTTCGTAGACGACGGCGTGGTTGTAGGATCGCTCCTTTCGCCAGCTGTTGCCCAGGCTCTGTATATCGCTTCTTTGATCCTAGGTGTGAACAATCCCAATGTCCTCTGAGATTCCGTCAGATTCGCCAACCTCAGTAAACTCTTTGACGATAATGTGTCGGATTCCAAATCGTTATTGAAGGAGAATGTCTCGGGAGCACCAGGTTCGACCGACTCGTTAAGGTTTTCAAAGGACGACTTTGCAGATAACGAAGGGCCACTGTTGAATGTCGGATTCTGAGGAATAGCTGGTGTTCGGTTGGTATTGCTGGAAGCTGAATCGTAATCCTGGCCCCACCATCTTAACGAAAGTCTGTGAATAATAGCCGGTAGCTCCTCCTGGAATAGATTTCGCAGCTGCTTTTCGATTTCCTTTTGCAGGTAGTCCTTTATGAAAGGGATCGAGTCGAAGGTGCTGCTGACGACTAGAGATTCGAGTGGATCGTTTCTGAAAACTAGCGTGATGCCTTTCGCTTTCGAGAAGACCAGAATGACGAAACCCGATAAACGAAAGTTTGATAATGTGATTTGGAGGGGTATTGTGAGGGGTGAACTGTAAAAGTGATTTGAAAACCCAATGTTAGAATTCACTTTCGTCACTGGTAATACTTGGAATTTATTTCGCCGTTTATATGAAGCAATTAGAAGGAAACTCACGAAGCTGCGAGCGGTTGAGGACTGGTAAATGAAGGCGCGGTTGATAGATAGGTATTTAGAGGATTCGCTTGGACTTTGGTCTGTAATGTCAAGAAAGCATCACCAGAGTATTCCATCTTGAAGATACCGCGAAACCGGTCGTCAGCCAAGTCGCCAATTTCGAGGATTTCCAGGTCCGGCGGGGTGGTTCCCGGATTCAATTCTGTGACGAGAATGTCGGCGACGATGATGGGAGGTTTGGGAGATTTGTTCAAGGCCGCGGTGAGGAGATCCCTAGCCCGAGAGTAGAACTCTGGGTCGGCCGTCAAGGGGTGCCAGTTGAAGTTGAACGCCATTGTCGGATCGCCGTAGAAGGGGGGAGGGGGGATGGGAGGGGGGAAGGCGTTCAAGGGAGAGTAGAGGCGTTCATCCGATAGGATTGTAATTTTCGAGACGCCCGAACAGATATTTTTTCTGGATTGATATCGTAGTTGTTTATCGCAGGTCGAGAGGTTTATAGGTCGTTGGGTTGGTGGTTGTTCGTTGGACGAAAGAAAGACAAGGAAAATTCTAATTGATGAAATTACGTCGATAAAACCGAGGTTGGTTCGGTTTGGTTGATTAAGCAGATTGTCGGGAGCTGTCGAAACCACAAGAAACTACCCTACGGACCAAGACTAATAAAAAAACAGTCTACGGGAGCGATAGATGGGAGGCAAATTAAGATACAGTGTGTCGTCGATGGGATGGAAATAGAAATAAGGAGAGAGAGAGATGGGATGCAATAATGTTATATTAAAGAAGTTTGTCGCAGGAAAGGCAGCCACAATTTTCTTGTTTTCGTTTGACGAAGAAAAAAATTTCTTTCTTTTTTTTTTTTTCCCACGCACCAAAACGAGAAGACTTGTTCGTATCAAATGACAGCGGCGGGAAGAGCCTTGTTTTACGCGACAGAGACACCTCATTCACTCATATTAACATCATTCATGGTCGAAAGCGGTTTAATGGGCTGGTCGACGACTACTGGTCGCCTGATCGATCGTGCGAGAGGAGAGAGCTATGATATCAAACCACCATTACCTCCACCCGGGTGAGGGGGGAAAAAAAGGGAAGGAAAACGGCGGTCATAGTCTATTTTTACGAGCACACTTCACTTTCGTGTTCATGTATGCAGTACATGGGATATGCAAGATTGGGTGGTGGTCCCTTTCATGCGAGGGGTCCCAGTCTACTGACTGAACCAGCTGCGCTTGATGCCAATATCATCTGCATCCATCTGTCCCCTCCTTCAGCTTTGTGGGTGGGCTGGTGGTGGGATCATTGTTCTCAAATCACCCAATACAAATTTACAGACTTGATTGATTTAGATCTCATCCAAGCTAACTGAGTGCATCTGGTCCTTCCTCTGCTTTTGTTCGAGCTACAAGGAAGCTACTGCATTCGCGGTTCGGTGGCTAACCCACAGAGTTCCCAGTCCACCTGAGCATCGATTCCCCAGAAATGATGATAGTTGTGATGATGCCTGCTCGTTACAGCTTGATGGGATGGTCTTGTATGCCACGGTACTTGGGGTTATCCACTATCTATCTCTTGCACCTTCCTTCCCTTCCTTTTTTCCTTCCCCAGCCTCCACCTGTCTTACACAAGGAAAATGGAACGAATTAAAACCCTTCACTTCGTATGGGTGTTAAATTTTAATTTTAATTTTTTTTCCCTTCGGAGTAAAAGCTCTGCTCCGAGCCGGCACCAATAAGATTTCACGATTCTGCAAATAATATCCCATATCGCCTTCTCGGGCTTTCATTCCTCGGTATGGCTGGCAAAAATCCCTCTTTTTCGGCATGCCGCGGGACTAAAATGAAAAAAAAAAAAAAAACCTCGCATCGGGATTTCTCTGCTGCGTCGTGTTCCGGAGATTAAAGGGTTTTTCCGGGCGCCCAGGCAAATATTTAATACTTAATACTCAAGTAATTCATTACATGCCTACATCCCGATATTGAATGTTGTAGTTCCACAAGGTATAAGAGTAACGGGGGTAATCTAGACCAAAATCTATCAACCGGGATGAAGGTATATAGTTGTCAAACTTTGGCTCGCCCTTGGGCTAGGAACGCTCGAGCGCTGTTTATCCCTGTCGGTTGATCTGATCACTCGTCGACGACGACACGGCATGAAAACCGTATCCGGCCACGCAAGACCTCATCGCTTTCGTTTATTTAGAACAAACGCGATCTTCCCGGCGGACAAGGGTGTATCTTTGTAGCACCGCATACCAGAAAAATGTTGTACGACTTCCGTATAAAGACACCTGCATCAACCGACCCTTTTTGTTGCAGGAACCTTAGGCTTGGGGCAGGATATTTTTGCAAAACTTTGTTACCGAAAATGGGAAAGCTAGATAAAATGCTGATATTTTGTCACCTAAGTAGCAAAGCTGTGGCTCGCTGGATGTGTGTGTGTGTGTGTGTGTATTACAAACGAAACAAGTGATCAGATGAGAACAAATATGAAAAAATATGGATATATACCAAACCGCTCACCGCTAATAAATCTCGAGCACTTCACACCAAAAAGTAAACGCCTTCATGATATCAATAATCAAAAAACACCAAATAGAAATACTCAAAAGAAAAAAATAAAATAAAAGCAAACTCCTAAACACCATGAAAATGCTAAATGCTCGTACAACGAAAAGAAAGGGAGTATCAAGTAAAACAGCTATACACTACCGCCGGCACAGAATCCGCTTCGCATTCACCAACGCTGCCATAAACGGTATCTCATACAAATACGCCTCGTCACTACACTCCACTCGCTCCAGTAACTCCAGCAACGAGCCATCAGGCGCAGGAGGAAACATATACACACAAGTCTTCATAACCCAGTCTATATTTCGCGGCTCCACAGCCGCAAAGGTGATGACCGTATCTTCTTTCCCATGACACGACCCGACAAGACTAGTCCATTGACCATTCATCTCAAACACTGAAATTTGGCGTATCTGCTCCAAGAGTACTTCAGCCCGTCTCGAAGGCGGCTTCCAATCCCCATATGTGATTCCTTGAGTCGTAACAATCGTCACAGACGACGACGGCTTAGAGCTTGGACCTTTCAGCTCGCTCTCCTAAAGGGGTAAAAGGGTCTCCACAATTTCCATCGCCAAGTCTGTCGTAGCTGTTGGAATCGGCGCCGAGAGTATCGTCTCCATTGTTTGCACAGTAGGAACAGCAAGTATCGTTTCTACCGTCTGCATTGTAGACTCGGCAAGTACGGTGGCTACGGTGGAAGTAAGGGTTTCAACTGGCTGGTATTCAGGTGGAGGTAAAACAGCATCCATCACCCTGACTTCGAGCCATTGAATCCCGGAAAGAATCCAGAGCAATAGAGTAAGGATATGATCTAGACAGTATAAACAAATGTTACTCAACCAAGCGAGCCTCTGAAGCATCACTCGGAGGGTAGCTCCTGGTTCATAAGAACCAGCAGGGTGTGTGGCAAACCACTCATCAGAGGAGATTTTTGAATACTCTGGAATGATAGTATCGGACCTACATCTAGAGTTAGCAAGGGTCTGCATTGCATGGCAAGGTTCGTGCATGGGTATTGTGCAAGGTTCTCCAAGCTTACCATAATTTATACTCGATGGCTGCAATACCGAGCATAATAAGCAAGGTAGCAGAAAAATAGTCTTTGAAGCTCCAGGGAGCACGAAACAAGCCTTTGCTAGGAGAACGGTGCTTCCTTCGAGAGAGCAACAGCACTCGCCGTTGCAAAGCCGTCGATTCTGCAGGCGCACTTGTGGCATTTTCCTTCATCTTGGGTATATTTGAAAACATGCCATCATCTTCCAGCATGCCAAACTTGCGCTCAATGTTCTCAAGCCCTCTTCTGGTTTCTCGTATGTCAAGTTGCACGGTTTGAAGGTTGTTGAGGACTTTGGTACGAAGCGCGAGAGCTTCAAGGTCGTTGGTCTTTGAAGCTTGTGATTGGCTTGCAACTTGAACGGTTCCGTGCAGAAAGGACTCGTCTTCGTAAACAGCTGGCTTTAGGAGAGAGGCGTAATCTGTGTCATTCGTGAGAAGGCGATCGAGAGAATCATCGGTTTCATAGCCGTCCTCAAATTGAATAGACTTGGAGGTTGGCGTTTTGGATTCAGTAGGTTGTCTTGGTTTGGGGTATTTCATGTGTGAAGCAGCTAAGGGACGTGAATGCAATGGCAAGCTCGCCTTGGGAACACTCCGATTTTGTGAAATACCACCAGAGCTTCGGGGAAATGTTGATCTGCTCTGTTGCCCTGGAGTAGAAGTCTTAAGGTCCAACCCCAGCCTACTTTCCTCATCACCATCAGGAATCAACCTCCTAGCTACCGGTCGGGTTTGGTGCCTGTATGGCTGGCGAGAGTCGGCCGCATTAGAACCATTGACTGCTTTCTTCACTTCGACAGCCTTTGCTGATGCTAGCTCAGCAATCCTGCGCCCTTCATCCTTCGCTGGGGTATTGCCAGATAGCAACCGACTCAGTTGCCTCAGTGTATCCAACGTTTCATCGGGATTTGTTGATTTGTTGTTTTGAAGAAAAGATATTTCTTGAGGTTTGCTTCCTCCGCTTGTTCCAGGTCTCCGGCTTGTGGCTACATCACTAACCCTTGATCTAGCTCCCCCAAATCCACCGACAGTTTTTTCCGGAGATAGGTTTATTGTCAAATCATCCTCGGATACAAAATCAACCAATTCGTGCTTGAGGTAGCTAGTACTAGGAGCTACTGTTTGTTTATGAGGAGGTGAGAACCTAGATGTTGTTTGCGAAGAGTTCAACGTGCTAACCGGTTGAGCTGTGGTAAGACTTGCCCGTATATCCGTCGAATCCGGTCGCAATTCGCCTCCGAACTCTTCAGATCTCCGTAAGAGTTTTGTGGAAGCGGCAAGTGGCGTCCCTGAAGATAACGCACGGGTACGCCGTTTCGTGGCGAGTTTCTGGAGTGGTGCCTCGTTGGCATCCTGAGCTGCGGCGAGCCAATCAATGTTGTTAACTTGATCTTCCTGGGAAGGTACAACTTTGGGCCTGGCGTCGTTGGGATAGTAGTCATTCTGTTGTGGTGACGGTGTATGCGAATCGGAAGCTCCAGTTGGCCGTCTCGGTCGAACTTCGACATGGCGGCGTTGGACTGGCGATAGTGGAGGGAGTTTTCGCTGGTTGCTAACGGGGCGTATTATCCTTTTCGGGCGTTCGCTTGAGCTCTCGCTCAATGTCCGTTTCAATTCAGCGTACATGTTAGATGTGTGATTTGGTTCCACCGGTTTTGACGCCGCCTCGTACATGCTGTTCGGACGGTCGATAGTCGAGGCCCCATTGAGCCTTCGAGACGCCTCTCGTGCACCCTCCACCGCCTCCGGTGATCGAAAGGCCACCCGTCTATTAGCCGTAGGCTCGCCAGACGGAGCATCATAGCCCCTAGACGACCCACCTGACACCCTCTCCCCAGCTCGTGCAACCAATCGATCCACATTTCCATTGTCCACAACTAAGTTGTCCTCCGCCAATTCCCTCTGAAGACTGCCATACTGATTCAGAGGCGATATTTTTGCGTGCTGGGTCATCCTCTGCATCATGTCCACGTTGAAGTGGTGGTCACGATGTTGTCTTGGCGGGGTGGTCAACCTCGATATGGACACATCGCTCTCAGGAGTTGGTGGGAGGCCGTATGAGTTGGATGGTAGTCGTGAGAATCGATTCGCAGGGCGTGCCCACGGAGCGGAAGGCGATCCGGATTGCGTGCCTGCTTCTTGTGCAAAGTACTCGCTTGCGGTGGGTAGTTTGGTTTGGGGTTGATGATTGATTGTGGCACGCGAGAAGTCGGTATGGCTCTGTCTGGGCCCGTCAATTCGAGAATGGTTTGTGAGAGTATTGGGAGCAGGTTTGTTCTCGGAATCGGGATTAAAGTTGAAGGTGGTACCCCGGCTGCCGTATAGGTGAGATCGCCGCAGACCGGATGGGGGGTGGTGATGTTGGGGTTGCTGGTCGCCGATGCCATAACCTCGACGGGCATTGTAATTTGGGTTGCTGCTCATATCGAAAACAGCAGCGGTTTTAGAAACAATAAAAAGGTAAATTACTCTCTGTAGATACTATTCTTTCCCCTGTCGTTCTATCTCTTCTTCTGTCGTCAGGAATGCAATTGTTAATTCAAAAAGTATTCAACATGTGGCGGTCCCCTGGGCGACGATGCTTTTAGCGGCATTGGAAGAGGTCAAAATTATAAGACTGGTATTTCAATGCTGGAGACGGCCACTGCTGCCTGCCTGCTCGTCCGCCAGAAGAGACGTCCAAGTCGAAGGAAGGAAGGAGAAGGTAACAGGGGTGGAGATTGGGATGGTGATAAGTAATGCGAGTCGTGATGGTGACGATAGTGGAAGCTCTGTTGTTGGTGGGAATGTTCGTCGAGTATTTTCGATGGAGTTGCACGTCGCGAGACTGAACGGCGGTTTGTTTTGGTTTTCGGCTGCGCTGTCCGAAAACGTTTTTCACCCGATTCAGACGCAACACATCGAGTTTGACAAACGACAACAACGACAACACGAAGCAGACATCGCCAACCTCTTGCGATAAGCAATCCAAATCCATCTAGATCTATAGATGGGCAACGGTATCAATCTAGGCTCCCATGGTGTCTGGTATGAGAACAGTATCAAGTATCGACCTCGCAGGTCAGTCATTTAAGCTCTTCTTCATCTTCCCAAAATATTGTATCTTAACACCAACGATCAATGGACGAGACAATTTTTTAGACTTCGTGTTGTCAACGGCTTCAGGACAAGCATACAGATGTCGATATGGTTCTAAACAAATATTGAATCAACGCACAGGCCAAGTAGCCAGTAACTGTAACACAGGCCTTCACAGATGGGCATCAGAGTCGAAGTCAAAGTCACGTGGATCAAGGTTGGAGCCCTCTCGGTTTTATTACGATCAGTTCTGATAGCTCCAAGTCCTCGTAAGATTGTGTTGTTCAAAGGCTCCTTGAACTTGCGCTTCATTTCAGGAAAACAACACCCAGCCCTTCGATTTCGGCCTGCCCGATGTTTTCCCTTCAAGTTTTCTGAGGGAATTTTTTCGGGTGGAAGGCGGATTTTGTAGGGGTTGATTTGGGAGTATGTTTTGGCTGCGCGAGAACATTATTAGCCTCGACTGGGTTGCTGCAGACTATTTATTTCGCAGCCAAGCAGCTTCCAGGACGAGCCCGGGATTATGGCTTTTGCTTCGATACTACGGTTCTTCTTCATTCAGCTGGGGGTTCCACTCTCTTCACGAAGCAAGGTTATAATCTTCAGAAAATATTGTTGATTGTTTTTGTACCAGTACTTTGCGAAAAGCGTTTGGACTAGACTATCATCCAATGTTTGTTCGCGCTAGAAAGGAAAGGTTGGAAAGGATAATCCCTATTTTTGCGGATTTTCTCCAATCTTGTGCTCGACACGGTAAAAGCCAGGCGTCTGGGGGCAGTTGGAGGAGCCAGCAAGGTTTCTTGGATGGTTGGATGCTCATGCGAATAGTTCTGATACGTCGAAAAGAGAAGCAAGCCCGTCCGAAGGGGGGGAAATTACTGAGGAGCGACTGGTAACATTGGTTGGAAGGAGGAGCTTCTCTTCTGTTGTCTGTGTGTGTGCATGCTAGGATGATAAGGTGGCATGGTATGGAAACAGAGCGAAAGGGCAGAGCAGCAGAAGTACCCCTACCGCTTATTCATTTGTGTTTTCGTATTGCACCCAAAGACGAAAAAAGCGGGACTGCTCCGAACTGTGCGCAAAATACGAAGCTGAATGGCAGAATCTCTGGATAACAAAGCGGAGGGAAATGGGCACTGGTGATGGGAAGGAGGGTACATGTGCTTTTGGGTCAGGCATCCGATGTATGACAGAGATAGAGAGAGAGAGCTATTCCGGCTTTTCCGTTGTATTGCTGTAAAAGTACAACGACTTACCACAAACAACCGGGAGTAAAGGCAGTCATCAGTTCATTCATTCGATTAATCGTGCAATCAAAGCAAGCAGGCGAGGCTAGGCAGGCCGTGTCGTTCCTTGTGTGAGCCCAGGTACCTTTTGTATACACGAAAAGTGACGGAGTACCTTTTTCTCTGGTGCGTGCATTTTTTTAATGAGGTATTCTTGGGGTGTCCCACTCACACCAAAATTTGTATGGGAATATGACCGGGTGTTGTTAGCTCCCATACAAAAAATAATAATAAAGGAAAATTAATATGGTATCGGGAGAGGAGAACAAAAACAAAACAAAAAAAAAACAGGTGTAATATTTCTCTCTTTATTTTG
This sequence comes from Dactylellina drechsleri, assembly GCA_036971345.1. Lineage (NCBI taxonomy): Eukaryota > Fungi > Ascomycota > Orbiliomycetes > Orbiliales > Orbiliaceae > Dactylellina > Dactylellina drechsleri. The sequence goes on from JAJTUB010000009.1 coordinate 206,690, forward strand.
GTGGCAGAAGTGTGTGTGTGGGTGGGCGGTGGTGGGAAGGGAGAGCAGAGTGGTGTGGTTGCTTTTTCTGCTGATGATTGCCCCTCAGCGTTGGGCCCATACAAAGCCTAACAGTACGAAGGCTCTCCCTCCCATTTTCTCCCTCTCCTTCTGTTCCCCCATACAATCCACCTCCCCATACAAATTCGCCCATACAAACTCGTAAGCACTCCTTCACACACTGGAACGCCCGCCCAATACTGCTCTCTCGCTATGCCCGTACACATATCGTAATATATAGAGAGAATATATATATAGGTCTCAGCGGCATATAAAATTATCGGCTTCACTTTACTAACTTCGCAACCACGGAACAGTAGAAATCTCTGACCGTTTCCACCAACTCGCCCGCTTTTATACCTCCAAGGTAAGCTTCTTTTACTCCCGATCCTTTCGTTTTCCTTCTCCAATTCCCCTTTGTCGTCAACTTTCATCATCGTCGCCATACTCTCGACCTCAACTCAACTCATCGCGTACGCTTCCCCATACAAATACATCACCACACAAAATTTCACCAGTGCTTCACGTTCCGTCGCCTCGCTGCTGCTCAACCACCCACGCAAAAATTCACTGGATCAATCGCTCTCAAAAGCCATCGCACCCGGGTCGCGTCCTGCAGCTTCAGCTAGTGCTACTATTCTTTTCTCTCGTTTTCCGCTCATCTCTCTGTAATCGCTTACTTTTTAATTCGTTCATCGTTTACTCACAAGCTCATGCGCTCCAATAGAATAAGACCGTCTTTCACGTAGCTCCATCTCACTACATCCACAACACATTCGCAAAATGCCAAAGGAAAAGCGCGGCAGCACTGCAAAGACCACCAGAACTGGCAAGAAGAAGAAGGGTAAGCTCTCTTGAATTTATTTCCATTTACCGTCGGTCGTGATGTAACCAATTGCTGGTTTCTTGAAAAAAGCCACCGCTTTCGTACACATATCGCCGATAGCGATGTCTTTGGTGATCGCGTAGCTGTCGCCTATCTAAAATACAACGCGTCGGTCACTCAGACCCGTTGCAAATACTACATGATGTCACATGAATCAGAATCTAACCCATGAATGTATTTACTGCAGACCCTAACGCACCAAAGCGTGGTCTTTCCGCCTACATGTTCTTCGCCAACGAGCAGCGTGAGAACGTCCGCACTGAAAACCCTGGTATTGCCTTCGGTAAGTTGCTCAATTCTCTGTCGCACAGAAATCACTATTCAAATTCAAATTTCTGATGAATTCTCTTGTAAATTTGCAGGTCAGGTCGGCAAGGTCCTCGGTGAGCGCTGGAAGGCTCTCTCCGACAAGCAGCGTGCCCCATATGAGGCCAAGGCTGCTGCTGACAAGCAACGTTATGAGGATGAGAAGAAAGCATACCAAGTAAGTTGATTCTTACATACTGAATTCTCGTAATGCCTACTAATCCACTCCCTCTAGGCCGGCGGTGATGATGACGAAGATGATGATTAAATAACCAATGCCTTCATTCTTTCGGGCTTGCTATTTTCTTTGTTTCTCTTTTTTTTTTTTTTCGTCCTGGGTGCTTATTTGTGACTGGATAACTTTTGGCATCATCTATAAAGGAAAAGAAAAAAGGGAAAATTCCACCGGCGAATAACTTACTTACTTGTTAACAACTCACATTAATGCTACCTCCAATTCTGAAATTTCTTATGCTTTGAGCCTCGGATTGCTTGGTTCGTGTATCTTTACTCGCCGTGCCACCTTTTTTTTCTTTGGTTGTTTGATACTTGAACTTTTTTTAACGCATGAGGGATATCGTTCGGGTTTTATGGTTTATCGTGTTGATTCAAGGGGATCAATCAATCAATCAAATGTTTTTCTTTTTCGAAACTGAAACGGGTAACGTATGTATTAATTCTAGTCCCGGCTCCAGCTATCCCTTGTTGGTGGGCTATATATTCCTGGAGTTCTCCCCAGACTACTATGTAGTATGGAGTTCTGCTCCCCCGGGCGATTCGTATCGATATACTCTGCAATCTGAAAAGCTAAATGTGGGGAAGGTGTGAAACTTTAACTGCATGGAGCTTCGAGACGAGATCTAGAGGAGTTCGATGGATCGATGCTTTTCTAATTCGATCATTAATTTCGATGGATATTCGATTTCGAGCCTTACATGAATAGACAAGTACATAGAGGTCTTCCGATCGTTTCGAACAGTTCGTCATTGCATCGAATCGCTTGGCGAGCTAGCCTCCCACGCGCGAGTATCAGTCACCATGGATTGTCTCCAATCTTGATATTCAAAGGCATGGCATGCGAGCAGGCAGCGCTGCTCTATACAATGTTCGTCCTAGCTCGAAGGGTAGGTTACAGCTCCAACCTTCTACCTGGCCTTTTTTTTCTAGTTTGATCGTTTAAGCTTTTTCTATTGGCAGCCTCGATCTATTGGTATTAAATATTTTTGGAAAGTTCAGACAGAATTGCGACGAAACCACCGAATATGTATCGATAGCTCCAGATATCAGGATATGTCCATATATACCAAAGACATAGCTGTACAATTGTAGAAGCCTTGTAGCACACCGCAAACAGGATTGAATCCCAGGAGATGGGAGGAAGTAAAGACGCGTCTAGGGTGGAATTGGATGTGCATATATACCCGAATATAAATCGACATGCCACACATGCGCCATTCGCCCCCACAGCTAGATAGCTAGCTCATCCCGATGCCGGCGAGTGAGGATTGCCGCACGGATGTACGAAAACCCCGATGACTTTCGAGTGTGATCATATGTAAACAAAAAATATCTGGAAGGAGCTCCCAAATGCTAGCTAATTCAGCTGTTTTGCAAGCTGCAGATGAATATCTCATGCTCATGCATGAAATTTCACGGATGCGCCAACCAAAAGGCTCCATCGATGCAAAGTTCGGAAGCGTTTGATATATCAAGGTTTCAAGGTATTTGAGGAAGTATATTATGGTATATACTTTGATCTTGAAGATCATAGAGAGAGAACTCGAGGCTCTACTTTCTCGATTTGATGCTTGGTGTTCTTTCTTTGTATCCTATAATCAAAGTTCTATATACCCTCCTGGGATCAGGATCTTACACCGCAGATAGAGAATGAAATACCGTAACATCTCGAGATCTCTTGCAGCGGTGAAGGATTATCAAGCATCAGTCGTACGAACGGACAAAAGCGTGAAGCAGCTACCCGTTACCGTACAATGCTACGGTAACCCGAAGAGAAAGGCTCGGATCAATCGAAGATAATTTTCTGGAAATTTGTATTACGCGTCTACGTAACACCCATGCTTCTTTCAACATAATAAAAGGTATAACGCAACCGATCGAGCCCGAATGCGACATATTCGAGCCTTCTAAGGGGGGTTACCAGCCGGGTTTGCGGGTGATGGATGGAGATAGTATAGATAAAATAGCGATGAACTTAGAGGTATCTATCATGTACCTCATCGAACAATGCATCGGTTCTAAAATTCAAGCCAGTATTTCAAACTTTACCCCACATAGGGAGATATCAGCTCGAGAATGCAACTGTGGGGATGTTGCTAAATATACGAACCCACAAATAAAAACATTCCATGAACTTTTTCTCCAAGCATTAACGAATCTGGATATCCCCGTTCGTCTACAAGGCTAGCGAGAAAAAGAACAATTAGCTCTCTCTTAGAAACGGGCAGGTAGACAAACTGAAACATGCCTTACAGCGATCGATCACAAGTTCCAGCACAACTAGCAAAAGCAAGGTCAAGGTATGTCTCGCATTCAAATGCAAAATGTCGGGCTGATAGATTTTTTTAAAAGAAAATTCTTTGCTTTCATATGCCAATTATCTCATCGATCGCGTTGCCCACATATTCCTTCGCCTTTGATATGCTATGCTATGCGCAGCTCCTGTGTATTCCAACCTCGCGCGCGGCCTTGATAGAAAGTCGTGAAAAAAAGCCTTCATGCACGCGCAGAGCCCAAAGCCATCTATCTGAAACGTATTCCGACATGGATCATTGAACAAGCGAATTGTGTTGTTTCGCGCATTTCATGTTGGAAAACCATCGAGACCTTTACCTCCTCCAAATCTCGTATATTCTTATCCTGACCTGTAGCAGACAAAAATTCGACTCGAGTTACCGCAGGCCTATTTAATTTTTTGATTGGTATGGGCTTAATTGGGGGGTTGCATTCTTTTCAAGGTTAGGGTAGATGCCCGAGGCTCTGGATTCGAGGATACCCGAGCTTGGGGTTGACTGCTCCAATGACAGCAGCCAAGTGCCAGATCGAGGTTATTAGCCCGGAAGGGCCACATTCAGTAAGAGAGCTCTATTTTGGTCAGGCTGGAGAAGAGGAGAAGGACAGACCAGTATATTTCTTTTAAAAACGAGAAAAGGGTCTTCGCCAATTGGCCGTGGAGATGGCACTAAATCGAGCACGCCTACAAGGATGGTGGGGAAGACGTTCTTTGTGTGCTTGCTGCTGCTCATGATCATGCAATGAATCGGGGGATGTCAGGACTGGGCACAGCATATCATGGTCTCTTTTCGGATGGTCTCGTCGGCTTCATCGGCAGAACGTCGATTTTTGGCGTAGCTTCGAGCTGCTGGACCGGTTTTTTCGTATTCGACTTACCATACCCGATCAGGCCTTGATGACATAGACGCTCGATCGATTGAACAATATGATGGACGTCGACGGACCATTGAGAGGGCAAGTATCGTCGGGTCCAGCAGGTTATGTGAGGTTCGACGTGACGATAGCGTGCCAATGGCTTGCCTGTTCGCAGTCACACAGGCCGTTCACTTGATACCTCTCGCTACCCGAACACGCGCCTTGTCGCTCGCTCGTATTTTTGATTTATTATTCTTTTTCGGTCTTGGGGAACTCCGTCGTTTTTGTAGCTTAGCAGGATTCCAAGTTTAGGGCCAATTCCATTCCGCATCATGCAAAGACCTTGACATTGCAGGTAAACTTTGTTGGCAAGATATGTCCAATGACCAGAGACGCTGTGGGCTGCTGATGTGCTTTTTGCTGCTGCTTAATATGTCCTTCTGTCACTTTCGTCTCGTGTTATCTGCGGCCATATTCTCATTTGCTTGCAAAAAAATCGCCTATCAGGATTTCACCCGCAGCAACTCCCATTGGGCGGAACAATTTTCTTCACACTAAGTACTTTTGATACACAGAAAGTTGTGGAAGGCGAGGAATTTTGCGAAAAAAAAATTAAAAGTGATTCTCCTCTTCTTTTCCGGGGGTCTAATTATAATAGCATTAATCAGCTTCCTTAACTTGGAGGAAATTGGATGCAGAGCGCATTGCAAGCCAGGAGAATTTTCTTCGCCCTTGTAGCGGCCCTGAAGAGCCAATAGTGCAAAACATCGCCAACATTGATTGTGTGATGGGGAAGAACCTGATTTCTCAGAGAGACACGGAAGTTTCGGACCACTTTCGACTTTGTTACCAGGTTCCACACTTTTCTGTTGATTTTCCACTCCTGTCTGCGTGAACAATTCACACTCCCTTTTATTTCGACACCTACCCTCACTTGATTTGTTGTGTATAATTTTCATACGCGGACATGAATATTTAGTTCTTCCTTTGCATATATCAATTGCGAGTGTTCTTTTTCCGGCGATCAACCGCTTTGTCCCTTTCGCTGTATGCGTGTGTTATCCCTCGTCGATTTGGATTGGTGCTGGTGCGCTGGCCTGGTAGGCATTGGTAGGCGAGAATTGGCCAATATAGCTCCAGTTGGTAGACGTCTGCTGCAGCCAGAACGAGAACGATAGTCTGCATGCTTAAGTGGCCAAACCCCACTTCCTCGACCTTTCCCCTCCTAGCTACTCCCCATTGTTTTTCCTTTCCCTTCTTTTTTAAGGTGTATTTCCCTTCGGTGAGATTGTCGACTCGAGAAAGGAAAGGGCGGCTTATATCTTTTCTGGAAAGGAAGGGGGAAGAGAATACCAGGTTGTGAAATACTGACTGGTTCACCGATTTATTCTATTTTACTGTTTTAAAAAACATACACCAACCTTATAATTTTGACTTACTCCCTTCTGTTTTTCTCCCGAACATTTAGACAGGAAACACTTGACCCTTTTTTCTTTCGCCGACGACCTAGAAATAATACAAATATAAAACACTCCAACTGATTTGGGAAACGAACCGCAATTTAGACGACTCCATCTCAAGGGCAGTGAGTTGTGTTGCGGCATCCGGGGAAAGGCGTGTAGGAACAGCATACCAAACAACAAAATTGAACGACCAATTTACCGGTCTTGAGGTTTCGACCTCAAGACGACCAGCTAAGATGGCTTCGTCTCCATTAATCACAATCTCAACGGTCGCGTCCAATGCGGCGTTCGTGGGAAGCGCACTTTCAAGATTCGCCGGGCAGGTTCCCGAAGCGACGACAGAGTTGACCGGAATCGTCAGCGGGTTATTCGGTTTGTGTTCGTCGATGCATCACTTTGAATCTGCGGCGAGGAACTATGGACTCAAGGGATTCACCGGGGACTTGAATGGCCGACTGGGATCCATCCTTCGAGATGCTACAGGGGTCCTGAGGGAGGTCGAAATGATTGTTCAGGAAATCGATATTGCAAGTTCGACCAAAGGCGCAATGCAAAGGAGCACACTCAAACAAGTTGCTTGGATGTTGAAGGAACAGGAGACGTCGTTGATTACGAGGTTAGAGTCACATAAGGAAGGCATGTCGCTTTTGTTGGCCTCTCTGCATGCCAATGCCCATAGTGCGGGAGGGCAGGCTTCTACGAGCCCTCCATACGAAGATTTTGAGAGAAGACTCAACTTTGACGATTATGGCGTACCCGAGTCTCCTGTTGACTACAGGTCATCGCTTTCACCGGTCGGTTATCGATCTCCGACTTCTCCCAACTCTGGTGTCTCCGGCTGGTCTGGGTGGTCCGGCGTTTCTTCGGCCTCTCCAGTTTCTCGACGGGACCGATCGAACTCTTTTGGTGCTAGAATGCAGGATAGAGCCTACTTTGATCGCGGCTACTCTCAGCTGCCCCCCAATCCCCATTTCTTCAACCCTCTCCCTCCTCGACCAAAAACAGCCTACCAACCTCTAAGGAATACAGAATTTGTGCAATACATTGATCCCAACCTTGAGGATGGTGAAGGATCAAATTCATCACAGTCTTCCGATCATCGCTATCGCTATGGACCAGGACCACCGAAAATGGATGCTCTCGTTCCGGTTCATAAACAAGGTTATACGAGAAGAAAATCTCAGCCAAACATTCACAAACTCAACTTGAACGTTTTAGTCGGAACTACGGATGACTTCCCAGAAAAGAGGTCGCGATCGGAACATTGGGCCTCGAAAGTCTTTGACGGTCTTCTCGGAGAAACCAAGTTCCAGGACACGACAGAGTAAGGCTCTCGCACCCTCCTAGTTTGAGATTTTTTTAATTTTTTTAATTTTTTTAATTTTATCACAGATATGCTAACAATGCCGCTTGTAGTATCAGTAAAGCCTCTCAATGCTTTGGCAGACCAATGGAAGTTCTGCGCAAAGATTCTGAAGAAGAGCTTCTTAGAATGTTCGTTGTTACTCCTCCACGCTCTCCCCCCACATGCATATCTGACGTGTCACACAGGAAATTTGCCTCGGACTTTACCGTCCGATTCTGGCGCTGCAAGAAGACGCAGAAGACCCGTATCGTCTGCCAAGTTGGCCGTCGCAACAGCGCAGAGCGTTATCATTCGTCAATGGATATGGCATGGTTGACTATTTGGCGGGAAGGTCCGCTGGTGCATCTTCGTTTCAAGAACACCAAGTGGGCCACCCTGTCGTTCGGAAACATCGAAGGTATGCTACTATTTCTATCGCTTCGCATTGCATATACGTTGTCTTGCGTTGTATTCATACTAACGTGTTCGTGCGTGCGTATAGACCTTGTCGTGTTCTACATGACCTTCTTGGTTCTTCGTCAACTCGGTCGGAATCCTCCAGACCTTGACCATGAGATGGACATGGACGAAGAGTTTGTTGTCTTCAGCGGGTATGTCTCTCCTTGCTACCTTTGCCTCAATCGTTCTTACAACTAACTTTATTGTAGTCTTATCAGTGATGATGAAGGTGGAGAGCACTACCTCCGTGTCTTCCGTGATGAAAACACAGGCGCAGTGAGACTTGCAGCATTTGTCAAAGAGGGCGATCTCAATCAATTGCCTGTGTGGACTGCATTTGTCACCCCTTACATTTTCCAGAAGGGCTGGCTTACACGTCAGTCTGCGAGAGTCCAGTTGTCATCAATTCACTTGGTCTCATTCTCGGAGACTTGGGCCACAAGGTCATATCGTAACTGGGAACTCCTCTTCAGTGGCCGCGAAGGCATGTGATGATTTCCCTCTCCTAGATTATATATATTCCCTCCCCTCTCTCTAAACATGTGCTAATTATCTATATAGACGCCAAGGACTTTGAAAGGGTCTTCAAAATTGATCTCCGACAATCCATTAAAGCTGAGATCGCGGACTCTTGAAACCCACCGAATCACATCTATTGACTTTCTCTATTCTCTCGTTTTGATTTTTAACCTCAAAATTACCACTTTAATAATATGACGACCTTATGACGATTACGATACGAATTTACAAAATAACTCTTCACGACAAAGACAAAAGTTTTTCATTGGTTTGATATCCTGGGTTTGGTTCTTTACTTCGCACAATTCTAAAATCGTATCTGAAAAACTGCTAAAAAACCACCCTTATCCTTTTTCCTTCCTCGTGTCTACGACACTTACGAACTTTGCAAGTGTTTGTTTCATGCTTCGCTTCTTGATTTCAAGTCTTTAGTTGCTCGAGTCGCTTTTCTTCCTCCAAATTACTTGCTGGTAACGAATTTCCTATTTGGTATCGATTCATGTTGCGCTCAAAAGAACTACTTTTTGGCTTTTTAATACCCCCTCTTCACTTCTCTTATCACAATTTGTTTTCTATTAACTGCATGGGGTTTGAATTTTGCAATATTCATGGTGGGATGATTGTATTATGTCGAATGGTTTGGAGTTTTGACCTTTTCTTTTCCTCTTCTTTACCCTGGAGTCTCTCGATCTTGAGCTCCCTTTACCTTTTACCTTTTTTTCATTGTGCAAATTTATTGTATCTAAGGGCCTTTTTTGGTTACATATTTTTTGGGAGCGGTTGGCAAGCACAGTCCTTTTTATTTTTGATCATTGAACGAATCAAATATTTATGACATTTTGATGATTTTTTTAGTATGTGTAAGCGTGGATGAATGGATCTTTTCACCCTTGGAGCGACAACAGCTATTCGTTGCAATGTTTTGGATTTCCAAAAACTTTCTAGAATGTGTGTCTTGAGGTTAAGCTATAAGAACGTGTACCTACCTATATGCTCGTTGCTATACATACTGGTCTATCCCTAGGATTTTATTCTCTAATATTATGACTAGATGTGTACATTTCTTATCTTGGTATCTTCGTGTATTATCTTACTCGCTGGATTCGGTATGCGGGTCCAACTTCAAGCTTCAAAAATTCAATATCCATATTTCCAGGCATCGGGACGAAAGTTTATATCTGTACCAATATCTTTATAAAAACCAAGATAAACTAATCACAGATAAGGAAAGGAGTAGACCTCTATCTTCATTTCAATGAAACCTTCGAGCTCAACCGATTTTTCTGTATATTTTTTCCGGCCGTTCTCACCAAACACATGAAACCTAACCGTGATTCGTGGAAATCACGACGGACCCACTATGGCATATCTGAAGAATTTCTCACGTACTCACGACCCTGCCGTCGCGGACAGATATTCGGACTACTAGCTTCTTCACGATTGATAAGCTAAGAGCTCCAAAAAATTCAATTGTCAATATAAATATCAGTTTGGGTGCTAGCTATAGCCTGAGGTGTAAAGTATATGAAGTCCAAGCAGCACTTCTCCAACGCTCAGGTCGAATTGGCAAAGCTAATTCCGAATAACGGCATCTATGTCTACGAATACTGGCGACATCGAGAAGCAATCGGCCGGAAGAGCGACAGAAACTACTGTACTGGATGCCGACGTCGGTTTGGATTCTGCCTTGGGTAGCGCCGCTGGCTCGACAGATATCAATAATGCAACAAAATTAACACATGATGTGCGCAGGTTCCGCATAATATTGGCGATATTGAACTATACGCCCAGGAGGTGTCGTTATGATCCGGAGAAGCAATTTAAATTCAATATGGCGTTAAATTTATTGTTTGCTTTTGCAGCCAGTACGTTATATTAGTCCTAGATTCAGGGAGATGCATTATGTTACAATGTTTACTCAACTCGAAGCCACCCAATCCGCGGATACATATGGGATTGGAGATATAGTCGAAAAACACTAACTAATAGATACGAGTCTTTAGCATTCACCGTCGCAAATCTCTACTATAACCATCCTATCCTGAATATCTTAGCAGAGGACTTCAACGTCACATACGAAAGGGTCTCCATAATACCAAATGTTATGCAGGCAGGCTACGCCAGCGGATTATTCTTCATAACACCACTCGGAGATCTATTCAGACGACGGGCGTTAACGTTGGGACTGATATTGTTTACGACACTGGTTTGGTTGGGATGCACTTTGACGAAGGACTTCACCGTTTTCGCGGCACTGAGCTTCGTGGTGGGATTGACGACTGTGACACCACAGCTTATGCTGCCGCTTGTTGGAGAGTAAGTTCCGTAAGATTTCTTTGTGACAAGTATCGAAACAAGTTTGATTCGTATTGCGTGTCGGTTGGATTTGCCTTTCAACCAAACTCCTGGGATGCTCGATGGAGTATCTGATAGGGATTATCCCTGCATTTTTTGACCCGCCTCGTCATTTGGTATTGTTCCCGGATTCATGCATCATGGGTGCCTATGCATTGAATTTAGGGATATCAAATATTCAGAAATACTCCAAAACAGATGTACAGTGGGGCATTGATCTGTGCGTCGAGCCGCTGGTTGACAAACCTCGGTGGTACAATCTAGCCTTGAGACAGGGCGGATAGGACGGCAGGGGCGATAATGGAAGCTTCAATTTTGAACACTGGTTACGCGGTGTTCCAATGCCGAAATTCAAATTAATCATCTGAATTAGGACATATGAGCTTTTGACATTAGCGGTGTGAGCCCTGAGACACAGTCTAATCGTATGGCAATCATGGCATTTTTCATATTTCATCGTGACATATACTGCGGCAGAATGCGACATAACGATCGCATAAAAAGTGCTACGGTTTACCGGGCCCGATATTAGCTCTAGTCTAGAAATTTTAAAACGAAAATTGGCTAGAAGCCGGAAATAGCAATCAAAAGTTTCCGGTCACTCGTCTATTGATACAAGCTAGTGAACAATAAGCTAACGAACTTATTCGCCTAGTCTCGCACCGGCGAACAGACGGGCTACTGTGATAGCTATAGTGTCGTCTGGGCTTCAGCTAGGACTTTTGTTGGCGCGAGTCCTTTCCGGAATAATCACACAATATTCGTCTTGGAGAACTGTATATTGGCTCGGCTTTAGTGTTCAATTATCGATATTCAGCTTGCTTTGACTGTTTATGCCGGACTATCCTCCCAAGAACCGCGGCATAAATTACCCAAGCATGCTGACATCAATGTTGAAGCTCATCCCGAAGTATCCTCTGCTAGTCCAAACATCGCTCAACGGCGGGTTGCTTTCGGCAACCTTCATGCTGTACTGGACAACTTTGACATTCTTGCTTGCCTCGCCGCCTTATCAGTTCAGTAGCGGTATCATCGGGCTATTCGGCGTGATAGGGTTAGCTGCAATTCTAACGACACCTTGGATTGGGAGATACGTGATAGATCGATGCCATCCGCAACTCTCGGTGATAATGGGGAGCGTAGTTACCTTAATCGGCCAAGTCATTGGCCCATATGCAGGAAAACTCAATGTTTATTGGACAGGTGAGTTCCCTAAGCTTCAGATTCGGCATTATTTATTCGAAACTGTCCAATGGGAACAAAAAAAAAAAAAAAGAGGCTTGCATTTGCTCAAAATCCCAAGGATGTGGTTTTCCACATGTATTTTGGCCTTGGCTGCATTCCATGGGTTCCTGCTTTAGGCCGAAGCAAGGCTTTGCGGTGACTTGCTTATACGAGTTCTTGCAGGTTACGCGTTTTTCAATCCTGAACCTTGGTCACATTTTCTTTTGCTATAAAATTTCCCTTGAGCTGAGGAAATGAGACTCCCAACCAATACTATTGCATATTGGGGACATTTCGCTTAAGTTTGCAGATGGCTTTTTGATGAACAACTGAGTCTGAATCAGAGCTCGAACATATGCTGCCGGCGGTTGGTTAACTAGTGGGAGTGCCAGTGTGGGAATTACGGTGCTGGGTTGTTGGTGGCGCTGGGAAGAGGCCCACATACCAAAGCATGGTTTGGGTAGGATCGCGGCTCCAGCTTTGAATTGCAAACCAAAACTGGTAACGAGGACAGGCAAGTTGATCAGACGAGCGAACCTCAGAACATTGGAGATTCCAGATCATTGCAAGATCAAGCCTCGCACATGGCCGGGATAGGGGAGAAAGGAAGTCGCCAGTTATACGACGACTAAAGTATCTGGGACGTAATCGAAAGCACATCGGGCTCCACTTCTTAATTAAATATCATTAGCTTTGGCTGGATGCAAGGCAAGAAATCGCATCCAAACCAAATTGCTGTGCAGGGTCGATGACCGTTAATACAATTAGGAGACTTTCGCTAATAGGCGACCTGCAAGAGCGGAGGTCGTGTGGGCGATTACTCTATCGAAATATCGGGCTTGGCTAGCTTGGAACGGACAGGCTCTTGCTTCACTAGAAAACATTTGAACATCCTGTTTCTTTTACCTCTTAGTTGAATAGAGTTTATCCGTCGCCCCCATTCACCGTCTATTAAGTAATAGGCCGAGACAGATATTGCACCGTCCGGTCTCTTTCCGTTTTAAAGGATATTCCTTGCAACCGTGGCAGCCTCCAGCTAGCCACATGGCCAACAGGAAATCTCCGAGTGAGAACTAGTTTGATAACTGACAGTTCGGATAAATGTCTATTTTGTCGATACAGTTCGTCTCACGAAACTTTTGCCCTAAAGTCTCCCTAGCATGCAACTGTTCTTCGATGTAACGCGCCCCACCGGCCATCGGTGACAAACAACCAAAGAAACCAACATTCAAGGGACAAAAAAAAACTTTTCTGGGCGTGACCTCACAACTACAACTCATAGCTTTCAGGAGGCTCTATCAAATTCCCCATCCAGACCTACACCTGCAAATTTCACTTGGCTTATTGTCCTAAAATGTCAGCAGTTACGACGACCGATCTCAATGGCGCCTTGTCACTCCTAGCCCGAGGCAAAGTTCGGGATGTTTATGTCCTCAACGATTCGGAGCTGCTTTTCGTGGCTACAGATAGGATATCTGCGTACGATGTTATCATGAAGAATGTTAGTGCGAATGTGACAATAAACTAAGGAACTCCTGCTGACAATAATTTGTGGCCATGGACAAACTGTAGGGTATTCCGTCGAAGGGAAAACTCCTGACTTCAGTTTCGGTGTTTTGGTTTGATTACCTATCGTCCATATGCCGAAACCACTACGTCACGAATTCCATTCAACGAGTTTTGGAGTCCGTGCCAGAGGCCGAGCAGAGTGGTGTTAGTAGCCAATTGGACGGTCGAAGCATGATTGTCCGGAAATTCAAGGTGTTCCCAGTCGAAGCCATTGTGAGAGGATATATCACTGGCAGTGCTTGGAGCGAATACAAAAAGTCAGGTACTGTCCACGGTATCAAGGTGGCTGAAGGCCTGAGGGAGTCCGAAGAGTTCGAGAAACCAATATATACGCCAAGCACGAAAGCGGAGCAAGGCGAACACGGTAGGTCCATGCGAAAACAAGGCCCCGGCGAATCGCCAATTCTTAGAACAAATTCTGACGAAATCTACCGGCTTACTCCAGACGAAAACATTCATCCAGATAAAGGTACGTGAAATCGACGTTTTCGAGAGTGGGTCTTTGATAGACAATAAAATCTGGACCCCCTTTTGAAATTCGGAGAGCGGGACAAAGGCTAAGAGCTCTTCACAGTTAAGGAAATGATCGGAGAAGAACATGCCAATAAGATAGAGGAGCTTGCTTTGGCCCTGTACACCAAGGCGCGAGATTATGCTCGCTCTCAGGGTATCATTATTGCTGATACTAAATTCGAGTTTGGATTGGATGAGAGTACCAACGAAGTGATCCTTGTTGATGAAGTTTTGACTCCTGATTCTTCGAGATTCTGGCCGGCCGATTCGTATGAAGTTGGGAAGTCACAGGATAGTTATGACAAGCAGTTTTTAAGAAATTGGTTGACTGCGCAGGGGCTCAAGGGCAAGGATGGGGTAACGGTGCCTGACGAAATTGTAGCACAGACTGCAGAGAAGTATCAGGATGCATATACTATTTTGACTGGCGAAAAACTCTAGCAACATCATAGCCACAGCCGATGAAGAAAGGGTAACTGTTGGTGTCCACTTACTTCACAAGGAATATTCCGGCTCCAGTCAGTCTCCTGCAGCGTGCGTGAGATTCTGAGATTTAAAAATAATCTGATAGACATATGCAAGAGCAGGTCACACAGAAAGCCTCACCCCCATGCCGCCAGAAAGCCAACATGTTTTCTCGAGAAGCTGATAGGTAGAACATCAAAGGCCATGCAAGCCTGTTCACAATTTAAAGGCAGCATCAAATCTAGCTGCTCTAAAGATAATATAGTCCAAAGTCCATGTTATTAGCTGGAACATGATGTAATTCAATTTCCGCGGTGCGTCTGGCCAGACTTTCCAGTTGGGGCCAGGTTCAAAGACGAAGAAGCAATATCTTAGTTGATTATGAATATCGGGGACTGCGGCGATCTTAGTCTGGCATTGGACTTTGGCAGATTGCGATCTCTTTATCTTGGCCTAGCTATTTCGGGTCTAATCCCACCTTAAAAGTTTGCTGTGAGTATTGAGCTACATAACAGATTGCTTTTTAAACCGAACTCTCGTCTAATATAAACTCTCTATTCTTTAAATTCAAGTAGTCACGTAGCACAGCTTTTCACCTTGCAGGATCAAAATTGGAGGTGTGCCGATCACCTGAATCTCCCAAGGTAAAATTCATTCAAACCATCGGCCAGCGATGAGCTGATGGACAAGATTGGGCCCGCTGCTGTTGATAATAGCGTTCCCCACCGCATTGAGTGGTTCCCACCTAGCTTGGCATGAAATATATTTTGGTGGGTTGTGGGTCACAAAAGGAGATCAGAGCAAGAATCGCTTGGATGCGAGCATTTTTGGTCGCAATTCTCACCTCCAAGCCTGATACTCCAAGAGAATGGCGGGTCGATATGGAATCGATACGGAGCCGTCGAAACGCGGGGAAGGAAACAGTTCGATTGTTCACACCTCTTCACTCTTTCGCTCTTGCAGGATCCATGGAAACAAACGACCTTTCCATCCCGAATTCGGTGCGTTCCTCTGGCGGCGCCGGTCCGCCTGACCATTCAGGCTCGTGCAGGAGGGGAAGGCAGCAGACGAAAGTGTGCCGTGCCAACCTCTCGTTCTATTCATTTGACAGCTTCGACTATCCTGAGCAAGCTGGCCGACTTACTAGGATGCTGCAGATATAGGGTTATCCCGCTCTATTTCGTGCTCCACGCTTTCGACCTCCGTGAGAGGAGCGAAACAAATACGCTGCATTAGTAGTATCTCTGCAATACGAAGCGATGCATTGAGACGTTGACCTGCAGTCCTCAAGCGAATTATTCAACAACCCACAATCTCGATCCTAGCTTGGGGCTTGGAGCCAGGAGTTACAATGGAAAAGGGTTTGGTCCGTGGTCCATTGTTGGCTCCAACTGCAGCCCTCGTGAGGTAGAAAAGCTCTAATAAACGGTATTTACAGCTGTAGGAGGACACTCTGATAGAAACCTAGTTCGTGCCGTACTGCAGCAGAGGCAGCGTGCATCTGCATTTCGTTCTAAAGAAAATACCGCGCTGCAACTGGAGATGCGCTCCTCGCGAACGCAATGCACGTTTTCCGGGCTTGCAGATAATATATTTGTGTTCAAGAGGTTAAGAGGCAAAGCAAGCTGCAGAGATAGCCAGAAAGCCTTTCTTTAAACGCCAACTCGATCAAGCCAAATGCACCTCAATATATATAAGGCTGCGCAATGGCGGTAGAAAGGCTCTTCTTCTTAAAATACCGAAACAATTGACTAATACTGGGCGCGAAACCTTGAAACTTTCGTCGATGTAGTTAGCATCAAAAGCCCCTCGAAAGATGACCATCACAATCTACATGAGACCAAGCATACGAGCACGATAATTTTACCAGCCACCGTGATATTCGGGTCCGATAACTCAATCGAGAAACGTGGTTATCAATAATGCAGATAGAAAAGGCGAAGATTGCGCACAAAGCTGCCTACTAATCGCGGGAAGCTTTTTACGAAACAATATTACATGCGTGTCCGATGTAGGCACGTTTTTGTTTTATCGAAACCCCCAATTATTGCAGGCAGAAATGTCACCATCGAAATGCTACGAGATTTCCCTGTCGGTCATCCGGCCGCGGCCACCCCCAAATAAAACATGAATTGTTATTAAAAACCGCTGCTGCATCGGGAGCAGGCACCCGGTTACCCAAGAATAAGGAATGGTAATAATTTGGTGAACCTGGTTGCCCGTTTACAAACCCTTGCAAGCGAGACCAAAAATCCCCATCTGGACATGGTTTAATTCTCGGAAAAGAGTTGCTGCGATGCAAGAGACCTTGCCAGATATCGATTTGTTGACTCCAAAGGCCAGGTACCGAGGAATATGGGTGGGGTGTGATGCAGCGCAGCACTTGATCTCTGGCCTAGAAATTCTACTGGAGACAAACTTGTTGACACATTCGAATTTACAACCAATGAGGTGAAATGGGAGCAAGGGTCTAGGCGAATAAGGATGCTGGAAGGAGATCCGAGTCGCTTCCCAGAAAAGCCATGCCGTTTTTCGGTTTAATGTCAGTTGAGGAATCGTGGTGGAAAAATTTCAGTTGTAGGCGGACGTCGGATTGCCTGGGCGGTTTGACCAAAGGAAAGAGAACATATGAACCATGCGTCCACCATGCGCGTGCGTGACTACTTTAAAAAAAATACACTCAAGCCAAGTACCCTTTATTATCTTTACCTCCAAACACAAGGGCGTCCACACCTCAGGAAAGAGGAAGGGAAGAGGTTGATTACACTAACAGGGTCCTGAATAGCTTAATGTCTTAGATGAAGACATGAGCTAAATGTTTGAATTTCAACTCCCAGCTCCCAGCCCTTGCAACATTTTGGATTCTTCTGCAGCCGTCTCGTAAATTCGAATATCAATTTGCTTGCATATTGTTTTTTTTCTTGATAAATGCCCTGGTCAAGCTTCTATTAAATTGTATTCCTTTACTCGCTACAATATCAGGCCATTGTGTATCGCCGTTCAGCTGAAATCTGGAGCCAAACGGATTTTCGACTTCCTTTTCCAGCCTGCTATTCCTCAAGCGTCAACAATGCAAGCCCTCTAAACCTGGACTGTTGAACTCTAACGAAGCACACTAGAAGAGACTGGATTTCTATCCTAGCAGGATCGGTTCGAATAGCATTCTGCGATCTGAAACTTGCGGTAAGTGGACCTTTTTCGATCGAGTAGCATGATGATTGCAGGCCATTGAGCCAAGATTTGCCCTCCTCGGTCCATATGCCCATGGCGCCCAGTCGGCCTAGCGAAATAAACACCCTAGTCCGTAATTCCCATTATCACCATCTAAACACATTCTAACATTTGGCGCCCATAAAGCCAGACTTATGAAGGACAATACCAAGTTATTCCTCTTGGAAGCTCCTGGTTGTGTTGTGTGACCCGGACAGCGGCCCCCTTCTTGCAGTTTATTTAAACTTTCCGATTCCCCCATTTGGGATAATACCGGTATACGTTTTATTAATTATCCTTTGCACCCGCACTACCTTATCAAATTAATTGGGACGGGCTCCAAGATTACCGCGCTTGAGGAGGGAATCCGCGCTCATTTGTGACGGGTTCAAAGCTTCTGCATTGTTGTTACGTACTTCGGCTGGCAACTGGCTCTCGGACTCCTTCGCTTCTCTGGATCTGGCAGTCAATCTAATTCGCTTATCGGTCTTGCGTAATTATATCTTTGTTCGAAAGTATATCAAGCTTTTAAAGATCCAATTCGCCCCTCGTGGACGTCAGGGCAGGCGCATGGTCACACAAGTTGAAAGTATCCATATACAAATATCTCAATATCTGGAGCATTTTGATCACGAAGACGATAGTCGTCCTGCGCATTCAATTCAGAAAAGTGAAAAAAAAAAAAAAATTTCCTCAGAAGGTCAAACCAATATCAATTTGCCAACGAAACCCGGATCGCCGAATTCTAGGTTATAAACCCGAGTAAATTTTTTACTAAAAAAATTCCTGTCCTTCACCTGAATTTTCGGTTATCCTACTATTTCGAAACTTTCCAATTCTTCTTATAGTGTTTCGCTCACCTTTCTTTTCTTTTTCACTCTTTTTGGTGATATATCACGAGGGAGGTCTCGTTCTTAGACAAGTATACAACCAACGACGAAAACCGACAAGGGTTTTCGCAATTATTCTGACAGCATACCGGACACTGGCGGAGCGGGTAACCAATCGAATAAATCGACTTCGTTTCCGAATCAATACGCATTCCGTTGGCTGTCACATATGAACAAAATTTTCAAGGGTTCTCTCGTTGGGGCTAAGAAGAAAGACGACATTAATACGAGAACATCTTTGTTGCAGAATACATTGCAGGGATTCCAGCGCCAGCAACCGAAGGAGACGAAAGAGCAAAACCCGAGTGATAATTGAGTCAGAAAGCAGAAGAAAAACAAGGCGAGAGGCACGGTCCAACTGGGAGACAGAACGTAGTCTTTCCAATATTTTTGATTCATTCAACTGGAGAAGCGGGAGACTCGAGCGCACAAAAAAATCCAACGTGCTAGGGAGAAAGAATAAAAAAGGCGCTCATTGAGGTATTAAATGCTGCCAACCGGCTAGTGAGATATTCCGGACTATTGCAACAAAGGAGCGTGGGGCCCAATCTGGTCTGGATGTGCGGGATCACCCTTGTTCAACAACGCAGTTTCAACGACACACCAACACCACCAAACGGATCATATCAACGAACCTGCATCCTCCTATGATCTTGGGACACGCAGAAAGATATACAATCTCCTCTTAAGTTTAGGGAGAGACAGAGAGACACTCGATCAATTAGCCCAAGCCACACGCCTTTTTACTGTTTCAACAAGGGAGCGTTTCCAGAAGCAATTGAATTGAATCTTTGTTGCTAATTCCTAGCTGTTCAAGTGGTTACTGATTGATGGATCGGGCTATGGTCCTAATCGGTGCCTAAAATTCTGGCTATTATCTCCTCGCTCTCTTCATATTTAACCCCCCCCTAACAACAGCCATCATCCCAAAAGCCCACTTTATTCTAGCCCCTCCACCCCGCCTTCAAGCTACGGCTGTTCTACCCTTCTACCCTTTCACCAAAACAAGTTACATTTATATAACGCTATAAAAAACCTCGGCATCCATCATATAGTAACAACCAACATCATCATCACCGCCATCACCATCACCAGCATCATCATTTGAAGATATTCTTCAGGTTTTAAAAGCTTGCAAGTCCTCTCAGGCAACCGTGGCCGGCAACATGGTTCGCCTTATCTCTGCCGGTTCTATTTTGCTCGCCGTTGGCTTGATCGGTTTCATGGTAACTCGTCTCCTACAGCATTTTCAAATGAGAGACGAGAAAGCCATCGCCAGTGTTTTGAAGACTGTCCATTACTCTTACCCCATATTCACCTTTGCCTACTACATTGGGTCATCTATGGTGACCGTGTTCACGTTCAAGTCATTGAGAAAAGCGAAACACCCCAAAACGAAGAACCGAAAGAAGCTTGTTCTTAGCCTTTCTAGCGGCATAGTTCTTACCTATGTAAGTGTTCTGATTCAGTTCCTTCTAAAACTTTACTATTGGGCATATCTTAATATTTCCATAGATTTTGCATGGGATTATCATTCTATTTCGAATTTTCAGAGACACGGAATGGCCTCCAACGACGCATGAAAACGTAAGTAAACCGAAGCTCATTCTGAATATTATCAAGCGTAGGGAGATTTTATAGGTGGTATCTTATTATTAACACACAAATGAATTTTAGGTATATGTTCTCTCGTCGATAATGATTTGGACGGTTTTTCTGGTCTCTATTATTGACAGTACTTATGTCATCTGGTATCCATACTCAGGTTGCTGGTACATTAGCATCGGCTTCGAGCTACTGCTTATTTCATTGACAGGCTTCCGAGGAGGTTTTCAACCTTCACTTGTTGGCATTGCCTGGACATCCGTTATTACAATTAGAATCATTCTTTTGATTCTATTGCCTCTCTTGTTCAACACACTTCCACAAACAAACGAAAAACCAATTTCAGAGAGCTTCGACGAGGAACGAGGACTTCTCAGCAAGCAACGAGAGTCCGGCGTGGACGATGAGGCTGATGACAATTTGGGAATATACGGCTCTTTTTTCGATACAGAGAGTGATGACGAACGAACTAAAAAGACGAAAGCCAAGTTGCAGGTTAAGTGGGAAGAGAGTGGAAACTGGTGGAATTATGCAAAATCCTTCTCGGTATGTGAATCCATATGTTATATTGATTCGGTCTGTAATCTAAAGGTTTACCTGCGCAGATTTTCTGGCCTATGATATGGCCTTCAAAAGATCGTAAATTGAAGGTCTATATGTTTTTAATCTGCGTGACTTTAGTCGGGCAGAGTGTCTTGAATGTTTTAGTTCCTAGGCAGTTTGGACTAGTCACCGATTCATTACTCAAGGCCACTCATGTCAATGACAAAGGTATTATGCTTTCAAACCTTGGCCAATTCGGAACTCTGACTAATATTGAGTGTAGCATCATCCGCGTGGGTACAAGTATCTTTGTTCATTGTGTTCAAACTTCTTCAATCAAACGCTGGGCTATTCGCCGTCAAGGATTATCTGTGGATACCGGTTCAACAATATTCATATCGAATGATTACCACATCGGCCTACAACCATATCCTTTCACTCTCTTATGATTTCCATTGCGACAAGCGTAGCGGCGAGCTCTTTGCGTCAATAAGCAACGCCCGATCTATTAACTTTTTCATCGACATGATGCTTTTTAGTTTCATTCCTATGCTTGCAGATTTGCTCATCGCTTTTGTATATCTGTACTTCTTGTTCGGCCCATACATGGCCCTACTGG
Organism: Dactylellina drechsleri; assembly: GCA_036971345.1. Lineage (NCBI taxonomy): Eukaryota > Fungi > Ascomycota > Orbiliomycetes > Orbiliales > Orbiliaceae > Dactylellina > Dactylellina drechsleri. The sequence goes on from JAJTUB010000009.1 coordinate 228,087, forward strand.
TCGCATTTGTTACGGTCTCATTCCTCTGGTCGACCTCTAAAATGGCGAACTACAGTCAATGCACTAGGCGTGATTTTCTGAAGGCATCCAGGAAAGAAGGCGATACGATGTGGGAAACCGTCAGCAATTGGCAGAACATCTCGGTAAGCAATTGATTTCGCTTTTTGAATTTGAAATATAGCGCTAACAATACCATACAAAGTATTTCAACAACCTTAAACACGAGCAGGATCGATACTTGAACGCGGTGTCAGACTATCAGAGATTTGAGAGAAAACATAACTGGGGTACATCTTTTCTGAAGATTTTACAGTCACTCATTTTTACCCTCGGACTTCTTGGGGCCTGTTATCTGGCTGTTTATGCCATTTTGAATGGCACACAGCCCGTTGGATCTTTTGTAACCCTGCTGTTGTACTGGACACAACTCTCCGGTATGTTTACGCGAAATTTCTAATATATTACGAGACACGGCTAATTGAGTGAACTAGCACCGCTCACTTTCTTTGCCGACTTTTTCCGACGCTTAAATACCAGTATGATTGATGCCGAAAGGGTCTTGGAAATCTTATCCCTGAAGCCAACTGTTACAAATCGAAAAAACGCTCGAGAACTAGTTGTCAAGGACGGCGAGGTCGCTTTAGATACCGTTCATTTCGACTACGATGAGAGGAAGCCGGCGCTCCGAGGCATTTCCCTTAGAGCGAAACCAGGAACCACGGTTGCAATTGTTGGAGAAACCGGGGGTGGCAAATCAACGATCCTGCGACTATTGTTCCGGTTTTACGACGTCAAAAAAGGCTCGGTGAAGATTGATGGTCAAGATATCAGAGATGTAACCCTTGAGAGCTTGCGTGATGCCATTGGCGTCGTTCCTCAGGTAAGACTCGATCTGGTTTGGATTGGCGACAAGTCTGCTTACCCGGATCTAATAGGACCCGACATTATTCAACGACACCATAATGAACAATCTTCGTTATGCCAATTTTAAGGCAACAGACCATGGTATGAGTTGCATAATCTTTCTAACGTTAAAGAGATGTTTCTAAACGAAAGTAGATATTCATCGAGCTTGTGAGGCGGCAGCTATCCACTCGCAAATCCTAGCCTTCCCTGATGGATATGATTCTGTTGTTGGTGAGAGGGGAGTTAAGTTATCTGGTGGAGAACTGCAACGAGTGAGTGTAGCGAGGTGTTATTGCTAAATGTCGCTCTGCTAACTTTGTCAATAGATCGCAATAGCACGCGCAATCATCAAGAATCCAAAGATCATTTTACTTGACGAAGCGACAAGCATGGTAGATATGCACACTGAGAGACGTATTCAAAAGGCATTTGGCGAATTAGCCAAAGGAAGAACGACTTTTGTCATCGCGTACGTGGATAATTTGATGTCACTTTGATTCGAAAGTAAAAGAGACTAATTTGATGAGGTTTTAGTCATCGTCTATCTACGATCGTGAATGCGGATCAAATTATCGTTATCCACGATGGGAAAATCAAAGAAATTGGAACTCACGAAGAACTCTTACGACGAGGCGATGCTTATCATAAATTGTGGAACAAGCAAATCCGTGAATCGGCTTCTGGAAATGCCCCTAGAAAGCAAACCACGCCTCTTGTCGCAAACGAAGTAGGGTCTTCTACCACGCATGATGAGCCAGGGGTCATAGGGACTCTTACAAAACCAAATTCTCAATATTTGAGCACGGCCCCGAGCAATTCTACTATTATATGCCAACCTCCACACCTGCCACAAGTGCATTCTTTCGTCAAGAATGTACCTCCTGACCACACGGGCAGCAGTGGGAAAGGAGGACACTCGGCTTCCTTACCTGTTTACACCTTGACGGGATTAACTATGAGTGTCAAGCCATCAACCCTCAAAGCCGATGCGCCTGAGTATATTCCATTGGCAGCAGACACTCCACGACCGGCACTTCCTCCGGCTTACTCAGTGGGTAGAACCAACCGAATGCGCGGGAGGAGTTTCCCTGCAGGTCAATCTCCGCCATCTTTATTAGAAGTTTCTGAGGCGCCTCCGATGGTCGTTGAGGCAAAGCGAGGGGAGACAAATGTCGCTCAACTTGGTCCAGGCAAAGCTTACCATAGCGAGGATCGTGTTTTCAGATCTTTTGAAAATGGAGAACGGGAAGCCGAGGTACAGCAACTAATTGGGAACGGCTGCTCTCTCAGGTACAAGGAGCCTACAGAATTGATGAAAGAGACAGGGAAATTCATCAATACTAGTTCTCTCTCGTCTGACGATGATTCGGGTGTAGAGCTTGAAGCCCCCAAAAGGAGATTTAGCACAAGACATGAGAATACTCCAGTTGGATCCCTCGCTCGTTCTCCAGTGGTGTTTCGCTCTGACCCTTCGACAACATCAGGCGACCCCTCTAGTAGGACTCGGCGTGTTCGCTTGCGATACAGAGCCAATCGAGACAAGGCGGAGACTTCATTAACACCTGAATACAACAAAACAGCAAACATCGGCGAGCAGGTAGTTTCTGGCTTTAATGTTCGGAACGCTTCAGATTCAAAAGAGCCAAAAGAGGACGACAATCTAGTTGGATTTGACGACAGTCCAAGAGACCAAAAGTCCTATCCAAATTCCACTCCAACAATCGAAACCATAACCAAAACTAACGACCAAGATGAAATTGAAAATTAAATTACGAAAGCTTCGATTTGCACATATTACATGAACTACTTTTAATGACGAGCGTTCAACATCTAGCAATCACATAACAGATACTCGAATTTTCTGTCTTTTAGTGTGGGAAGGCTTGTTTGTTTACTGTTGCATCATTTTATGCGAAAGAAAATAATTTTTTATCGGCATTGCATGGCGTGGTGTGTTTCATTTCAAAGAGCTTTTCGTTTGGGATACATAGCTCCGGGGTTCGAGCATACTCGCTTTTCGTTTCATGGCATCAGCAAATTATCCTTTTTTCTTTATTGCATACACGTTGTTTTTCTTCGGATTACCCATCTCCTTTTAATATGGTAGCTTCTGGTGATTTTCTCCTGCATCCTTTCTTCTGGTTATCTGATTCGTTGGTTTTATGCAGCGACTCTCCGCATTCAAGCCTGTGCGTTCCTCTCTGGATGAGGCTCTTTGTATTACTATATATTACATACACATCCTCTATAAATGATATCCAATTCTACTTTTTTCCTAACTCGTTGTCCCTAAGCCTACCCAAATGTATTTTATAGATCCAAACTGGCAGGAATCCAGAAAATCAAGATCTCGTTATTCAAATATATATATATTTAACTCTACAATCACATAGAAGAAGCAATTGGCGGAGGTTTGTTTCCTCATTAGATCTTGCATTATAATACACTTGCTTCTCTTTTGAATATATCGTATCATTGACGAATCATCGAACAAGTAATGCTCTGTCAAAGATATGTGGTATTTGTTTCTCTCTTCGAAAAGGCATATATATACCCCAATATAGCCATCAATATATTAGGCGAGACTAAAAAGCTATTCGCTCCAAAAAATGTAGATAAAAAAAACATCCAAAAACTCCGGTTGCTGTGAATTCAAAGCAAATACGAAAAGAAAAATCTGATATTCTGTATGTATTAATGCCACTTGCTCAACGGAGCTTACAAGCTCTCTATTCTGTCATACGTTTATGTGTTACCATTCTTATGGGAAAGTGTAGTAGGTGAGGAATTGGGGTTTCAGTTCCATGTTCCTTTCTTCTTGCTCAGCTTGGCGCTGATTTCACTGTAGTGCTTCATCTCAGCGGCGCAATCTCTGCCCCATTGGCATCCAGCCATGTTTACGAGGAAGTCTCGGTCTTCGGCTTGATAGAAGATGTGCTCGTCTCCTCTCTTTTGGTCGCAAGCACCTGCGGGGAACGAATTTATCATCCTCTGTGGGATGAATGCGATTCCGTTGCGAGTCCACGGTTGATGTTGATACAAATGTTCCTTTAAAAAAGTATTTATTAGCGTTGAAACTGTGAATAAGAGGAGTAGAGGAGGGACGGGAAGCATACCAAGACATTTTGTTCTTTGTGCTCCCAGATCATATGCATCTGTTCATAACCAACCGGATCCCACCAAACATCGAGCAAACGATCCGTGAATTCACTTCGTCTCGCAAAGAAACTTCCCAGGTTGAACCCACCGCAATCCTGTGGGACAATCATGCTAATGCTATCATCATTCGCATCACCAACATTGCTCCGCGCAACAGTATCGAGCCACTTCTTCCTCAGAGGATGGGTTATATTCATCGGATTGTGCTGATTGATGTCTCTGTAGGTAACTTTGCCGAGTCTGTTGAAAATATGCTCTTGCAAGCTGATTTCCGGCTCCATGATATAGGTCTGGATATCTAGATACCAGAACCATTCCGCTTTTGGATATTTCTTCATCACCTGTTTGAGAACATCGACCTTTTCCCACCCTTCGCGCCATTCATGAGCGTATCGACGCATGCTCTTCATATCTTTAATTTCCAATGTATAACCGTGGCGTTCGGCATACGCCTTTTTGTTCTTGATAGATTCGCGCTCGACATACCATTCCTTCTCGCCTTTCCAGCCCAGGACTCCACCGCCTTGGTTGGCGGCGAGGATGATGACAAACTTGGAGCCGCCGCCTAGGAAACGGGAGGACTTGTAAAACGAGCTGATGGGGCCGCGAAATACCCAAGTCAATAGGAGGATCGAAACAAATATGGACAAAAGACGGCGCGGTTGAAGGAGATATTCAAAGTTACGTTTTAGGTAGAACATTGTATATCCAATTGGCGCAGCACGGAAGGTGCTATGGTATTTGGTGGGTTTCGGGTAATAGGCGTATTGCGCACTCATCATGGCTTTTTCATCGGGACTTGAGCAATAGCTGCCACCCGAATCTTCCGGATCGTAGGATGTGGACGTTGAGAGTTTTGATAGACCGATTTTATTCAGAATCTTTTTCGTGTGACTGTTTCGCGTTAATTTCTCGGTGGCCCATGTTAATGGATTGGTTGTCGGTGAAGTTGGGTAAGAAAGCGGTACGCTAGTAAACCCATGCGAGCCGTAATCGTGCGAGTTTCGTCTTGTCGACGGTGTACTCGTAGGAAGAATGTTGATAGAGGGAGGTGTTCGACGGTGAGGTAAGAGGTCGTCGTTCTTTTTACTGTCGTACGAAGCATGGCGAGAATGTGTCCTGCCGTTGGAGGCTGTTGTAACACCACTTCTGGTGACACTGAACTTCTCTCTCGATGACTCCCGAGAGTGTCCGTTCGCTCTTCGTTCTGAAATTTGATTTGCCTGCATTGTATATGTCACCGAGCCCGACATTTCTTACCCAAGGCCCGTCAATGGAAGGAAATGTGTTGCTCTGAAGTCAAAGTGATCGGCTCGCGAGAGGGCCCTTTCGGGACGCCGCTCTAAACTGGATGGGGCGATATAAGCTGCTAAAATTTTTTAGACGGCCAATCGACAAGTTCACTCTCTACACTCTTTAACTTCGTATCCCGGCCTGACGATTATGTGTTACTCGGCTTGTTAGTTCTTTTCCGCTAATGGGGTTCGTTGAGCAGGAATTTGAGGGCAAGTCCAGATTTGAGCTGGTATCTTGTCTACGGGTATGGACGCTTTTAGTAGCGAGAGCTGATTAGTTCTCAGTGCAATGAAAAGTAAATAGGAAAGAAAGAAAGAAGTTTAAAAATAAAACGAACGTAATAAATGTCAGGGCATGGCTGAAAAAAAAAATTGAGATTTCAAAAACGCATGGAGCTGGGTACCTTTGGTTATATAACAGCGAGATCGTTCCGTACCCTTGGAGATCGCTGTTCGCACCCACCTGTTAGCAAAGCCAACCGTGACATCAAACAACCTCTGGTAACATACCGGTACTAGTCGGAAAAAATATTTTTTGGCCCTGAGTTTCCCTGAGAGTACCTTATTCCTGCGCTCCTGTAGGGCACACCGAACGAATTCGTTCAATGTTTAGGGTCGTTTTAGGTAGGGGACAGCCAGTATCAGGGCGACTGGGCAACTTGTTCCCAAAGTAGTAGGTTCTTCAGCTTGTCGTCCGAAGTAGCGTGGAGTAATCCGAGTAACTGACCAGGACGAACAGCCTGGTACCGGGCCTGGTAGGGGCTTTGAAACGCCAGAGGCCACGGGCGATGAAAAAGGAGACGCTTGGAGAGACACATTTCCAGAAAAAATTGCATTTTAAGAAAGAGGAGAAGGATTCAGATAAATGCTGAAAAAAACCATAACATTGCAACCAGTGTTTACTTGGTCTTCGCTGCTGATATCGTGTAGCTGAGAAAAAGAGAGATAAGGTTATTATGTTAGGAAACAATAACGAGGAAACTATGGGTCCTGAAACCATCAGCTACTGCAGTGCCAATGCCTTACTTGTCGGCTAGGGCCGAAGCTACAATGCGTAAATTTAGCACGGCCAAGGGTGGCCTGTTCAGAAAAAAGCTTGAAGATTGGCAGTGTGACGCTCACGAACAGTCTGTCAGCAATCTCGAAGCGCAACCATGACCTGCCTTCGGGTGTGCTAATGGAAGGCTGGCACCTGCGGTATTGAGTCGTCCTGTGGTGACATCGCATGGTTCTTTGGTCCAGATTGATTTGTGGTTTTATGCCACCCAGCAAAAAAATTGCCCGCGATGTCGTAAATTCACAGCGGTGTCTCGGAAATTGGACATTTGGCCAGGCTAGAGTTACTGTTTTCATCAAGATGGTTCGTATTTTCCTTCTGGACCACGCCAAAGTCCCCGAAACGCCATCTCGGAAATCTCATTCAGGAGGATGAATGGTATCGAGACCAATGATTAGCCGTAGGCCTCCTTGACATTATCCCGCTTTAAACCTGTCTAGCAACAAATCGTTCCCACAACAATTGCAAATTGTTTAATCATTCACTTTTTAACGTTCCCGCCAATGCACCGTCATCCGTGTCGATACGCAGTGTAACCCACCAAGACTTTGGCTGCATGCAGACTAGCCAGTAATTACAACACATCCTTCCCGTCCTCCAAAGTGTAAAAGCCGTTCTTCTTTTTCTCAGCGGCCCACTTTTCAAACCACATCTTCATTTTCTCACGGGATTTGGCAGACCCAACGCTATAAAAAGAGAAAAGACAGATTAGAACCCAGAGTAACAAGGTGCCCTAAAAAAATATCTGGCGGAAGGATTTAAGTGGCCTCGAGGATTTAAGTAGAAATAGGGCTATCTTACTTGACTGTCGGTATAATCCTCACGATATCCAGGGCACAACAAAACGCCGTCAATTCACGAAAACTACTGTGCTCGCTGTACGGCACGCCAAAACACTTGACATCGGCTGTACTACCCCTCTGAGGGACCATCTGCGCAACTCCGTACTCGCTCCTCCAGGCATGAGAGTGGAGTACCGTCTGCACCTGGGGACTCTCCACAAACCTGCTATTCGGTGGCCGATAATTCCACCCGCTGGGTCTAAACCCAACGATCTTCGTGAACCTTTGCTTGAAAGACGATAAGTACTCCCTCAGCGTTTCCGGCCTGATCTCCATCAATGGGGTCATATGCACCTGTGCGGCAAGAGGATCCGATGTGAGCCGTGAATTCAGCTCTGGGTCCTCGAGGGCCGCACAAATACGCTGCTTGTTCGCCGGAGCGTAAATCTTACAATCGAGGGCCTCGGCGATGCCCATGCATATCCTTTCCTTCCCGATGCTGTAGGTGCCCACAATGACGAGGAGTTTTCCCTTCATCCTGACTCTTGGCTTTTGCTTATCTGCGCCTATTTCGGCCGTAGCGGAATCGACGGTTGTAGGCGTCTTTGATATCGTAAACTTTTCAATGCCGCCGCCTTCTTTCCTACTTTCCCCGAACCCGAGCTCTTTCCCTTCTTCCACTTCCCGATCAAGACTGATACATAACTCCATACATGCCTCGATCACCTCTCTTTGCGGTGGGAAGGCGTACTTGGGGTTCAGATATGTCGTATCGAGATAACATATATCGATCTTGTTCTTTTTCGCAACACTTAAGAGTGGGTGTCTCAAATGTTTTGCAGAAGCTCTAAAGTCACCGCAGTGGAGTATTCGCTGAAATCTGGTGCCCCGAGGAGATGGTATCATTTTCTCGAATAAAAACAAAGAAGAACCAGGACAATGATTCGCATCAATCATCGTGACCGATGCACCGCCTGTACCAGGGATTGGTGTCTTTTTCTCATATTCCAGTTCTTTGATATATTGTGGATCCACCCTTAGCTTGCGTCTGCAGAGGTTCGCTGTAACGCGGGAACAGTAGATTGGTCCGTGATCCCAACTTGAGGATAGGCCGATATAATGGTCACTGTGGAAGTGACTGAGAAAGTAGGCGTTCGTGCCTTCAACAGCGCCGTAGCGAAAGGCATCCACTGCGACATTGAGATTTGGTAAAATTTTATAGAATGGACATGTGCGCTGGAAGGATCGCTTGCCGCGGGAGCGGGTCTCTTCGTCCGCAGCCTCTTTCCACGCGCGATCTTCGGCATTGGTGGCCATGATTTTGGAAAAAGCAGACGGACTTGTCGTTGCTACAGATGGGTGTGCGAATGGGTTTGATTGTGCGGGACGAGAGGGGTGAAGAGGCGCCTTTGCTGTAGGTAGCTCTTGAGATTTGAACGGAATTTGTCCGCGGGTGGGTAGCGGAACCGGTTTTCCATCGAGACAACTGTTTACATGGCGGGATACAATCTATTTTTGATGAGTACAAAATTTTCAAGTTTCATGAAGATAGGCCCTGGAGATTCTTACATCTTCTGTGTAATGTGTCAAATCCACATCGCAAATAGGGCAACTGACGATGCCCTTCGCTTTCCCTCCGCCCTCGTCCACAGGACCTAACGAAGCTAGAAAAGCGGCCTCGTCCAGCTCCTCTTGCTCCATAAACTGTCTATTAAGCTTCTCCTCTCCTATCTCTTCACCATACTCTTCAATCTCGTCCTCCTCGGCATCCTTCCACCGCCCCTCTTGCTCTTCATCAAAGTTCTCCATGCCCTCGTCTTCGATAAAATCGTCATCATTGAGGACACCATTGGGTTCTGAAGGCGGAAGTGGTGCATCTTGCTTTATAGACGCTAGTATTTCGTCTTCTTCAAATGAAAAGGGCCCCGAGGGATGATTGCTTCTCAGTGCAGAGGGAGGACCCATGTGAACATCCTTATGAGCAACTGGCTCCTCAACAGGATCGTCAAAGCTGAACGGACACACATCTTCCTGTAGATCATCCACCGCTGAATCCACTATAAGTCCCTTTCCGACTTCTTGCTCATCGAGAGGAGGCGGCGGGGTACAAGCCCGTACTGGTGGCAATCCGTCGGCCTCAGAGGTGACTGATCCTTCATTCAGTTCCTCTGTCTCTTGCTCTAGAATCTCTCTTTGCTCCTGCGTGCTAGCCGGACCAAACAAGTCCGCCATGTCTTCATCCTCCCATGTTCTAGATCCAACTCGTTTCTGAGGTGAATCACCATCAGTGGAGTACGACTCTCGATCTTCATATTCATCTCCGTCAATGTAGAACAAGTCAACACCCAGCGCGTTTGCTCTTGAGGGTCGAGGACCTTTCGTGAAGCCGAATTTTCTAAGGTCGCCCCCTTCTGGATGTTTTTTCGGCGGCAAAGGGCCGTCAACTTTTTTGAAGAAACTTAGTATGTTGCCATTTGCACTCTGCCTTGGTTTGCCAGCCGGGGCCGAGGTTGCAGGTTTTTTCGGAGGAGGTCGAGAGGGTGTCGATGTAGACGGATTCTTTCGTTTGGCCGGGACGGGCATATTGACAGGAATTAGATGGGAAACAAGCTATGCGATATATAGCTGATGGATGAAAGGGTATTACATCCTTTGTAATGAGGCGATCATTTATTCGGGATATCGTTGTAATTCAGGCTTTATGAACCGCCGCGGTGGGGCCGTTGCACCTGCAACAGGGTGATATGTTTTTTTTATTGTTTCGCGGTCGTCGTCGTTGCGTCTGATGTCGTGCGATGCGCAGGACGTCGAACAAACGACGCGGCGTCACTTGATATCGAATTTCAATGCCAAGACGTAGCCGACCCACACCAAAGCTGCTTGCCGTAACTGCCCACACACCTCGCCGTTATTATCTGCCCGACGACACAACCATCTCGATCCCGCCAGTCAGAATCACCTCGCCCCGCCGCCACGATGCTCTTCTTCAGCTTCTTCAAGACTCTCGTGGATCATGAGGTACGATCCTCCCGATCTTTTCCCCGTCTTTGCTAGGGCCATTTCCTGGTACTTTGGAGTCATAGTCCCACTCACAGACATGTGGTCACAGGTAACGATCGAGCTCAAAAACGACCTCTCTATCCGCGGCACCCTCAAATCCGTCGACCAGTTCTTAAATATCAAACTAGACGACATTCACGTCGTTGATGAAGTCAAATATCCACATCTGGTGCGTCTCCTCCTGCCATTCCACATCCAATGGCTCTGGAATTGCGGCGGCTAACTATAAGGTCTTTTTGAGTCTAGTCTGCGGTGAAGAATGTCTTCATCCGAGGGTCCGTTGTCAGATACGTCCACTTGCCGGCAAATGCTGTAGATACAGCCTTATTAGAAGATGCCACGAGAAGAGGTACAGTTCCCTTCTCTCTTCCTGGGATGGGTTGATGCTAACGAAAATTTCGACGTTTTTTAGAAGCCGCAGCCCAAGCAAACAAAGCCAAATAAAATCAGTATATAATACAGCGAAATAATATCCAATATGGAGAGTAATCTTGATTTCCAACATTTGATAAGAAGGGGGACTGTTGTAGGCTCGGGGATATTGCCATTCAACGAGCTCGTGTGACAGGACTATGATCGAAGAAACCCTGTAAGAACTGGCGACTGAGCAGGTGTTTGTGACGGCAGCCTCAAAAAGTGGCACGCATAGTCGTAGAAAACGTATGCTCATATGCAATTCACTACAATAAGAGTGATTGATCTCATGCCTGTCTACAACACCCACCATCGATTAATTTCGTATGTAACAATGAAATATCAAATGAAGAATTCGATAGCTGGGTATTGCCATTCCAATATATATACAGTAGATATCGAGTTTATGATACACGTTTCTATGATAATCATGACGAGGTCTAACCTAGCTTTCCTAAAAAGTTCCTCTCTTTAATGTCCGCCCGCCTTCTTTCACGGCTTGCTCTCTTTGCGGCTTTTATAGCTTCCTGGCTCTCCTCGAAGGTCTCAAAAGGCATATCCTCCGTCATATGATCAGCCGGGATTGAAATATCTGCGACACCGGCGGCCTCCCTCGCGGCTATACGTTTCTGAGCCGCCTTTCGGCGACCTTTCGACTTGGAGTATAAGTCTGCTGAGTCTTCAGATGTCATTTGAGTTGCAGAAGATAACCTGGGCCGACGATCTTCTAGGACTTTCCACAGCCATTCCGGATATTCGTCATCGGCGAGAGCGACAGGCTCTGCAAGTCTTTTGTTGTAGTGGAGTCCTTTTAGGACGGTACCTGCGGGAACAGAGGAGACGATTTTTGCTTTCGCAGCAGAAGGGTCGGAATCGGTGCGAGTGGCTGGTTAATTGGAAGTATTAGCATTAGAACCATCATGTATAATAGAAATATCATGTCAAGCTTGTACCTGAGGGTGTTTTGGCTGGGGTGGACGACGACGAAGAGATCAATCGTCTGTGGAATGTTGGGAGTATGAATGCTTTGGAGAATGAAGGTCGAGCCAATGCAGCCGTACCTGCCGACCGGGAGCTATACCGGAAGGCACATAGGACGCAGACTGACATGGTATGGACTGCTGTTGGGTCGAAGTCGTAGGCGCCTGGGATGGTGATTCTTATTGCTTGCTCAGTAATAGCGGCCGGGTGTTGCCATGAGGTTGCTGCGAGTGTCTTTGGCGGTTGTTCGGTTTGCCTTGGCGCGCCTTTCCCTTTGCGCGAGGTTTGTCGCACATACCCAGGGAAAAAAAAAAAAAAAAATTTTTATTCGGTCGCCAAAAAGCTGCTCTGCTCTCTTCTCTTCTCTTCTCTTCACTTCTCTTCTCCACCTCCACCTTTCATCCCTATCGACCACATCTCTCTTTTCTTCCCCATTCTTGTGACCATCACTCCATCTTTCTATCATCATCGCCATTTCTCTTTATTGAGGGTGCCGGATCTTATTTCTTCTGTGGGATCATCATTCTATAAAGCCAAAAGCAAAAGCCATCTGCATCTGTCGCAGTTGCTGAGGGTATACTCCAAAGGTACTTTGGTGTCATATTGAGATCAATCTGTGGGCTCGTGGGCTCTGTCGGCTTCAAGGGGACTGCAAATAAAAACTCATCCTACACCTTCCAGTGTCAGGACGTTTCCAGAAGGCTTGAATACATTGTGGTCAAATATCTCATATTTGATCTAAGATAAATTCTTGGGCACCTGAGGGCTTCTATTCATTTTGAAGTGGGTTTTTAGAACGGACAACCCGAGGGGACCGATTGGAAACAGTCAATTTGACATTATTATTTCTGAGGGATCTTTTAGAGGAAAACCTTTTCTTCCGAGGGCATTCTGAGGGCTTATCATCAAATAATACCTGATTGTATATTCAGAGGCAAGTATTACCAACTCGTGGGATTGCTGGCTTGAAAACTCTTTACAACCTATACATTTTACCCCCATTCCATTCACACGTCTTTTCTCCACTCACAATACTATAAAATGGCCAAATCGCAAATCAAGGACAAGAAGTCCAAGAAGGACGTTCTTTCCACCGTCAAAGGCGGCGGCGTTACCAAACCCTCCGAAACACCAAAATCCAAGGCCAAGGAAATCGCCAAGAAGGCCGCTCCAGTCCTCATGAGCAGCGAGAAAAAGAAAGAAAAGGCTTCTAAGAAGAAGAAGGTCGAAGAGAGCGACAGCTCAGATAGCTCTGACAGCTCTGACTCTTCCGACTCTGATAGCGGCAGTGACAGCTCCGACTCTGAATCTGAGAAGGAAGACGTTAAGAAGCCCGCTAAGGCTAATGGTGTCGCTAAAGTTGCCGCGAAGAAGGCCGAGTCTGATTCGGACTCCGACTCCTCCGACTCTGAGGAAGAAACCAAGGCCAAAGACACCAAGAAAGATGTCAAGAAAGACGACTCTGATTCAGATGCTGACTCTGACTCCGACGATTCTTCATCAGAATCTGAGGATGAGAAGCCTGCTCCTAAGGTGAATGGCACTGAAATCAAGGTTAATGGAAAAGCCAAGGATGACTCCAGTTCTGACTCGAGCGATGACGATTCTTCTGATGACAGCTCTGACGAAGCTGAAAAGAAGACTAAGAAGAAGGCTGAGAAGAAGGCTGACGGCAGCTCCGACGACTCTTCTGATGCGGATTCCGACTCGGACTCCTCCGATAGCTCTGACGACGAGGAAGAAGAGAAGCCAGCTGCCAAGGCTGCTCCAGAACCCAAGAAGCGCAAAGCTGAAGATGAAGCAGAAGCCTCCCCCAAGAAGGCCAAGTTTGGCGCCCAAGAAGGTGGTGAAGAATCGAAAACTCTCTTCGTTGGCCAACTCTCCTGGAATGTTGACGAGGATTGGCTGCGTCGTGAGTTCGAATGTGTCGCCAAGGTTGAAAACGCAAGAGTCGTTTGGGATAACCAGAGAAACAGATCCAAGGGGTATGCTGTGCATCTCGATCTGATCGCTGATTTTGAACTAGACTAACTAAAATTGTTTCTCGATAGTATCGGATATGTTGACTTTGCTACCCGCGCTGACGCCGAAAAGGCCCTTGCTGAGAAGCAGGGTGCCGAGATCGATGGTCGTGCGATCAACCTTGATTTCACTACAGCTCGCCAAAATAACAATAACTCTCAAGACCGGGCTCGCAAGTTTGGTGACAGCGAAAGCCCTCCTAGTGACACCTTGTTTGTTGGTAACTTGAGCTTCAACGCCGATGAAGAGGCTCTTGGCCAAGCTATGTCTGAACATGGTGAGGTCATCAGCGTCAGAATCCCAACCGACAAGTACGTTCCTCCTCACACCCAGATAAGCACATGTAAATGATGATGCTAATTAAGAAACAGGGACACTGGTAACAAGAAGGGTTTTGCATATGTCACCTTCTCTTCTATTGAAGACGCCAAGAAAGCCCATGCCGCCATGAACGGACAACAAGTCTGTGGCCGCTCCATCCGTACTGACTACTCTCAACCTCGAGACAACAGCAATGGTGGTGGACGTGGTGGTGGTCGCGGTGGCTTTGGCGGCGGTCGTGGCGGCGGACGAGGTGGATTCGGTGGAAATCGTGGAGGCCGAGGTGGATTCGGTGACCGCGGTGGTCGAGGTGGTGGCCGGGGCGGACGTGGTGGTTTCAATGCTAACAGGACGCCTATTGCTAGCGGCACCAAGGTCAAGTTTGACGATTAAACAGGATAAAGCGGTCGTAAAAGTAACGAGTGTAAAAATTCCCCACAATTTTGATTGATACTACGTCTTAAAAGTTTTTGCTTGTCTTGCATACGAATTATTGCACATATCTGCATTCTCACGAGTTTTTTGACCTTTTTCTTCATTTCTCTTTCACCCCTTTTATTATTGTATTATTAGGTAGACAATGACAATATGAGATAATGCTTTTAACGAAAACTTTGTTAACTTGACGTAGACCTTGATCTAATTACAAGTCTACAAATTGGCCGAGTTCACGCGAATCGAGCTTTGGTACGTATGTAGGTAGCTGCAAGTAACTCAACGCACAGTCATGTTGCATTTTTAAGACCAACGATGCAACATCAAGGCCATGTATAGAATTCGAGATCAGTACGGTCGACTTTAGCAGTTATTACCGGGTATTCACATCTTTCTTTAAAATTGAGAGATTTGGTTTTGGATCTAAGTAAAACTTTTTTTATTCATTTAATAAACTCGCTGCCTAGCCGATATATATACCCCCCTTGCGCAATGCGCACCACCGACCTCGCCGTCATAAAATATTATTGTATACATGAAAGATTAAAAAGGAGTATGGGTATATAAATGGGGATATACCAGATAAACCCCATGATAAAAAGAGCGAAATACCAAAAGAACGGAAAGAAAAAAAAAAAACGAAAGACGAAAGGAAAATCGTGAAGGAAAGAAAGAAAACTACCCAAATACTAAACTAATTTTTCCAACAAAAAACCAGCGCGCAAGGGTATCGAATAATTACAAAAGCTTTAATCTTTTTTCTCGGTCTTACATTTTACGAACTGTTCTGAAAGTTCGTCCAAGAACACTGGCAACCCCGATAGTTGACCTTGCTCTTTCCGGTATTGAGTCCCTCCACGATGATCTTCTTCTGCACGTTAGTGACATCGATGTTCCCAAGGTTATCGATTGCATAGCAGGAAATGAACGACGTTCCTTCGGTATCATAATTTGCGATGTCTTCGTCGATTTGCACACCATATCCCAGGAAGCCACCAGCGTTGTCGCCCTTCTGCACCTTAAGCGTGTTCGGGTCAACAATTTTCTTGGTTGCGCCCTGACTCACTTCGTTGGGACGGGTAAAGATTTTTGCGATGTATCTGGTTTGTGGCCAGATGCAGACAAAGTTGGCTTCGGAGGGAGGAGTACCGCCGTTGGCATCTGTGGAGTTGTTATCAATCGACTTGAGGTAGATTTGTTTTTGGAAGTGCATGATGAACTCGTAGTGTTCGGTTGGAAGACCGCGGTCGAAGAAGCGAAGCTGTTGGCCAGAGTAGGCGGTTGGGAGGACAGCAGCGCTTGGGAGGGTTTGAGTGGGGCTGGCACTACCGTTTGCAGGTGCGCTAAGGGTTGCAGCTGGTGTTTCGATGGTTGTGACGGTGGCTACGACTGTAGTCGAGGACGTTGGGGTGGCAGCGCGAGGGAAGTGACGGTTATGGAAACGCTTCACGATTTCCTTTACCTGCTCTGGCTTCTCTGTGTTCTCTGTAGCTGTTGGAGAAGTAGTCTCATCGCCAGTGAGGAAAGAAATGAAAAGACTTGTGGCTTCACCCTCCGATGGAGCGGCAACAATACCATCGATCATGCTGAAGTTTTTGTATTCATCAACAGTAGGAAGAATGGGATTAGGGTCGATGATGGTTGTGGTACCATTTAGAGCGATTATTTTCCAGTTAATGACTGGCTGGTTTGAGCTCTGGTTAGCGGCCAATGGTGGAGGAAGTTGACAACTCCAAATTGTGGAAGGAGAAATGCATGTATTGACGGTGTTTACCAGACGAGGTGTAACCTTGATTGCATCGGCTGGAACAGCTGGCAGGTTGGGCAAGCTGATCAAATTGACAGGTTCTTCTGATTCAACGGGTTTCATCTGGTTGCTCTTCTTCATTGCAAGAACAACACCGATAATAGTGGCAAGAATGATAATAAAGATGAACACACCCCACCAGAAGATTTTATGCTTCCTCGTCATCTTTTGGACACCGCAGCAGACACCACAGAACCACAAAGACCCACCTCGCTTGAAGAGGCGCTCTCTTTTTTCTTGTCTCTGTCTCTTCTTCTCTGCTCGTTCACGGGGATCAGAAGTACGAAAACCAAGATCTCCTAGCCCAATGAGAGTTCTTGGTCCCCGCTCACGGTCCTCAGCCCTTGAATATCTAGCACGGTGTGGTGTTGTTGGAGTGAATTGCATATATGAGAGAACGTTAGGCTGTGGAGAAAGCTGTGGCTGTTGGTTACCAGAGGATGCAGTGGTTATTCTTGGGAGATCGGATGCTCGAACTGGAAAATGTCTACCGGATTGAATTGGGACCTCCTCTGATAGTCGTGAAAAACGTTGGGGATCTCGGGCCCTGTTGTTCATATTCGGGCTAGAATATGGTGGAGGTTCAGAAACTGTGTTTGTGCTCTCGTTACGCATGTGTGCCCTAGGAGCAGGGGAAGGGAATTTCTCATCATAGTCGGATTTTGCGAGCGACCACTTGAATCCAGAGGTATCCGAACCGTTCGTTGGAGAGTTGTCTTGAAAAGCAGCTGGGCTTGGTTGGGCAAGGTATTGGTTGTAAACCGGGCTATCCTCGCTGAATGGCTTAACATTCGACGACATTTCTGACCTTGTGTCGAGAACGATGGGAACCTCCTTCTCTTCTGGGGACACTGGCGAAACCTGTTCTGCAGTGCTTGGTTTTCGGTTGAAGAAACCAACAGGAGGCTTCTTTGTTCTTAACACCGTGGGCTCCTCTGGTTTTTCCTGAGCCAATACAGACGGGATTCTTGGAACTGGTGGAATGCTCGAAGTTCTATCCTCGAATCCTACGACAGTCATGTAACTTTGCCCACGGCTTCGTTCTTCACTACGGGGTTGTTCTCGTTCTTGAACCTGACCTCGCTCGGTAGGCAATCGGTCGTCGATTGACATCTTTCTTGCTCCAGAAAGATCGATCTCTTCCCAAATCTTGGCTGGATCAAGCTGGTCCTTGGTTAATCGCTTTCCACCAGTGGCTTGCTCAAGAGCATCAATAGCCTGGTCGTACGCAAGCTGTCGTTGAATGAGCTCTCGAACTCTGTCACGTTCCTGTTGGACCTGCTTGACTTGCACCTCAGCCCGTGGGTTGTTACGAGCCCTCTGCAGCTCCTGGAGCTCATTTTCAATATCTGCAAGATATGGGACAGCCATTGATGTGATTTCTGGTGGAGACAGCCCAGGCGGATGTGGGGAAGCGGGTTGGGGGAAATATGACAATGCACGGGCAATTCCCGCTGGACGTCCTTCGTAATGGATAAGAATATCCTTGAACCATTCGGACGGAGATGCGGCTGGGGGTGAAATGATGGCGCCGGCGCCTACCGGGATTTGGAAGTCTGTCAGTGATCGTAATCTTGTGGATTCGCTCCTTGGTGGAGATAGAGCAGATTGATCGACCTGTATCCTCGGAGAAACAACAGTAGCTTGTGCGGGTTGCTGAGGTTTCCTGACGTCTACCTGTCTTGCTGTTCCTGTAATCATATTCCAAATGTCACCAACTGCACCGGAGTCACGCTCTTTTCTGGCCTGCTCATCCAAACCCTGGAACGGATTCACACCGCAGTCGGAGTATCTGATGTCTTGGCTGACTGGCTCGGTGGCAGATACCGGTGATACATCATCACCAGCTTCATATCCGTAACCATATCCATAACCAGCAGGATATTGGTCTGTTGGTGAGTTCCCAAATGGGTTCGAAGAGAATCTCGAAGTCGGGCTCCAAGCTCCCAAATCTAACATATTTGTTCTTAGTGGCGGGCCTGCTGTCGTAGATGGAGATTTTGTGGCCTTGGAGCTCTGGTTTCGTCTCATCCCTTCATAAGGATTTGTTGGGATTGGCGGTACCGGTACCGCTGGGACCTTAGAACTGCCTTGCTCCTCGGTATAATAATTAAAAAAGCTTTGGTTCCCGTACTCTGACTTTCCATCATCGGCATAATAATTGAAAAAACTCTTGTTATCGTATTGGGTTCTTCCATCATCGCTTGGTGAACGTTGTTCAAAGCTGTCTTTGGATTGGAAAGGGTTTGTTGCCTGTTGTGGAACGGGTGGAGCAAGAGCATCGCCTTTGGTATCCCATGTATAGTCCACCCGATTCACCCTGGGAGTCGAAGGACTAACTATGGAAGCGGCGTATGATTGCAGACCATCCGGGCTAGGCGGAACAACGTACGACTCTTCCGGTATACTCCTCCGCGGTCCTTCTGATAATGTCATCTGCTGGTTGACCACGGCTGGTGTCGAAGGAACCATATTTGATCGTGATAGACCGGGTGTCGTTGCCGGGCTGAGTTTATGAAGGTCGTTAATCGTTATAGGCTTGTATTGCTGCTGGTCGCCCTCCTGTGTGGCCGGGGCACTCCTCCTCTCCGTGGAGCTGTTCTTCCCCTGGAAGATTTCTCCTATGCTGTCTAGACCTTTAAACATTTTGAATCATGCGTAGATGCCTCTAGTAGCTCCCAGTCTATGGTGAGGGTAGAGGGGGGGGGATGGGGAGGGGTATTATTATTCAATGAGACTTGTTTTGATCAACACATGAGGGAAGTCGTGAATCTAGCTAATTTAGTTAGAGGAAGAGGGGAAGGGCAGGTTGGTGAATTCGAATGGGAAAATAATTATATTGTCGAGTGGTCAAGAGTATCTTGTTGTTTGCGATTTGTGTGATGCCTAAATGTGTTGGCGAGATGTTGCAACCGTTAGCAATGGAACAACTACGGACTTGGAAATATTTCGATAAGACGAAAATATGAAGAAGAAAAAAAGCCATGCTACGGGAGCAACAACAGCTAATATCAGAAAACCCCTCCACCAGAGCTAACGCAGACAGAGGGAATAAACATGGAGGACGGGGTGGGTGGGTTATGCTACCTAGTTTGGGGTAGAGTAGAGGAGAACTGTATGGCAAGTTGAAACTCGTTTCAATATGTCGAACACTGGTCGGTGACTAGTGGAAGAAAACAGCTGGCTCGTAGAGGTGGGTGCTATGTGCCGTATCACCTGGATATCACTATTACTACTATTGAGCTGTTATATTACCTACTGAATGCGAGTCCAAGATATTAAGTCTAGTACAGAGAATCGAAATTGTTTAAACCGACAGATATCGAAACACAGAATGAAATCGTCGGCAAGAATCGAAACGTTGGAAGGAAACGACAGTTGATAGAATTGAAACTTTTCAAAAGGCAGAGAAAAAGAATAAAATAGAATAATATCTTCCCAGAAGAAAAATGAAGAGGCAGAGGGAGAAGAGGAAAGACGAAAAGAAAAGAAAAGAAAAAAGAAGAGGATTTTCACGCAAGAACTGCTAGAGACCTTTCGTTCACCGTCTTGATGGCAGTGTCCACTTGATATACTCAGACGAGCAATGTCTGCATGTTGCTGCAAGTCCTGCCTGATCGTGAGACGACGCTAGCCGTATCGAGGCCCTTGCTCGCGTTCGCTAACAAAATCTAGCTCCAAAAATCCAGTTTGTTAACATATTTCAAGTATTTGGACCACCGCTTTTCCGTGAAAGCCTGGAAGCAGTAACCAGATTCAATAAAAGGTGCTAGGAGGAGTATATTCCACCCGAATATTTCATGCCAGTAGAGTGCCGTGATGCCACCGGCGCCATCTGACACAGGTGAAAATAACCGTACGCATTTTTGCAAGGGAAGCAGGGCATCAACTGAGATTCGTTGAAAAATTCTGAGCTCTTGGGAGCAAGAGCACAAGCTTAATATCGCGTTCCCGGGATTTTAGTGGTTCAAAGCGGCTGTCATGCGAGGTTGCGGCGCGTAGGGAAGGAAAAGGCCCCGGGACTGCTGGGGTTTGGTAGCCAATGAGAAGCCTGGACCGCCAAAAATAGCACAACCACGAGCAATGTCGCCTCATGAAAAGTATAATTTTGAAATCATTCAATATATTCAAGATCGCGTGCTAGATGAAAAAAATTCTTCACGGAAACGGGGCCGGACGGAAAATATCTCTTGCCTCGTCAGCCAGAATTGCAGAT
The DNA here is from genome assembly GCA_036971345.1 of Dactylellina drechsleri. Lineage (NCBI taxonomy): Eukaryota > Fungi > Ascomycota > Orbiliomycetes > Orbiliales > Orbiliaceae > Dactylellina > Dactylellina drechsleri. Next base: position 248,542 of record JAJTUB010000009.1, read on the forward strand.
CGAATATTCCGTGGCCAGGGCCGCACGTCTTATGCTTTGTATCGTCTGGGGCCGAGACTGGAGGGACATTTCTTGTCACCAGCACAGCTCCTGATACGTCAAAGTGAATTTTTTCGAGTTGTATACGTTGCAATGCATCCTGTGTGTCGGGCACCTGTGATGATACTGATTTGGAATTTGATACGGCCTAGGTTCTTGTCCTCTGACGCGGCGACCCCTTCGAGAATAGTCAGAGTGACCCCGTCGACAGATATGGCTTCGCCTCAACCCTGTTTCCCGAGTTCAGCGGAGGAAATGGCGTCACATACTTAGCTTGCCATTGCGAGATGTCGGTGTCGAAACAAGTGACCGGAACCTCAAAACCGAATAAACGAAGCTTAGGAGTAAAAATTCCTAAGCTCGACGAAGTTTCTATTGAAATCTACGCCCCGGGCCGACGTTTACAAGAATGTTGAACAAAATGCAGGGATCGTAATCCATGAATATCGAGAAGAGTGCATACAGCTACAATCTGTCAATGCAAATGCCAGTCCCGGCGCCATATGCAATCCGAGGATCAACAGATCCACGTTCTCACAACACTTTTGTAACTCGGACTTTGGTAACACAGCCAAGCCGCAGCTCCTTGCTGCAAAAAGGCGTGGCTGAAACGTAGAACCAAACAAACTAAAAGTGGCACGGCAAACCGGCCATCTCGTGCATATCAATCTAGCCTTCGATTTCGCTTCTGCGATGATATGACTTACGACCCTTCAATCACCCATCTTATCCACCATCTACCCCACACCTCGGCATTCAGCCCACGCTACCTCCGCAAGGATGTCTGGATTCCAGTTCCCCAACATCAAGGAAAAGCTCGAGGCCCCGACCAAGAAATCGGCCTTTGAACGCGCCAAAGCCGAGGCCGAAGCCAAGCGGAAACGCGAAGCCGAAGAAACCGCTGCAGTCTATAAGGAGTTTGTGGAATCGTTCGAAGACAATTCGCGTCCATCGTACTCGCGGTCCTCGGAAAGAGGGGGATATGGTAGTTCGCGCTCGAACTATGGTCCTTCGAGAGCTGGGCCTGCTGGACTGGGGAAACGACATTTCACCGGCACCCAAGGAAGAAGCGCCATCAGTGGACCTGGGACGTTAGGGCCGATACCTACGAAGAAGCGGGACTTGGATACATATCGGAGCGAGGAGAGCTATAACAGTCGAGGCGGGAGCCATGGCAGAGGTGGCTATAATCACAGCTCATCTGGTGTCTTGGGTTTTGACGATACCGGCGACTATGGCCCACCAAAAGCAGCAAAGTCAGAGCGGGGTATGAAATTCGGGGAAGACGATGAGGAGGAGGATGAGGCGTCGAAAAGCAAGAAGGAACAGGCCAAGCCTACTATCAGTATGACAAGTTTACCGCCAAAGACGACGAAGTTAAACGTACTGGAGATGATGCGGTCATACTTTCCTGATCTAACGGCAAGCCAAGTCTCTATGCAAGCACTAGGCGGTCCTGGTGGATCGGGTAGAAGGTCTACATCCGCTCTCATCACCCTACAAACCGATACAGCCGCTAGTGAGATCGATGCTGCTGTGAATGGACTTTCAAACAAGTACATGGGCTTTGGTTTCCGCTTAGGGATCTCGCGACATCTACCGTCTACCGTTATAAACTCTGCAATTGCAACTACATCAAGCAGCGCGGCACCATTCAATGCCCGCGCCATATTTTCAGGTAGTGGCCGCGGTGGCTTTGGAAGAGGCGGCTTTGCTCCACCATCATCATTTGGCCACTCTGGTTCCGTCAACAACAGCAAATATGTTGTTTCCGTGAGCGCCCCCAAAGATCTCAAAACCCTTCGACTGATTCACAAGACTGTGGAAGCGGTTATAACGCATGGACCCGAGTTCGAGGCTCTCCTCATGGCCATGCCATCGATAATATCCGACGAACGATACTTCTGGTTATGGGATACAAAATCCACGGAACACGTCTACTACCGTTGGAGATTATGGGATGTTTTTACCGCCAGCGGTTCCGCGAGTGGCAGAAAACAAAGGTCCTATGCGGGAACGACAATCACACACATCTTTGACAACAGTATATCTTGGGAATTACCACCCAAAAAGCAACAAAAATTCGAGTTTGTAACCGAGCTAAAAGACTTTATCGAGGATGAAGAGTATCATAGTTCGTCAGATGAAGATGACGAGGCTCACCAAGCCCAAGATTCAAACCCCAACGCCGAAGATACAAAAACCTACCTCGGTCCGTTGCGAAGAGCGAAACTTTACCATCTCCTCTCTCGGGTGCCCACTACAACTGGGACATTACGCAGAGGGGATGTGGCTAGAGTAATGGGATTTGCTGTCGAGCACGCATATGCCGCAGAAGAAATCGTAGAAATAATGTGTGCAAATGTATCGCGTCCTGTCGCCTTTTCGTCAGCGAATCCGGAGCATGAACCGTTGTCAACCGCATTAACTGATAAGAGCGGTAATGCAAATTTGACGAAAGAAGACCAAACGCCCGCTAAACTTATCGCATTATACCTTATTTCTGATGTGCTTTCGAATTCTGGGTTGGGCGTGCGGAACGTATGGCGCTACAGGCAGTATTTCGACCAACGGCTGCGAGAGGGGAAGATATTCGAAGGTCTAGCGGAAGTCGGTGAGAAGGAGAACTGGGGAAAGATTCGGCAAGAGAAATGGAGGAGAAGTATACAGATAATACTATCACTCTGGGAGGTAGGAACCACCCCATTTTTTGGATTCAGCTGTCATAAGTATGAGTTTGCTAATGAGACGCATCGCAGAATTGGAATATTTTCCCGCAAACTTCTCACGAGGCGCTCCGAGTTGCGTTCAGCGAACCGAGCGGTACCGCACAACCTACTACTATTACTACTGCAGTTCCTGAGATCACAAAATCGGAGGCGGTTTCAAACACATCCTCGAACCCAGTTCCCGTTAAATCTAGATGGAGAACTGTTCCCGAGGACCAAGAACCCGCCCAACCTAAGTTTAACCCGTACCTTGCGGATTCTAACGAGGCTGAAAATCAAGCTGAAGAGGAAGATGTAGATGGAGAAGAACTTGTTGATCAGGATGTGGATGGGGAGCCTATGGAAGAAGACGACGAGGATATCGATGGAGAGCTCATGATGGAGGATGACGACGAAGCGGACGGTGAGCCGATGCCAGAGGAGCCTGGCGACGGCGATACTAAATCCCCACAATCCGAAGAGGAAGTGGATATGTTTGTAAAAGATTCAGAAACCAAAGAGTCGGGCACACAACAGAAAGGCGGAGAGCCGGCTGTGAGTGGTGTTACTCTAGGATCTGGATTTGGCTTCAAGATAGGAGGGTTTGGAGCAAAAGCTGGAAGTGGTCTAGACGAGGGTAGGAAGAAGAGGATGAAAGCGGAGGATATGTTTGCGAATGATGATTCTGATTGATATATGAGCAAACCTTAAGTTACATATTAACCTAGTCTCGTTCCTAATACGAACTATCGCGCGGAGCTTATCCTCTAGCCCGAGAATCGAATCATATCTTCGGTGTCCATGTATATATCAGTATATATTGCGAATATAATTTTAAAACTTAGCGGTAGTCTCGGCGTCAATGAATCAGATTTGAATATTTAGCTAGTGCGTTTTGTTCGAAATAAAGTTTGAGATACTCCTTTTCGGCGTATCATCATAACTACCTAACAATCTGAAGCTTCTCATTGCAAAGTTTAAAAGACTCAAGTATTCAATAAAACTCCATTTCCATATAGTCGTCATAGTGAAATATTTTCATCTCAAGCTATCTATAATTATTGTACAGAAATCTCTAGCGAAGGTTGGAAGGACACTGATAAAGTGAAGCAAAACTGTAGGCTAGTTTTCGAAAACGATTACGGGATAGGGAGTTGCAGGGAGAAGATAAAAACGGGAGCGAAAACGACAACTATGAAAAATGCCGTTCATTAACCCACCTCGAATTAATTCCTTTCAATCTTGAGGCTTGAAGAAAAGGAGTTAGCCACAAAAATTTTAAGAGAGAATGAACGCCAGGAGGAAAACACCCAGAAAGAGAGAACAAAACGCTACACCGAAACGACAGAAAAAACAATAGATAACGCCGGATTTTGGTTATGCAGGACATATGCATTTCCTTTTCAACGGAATATAAAGTAGGAGCTCTGCACAGTAGCACTGATATAGAAGCTCTTTAGGATGTACAAGAGAGAACTGAAGTCGCTAGAGAGTAGGAGGGGGAAACACGAGACGGAGGACATTATTTCTTCGACTTCGTGATATCATGTCGCTTGGGCTTTGAAATACTTGAAAGGAATTAGTGACCGTTAAACCATATAGACTTGAAAGCCTGTTGAATGAGGAAAGAGGAATTAGAGGAATCTGCTAGACTACTGTTCTAGATAAGGTTCCGCATCTTCAATGTATGAGTCCTCATTCAGATCGTCTAATGATTCCATGGCTTCCTTAATCAAAGTAGATGCCTATATTACTGTTAACAGAGCATTCTTGACTATTGAATATCATAGGTGCTTACTCTCGGATCCAAATGCAATGCAGATGTGAAATGTTTGATGGCAAGTTGCTTCTCATGTAGCAGCTTATAAACTCGTGCAAGCATGAAGTGGACGTTAGCCTCATCTGGTGCAATGTCTTTAATAGAGACAAGCTCGTCTCGTGCCGACTACGCATCTCAATATTAGTACCCATATATTCCTTCCGTCGGAGTTATGAATATCAACTTACATGCAATTTGCCTAATCCTATTAGGACACGTGCTTTTCTAAACTTCGAGAGAGCACTGTTGGGGGCCAGGTCGCACGCTTTTGAGTAATGGACTAAGGCTTGCTTATAGTTCCCTTCCTTCTCAAAGGCAGCGCCCACGCAACATATTAAGACAACATTGGTTGGATTAATAGAGTATGCTGTTTTGTAGTGTCGCAAAGCCATATCATTCTTTCCAGATTTCTCATAGACCTTTCCAATCCCGTACCAGGCGTTATAATGACGCCCGTCAGCAGACAAAGCGCTTCTGAAACACGACATTGCCTTCTCAAGATCATCATTGGAGAGATGCTCATGGCCTTGCAAGGTGTACGCATAGGCGAGCTTATCGTCTATCTGTGTTGCTCGCTTAAAGCATCTCAAAGCCTGGTCGTGATCTCGTTGCAATGAGTAACAATTCCCCAATGCACACCACGCCTGAGGAGAGACGCGATCCAAATCGAAGAGCTCGTGGGCCAAAAATGACAACTCAACTTCCTTCTTGAGATGCCATAGTAGTGTTGAATACGTTTCCATTTCCTGCATTCGTAAAGGATCCATTATCCGGACTTTGGCGAAGCATTCCCCAGCCTGCTGATATGTTAGCCCCGAAAAAAAAAAAAAAAAAAGGAATTGCGGATTCAAAATCCTACCTCATTATATCTGGATAGTTCGTAGAGTGTTCGTCCGAGTTTGGAAAGAACATAAGGTGTATCTCGATGGCTTGGATGTAAAGCCTGATAGTGAGCCACCGCTGTCTTACAGTCGAAACGGCACAGGCTAACCAAGGCTTGACCGAGTTTCTTATACAGATCCAAGATGACTACATGCGCAATAATTTCTTTTGGCTCTTGTGGTCTTGGAATCGGAGCAGCTATCGGTCGAGCCTCGGCCATATGAACATCGCCTTGGCTGTGAACCAGGGCGCTCGATGCCTTGTCGGCTGTTAACTGGGAGCGGCCAGAGGATTTTGTTGCTGTTTTGGGCTTCTTGGCTTCTCTTTGGCCGGCAGCTGCAAACTTGCTTGTAATCCTGTTTGACGCAAGGATCCTATTACTTCGACGGGTTGCTGGGGCAGTCGCAGCGGACTGAGAATTCTTAGTTTCATCAGCACTGGCAATGGACCGCTTCTTCTCCAGCTGGGCGTCGTGGTCCCGGGACCTAGTCATTAAGGTTTTTCGAGGTGCATCTATCAAACTTTGAGGCCTGGCTTTACGGGGAGGAGCTTTCGGATAGTCTGTCGAAGGAGGTATGACGTTATCATTTGTCGGAGTTTCCATTCCAACATTTGCACCACCTTCATTTAGTCTATTCTGAGGAGCTGGTGGTACACCGAACACAGTTTCTTGATTTCGCAGCTGTGAGGACGAGGATGCGAACGGGTCATGGTCTTGAGGATTGAATTGACTCTGGGAGACGGCCATCTCTTCCGTCATAGATGATGTAACCGATTGGTTAGAACTTGATCGAGCCATCGATAACATTTCCTCTGTCGGCTTGAAAACGGCTGCGGCTTTGATTGCGGCACCAGTTTCAGCTGCTGCACTAAATGCATCCCACATGTACGGGTTGGCTTGGAACGATGCGCTGTAAGCTTGAACCGCCATCTTGTCATCACGTAATCCTATAAACAAATGCCCTAAAATGGTATACACTGCCGCAGCATCTGGCGTCGAGCGTCGTTGGCTTTCGGAATGTTGATCTACAAGAAAAAATAGAAAGGACATATTCCGGTTAGTCACCAAGAGTAGACGAAGATTATACTAATTGAATAAAACCCAAAAAGGCAAACGTACTCCAATGACTCTCCGTCGCCCATAAAGCCTTACATTTCTCCAAGGCTGCAATTCCCTCTCTAAATTTCTTCAAGGCTAGGCAGCATTGAGCGTATATATATGCACACCCTACATGCCCTTTGACTCCCTTCGTGATGCTTTCAGCGTGCTTAACGTGATTGCCACGGTATAAAGAAAGACCAAGAAGGTATGTGTTTTCGGGGTCCTTTGGATCGAAAGCCACCAGTCGTTCCGCGGTAAATATGGCGTTCACTATCAAATTGTTGTCTAACGAATACCACACCACTTTTCTAAGCTGAGAGTTGACGGCAGGGAGTGTTGACGGATCGCAAGCCCCGGCATTACTAGCGCTAAGAGATGCCGACGAGTTGGTGGTGAAAAGAGGCGGTCGCGGCGGACGTCTCTGTTTAGGATCGTATGGCTCCATGGCGTTCAGCTTTTGCGATGCAACCTTGGATGGAGCGCCAGGAGCACCGTTTGGAGAGAAGAGAGATGATGAGAGGAAAGATGTTATAGAGGATAACAGTTTGTAAGATGCAGACGGATCAGCGAAGTAGTCTCTGTGGTAAGCAGAGACTTATTCCGCTGTAAACGATATTCTATATCTATTTCGAAGAATACGTTCGATCTAGAGACGAGCAACAAGAATCCAGTGTTAGTGTTTTTGTGTAGTAGAGGCTTGTTATTTGCCGACTATTTATTCGAAGACTGTGTGAAAACGGAGGTGAAGGAGGTGACGGCGTCGGTGAAGTGATAGTCTCGTTGATTTCGAAGGGATTTGTTCTATTCTTGTTTTAGTGATAAAATGCGGAATGTATTCTACTTCGCGTCTCAGACTGAGGAAGGTGATTGGAACATGGCTTGGCCTGGATTGCAATCGACAGGGAGAAGTCGCAACAGCACTGCTGACTGGAAGGTGACGTCGAGGCTGGTGATAGAAGGCACAAGACGAGTGAACGTGAGGCCTTGGAGAAAGAGACGGGAGGAGGATCGGGACTAGCGGAGAGGAGAGGCGGGGGAGAAAGTCGGATGGTGTGGTGATTGAAGGTTGACGGTTGACGGCGATGGTAGCGGTGGTGAGAGGGTGGACGGGGTTGATGATATTGTTGTTGTTTGGTGTTGCCAAAAACAATCAAAATAAAAGAGTAACGAATGACCGCAACGCCTGTTCCGCACACTCGAACAGCGTCAACTGAAATATATCGGGTTTATACCCTCAACCTTTGAAGACGGTGGTGATAGTGACGATAGTGACGGGTAGAGGTGATGGTATGAGAGCACGGTGGAACCCAAATCAATTAAGAGAACGACAAAGTAAATAATATCGAGTGAGAGTTTATTAATATGTAACTAAGGGAATCCTGTCTGGTCTCGCGGACGGGTGTCTAAACGCCTGTCAGGGGCCCTAGCCAATAGCGTCTTGCGCTACCACACGCTCTGAAAATAACAAGACACCCTGCCCAATCACTCAATCTCAGCTTTTTCTCAGCTGGATCGGGTCCGATGTGAGGATACTTGTGTTATGGGTATTATTCGAAGTCGAGCGAAACTAATCGTTCCATGGTATTTCTGTGAATATCTTCATGAGAGACTAGTGCTATACAAGTCATCTTAATACATTCTTCTGTTGATGTCGAAAATCCAACATCGGACTGCAGACCAATCAGATTCTTCAAACAGCGAATTCGTTTGCCATTAGATGGTAATGGGTAATCTATAAAATCCAGGGCTTCCATTCGATTATCGATGGCTGCAGAGCTTGTTAAAGGCAAAAAATTATCATAAACAGCGAAGAACAAGAAAAAGGATTAGAAAGTCTTCACAGCCCGGAACTCCGTGTGACTTCCCATAATATCGTTCATGAAAAAAGAAAAAGAAAAATCGTAGTGAACATTAGGGAAGTAATATTTCAAGGCCACAAGAAGTATGCCTGAGCAGCGTTACGAATAAGGGTTTTATAAAATGAGAATATCGAAACATGATGTGAAGTAAAAAACACGAATAAAATGGGGGTATTTACTACTTTTGACCATCAATAAAAGTCAATGCCTCCTCCCTCCCGATAAGGTCAATGCTAGACATCTTGTTATTAAAAGTAACACCGTAATGTTGGTCTGCCGTCAAAACCATCTCTCTTCGGAAAGTTGTGCTATGAAACATTATTAGCTATCTCTGACTTCTTAGATGTATAGGTATTTTCTTACCAAATAAACTGTCCACCTTCGGCACTCAGGTTCTTCACCATCTGGGCCACCGCAGTACGATACTGAGCGTCCAAATTGGCATCAATCTCGTCGAACAAATAGAAAGGCGCAGGATCACATTGCTGGATAGCAAAGACCAACCCCAGAGCGCACAAACTCTTTTGGCCACCAGACAATTGTTGAATCTTCTGTTGCTCATCATGCTTCGAGTTGAATGATACTGAAATCCCAACACCAAGATAGTTATCGACAGAACTACGTCCACCTTCTTCCTCATCAGAGTCATCCTCATCGCGTTTGTTTCTATTGTCCGCTTTTCGCTGGATAACTAAACGTCCGCGGCCTAGAGGAACGAGCTTCTCGAAAATCTCGGCAAAGTTCTTCGATACCTGTCTGAATGTACGCTCAATAGCTTCATCTTTTCTCTGATCAAGGACCTGAATCAACTCTTCGATTGAGTTCTGAGACTCGTCTAACTCCTCACGTCGCTTCTGTAACGTATCACGCTGCTTCGTAAAGTTGTTATACTGCTCGAAGGCTTTCTTGTTGACGTGTGAAAACTTTTTGAGATTTTCGTGGACTTTCTTGAGCTTGTTGACTAGGGTCTCAGACTTGATTTTGGTGTATTTCTCGAAAGCTTCATCGGGGAGAACACCCAAATCTCTGATCTTGCGCTGAACTTCGGCGGCATTCTCTGACAACATGGCTCGTTTCGCCATACTCTTTTCCATTCGTTTCTGGTACTTTTCAATGTTGATCGCCTCTTGCTCCTGCTCTGCCTGCCTGATTGCTTTGTTCTTTTCAAGCCTGGCGATATTTCTGTTATACTCCTCAATGCTCTCCTCAATTTCCTTCAGCTTCTGCTCAACTGAGGATATTGTTTTCTGTGTACGTTTGAGATCGGCCTGTAAATCCGCTATTCTTCGTCCTTGTGTGATCCCATCCGCCGACTCACCTTCCTCCTCACTTGTCGCTTTCAGTTGATCCAACCGGACTTCCAGGTTGTCGTGCAACATGGATTCCAAATTGGTCTTTTTCTGCTCAACCTCAACACGACGAGTCGAGGCCTCACTCAAAGCACTATGAAGCTTCTGTATAGTATCCAGGGCCTGAGCCAACGATCTCTCCTCATCAGAACTTAGAGCCTTCTTGAACTCCGACGCAAGTTCCGCCTTATGCGCTGCGAGCTGTTCATTCAAGCGGGAAATTTCCGCGTCCGATATGTCCTTATCCTGCTCCGCCTTACGCAACTCGTCTCGCAGACGGCTGAGTTGGTTGGTCTTGGTTTGGAGCATCTCAGGAATCGAATGGAATTGTTTTGTCGACTTATTAAGTTGATATTCGGCTTGAACTGTTTTGCCCTTCGCATTGGTAATTTCTTGGTCGAGCTGTCGAATTTGCTCTTTGATACTCCTGCTCTTTTCTTGAGCGATGTCAAATCTTTCTTGGGCATTCCGGAGCTCTTCTACAGCCCTGAGGCGGCTCCTCGATGTATCGTAATAACCACCGCTAAGAGCACCCCTCTTGTCGCTACTCTTCCCATCCAGATCAATGGCGCTCAGACCATGTGAGCGAGCGTACTGTGAAGCAATAGTCAAATCAGGGCAGATGATGGTTTTCCCAAAGACATGCTCGAAAGCTTTGTGATACTTCTTGTCGTATTCTAATTTCTCTAGCATCGGAATAGCATCAGATGCATCTGGGTAAGTAACAGGGCGGTTTCGTATTCGGTTGAGAGGCATGCAGGTAATTCGGCCTGGTCCACGCTGAGCAATCTCTTGGATAAGCTGACCTGCTGTTTTGTCATTGTCAACGACAACATGGAAAAGGCTGTTGCCGGCAGTAACTTCAACAGCTGTTCGATATATGTCTCCGACATGACACAAGTCAGCAATTGTGCCATAGACACCGGTCATATTCTTGGCCGCCTTGACGGCACGCATAGACTGCAACCCTCTGCTAGTGTCCCTGTCCATCATATGTGAAAGGCTGCTCTCTGCTCTTCTTAGCTCGTCTCTCATCTCGCTGAGTTCACTGTCAAGTTTCAAGTCTTCTCGGAAGAGATTCTTTCGCTGGTCAAGGAGTTTTTCCCATTGTTGTTCTACCTCTCTCAGTTTATCCGCAAGCTCATTCAGAGCTTCAGTTCGGTTGTCCCGCAAGTTTCTTGTTTGTTGAAGTTCGTTCTCCAAGGTTTCGATGTTATTTCCAGTTGTAGCTATATCTCTTTCCAATCTTTCACGTGTCTCTTGTCTCCTCACAAGATTTGCATTGATTTGAGCCATATCATTCTTGAGATAGTTGTCTCGATCCTTCTTGGTCACAAAGCTCGCAACGCGGCCTTGCTTTGCAACCAATCTATTCTGTACTGCACGAACCTGCTCCAATCTGTATTTTGATATTAGCATAAGCTCATAGGCATAAAGTAACATGGGCAGACATACTCGTTACGAATCTTGAGCTCCTCTGCCTTTCTTGCATTATATTCGGGGATTAGTTTCTCAATATCGTTACAATGAGATGTTATTTCGGCTTGTATTCGGTTGACCTCAGCTTTATGCCTTTTCTTTGATTGATCTCGGGTCGTTTGATTGTCTGCATACTCGCGGACAGCAAGGTCGAGTTGGGTGCGAGTCTTGAGATGTTCACGACGTTCCTGGTCTAGCTGTTTCTTTTCCATCTTCTGAAGTGATATCTCTTGCTTGAATTTGGAAAGTTGCTTGGTGAGATTCTCAATTTCCTTCTCGCGTTCCTTAAACTTTTCAAGAGCATCATCGTTGTTTTCAGCACCCTTCGCACGTCCTTCTTCAATCTGGTCGATGGCGGAACTGATTTCGAGCTGCTCCCTGTGAAGAATTGTGTACTCCAAGCAGCGCTTTTCTCGGTCATTCTCTTGGTAACCCCTCAACTCCTCTTTTTCCTCTTCAAGTTCGCCCAATCGTTCCTCAATATATTTTAGAAGATCGTCAATCTTGTCTCGCTTGATTCCGGTCTCATCCATGATTTTCAGCGACTCGGCTCTTCGTTGTTCGTACACCTGAGTACCCGCGATTTCCTTCAGCAGCGTCAATCGCTCAGGATCCTTCATGTTGGTAAGAGTGGTAACACGGCCCTGGGGAACGATATAGTACGGGTTACTTCGACTGAATCCGGCGCTCTCCAAGAGATTCATAACGTCTGTTTTCGTAGCCGCCTTCCGATCCAAGCTGTACTCGTCCTTTTTCAAACCTATCGTTCGTCTGATGACGACCTCTTCTTTGCCAGTCAAGAATCTCTCATCCGTGTTGTCAAAAATGATTTCAACATAGGCGCTCATGACAGCTGTGCCGGAGCCTTCGTGTAGTAGAGCCTGGCGCTCTTCTCTTCCCATTTGTGTGTACGCATCGGATAGGACGAATCGAATAGCTAGAAACATTTGGTGAAATCTTAGTTTAGCAAATCAGCAGCTTTTTGGGTTGGATGGGGTCTCGTATCCGTACCGGCGAAGAAATTGCTCTTCCCCGAACCATTGCGACCGACGATGACATTGTGCTTGGGACTGAAGGGTTCAATAACTGTTTGGTCCTTGTAGCTAAAATACGGAGTGTTAGAAGCTTGTACACCATCGTAAACAGAGGAATGGGAAATATGCTTAGTACCTCTTGAACCCTTGAATAATGATCTGCTTGATATGCATCGTGGCGGTAAAGGGAGATGATGATGATGAAAGAGATGCCGTTCACCAGCGGCCGAGTCCAAGACAGGGGAAATGAGATGACGATGAGGTTGCAGATGGTGGTTAATGAGGGTGGGTAGGCTTATCGTAAAATCAAGGGAGCCTTTTGAGCCGAGTTGTTTGGTGGGCACGCGTCGCGTTGATTGCGTCGATGGATGAGCGCCAGGTGGGCAACGCACGGAAGCGCTAGCCGAGTTTGGCGGGGCAACCGCAACCGACATCGAAAAACATGACATCCAACACAACTCGAATGCAATGCATGAAAAATTTAGTACATCAGTTTCAAATTTGATTTATATCTGGCTTGGGAAACAGCTTCATAAGAGGGAAAAGGCTAAAATACATCGATATAGCTTAGAAATACTCAGACAAGGGCAACGGACTGTATCTTGAAAATGGAAGACAGTTCGAAGATTGAAGTGGCGAACCCGGACGGGGAAATCAAGTCCACCAAAGCTCCACGGTCCTCCCGGGACCAGCCTGAGGTATCACAGCTACAAGGAGAAGAGGAATATCATGATGGCGATGACGACGAAGAGGATGAAGAAGATTTATTGGATGACACATGGACCTTAACCGATTTCGCAAAGCCTGGTGGCGACCTTACGAAACAGTATGCCCGTCAGAGGAAACTATTACAAGCAGAGAGGGATCCCACGATGCACAAGTCAGAAGTTCCTAGGATAAACCCGCAAGGCTCATCCGGAAAGCAGAAACCAAAAGGTAACATGGAGGCAAGAATAGACGATCAAATTGCCAGTTTGTCCAAATTTGCACATCGCATAAAATTGGACGATGCAGCTGCCGGCATGATTGGAAAAGGACCAAGGTATTAACATACATGTACCACTTCTTCTCATAAAGGGGATATGACTAATATAATCCGTCTAGAAATACCGACAAAGCAGATAGAGCCACTACTGAGCTCGTGCTGGATCCTCGGACCCGCATGATTCTGCTTAAAGCCATCAATAAGGGTATTCTAGAATCAGTAAACGGATGTCTGTCAACCGGCAAAGAAGCAAATGTCTACCATGCCGTCGGCGGTGAGCTTGAGCATTCAGGCCGCCAAATCGCCCTCAAAATCTACAAAACATCAATTCTAGTATTCAAAGATCGAGATAGGTACGTCAGCGGCGAGTATCGCTTCAGACATGGCTACCAAAAATCCAACAACCGACAAATGGTAAAATTATGGGCGGAGAAGGAAATGAGAAATTTAAAACGGATATATACTGCCGGAATCCCATCTCCCGAGCCCCTGCACCTCAAACTACACGTTTTATTCATGGAATTTCTGGGAAACGATGAAGGGTGGCCATCACCAAGATTAAAGGATGCGACGATACCTCCCCTTGAAGGTGAATCAGATAGCTCAGGGGCATATCGAAAATTATACATTGAATTGGTTTCCATCATGCGAAAGATGTTCCATGTTTGTCACCTCGTCCACGCCGATCTTTCCGAGTACAATATTTTATATCACAACGAAAAACTCTACATTATTGACGTGTCCCAATCGGTAGAACACGATCATCCGAGATCCCTCGAATTCTTGAGAATGGATATCAAAAATGTATCGGATTACTTTGGTAAACAGGGTGTACGTTGCTTAGGCGAAAGGACTCTCTACGACTTCATTACAGAGGTAGACGGCTCGAACGAAGATGACCAGATGAGAGAAAGAGTTGAAACCCTACTAAAAGAAGACATGGACAGTGGTATCAGCGATGATCAACGAGCTATCGATAACGAAGTCTTCCGCCAGCAATTCATTCCCCAAACTCTACAGCAGGTTTATGATGTGGAAAGAGATGCTGAAGTTGTTGGAAAAGGTGGGAAAGACCAGTTGGTTTACAAGCATCTTCTCGTCGATGGAAAAGAGACAAAACCAAACGATGGTGGAGAAGATGATATTGAAGACGAGGATGACGAGAATGAGGATGGAACGGGCGAAGACGATTCTAGCGTTGACGAATCTGCGTTTTCAAAAACACCCCGAGGGAAGAAGCACGAAGATAAAGACGAGAAAAAGGTTGGCTTCCCTTTGAACCCCTCTGCCCTCTTGTTTACGTTTGAGCATATTCTAACTATTTTCAAGGTCCACAAACAAAAGGTTAAAGAAGAGAAGAGAGAGAAACGTAAAGAGAAAATACCCAAGCACGTCAAAAAAAGAATGGTCAATAATTCAAGCAAAAAGCACAAATAAAAGTGCCTTCTGCATCCTGTTTGAATAACATGATACCCCTTTAGCAAGAGGATATTCCGGCGTCACGTATCATCTATTTTGATATTAGTTCGCACTCGATTCGCATGGTTTGAAGGGAAAATTTTCGGCGCATGATTACGAAAAATTTAACAAAATTTAGTTTAAATGAACATGTATATACTTACCTAAACAACAATGCGGGATAAAAGTTCTTGAGTATTACCCCTAAAAAAATAAAACAAGATCCACCTGAAATCCTTATGATAGGTATCTATTGTGTTGACGTTGTATATTTGATCCCCCAACACTAGATCAAAAAATTTTATGAGGCGAATAACCCAGTTGCTGATCGAACCAAGCAGCAAAAAAGTTAAAAGAGAAGGATTCATGACCGAAGAGGGGCTCGATCCCTCGACCTCTCGCGTGTGAAGCGAACGTGATAACCAACTACACTATTCGGCCGTTATGAAACAGCATCAGCCGTCCTCCAAAATGCAAATATAAAACTTGCAGCTAAGCCTCGCGGTTCTTATGCGAATTGTGATAATATAACTCAGCCCAAGAGCAAGTACTCGAGCATGTAGATCGCAGCTAACTTAAGAGATCAGGTGTTCTTATCGTAGTATTTTGTAAATTATAGATCGAACGTTTACGATAGTCAGATCGTGATACTTCAATGACAGCAACTTCATTATAATATATCTCTATTTCAAAAACAACAGAGAAACCAACATAACGCCTTCGAACCAATATAAACATGCATGCATTAAGAGAATTTTGCTTCATACCATCTCGAATAAAAAGAAATGAAAAATAGTCTAAGAAAGCAATCCCATAAGCGTCGCCTTTTCCTCCGCAGATAGCTTTCCAATAGACGCCGCTAGACCCTTCAAAGCTCCGGCCTTGCTAGCCCCGTTACCAGAGAACATACCAGCAACTTCCTTCGCGACACCCTCAAGTTTTAATTCTTCCATCTTAGCAGCAACATCCTTAGTGTGCTCCTCATACCACGTCGCAACAGCCCGGTCGTTGCCGTCAAAGTTCTCGCCGGCATACCAATTCTTCAACAACTCCAACGCTGTCGCTCTCGTCATATTCTTCGACGCCGGGATCAACTTCTTGAGAATGTACTCCTCGTTAAGCCTTCTTCGCAGACGCCAGTAAAGGAATCGGCGGGCGTTGTGCCATTGCAATTCTGCGCGAATCACACCCTTGGCCTTCATTCTGCCAGAGCGATCGTGAAGATCGGCGAATTGCAACGAGATCTGACCGAAGACAGGCATGAGGAGATTCTCACGCTCAGTCATCTTGACCTTGATATCGGACTGCTCGCTTGGTGTCAACGATTTGTTTGTTAGCGACTGCCTGAGCTCGCCGTATACTGGGTCCAAGCGGGCCATCGCGTCTAATTGTCGGTCTCGTCGGAACTTGATTCCCACGGTACCTTCCGGTTCGAGAACACCACCACGCGCCTCCTCGTCTGCGTACATCTCCATCATGTCCGAGTTGATGGTGGGATCGATAACGACCCAGGAGCCACCACGGAGTTCACCGAACGGTGGGATGTAGACAAAGATGGGTTGTTGGTATTTGACAAGAGCGTCGACGATATATGCACCGTACTTCAAGACTTCAAAGTACATGTCACGCTGGCCGCCGGAGAACCCACGCCAGTTGGCAAGGATGATGAGGGGTAGCTGTTCACCCTTGTTGAAATCGTTGATGGCTTGGGCAGTTTTGAAAGCTGAGTTGGGGTACCAAACTTGTCCAGCTTCCATGGTGATCTGTTCCGTTGAGTCCAGGTTGGCTGGATCGGCGGGAATGACGTTCTCAACGGATCGAGTTTCGACAGCGATAACACCGACGGGAACACCACCGAGTCTAGCTCTGCCGACGACAACAGTCTTGGCCCATCCGCTGAGAGTTTCCTGGAATGAGTCGCGATCAAAGAGACCATGTGCGAATCCCATCTCGTCCTCTTTGCCCCCGATCAACCATCGTACGTCGTATGGCTCCCTCTGGGGTGGCATGTAGAGGATATCACGGTCCCATGGATCGCTGGATGGCAGAATTGGAACCGGAGAGTTCCTCTTATCGGGAACGTATGATAGCCACGACACAATCTTCGTAATCCCATCGAAGTCATTAGATGCGGTGAGATGGGAAACACCATTCTTGTACATGATTTGGGTTCCACCAAGTTGAAGATTGGAAGTGTACACTTCTCGGCCCAAAAGTTTGTTGATAGCAGCAGCACCAGTCAAGATCTATGGTCATAGTTAGCTACTGGAAGATTCCAAGAAATTTAAGTGAAAAGAAAACTCACGATAGGTTGTCCTTCGATTTGAACAGCACGCTGGCCAAGTCTGACAAGATAGGCGCCGATGCCAACGGATCTACAAGTAACGAGCGTGATCGTGAAGATATCATCATACGCACGAGATGTAGCACCAGCAATGATACCAGAACCTCGCAAACACTCAACACCGAGACCGTCTTCCTGACCGATGATAGTTAAAATCTTATACCTCTCCTCTCCCTCCTCCACAACTCTCTCCGTGATCGCCGATTTTCTACTGCTCTCCTCGAACTTGGCATGCACCTCGGGCGTCAAATAAAGATATCTAAAGCCAGACTCCGGTTTACCCGGCTCGTTCCACGCAACGGAGAACAGAGGAATAAGCTCCTCCGCGAGACCGATACGAGCACCTGAGTTAGCCGACAGGTAAATTCTCGGAATACCAAGCTTTCTTGCGAGTTCGGTGCACGCATTAAAGAACCTATCCTCCTGCGGCCCGAATGATCCGGTGTTGAATGTGATATCGTTGGAGATAATGACGAATCTTCGGCCCTTGGGGTACTCTGGCGTCTTTGCGGTAACGAGCCATCCGACCATACCGTGAGTATTCGTGCCGGGTTCTCGGTTGACTTCAACTAAGCTATAGTTGTCGTCGAGCACAAGTTCGCTGTAATCTATACATGTGCCGGGTTGTGGCATCGCCTTCTTGAGCTCGGGGTGCTTCTTGACAGCTTTGTCCCAACTGTTCTGGATAGCTTGACGGAAGAGTTCTGGGAAGTCATAGACATATTGGGTACCCATGAGATGCGCCTTGTATCGCTTTGGCTGGAGGGCTTCTTTGGTAGCGTATGGGGTGTTGACGGGTCGAAGATGCATGGATCCAGGCTTGCTGTTGCTCTCAAGCGGGATGCTGTGGAATACCCATTGCTTCCTTTCATTTTTCTGCTCGAAGTAAACCTCGTACTTGATGACGTATCCTGAGACGTTGTTGATGATCACACGGAGAGGAGTGACAATTCCAGTTGATACATCAGAGCAGACGATACGAATTTCTGCGGTAGTGACACGAAGTCTCCATGAGCGTCTTCCGAAACGGTCGATGAAACCACCGAGAGCGGAGAAGACCTCTTCCGGTTCAAGAGGGAATACCGGCGAAAAGTTGATGAAAATGTGGTTGAGATCGGTGCCGTTGTTGCCAATGATCTCCAAGGCGTCGAGAATGTCACTCACGAGACGATCAGTCTCTGAAATGAGATATTCTGGGGTGGGGATATCATCGCGAAGACGTCCTGGTCTGACAACAGCACGAGTGAAGTAACGCTGGTCGGAAGGAACATTCTTGCCAACAGCCTTGTAAACGTGGATATTTCTGTTCTCTGTGAAAACTGGAGTGATATTGAAGTTTGACAGACGAGAAAGTTCCAACTGGAAAGCCAAGGCAGGCTCGATGTGACGAATTCTTTCATCTTCAACGTATTCAGGTGCTCGGTACGTAAAGTAACCAGGATACGTACCATCCCTGTGACCGCAGATAAAAGTAACACGACGAATATGGCGAGCGAGAAGCTCGTCCGAGATATCTTTCATCAAGGCGGAAATCTTTTCCGCGATCTCCGTATCCGTCATGTTTTCGGCGTCTCGAACAGCGACGTTGCACACACTGCTGAGATCATCGTCTTCCTCAACTTTGAGTGTTTGCGGTCTTCGGCGAGAAAGATCCGGCATCAAACTAGGGGTGCGAGCGAACTTTGAGATCTTCTTTGGCAAGAGCTCTAGTGCTCTAGATAAAAATTCCTCCGCCTCGTCGAGATAGGCAATTGGGACGACAACACCCTTCCTAACGGGTTCAGACTCCGCACGATTGACAAGGAAGCTCATATCACTAATAGATCCTACTCTCTTAAATGGGTTTGCTCTGTCGGCCGTGGGTGTGCTTGGTGTTCCCGGTGTGGATGGTAGTGCCGGCATTCCTGCCTCGGAGAATCCCATTTTGCTAAGACAGAAATCCCAAGTAATCATGTATGGAGGCTCGGTGTCAGTGTAGTGGTAGTCGACGCTCATAAGTTGGTAGGCACGATAAGCGCGACGGATGTAAACTTCAAGAGCGGCGAGGGAGACCCATGGGTCAGAATGACCGAAGAAATGGGGCAGGACGTCAAACACAGTGTATTTGGAGTCGATGACCTCCTTGAGTAAGTCCATGTTTGGTGTTCTATGCTCCCATCCGCCTTCGCCATAGCGAGATTCGACGACAGACGAACGGAGAATATGTTCCATTTGCGCTTGACGCTCTTCGATGGAGGGTAGAGCGCATTGGATGAGTAATTCTCTAGCTTTAAGTTGCACCTTTGAGGTAGAACGGCTGTCGAGATCGGTCAACTTCTTCAGAGGTCCGCGGAAGTACTTGCCAACAGCACCGACATTTGGCTTGTTGGGGCGGTATTCATCGAGAATGGCAATGATAAGGTTGTTCTTCGCACCGATTTTGCTGTGGGAAAGAACTGCCTGGACAACTTTATCGATACTATCCTTGTTCTCATCACGAAGCTTCAAAACGACGTCTTCCTCTCGAGTGTTGAGACCCGAAAACATCTTCTCGGCAGCCCAATACTGGTCCAAAAGACTAGTGATGACCGAAAATTCGTGGACTTTCAGACCATCTTGGTAACGAGTGATGATGTCGAGGAGAGGAGAGAGAGAGGTTCGCAAGCTAGAGGCGTCACCAGTTTGCGAATGATCATCGATAAACTTGTCAAAGGTCTTCAGAAGGGTCTTTGCAGGGAACTCGGCTTTTCTAGCCTTGGCTCTGTCAACAACAGTTGTGAACAAAGTGCCTAGCTTAGCTGGCATACGAGAATGTAGGGCCGCAAACTGCGCGCTCCATTCACCGTAAGGAAGTTCTTGATTACGAAGGACCTCGATGAGTTCCTTGAGGGTTGGTGCCATGATGACCTGGTTATCGAAACCTTCGAGAATGTTTCGAAGGATACTGACGAGGAGCTCGAATCTTTGCGCTGGCTTGGTACCAACGATCTGCGGATCTCCGAAATTTGGAAGCTGTCCCTCAAAGGCAAGGGCGTGCTTGACACGAGATGGGTCGTCCAAAGCGAGTATACCAAGAATATCACCAGCCTCAAGTACTGCTCCAGGTTGTTTGATCAATTGAACCATACCATCCTCCTGGGCAATCAAAGCCATGATCATCTTCATAACCTCAACTTCGGCAAAGGCTTGTCCCTTCTTCACATGCTCTCCGCTATCAACCAAGAACTTGACCAACTTTCCAGGAGATGGTGTTCTAAGCTGGGTAGGATCGTTCTCTTGCTCCAGAAGACATGTCATGTTGTCAACACTGAGACGTGTGGCACCGACATCCTCTTTCCAGTAAACGTTGTGACTGCGACCACTAAGCAACACAAGTAAACCGCCATCAGCAAGAGCGCGGATGCCAACTGCGCACTTAGAACCGTTGATGAAAAGGTGATAAGAGTTGTTGCTGGATCTGGTGGCTGTGAATTTGTAGCGAATACCCTCATAGATGAAATCAACTGGGAAAATGGTCTTGAGAGCACCCTTGGATGGAACTTGTCCTCTTTCGAGCGATTGCCTATATTCACTGATGCAAGCTTCGCTGGCAATATGTGCTTTTGTAACAGCACCGCAAACAACAGCTAACATCGGATCTGGTCTCTCTGCTGTCATCTTGTTGCTGATAAGCTCGTCTAACCAACCAGTGGTGATGGTATTTTCTTCGAAAGCTTCGAGTTGAAGGAGCTTGATGAGATATTGGACGGTATTTCTGAAGTCGCCTCGGATGCTTAATTCCTTCAGGGCGATAATCATGTGCTTTCTAGAGGCGGATCTATTCTCGCCATATGCGAAAATATGACCGAATTGAGAATCTGAGAAGGAGTGGATACCACCCTGAGAGCTGACGGAGAAGTAACCCCAGACGTTTGAGGAAGATCTGAAGTTCAAATCGTGCATTGTACCAGAAGATGGCTTGAAACCTTCACCAGGATCTTCCGAGGTAATACGGCAAGCAGTTGTGTGGCCCTTTGGAGTCGGACGACGCTGGGTTTGGAGAGATTCTTCAGATGAAAAGTCAAAATCAATCTCGGTACTAGATGCTGTATCAACACCATAGAGTAATCTAATGTCACGGATCCTGTGTAGTGGTAGACCCATGGCAATCTGGAGCTGAGCGGCCGGGAGGTTGACACCAGTGACCATCTCAGTGGTTGGATGTTCGACCTGCAAACGAGGATTGAGTTCGAGAAAGTAGAATTTGTCCTCTGCATGAGAGTAGAGGTACTCGACGGTACCGGCAGACACGTATCCAACAAGCTTGCCCAATCGGACGGCGGCCTTTTCCATCTGCGTAAAGGTATCCTGTCTAGCAATGGTAACAGGGGCCTCTTCGATAATCTTCTGATGTCTTCTCTGGACGGAACAATCACGCCCGAATAAGGAGATGTTGTTGCCATACTGGTCAGCGAGGAGCTGGACTTCCAAATGTCTAGCTTGACCGGCTAACTTCATGACGAAGATTGGGGATCCCGGGACCTCGTTAGCCACCTGAGTGAACAGTGAATTGAAGTTCTCCTCGCCCTCAACTTTTCGAATACCCTTACCACCACCACCTTCGCTAGCTTTGATCATAACAGGGAAGCCGATCAATCGTGCCTTCTCCAAAGCCTCTTCTGCTGTCGTTACACAACCCTTCGCGTAGATATCAGGCGCGACAGTGACAAGTCCAGCTTCATCAACGACAACATCATCCACACCGGAACCGCTCCACGGGATACACGGAACATTGGCATGCTGAGCTACGATTGTTGACGAAATCTTGTCACCCAAAGATCGCATAGCAGATCCGGGAGGTCCGATAAATACGATTTTGTGTTTCGACGCCGCCAGAGACTCGGGGAGCTTTGGGTTCTCACTCGCGTGACCCCTATATATTTCGAAAGTAAACCCTGTGTTAGAAAATATAGTCTTCAAACAAATCTAGTAGTGGAATAGCTTCCTTACCATCCAGCCCACACGGCATGCACGCCTATCCGCTCCGCTACATCGACAATAAGCTCGACATTGGCATAGTTGTTGTTGTTCGTTCCTCCAGGAACCTGTTGTATATACCGTTTTAGCTCTCCGTTTGGTGATCACGAACAAACGTGTGCTTGTTCGCATATAAGCAAGCATACATACCTCAACATAGTGATCCGCCATTCTAATGTAATCCGCATTGGCTTTCAAGTCCTCCGGCGTCGCCATGACGGTGAACTGGATAGCTCGCTCGTCGCCAAACATTTCGTACGCCCATTTCCGCACACTTCTGATCTCTTTGACAGCTGCGATACCATTGTTTGCGATGAGGACCTAAAGAAAACCAAGAAAAGGGTAGGTTAACACATGTATTCTAAATATATTGCTCTCCACTGGCGAATTGCGCGTATTTGATTCCGGGGTTGAAGGTCTTACGTTCGTGATAACGGTGTGTCCGTCGTGGCTGGCAACAAAGTCCTTGACCGGACTGGCAGGTGCTAAATCCAGCCGATTTCCACCAATAAAGTGAGAGGCGAGCTTGTGCTTGGCAGCGTATGTAGAGCCATAGCCTTCGGTATCGATCTTTCCCGACACGTCGGTTGCCATTGTGATGGTAGAAGAGGGTTTATCGTGGTATTAGAAGTGAGTTTTTTTTGGGGGGAAGCTATTGAAAGTATATATGTTGAGTTCGCGCGGTTGAGAGCGGGATTCCAGGAAACTCTGTTTGCTGGAGATACGTGATAGGAGAAATCTAGACAGGTTCAAACCAACCGGTTTGGTTGGGAATTGGAAAAAGGCGCTAGATCGAAAGGATTAAATGATGTAGGGTATTCGGATGAAACGTAAATTAAAAATAAGTAGATGTATGAAGGAACGGTCGTGAAGGCGATAATGAAGACTGTTCGCGAGAGCTAGCGCAGGGAATCGAGTTCTGAACCGTGGTTCGAACGCCGACGAGATTTCTGAATTAAGGAGGAGGGAAGGAAGGGAAGGAAGGGAATAGTGGTATAATAGCTAGCTTGGGCAGCGCGACAGCTTCAAGGAGAGGGACAGCAATGGTATATATAGAGAGAAGAAACTATGGTGGGAAAAGCTTGAAGGGGGGATCGAGCGTCGTTGGAACGAAGGGGAAGGGTCAACTATTATATCAACCAAGCTCCCCATCCGTATCGGGTCTTTCTTACGAGAACAAGTCAGCCAATCTAATCGGTACGAAATCACTGCCTTGGTGCTATTTCATCAGAAGCCCAGAGGAGTTGAATTGGTACGTATCCGATGCAAACCATCACCAACGATAACCAATCTAGGCCGATTCGAAGGGGGTGTCCCAGGATCGCTCGCACTGTCCCCGAGAGTGGCCCGCAACCTTTCCCAGAGTTTTTATATCTTTGGTCTGCCCGCCAGCGGCCTTCTCGGGCAATGATATCAGGAAGGATGATAATGATCTCACGAATCGAATATGATCCTATGCTGCTTACGTTCTTGTACCTAGACCCGGCTACTTTATAAAGAGACATGATGATTGCGCGTGTAACCGTGGAATGCATATTTCGGCATTTTCTCGACTTGAGATACCTCTCTCCAACGTCAGCGGTCAACAAAATTGGGAGCTAGTCCCATGATTACGATTCGATCCGGATCGTAGCTTTGGAGCTAATTTTCCGCAATGTGAAATTAAGCTGCAGGGGTCGGCCAACGGTGCCCGAGCTTTTGCGAAAGGCCGCCCCGAGCTTAGATCGAACAGGTGCGGTCTTTGCGGGGCAGAGGTCATGTCGTCGGACTTTTGGTTGCAAGCTCGGTGCTTACCAGCGGACACACCAAAGTCGCCAGGTTCGGTGCTTGGCAACAGAACCCCGAACACCAGCTTCGAAGGACGGAAAAAGGGGAATTATCGAAGAAACCCAGCACCCGGTGGGTTTGGAGGGGTGCCTTGGGCGGCTGCGGGAAAAATCCTCGCTAGCTCGATCGCCCCAAACAAAAAAGGACGAAAAAAATGAAAAAAATTCTGTTGAACCCCCAACATGCTTCGATGCAATTCAATCAATCAATCAATCTGAATCACCCACCAGACGGGATCGAAATTCATTTTCTCTCGATTGATAGTGTCAATTTGGTTGGGATCTCGAAACAGAGTGGGGAGATTAAATGCGCTCCTTTCGTCCGCTTCTTTCGAGTTCGTCACCTCGATTCTCAGATCCGATACGAAAAATTATAACAATAGAATGCGACCAATATAGCTCTCTTGATCGATTGAGGCTTGCGATAAGAGATCAAGATTCGATCTAATCTTAAATTCGTCTCCCGCCATCCCGCCACACTGTTACCCAATCGCTGAACTTCGTATGTTCGTTACGATATTGATATCGAGGATACGAAATGAAATTGGAATGAGATTTGTGGTGGATGGTCATGTGACCCAGGGTAGTTGAGATTGGCCAACAAGCAATGCAATGACGTTGTGGGGCGGCTCTCAAGCAGCGGCTTGAAATACAGGTAAAAAAAAAAAAGCTTCCACGCACTTCTTCCAGAAGCTTACGACCGGAGCTTCACTATCTCAATCAACCCTCATCCTCTCACCCGTGCCAGGAAGCAATAATCAAACATGGCGCAGGTTCGTTCGCACACTACATATTCATTCCTTCTAACGCTATCAATCTAGAATTCCGCTAATAACACTCGAACGGGCAGAAAGCACAAAAAGCTACTGCTCGCAAAAATGAGGCCGCTCTCAATAACCTCCACCTCATCGCCATCGGCATGAATCTCTTCTTCATCGTCTTCCGTTTCTTCATTAAGAATGCCAGCGTCACCAAAACCTCCATCTACTCGTACGTCATCCTGAACGCTCCGGCACTGGGTATCCAGTTCTACCTCGAGAGCATAGGACGCCCTCGAGAGTCGCGAAAGTCCAACGACGATCTCAACAGCGGGGGTATGATGGAGATGCTTTGGGACGTCATCTACGTCACTTGGATTTGCATGGCACTGGTTGCTTTTTTCGGAGAGTGGCTCTGGTTGTTGTGGGTATGTGAACTAACTGACTTGTCAAAAAATTTTTCTTTTGTTACTTTGGATGAAGAGAAATGGTATTCTAACGGGTCAATTAAATGTTAATATATAGGCTGTTATTCCTGTTTACGGAGCGTATGCGGCTTATTCAACGGCGATGGGTATGCGAGAGACACTTGGAGGGATGGGTGGTGCCGCGAATGATATGGCAGCAGGGGGTCCGAGTAAGAGACAGGCAAAGATGGAGAAACGCACACAGGAGGGCAAAAACGTCAAGTACAGGTAGTTCCGGTATAAGTGATGCGTTGGTTATCCGAAATGTTTTCGTCTTTTCTTCGACGACGCTTTTGTAGTATATGGAGTAACCATATGATGAGAGTGTGTGCGATGGTAGTCTCAAGGCTGGTACGACGGAGTAACATGAGAGCTACAAAGCGGATCGGCTTATCGTTCCCTCTATGCATATATCGGGATATTTAGATATTGGGCTTGTCGGTAGGGTTCCTTTGATAGAGAACTTTTCTAATCTCATTGAACCACACTCTTTCGTCCTCGGGACTTTCCGATACCTGTGAACAAATTCACTTTATATGGATATTGTGACATGGGAAATATACAACTTTTCGATATGGAAAGATAAAACCTCCAGTATAGCTAGCTGCCACAAATGCAGCCAAAGGATCCAATGATGACCGTCAAGCCGTCAAATATATCCGGTTGTTTACGATGCGCATCCACAAACCCTTGTTGTCTGGTCGCGTGTGAGCGAGTGTGGCAGATCGTTGAGCTCATGTCTCAGCTCGCGTTGTTTTGAGATGCGTTTCCGGGAACTAGTCCCGAAAAGGCATGTTTGTCGCATAAATCAGGTGACACCGACCGCAAACGCAGAAAAAGGAGAAAGAAGTGCCATACAAAAAATCGGGGGTAAAAACGTCTGGTTTCCAGCACACCCAAAGGCCATTCTGGCGGCAGCTGCTTTGGTGAGGAAATTTGACGAGGAATAAACAGTTTGATGGTCCAACACGCTAATCACATAATAACAGCCGTATAATAATAAAGATTTTAACATGGAAGAAAAGACAGGACCGCCAGAGAATAGATTGATTTGGTCGGCCAGCCTCGCTTGCTATTTAACCCAAGCCTCTCCCCCCGCCCGTTTCCCTCCTGTTTTCCCTTTCTCTTCTTCTTCCTCTCTCTTTTTAGTTTTGGCCCTTTTTCACGAACATCCACCAAAATACCAAAATATCCTACGCGTCTACGATCCCCCCAAAAATAAATCTTAACAACCCAAAAGTAACTCTTTCATCCTAAATCAATCAACATGACTGGACGTAAGTTTTATCTTTCATATACCTCTTCTTAATATATACGAGCTTGCTCTTGGAGTATATCCTTTGTGATTCCTAGCTGCAGCTGGCTAACGTTTTTTTTTTCTTTTCGCGTCTACAGGTGGAAAAGGTGGAAAGGGTCTCGGAAAAGGTGGCGCCAAGCGTCACAGAAAGATTCTTCGTGACAACATCCAAGGTATCACCAAGCCTGCCATCCGTCGTCTCGCACGTCGTGGTGGTGTCAAGCGTATCTCCGCTATGATCTACGAAGAAACTCGTGGTGTCTTGAAGACCTTCCTCGAGGGTGTCATCCGCGATGCCGTCACATACACGTAAGTTACCCTTCACTCCATTGAAGCTTACCTTTTATATACACATGTATCTCTAACACGATTCATAATAGTGAGCACGCCAAGCGAAAGACCGTTACCTCCCTCGATGTCGTCTACGCCCTCAAGCGTCAAGGACGTACCCTCTACGGTTTCGGTGGTTAAACATCTCCAAATTATACTTTTTGGATTTGTGTTTTTTGTTTAATTCGAGAAGGAATATTTATTCGAAAGGCCCCTTTTTGCTCCAATCGAGTTTCTCGTGACTTCAATTCATGTTTTACGTCTTTCCTTTTGGGATGTAATATCATGATCAATTAAACGAACGAATAATATATACCCATCCATCCGCCTTTTCGCCTTCATCCATCCACAAGGAAAGACTCTATCGGGATTTGCGTTTCTGGTTTCTCTTCCTTCTCGGATTATCCTTTCTGTTCTGGTTTTCCTTTTTAATGCTCTTCTCTATGGTGTATTGCTATAGCTTTCTTCACCTTTGTCATGTTACTATAGGGCTGGTGGGCGTTTTTTTATCATATGAAGGGACACAATAGGTTATGATCACGAATAAAGCACTGCTTTGCCAGATAATATACGAAAACTACAATCTCCATAATTCGCTTCTTGTGAAACTAAAGTTGATTCGCAAGTGTGATGTCTATTTAAATATTCAGTGTACGCCAAATAAACATTCAATAGATGATTCTTCAAGGATTAAGTAGGTCGGTGGTATGAGATATCAATGTGCGACCGTCATGAGCTTTTCCATCGCTCCTTCGATGCCGTCCGTATTCACCAGCACATGAATGTGTTCGACGGTCCTGACGCTCTGTAAGGCAGCCCAATTCTTGAACCACAGTATATTTTCGGCGGGGAAACCTAAGTCTCTGACGAATATTTTATTCACATACTCAACGATTATCCTCCGTGATTCTGCTGTGATGTCGCCGGTGGCCGGGTCGGTGGCGATCTCTGCTTTAGTCCAGACGACGATGTGGACGATACTATGGTCTAATCCGTATGGCCAGTCGTTGAAGAGAATCTCTGTGTCTTCTGTAATTATTCGAATTGTCCTCTTGTTAGCTCTCTGCTCATACAAAATGTAGAAAAGAGAGTTTTTGTTTGCTAGCGTCTCCCTTTCTCTCTCTACTTCTGTGAAAGAAAGGTATACGGAAGAGGGAAAAAAAGTATAGCAGACCTTGATCCTCAAACGGAACCAAACTTCTCGGTTTGAGATTACCTTCCCAAAACAGCCGTCTGGTTAGAATATACTTTAGCACGCTGCCGTATTCTCTTCGCGTCTCCGCACCCCATTCCAGGTACCGTCGCAGATCACCAGGTCGGCGTTTGAGGTCCTCCAGGCGGTTTTCTGCTATGATCTGGTTGAGATCGGACCAGGAGTGTGGTTTGAAGAGGTGTTCGGGTGTGTCGAGGATTTCTTGGTCTTTGGCGGTAGGGATGTAGGCGTCGTTCTTGGGGAATGCTGTTGGAGCAGCGATTGGGATGGCGGAAACCGGAGCTTGCATTGTCATTTTGGAGAATATCTCTCTTTTTTTTTTTTTTTTTTTTTCTTTTTTTCTTTTCTTGAATTTCGATACACTGGAATATGCAATTGATATGTGATTCTTTTTTATCGGTGATTCGGATTAGCTCTGAGGGCAGCTTGCTCGATGGATTGTGAATTTAAGGGAGCTGAAGTAATAGTATCATTTTAGGCTACGCTGGATGGACCCTTTTTATACGGTAGCCTGTGCATGGTTTCATCGAAGTGTTCCACCTGAGGTTCGATGGCTATCTCGAGTGACGGCATTCGTGGCGGATAACTTTGAAGTCAAGCACGAGACAATCTCAGAGCTTAACTTTTACCGTTCTGCTTACGTAGCTTGAACACCATCAAGCCATCGATAATATAATATCGCCGGATGCAAATGTTTCTTTTCGGAGCTAGATGAACGAGGGGTCGATTGGATCCAATCGGCCCAACAAACAGGCAGACCAACCTGCCGCATCAACCCAGCTGCTAACTAACCAACTGGCTGGCTTGTGTCAAAAAGTTTTGAGAAACTCTTTTTTTGCAGGGTCTCAGGTACCCTCATTATCGTACCACCCTCGACTACTTAGTTACCACTACCGTCATCGTGGCATCTTTGCTCCCTTTTTCCAACCCTTCCTTTAGTTATCTATAGAGACATTCGCGCTGCTCTATCATCCTCCTTCCCCGACATCAGTACGGATTTTCTCGAGCTACTACGCTTTCACAATGGGCAAGGCCGAGAAGCAGGTCGCGTTGATTTCAACGCCGCTTCACGGATTATACATCCCCATGGGGCTATTGATAGTGGGAACCGCAATCACCAAGATTGAATGGGTTGGATATTCGATTGCTCTGGCGGTAGCCCTGGCAGGTTTCAAGGTCTTCCGTGGATGTAAGTATTTCTTTTCTACTCAACATCAATACAATGCTCGTAATTGGCAAGGACAATGAATGCTTATAACTCATCTCAACAGTCCCACGAAAGGTCCTCAAGCCAGACGTCTTCCAAGAATTCCAATTGAAAGAGAAAACTGAACTGAACCACAATACCGCCATGTAAACCCTCCTTATACCCAATAAAAAACCAAACCTTCGTGATAACTGATCTAACCTATCATCACCAGCTACCGCTTCGCCCTTCCCGGCGAGAACGACATCCTAGGCCTCCCTATCGGCCAGCACGTCTCCATCGCCGCCACAATCGACGGCAAAGAAATAGTGCGCTCCTACACCCCCATCTCCTCCGACCTAAACAAAGGCTACTTCGAACTCCTCATCAAATCATACCCCTCCGGCAACATCTCCAAATACATCGGAGAAATGAAACTCGGGCAACCGATCAAAGTGAAGGGACCCAAGGGAAACATGAAGTACAGCGCCAACATGTGCACACATTTCGGTATGATCGCCGGCGGGACAGGTATCACGCCCATGTTACAAATCATCAAGGCTATCCTGCGGAATCCGGACGATAAAACTGTGGTCGATCTCATCTTTGCGAATGTTAATGAGGATGATATCTTGTTGAGGGAGGATTTGGACGAGTTGGTCGAGGAGGAGAAGGAGAGGTTTAGGGTGCACTATGTTTTGAATAATCCGCCAGAAGGGTGGACTGGTGGTGTTGGGTTTGTGACGGCTGATATGATCAAGGTGAGATTCATTTACATACTCGCATTTGCTCTGGTGAATTATATGATATTTTGAGGAAAAGGCGAGGTCGCTAATTGGTGTTATGTTGTTATAGGCATGGTGTCCTGCTCCTGCGAAGGATGTCAAGATTCTGATCTGTGGTCCACCGCCCATGGTTTCGGCAATGAAGACGCACTGCAAGGCTTTAGGATACGAGCCGGCGAAACCAGTCAGCAAGTTGGAGCACCAGGTCTTCTGCTTCTAAAGCGAGCTCTTCTATATTATCATCTAGAAGCCGTGAAGTGTCAAAATTCCTGAGGAGTAAGAAGAGGGGTAGGATATTAGGGGCTTGGAGAACCAACTAGAAGCATTTACTAGAGACGACGAACTTTTTCATTTCTTCTATGATACCATATAACGAACTAGTAAATAGTTTAGAACTTCTTAATAGAAACTTCTACCGTGCCCCTTTTGGATCTATACTTTCTAGAAGCTGTATTTCAAGGCGCATTTGGTTGGAAACAAGGTGGAAAGGGTCTTGCTAGAACGCTCCATCAATCTTGGGAGGGCTATATAAAGAACACCAAAGGCCTACTTTCTCCTTCCCCAGACTTAATCCTCTAAAAAACCCACACTCTTTTCTTAGATTTATGGCTACATGAATACCAAGATCTGCATATATATGCAGAGGAATTTGCAAAGGTCATATCTAACAACATTTATCATCCTCCATCTCATGACGCAAAGTTTAATATATATAATACATCACATACGCACCATAGAATATGAACAAAGATTCGGATCCAAGACATGAAGTTCTAGCCTTCTACATAACGTGTAGACTGTCTCTCAAAATCTATGCAAACTTGGGCTGTAGTAGCAATATACACTTCGGCAGATCCCAAATTTATGACTAATATATATATATTCACACTATATTCCTAGCTTTTATAGACATGTTTATCATCGTAAGGCTTGGACCTAAATTTTATGTTTACAACAGAAAATCTATATCGACATTAAATGGCCCAACTTGGTAAAAGACAAATATAGGAACACTAAGTATGATGTCTGGCCAATAAGATGTAGTTATAATATATAAAGCGAACAGCGCAAGATGAATTGCAATGAATACACATAGAGTATTTAAATATATATTCCGGAACATCTGAGACTGAACACATATGTCCAAGAGACCACATTCACACTCTAACATTAATAATTCTATATTATACCTAAGATGCATTCAAAATCGGGTATACAGTCTACCGTCGTTCACACAGCGTATTATCAATAACATGTGCGAAATTTGCTAATACTCTCGAAATCCCCCGCAACCTATGACGGAATAATATTATACTATTTCGGCTTCGACTATACCAGCCATTACGAGAGGTAGTTAGAGCGCTCGCGCATTCGAAAGGACATGTGCATCAGAATTTCGACGAGGATCACACCATCTGATATACGATAAACCCACAAGGGAAGGAACGAAAAATTCATGAATTATATATAAGACTTTACACCGAAAACATAAGCTCAGTATATATGTTAATAAGATCGGAGGCTCCAACCGATGAAATGACAAGACTTCGATACTCGTCTTCATGATTCGACTAACTATAATCATACTTGTTGAATGATGAGATTATAGATAACGGGGGATTGGATTGAGTTGCGGGATCTCATCATTCAAAAATACTACAATTTATATAATTTATATGCATGAAAAGTCTTTTGATATGAGATAAACATCCCTAAGGATCCGGAAGTAGGAGGATATCGGAATATACTTGTACAGAAAGTCAAGAGCAAAGCGTTGCCGCTAATTTGTAAATTTCGGAATATACTTCTATTGCCAAAAGTACATGGAATACATATTATCAGATCTACAGTGGAGAACTCGAACTCATAAATCCATACGACTGGATCAATCGATGACCACGACGACACTCAAGAACTGGTCCGATGGTTACGAAGCCTCGCAGAGAAATATGAACGCAAAAAAACAAGATTAAAGTATCGATCAATGATGTCACTAATTAAATATATTGTCAATTATTGTCATCTCCTAAAATAAAAACCTCAAAGCTATGGATGTGTATCCCCAAGGTTACCAGCTAACAAACGACCTCCCCGACAAATGTGAGGTTTGCAAAATGCTTTAACACCATTAATTATTTAAGTATTAAGCAATCATCCATCTCACGTCGACCTAGTAGCTGACGATCCGTGGTTTTGAAATTATCGTTAATATATAAATATTATCTGCTGTACATGGATATGGTTGCAGAGTACACCGTAATATCACTCAAGACTAGTCTTTCCTTAAGCCGATACACGAATATGAAGAAGATATGGATATGAGAACAACTTACAGCAATAACGTTGTAGAGCACGTTCATGCAAGATTCTCAATACAATTAGCTACCGACTCTTGCAAAATCACATCTGATGAAGAAAATACAATCTATTCAATATAAACGAACGCGGGCTGAAAACGAGATCATTACATAAATAGGATATCGAAAAGATTTTATCGAATATCGCAACCTTGGAAGGTCATGAGAGTTTTCAGCTACTTAACATATGTGCATGCAATTGTGTGCTGAGTAGCCAGCGCCCGGTATTGGATGCTTGTTGTATGTGCGAATTCGAATTGGGGAATTATGGTGATTATCCGCGCCATATGAAGGCAGGCTGGAAACGAGACCACGTTACATATTATTTTTATGCCAGTACCAGATCAACGTCTTTCAAAAAGGGCAATTATGAGGTTGGCAGTCAGAAGCTGAGGGAACGAACCTTCAGGTTATGCTCAACGGTGCCCAAAGCTGTGTACTTGGTCAATTTTCCTCCAGAACCCTCTGATAAAAGAAAATCATATCCGCAACACGTTAACACCAACAGTACTATCAGAATTGGTAGCATCGAACGCGATGTTAGGGAAACCTTTCTGATCGCATATAACTAATATCGGGGTATGAGAGCTCTATGGATAATCTTAAAGTGGCTATAATAGTGGTTGATACTACGAGGCTACATGTACACCTACCCTTTTTAAAAAAATCTATCTTTAGTTTTATTGGTACTGAACCCGGGGGAATTTTGTTAGATATATGTTCTAGATATCAAAGCGCAGGGATATGTCAAACCATATGGAGGCCGGACTCCTCAGGATGTCTAGAAAAAGAATCCAAGAAGAGAAAGAACTGAGGATATGTCATTAGCTAATAAATTCATAAAAAGAGTACACAACAAGATATGATGATATATATTAAATTCGACAGAGTGCATAGCGCCGAGATCAAATACCTTACAGTTACACGCCTGGTCTCGAGGCTAACAGTTACAATACATGCTCAAATACTCTAAGTTACTTGATCTATATTCTTCATTCAAGCTATTACCATCTGGTTAAAGTAGACGTGTCATCTTAGGGATCACAACAAAAGGTTCCATCGATGGGATGATGAAATTGTATGGAGGCCCGAAATCACCCATTCATCCGGCTTTGCGAATATTAATTACCATTCCCAAGGATTCTTTGGTGGACAAATGTCGCAAAGGCCATATTTTACCATTATTTTATCTCACTAGCCACATTATTATTTATAACTTCTACCCATATTTACCCTAATAATCTATAGAATGAGTAGCTAAGATGTATGTGAGGCAACGCTGCCCTTGTATAACAATGCAAAGACCATCATGTAATCTACATGGACCAGAAGAATTCAAAACCTATATCACACAATGTCTGGGAGATTTGAAGTTTCAAAGGGATAGTCTCATGGGTTGGCACAGAAAGGTTGGAAACAAAAGAAACAAAAAAAAAAGCGGGGGAAGAATAGCTTTTAATTTAGTGAGTTTGTTTAGATACTCATGAGCAGTTTTAGGTCAAGAATCTCAGCGAAGATTTATGAGAAAAGAAATGTTTTTATGGAGCTAGCTGTACCTAGGTATCTCATGAAAATCCACGACTATTCTTATCACAATATTCCCAATTCTTCTCGGTGCATTTTCGCTTAAGCTGCCTGTCGCTGAGTTGTTTGACGTGCATTTTCCCTCGTTGGCCCCGGTTGAATCGTTGGCCCCCAGTTGAACTTGATCTGTGAATGTTGGCTCCTTTTTCTAACCTTTGCATTCTAGCCCAACAGAATGAAAAAGTGAGCGAGTAATGAAGTAAATGGTCTGGCAGGTGTCTTGGATTGTCGGCGGCATGTGTTCGGGAACAGAGTGAGTACATATCATCGGGTCGGGCAAGTCTCGTGGTTTGATCCCTCATCCCCATTCCCCCATCGTTTCTCGCATCCGACAAAGTAAAAAAGTAAAACCGACCGCCTTCCGGAATGAATAAGCTTCTGAATACCAGAATTATTAGTATACGTTCTGGTTATTACTGGAGCCGAAGAAGCTTTTTTTTTTTTTCTAGTAACGTAACTTAAGTAAAATAATTTTCTTCATGTCCGCCAGTCTATCATGCAGAAGACCTCGGTAACTAAATGCACCCCACCGCCCACCGCACCTGCACGAAATTTTTCTTTTTCGTTTGACTTTTGTCGCAGTTGGGCAGCTGGTTTATTCGGTTCCTGAACAGATGATGCTGTTTATAACAATAATATAATCATTCACCACCACCACCACCACCACCACCGCTCTCGCTCCGATTGATACTAGTCAGTATAGTTTACTCTCGCCGTCGCCGTAGCTACCTACTCCTATAACCCATCATGGCCAGTAATTGCCACTGTTACTCTTCCTAACGACGATATACCCCGCCATCGACCACACTAGCCCGGCCACCCACCCACTCACACAAAAATTTCGGCCATCCACATACTACACCCCGCCCTTCCGGTCCACCCCGTCGGTCAGTCAGCCAGCCAGCCAGTCACAACCACAAATATTAAAAACAAGCAACCCTCCAAGACAATCTAATAAAGGAGACGAAGAGAAAAAAAGAGAGAAGTAGAACACAACAATGTTCTACTACCTCACGATAATCATGGCCGTCTACGCCCTCCTCACGCTCCTCCTCGCCCTCGTCGGCACGGTTTCCAAACTCGCCCGTTTCGGCGCACGCATCATGGTCGCATACATTATCCTGGTGTTTTGCGCGTTATACGGTGTCGTGGCGTCCGTTATACTCACGGTGATCGGGAAGAAGGGGATAGCGCAATGGACTGTTGCGCGGGCATTCCGGAATACGATGTGTCCTGCTATAGGGGTTGAATTTGAGGTCGAGAACGAGGATGGGATGTGGAGCGATAGACCGGTGGTGTTTGTGGGGAATCACCAGTCGTATGTCTTCCCTCTTTCTTTTCCATTGGTTAGAATACGGTAGGTTACAAGGGATGAGAGGCAGTAAGGCTAATGTTGGGATTTTGGTGTATAGTGAATTGGATATTCTAGTTTTGGGAAGGGTAGGTTTTATCATTGTACGATGATTTGCTGAGAAGATGGAGGCTGACGATATTGTTTGGTTTTAGATATTCCCCAAATACTGCAGCGTGAGCGCAAAGAAGAGTCTCAAGCACATGCCGTTCCTCGGATGGTTCAGTACGTTGTATCCTACCAAATTCATTCGACCTCTCGCCACTCCCACATATTAATAATTATATTTTAATTTAATTATATAGTGGCATTAAGCGGCACGGTATTCATCGATCGAGCCAACCGCCAAAGCGCCCTAATAGCCTTCGACGGTGCCGTAAAAGACATGAAGGAACGTCGCCAATCGGTCTGGATATTCCCCGAGGGAACGAGATCCTACGCCACATCACCGATGATGCTACCGTTCAAAAAGGGCGCTTTTCATCTAGCCGTTCAGGCGCAAGTTCCCATCGTCCCCGTTGTGATTCAGAATTACAGCCACGTGTTCAACATCAAGGCTTTGAGTTTTGAGAGCGGTGTTATCAAGGTGAAGGTGCTACCGAAGATTGAGACGAAGGGGATGACGGGTGCCAAAGCGGAGATTGATGAGATGGTTGAGAGGGTGAGGAAACAGATGGGAGAGGAGTTGGAGGCTATGGGGATGGGGGATACCAAGAAGAGGAATTGACACGGATATAGAGGAAATGATGGAGTGGACGTTGGCGGGGCCGGTTCGCAGTATGGATCGGTGGAATGCATGGATTATAGACACCCTTTGCTATAAATCCATGCCTTCGTTTTTACCTTCTTTTTTTCTTTTTTTTTTTTCCCTTTTGAGCTTCATTTCTTGTATTACAGTTGCAGCCGTAGAGCAATCCCTTTTTTATTTCCTTTGTTACACGATTGATTTAATATCCTTTTTATATATATCGTATACATCTCGGGCGAATATTCTCTTTTTTTTTTTTTTCATTTCATCTGATTTCCTTCCTTTTCGATCGGTTCGTGTTGGTAAGAAATACCACTTTTGGAAACGCCTCGGCGAATTACTTCGACTTCACTCGATTCCTTCATCAGCTGCAGCTGGAATTGAAATGCCTCTGATAAGATGGCTGCTCAACGTAGACCCTCTGTGGAATACACTTGACGAAGTACCCTATCCTATCCACCATACTAACTCATAATATAGTATATATCCCGAGCCACTTCGCTAACTGACGTTGTATATAAAAAGTTCACGCAAACTCTAAACTGCCTCCCACCTGCCACCCACCAAAACATCCTCAATTACCTCCGGCCAGCGGATCGGAAACTCGCCCTAGCATCCCAATTACTCCAACACCTCATCGTCTCGAAATACCGCAAGATTCCCTTCCGCAATGTCACCATTGCGAAGAACTTTGGCGGTATCCGCGGCGGTAGACCCGTTTTCCTCGGCCATAGAGCCGCTAGTATACAAGGGCTGGAATATAATGTGTCACATCACGGTACTGTCGTTGCTATAACTTCACGGCTGGAGGCTCCGGTTGAAAGTGATGGGAAAGAAGATGGAGGAGGGGGGATTGGAGTTGATGTGTTACAGTATGAGAAACGGCCGGGGTATGTTGATGGGAATTTGGGGGCGGTGATGGAGTGGGTTGATGGGTTTGAGGTTGGGGAGGTGTTTACTAAGGGTGAGATGAACGGGGCGAGGGGTGCTGCTGCTAGAGGGATGGAGGAGGAAGGGATGATGAGGGAGGTTGTGAAGGCGGTGCATTTGAATTGGACTTTGAAGGAAGCGTATGTGAAGGCTGTTGGGACTGGGTTGGTAACCGATCTCACGGCTGTTGATTTTGAAGTGGATGGGGTGTGTGAGGTTGTTGATAGAGGGGAGAGGAGGAGAGGGGTGAGGGTTTGGCTGGGGAAGGGAGCGGGGAGGAGGAGAGGGGATGAGTGGTATTTCGAGGTTGAACTGGTGCGGGTGGGGGAAGGGGTGGAGGGGAGTTATTGCGTGGCGATGGCGGCCAAGGCGGAGGGATTGGGGGAGGAGGATAAGAATGGGGGTTGGCAGTGGTTGGATTATGAGACGGATGTGGTCCCATTCATCAAGTCTTGATATAATTGATACGTATTCAGGGTTATGAAAAAAATATATTGTAGTAGAACCGGGATGAAATATTCATCGGTCGTGGCTAAATTATGGTTATTATTAATTAAATACTAAAGTACTTATTTAATGTAGTCCCTTGCTTGTTGTACGACTTACCTTACTCCTCGGGAAGTCAGCTATGGGTAGGGATTGAAATAATCAATCAAATCTCTGTCAAAGGAAGAGATCGGGATCTTTAGCTTAAGCTTAATCTAGACGCATGCACATGTTCGATATATTTATCTTCGATTTCATAGCTCAGTCCTGTGATGTCATGTGATCTGAAAGTGTTGGATACGATTCGGTCTTTTTGAATGAATGTGAAATGATGCGCTATGACGACATGGAAACGCCCGCGACGCAGCACAAACCGCGCCAGAATTTGGCACGGCGATGTCATCTGCATTTTGCTTGGTTTTGAGAAACAGAAAGAGATAGCTTGGAGCTTGCCTCTCTAGTGAAAGAACCATCTCATCATCACCACCATCACCCTCGTTGATAATTAAGTATTCAGTCACCGCTTCTTAATTTTAAACCTGGCAAGTCTATCTTAAAACATTAGCTAAGCTTAGTAAAGAGCTCAGCTTGGAATTTTTCCATATCGATATCATTCAACCTCTATTCTGTACGCTATTTTTTGAAGCCATCCAAACGACTTCTTGAATAACTGTAAAAATGCGTCTGCAAACCTCCCTACTCCTCCTCGCGACGGCCCCTATGGTCACAGCCAATACGGCACAAGAAGCCTTCGATGAGCGGTATGAGCAGATGAAAGCCTTCATCAGCGAGCTGGTCTCTGGCAAGCCTCCAAGTTTCACAGAGTCCGTTTACTCTCGTCTGAACTCTCTATACACCCAGCCTACCATCATCGCTCAAGCTACAGACGCTGCCGCCAATGCGTACAGCTCCCTCACCAGCGTGGCTGGCGCCATGATGACCCCGCCGCCAGCGATTGAGAGCTACCTCCTCGTTGCCAGCTCACAGGTAAGTCCCAGCATCCCAAGCCTAACATCATATCAAAAGTCCAATACTAAAGTAGCTTAACAGATCGCAGCAGCCGTGTCGGAAGCTTCCGTCGCAGTGTACGGTTCAGAAACCGGCACCGTCGAATCTGCAACCTCCAAGATTGCTGAAAAATATTCCCAAGCAGCTGAACAAGTATCCGCAGCTGTCTATGGCAAGGAGCTTACACCAGCAGAGAAGGTTCAGCTGCAAGTCCAGGACGCTCTCTCCACAGCTAAATCCCAGATCAGCATCGCAATCTACGGTACACCCAAGGGAACCTTCCAGAAGGTTACCGAAACAGTCGGTGAAACCGTCAGCCAAGCTACAGACTATGTCGCCAAACGGGCCTCTGAAGCCGGCGACGCTGTCAAGGAAGGATATTCGGCTGCAGGTGAAGCCGCCAAGGAGGGCTACTCTTCTGCCAGTAGCTATGTTGACGATTCGGCATCGTCGGCATCATCTATTGCGTCCTCTTTGAGCTCTCGGATCAGCGATTCCGTGTCGGTGACGTTCTACGGGAAGGAAAAAACCTATGCGGAGTCGGCGCAGGCTCGACTCGAAAAGGCCTTGGAGTCGGCAAAAGTGCAGCTCAGCGAGATATTTATCGGCACGGAATTGAGCTTTGGCGAGAAGGTGTCCATCACGCTGGCTGAGGCGTACGCCCAGGCGACGGATTACGTTGCCGATTCACTGTCGACGGCGTCCTCTGTTATTGGCGAGAATGCGGCGGCGGCTACCTCTGCTGCTGGATCGATCGCCTCTGAGGCTAGTAAGAGCGTGGAGAGTGTTGTTAGCATGGCTAGCGAGAGCGCATCGAGTGTTATTAGTGGGAGTTCGACACCGATTGCGAGTTCGGTAGCGAGCGCCGCTTCCAGTGCCACGGAAAAGGTGAAGAGTGCAGCACAGAAAATTCGGGATGAGCTTTAGGGACCATCTGGAGCTCTAGAGAGTGAGCTGTTATCCATTGTCGGTGGGATTATCTTTCTTTCCTTTGTTCTCAATTGAAAAGCACGCTCCCTTCTCTTTTTAAACCTGCACTTTCTCGTTTGATAGGTTTGATTGAGGATGTTGATTACTGTTACGTTTATCTCTTTTATACTTTATAAAGATTGTAAGCAACAGCGCAAGTACTTGACTTTTTAACTAGCATTGCGTTCACAATCGTCCCCTTGTTCGAGATTATTACCTGCTCCTAATTAAACATAAAAATAGGTCCTTAGATATTATCATTTTTATTATCAGTTGTCGTGGTCCCACGAGATGTAAAAATCTGGTATCAGACTATGCACGAGGCACATGATTAAAAGATTCTTCTTCTTTTTCTTCTCCACATAAATTGAAGCTTCGAAGCGAAGCATGTCATCGCTTCTCGCCTGGAATTTAAATTGAAATAATAAACTTGCTTCAAGTTTAAATTGGCCCCTCCTGGGAGAAGAGAGGAGGGTATAGAGTTTTTTCTTGGTTGGATGGTTTGACAGGTTTCAGAGAGGGCCGGATGTGGCAATTCCGACTGGTTGCGAGGAATGTTACTGGTAGAGTGAGTATGTGCACTGGTGTGCGAGGCAGGGGGGAACGGGACCAAGTAGTAGCTAAGTAAGGGATATAGGTAGGCAGGAATACCAGATGCGTTTGCAGGATGG
Organism: Dactylellina drechsleri; assembly: GCA_036971345.1. Taxonomy (NCBI): domain Eukaryota; kingdom Fungi; phylum Ascomycota; class Orbiliomycetes; order Orbiliales; family Orbiliaceae; genus Dactylellina; species Dactylellina drechsleri. The sequence continues at coordinate 288,561 of JAJTUB010000009.1, forward strand.
GGTACACCGATCTTGCTTTAAATCCGCAGGTACATTACAAGTTACAAACAGTACATGAGATCGAAATGGACAGGACATGTCGTCTACAGTCATCGGACTGGGAAAAGAGAAAACTTGTTTACATGGTGGAGATGTGAAGGTGTGTCTGTCTGGTTGTTTCCATGACTTCGGGCGGGTGTTGTTGGCAGCTGGTGCGTTGTTTACTGTTGTCCTCGTCGTTGTTGTTATGTGGTGGTGGGCGCTGTCAGCAGGCAGTCGCTTATCGAGCAGGGGCAGAGCTAAGCAAATTAGCTGCTTGCTCTTGCTGAGCTGGCCAAACAATGGCATATGGTTGTAGCATTATACGGGTTACCAGTATAGTACAGTACAGCCATAGTAAAGTATGTAGGATGTAGGCGTAGAGGGCTCTTCGGTTGGGTTGCTGAACAATGCCGGTGCTCGTCTGCTTTCGTTCGTTTTGAGCTGGCCGGGTTTGCTGGTCGGTGTGCTGGTAACCTGCCTGCCCACCCACTCTTCTCGTTTTGTTTGGTCGTCCCAACCAGCCTGCCGACCTCATCTTCATCTTTCATCGTCATCTCTTCTTCTTCTTCCTCTTCTTCCCTCACCCTTCTTCCTTTTCGTCCTGCCCAGTCGTCGTCGCCACTCCAACACTTCAACACCGACACTGCGACGACGGCATCTTTGATCCGGACGACGATCATTCGACGACAATATCCAACAACCAGGTATCGTATTCCCTCTCGTGCTTTCGCCTTCCCTTCCGACTTTTACGACGACTCTGCTTTTTTCGGTTTGGTTTTCGGCCTCTTCTTTTTTACCGCCCAGCCAAATCTGCAACGACACATCACCGCTTCCCGCCCGAACTAAAAGACACCCGACGACATCACCTAACCTAGCCGACTGGACGACCGACGAAAACTCTTGCTTTCTCCGGCAAGCTGCTCTCATCGTCTCTGCGACATCGAAGAAGAGCTTCCCATCTGAATCTCTCTCATCTCTCTACCTCTTTTTTCTCGCCGCGAAACGAGAGATATGACCTGGCGAGAGGTTTGAGCGACACATGTACAATACTGAAATTCAATCATCTTCCTTTTACCTTTCAGTATCTAGCTCAATTTCGCCTCCTTTTTCGGAGTCGCTCCTCCTTCTTGATATTTGCCCTCCAACGTCGAAAAAATTTTCTCAAGATATATCAAAAACAGGCCAGAACATCAGCTACCGGATAGCTCTGGCGCCTCTCCCTCTCTTTCTCTTTTCGCTTAGAGCTTGAAGCTTTTTTCCCTCTCCACTCTCTTTCGAGCTAGTCGATTCCCGGACCTCTGTGGCGCTTGGCAACGACGGATAGGAGAAGGGGAAACAGCAACCAATTTCATCCAAACATTAAATAACTATAGTATTTCTCCATCGAAGGAGGGAAGAGCCTTCTAGAGACTCCCGTGCTGCCACCGTGATATTCTTGCTCTCTCGAATTCCGACGACTCTCTCTTTTCAAAATAATCCCGTACCTTTTCGCTTCCTTTTTTAACGATTGACCTCTCTCTCCTTCCTACCTGACCCCCACCCCTTATCCAGTCGCAAACATGGCGGACGTGGAGATGGCATCATCCCCACGCAAACCGGACTGGCTCAACCAGGATGAGGAGGTCGAATGGTATAAGAGCCAGTACGCAAATATGGAGCAAGAGCTTATCGAGTTCCAGGGATTTTCTAGGGAACTTGAAAAGGAGCTGGAGAAGGAATTGGAGATGCAGGAGAAGGTGCAGGAGGATCTCAAGAAGAAGAACGAGGGGCTAAAGTACGAGGTGGATGAGTGGAAGGTAAAGACCACACTCTTTCCGATCACGATTTAGAATTCTATTTTTTGATCGAGCGGGTCGTGTGCATTTATCATACTTTATCGACCCGTTGCTAACTCGGTGATTCGATCTATTTCTAGACCAAGTTTAAAAATGCAAAGGAGGAAGCCAACCAAGCCCAAACTCACCTGCAAAAAGAAATCACGGAACTCCGCGAAAAATTCAGAACTTCCCAAATCAAGATACGAGAGATGGAGGTTTCAAACGACGATTTCGAGCGAAACGAACGAATTGTCAAATCCTCGCTAGACGATTTGGAGTCAAAGTACAACATGGCGATCGAGCGTAATGCGATGAACGAATCCGAAATCCAAACTTTGGAACAAGAGAGGGAGGATCTCAGAATCGAACTTCAGCGAATCAAGGACGAGCTGGCGGAACTCAAGGTGGAAGCTGAAATATCGCAGGAGAAATACCTCATGGCAAAACAGGGCACTGCGAACCCCCGATTTCAATCGCCTATGCCAGAAGTACCAACGACTCCCACCTCGATATCGCCCACGCCCAGGAGATCAAGAGGGACTCCAAATGGCGACTTCTCATCTCCCACACCTCCTTCGCCACCTATTTCAGAAACTTCTACATCATCTTCTAGAATACCCACACCTCACGATCAACTTATGACACCGAGACCTTCACATTACAAGGGTATTCCAAAGAAGACGCCATCCGTTGCCAACCTTACCAGCGCCCAGCAAAGGAGACTCACCGGCAACGTCACAAATTCGAATATTCCTGTCGCAAACTCGAAATCACTCACCCAAATCCGTGGTCTGATAGGGCAGATGCAACGTTTGGAGAAGCGGGTGCAAACTGCGAGGTCTAAGATGCCGCCGCCAGCTCAAAGAACCCCACCTAGAGGAAGCTCTCCCCACATTGGCGCACCCGGATACGCCCCTCCCTTAAGCGTAACGATGAGGCGAGTGAAACGACCTTCATCGACAACTTCCTCACTTACCTCAGCTTCCGTAGACGATAGGTTCAACAGCGTGGGGCGAAGTTTTGCTGGACAAATGGCGGAAACGATGAATGGAAATGGAACCCCTTCGTCGAGGCCATCCTCGCGGACCTCTTCTCGATTATCCTTTTCTACCGCCGGTCAGAGCATCAGCCGACCATCGTCAAGAGCGAGCACAAGCGGTGCCTCGCATATCCCCATCCCCGCCGTTCCCGACTACACGCAAACAACGCCGAAACCTTCCTCGAAACCTCGATCATCAATTGGAGGGCTTAATGATGATATTTTTGCGACACCAAGGAGAGGTCTATCAAGAGCCGAGTCCGGAACTGTTAGGGCAGTTTCAGGGACGCCTGTGGCAAATGGCAGTGCTATTCCTAGAAGGAAGAGCATGCAGACGGTCCACGGTGGGGCCGGGAGTATGGCTGGAAGTAATAGGAGAATTAGTAGCGGTGTCATTGACGACTCGGATAAGATGATGCCGCCGCCGCCGCCAATGCCTCCTATTCTAAGAAGAAAGAAGCTGAATGGCGTCAGAGAGGCCTAGAGTGTCTTGTCCAGATTTTCTCGTCGCAAATTTTCTCATTATCGCCGCCTTTCTTCTGACAGACGCAACTACCCGCAAGACTCCCCACCTCGCCCATGGCCACGTCGCGCTAGCAAACTATAACTCATCCATCTGGCACCGACCGGCAACAGGTAAAGAGAGGTTTCGTTTTAAAATATAACTAAAAAACACTGAAAAAGAGAGGGAATTGCGAGGGGCATCGGTGTGCCTCGTGCTAATGTCGTCAACGATAGTAATGACACTCGATCCGATCCTCAAGAAAATTCTAATAAACGGTCAGCTGCGACGTAATTTGCTACCACTTTCAAGCGGTTGATTCCTTGTTGCTTTGTGTTCGCCACGCTTTCATGTATCACTTCACTGGCGTTTCTATACACCACCTGTTGGCTTTTTTTTTTTTTTTTTCTTTCTTTGGTCAGCTTTCGCGACAGGATAGAGAAATACTATTTTTTGCAGGTCGTCTAAATTTTTTCCCAGATAGTTGCTCTTTTTACCCACAAGTTTCTTGTATGTACTAACGACGTCCCTTCCACGAGAGCCATTTTTTATACCTCTTAAAACAGATAAACTTGTCCCCCTTGGCCCATTTACCCCGATACACCATGTTGGTCTTCTTTTTTTGGCTTTTTGTCTTATCTTTCTTAATGCGTAACAGCTTGGTGGTTTGATGGAGTTTTTGGGAGACAGGTTTGGATGGATTCAGCTTTTATATCACACTTTTGCCCTTCTATATGGGCTCTTTTTTTCTTGGAATTTCTTTCTTCTTGGGGGTTTGAATTTTGGATCTTTTGGTAAAGATGGATGTACGGTTCCTGGCTCTCTCTTGTTTGATATATTGATACCTATACCGCCTGGATACCTATATTATTAAATTCAGAGAACTTCTAGGTGAGAATTTCTCCTATGCCGGATTTCTCATGTACTTTTAGACATTTCATCTTTCGGAACTCTCTTCTCTTTGCGCCTTCTCATAGGTGCATGCTTTTTTTATTATTCGAATTTTTCACAATGGTGAACGGTCGTTTCATTTTTATATTTCTAGGTCTACCTATGTTTTCCCTTCCGTTCTAGAGGATTTTGATAACATGTTACCGATATCGATTTATATAATACTATATAGGAAGTATCGTCCTTCGAAATTAATCTACATTTTAAACCTAGGTATCAAATATTCTCAGCTTCCTTAAATATCTTGTGTTAACCTAGCCGAGCGTAGTTTCTTATCTGCATGCCAGAACAGCTGTAGGTACCATGGACTGGGGAAGTCAAGATCCGGTGATACCCGCTAGCCAGCCCACCGAAATCCCATTCCAAAAATGAAATGGGACATTGAGATCGCCTCGGCTGCGAGGCCGCGACCCGAGCTGCTGCTTCCTGCAAGCAAGGGTCGAGTGGACGGACGTGCAGCGCTCATGCTACTTTAAGTAATAAGCACCCGGCCGTTCGTTTACTGATTGCTAATCACCAGACCACAGAACCCAACCTTCTAAGATTTCAAGCAGGATTCACGCGGGCAGATCTTACATTTTTTTTTTTTTTCTTCCCTTCATCTTCAACATTCCTTTCTTTCTTTCCTAAATTTTTTTTTTCTTTATCAGAAAGTTAAAGGGAGTTCGAGAGAGAGTCGCGTGGAGAGTGCATGGTAGCCGGTTGTTGCGGTTCAACATCGTCGCTCACTTTCCAACAAACGCCGCAACAAATCAACGCAACTCTTCATATTGTTGTAGTGATCTTGTGATTCGGATTCACGAACTTGGAGCTACTTCCGTCGCTGCTGTCAGTATTAGAATTACAGCGATCATAGTATAATAAAGGGACCAGTAGTTTGTGTAGGCATCAAAGATATCAATAATGGGCCAAGTCGCATCCGCCTTCTCCCGCTCTCACCCACGAGACGAAGAAGAAGACATCATCGACGACGACGCCGAATCCACTCCTCTCATCTCTAACCGCCCCAAATCTCGCAAAACCTCAATACCCTCAATTCTCACCATCATCCTAATCCCCACCCTCGCTCTCTTCTTCATCTACTTTATAATCACCCAACTCACCTCCCCCTCCCACTCACACCACAGCAAACTACAAGACCATCTCATTAAAGCATCACACGGAGCGGTAGCCTCAGATCTCGACATCTGCTCTGAGATCGGTGTCTCCATCCTCCGCGACAAGAATGGCACGGCGGTAGATGCCGCCATCGCCACCGCGTTCTGCATCGGTGTCGTGGTACTCTGGTCCGCTGGGATCGGTGGCGGCGGGTTCATGGTCATCCGACACCCTAATGGGACTTCTAAGAGTGTGAACTTTCGGGAGATGGCACCTGGTGCGGCTTATAGGGATATGTTTACCCATGATCCCATGTTGGCGCAGAGGGGCGGGTTGGCGGTGGGGATTCCCGGTGAGGTTATGGGGTACTGGCGCGCGTGGGAGATGTATGGCCGTGTCGAGTGGAGGGAGTTGGTGGAGCCTGCTATCAGGCTCGCGGAGGGGGGTGTGAGGGTGCCCCCGTTTTTGAAGAAGGTTATGGAGATCGAGAGGAAGTGGCTTGTGGAGGAGGCGGATCGGGAGGGGTTTGGGTTTTTGTTTGGGGAGGATGGGGATCTCTTGAGGGAGGGGGATGTGATGCATCGTCCCGCGTTGGGGAAGACGTTGAGGATGGTTGCGGAGAAGGGGCCGAAGGGGTTTTATGAGGGGAAAGTGGCGAGGGATTTGGCAAAGTTTGTGCAGAGGAAGGGTGGGATTTTGACGGCGGAGGATATGGGGAGGTATGATGTTGCCGTGGAGGATACGCTGAAGGTTTGGGCTTTCGGACAGGAGATTTTGACATGTCCGCCGCCGTGCAGGTATGTGGTATATACCCTATTTGCACTTCAAATCGGGTTATTGTCCTTTTACAATCGATTTTCCATGGAGTATATTTCTGTTTATCTGTTGTGGGATATCGATGGTATCTCGAAGATGCCATGGTGGGAACCATTTGACAACAGCTCTCTTCATAGTGTTTGAAGCTACAGCCGAATTGGTGCTATAGCTATAGCTTCCGCGTATAGCTCTGGGAGTGCAAGTTGGCGGCTCTAGACTATTGCTACTTGGAAATCAGCCACATCCAATTTTTAATAGCATCTGGGTGGCCCATCACCAACATGTTGCATTTTGGAAAGAGACAACATGTGGGTACACAGCTGCTTCCCATCGATCAGCTGGTCTCGAGGCAATCTGTGTGACATATGGGATGTCTGGATCAATCCGTATCACTCAACGAGACGTCGCTGTGGCACAGATACCCCGAGGTAGATCCGTAGCCCTCGTTAACAACAACTTCGGCTTGGTACAGGACGCGGGTTGTGTCTCGGGAAGCTGATACACTTTGTCCGGGAAGTCTCTGAATAGGATACCTTGTATTGGCACAGAGGTATCCACGAGCGAGATGTCATGGCGCAGGCATTTCCAGTCTAAAACAATGGGGTCATATCGGTATACCCCGATTCATTGTGGTATATCGAGATCTAGCTTACCCTTTGACATTTGACACGGAATATTGTCTAAAAAGAACACAATAACCGCTCGCAATTCTAATTTTGGTTTCTTATTTGTCTATTTCTCAAATGAGAAGCATACTTGAGCTCTATACTACATGGTGCTTGGACTTGGAGCTTAGACCTCCCGAATACTACCAGGTTACGCTTTGGCATTTGATGACAATCTCGAAACGTGCACCAGAATATTTATATTGCTCTATTGTGGAACTAGAGCTAACCATGCATCCAAATTAATACAGTGGGCCCGTTCTCATCGAAGGTTTGAACATCGCGGAAGGATTGGACATGTCAAATGATGAATCCGGATTGGTCACCCATCGAATTATTGAGTAAGTCACTGCTCCGATGGACCCACTATCGTCTAGGGGGTTCTCGGACTTTGTTTCGGGGTAGCTAGGATGGCGTAAATAAATTTCCGCACGATTGCTATACATAACCTTTGAACCGCAGAAAGCCGATGACGTTTGGCGTTTCAGGAACCCCCCTTCCCCCTCAGCTCGAGAACTCGAAGATGTGGATCAAAGGTTACTAATACGGTATATTATGTGACGGAAACAGGACAATGAAATGGCTCTCGGCCGGTCGAACTGAACTCGGCGACCCGCGGGACGCAAATGTCTCCAACATTGCCCGTGTCGCTGAAATCCAATCCAAGAAGTTTGCGGCGAACGTTCGCAGAAACATTAGCGACACGCAGACGTACGGCTGGCAGCACTACAACCCCAGCTACGAGTTCAAGGAGTCTCACGGCACGACTCATATGAGCGCCTTGGACGCTGAGGGTATGGCCGTGGCCCTGACGACAACGGTAAACTTATACTTTGGCGCCCGGATTTGTGATCCTGAGACCGGTAAGGCTGCCGTTTATACCCACGGTTCTGTGACGTTCTGCAGCTGTCAGCGCGGGTGGAGTTGTCGGTTTCGTCTTGATTGCCCTGGATGTTGGGGTACATCCGACGGGAAATACGACAGGCAACAACGTCAGGCGAAACGAGCGACAAAAGCAGCGTTTTGGGTGCAGAATATTATAGGATTCATCAAAACGAAGACACCTGAAAGCTGACTTGAACTCGATCTGTCCCCGTACCCTGGGGGGTGCCGGGGGCGAACGATGTCGATATCGCCCTTTTGATAGGTGTTATACTCAATGACGAGATGGACGACTTTTCGATACCAGGAACCGATAATGCGTTTCGACTTCAGCCATCGATCTATAATTATATCAAATCCTACAAGCGACCGTTATCATCCACTGCGCCAACAATTACTGTGTATAATGGCTACCCGAGTCTTATAATTGGCGGTAGCGGGGGTAGCAGGATTGTCACGAGCGTCTTCCTAGCGTTCATCAAGATTTACAAATGGGGATACGACCTGTTGGATACGATACACTCCCCACGCGTCCACCACCAGCTCATCCCAGAGGTGGCATACGTGGAGCATGGGACTAGAGCTGACGTGGTACAAGGACTGAAGGATAGAGGGCATACGGTCCAGGAGCTCGCAGTGATCGGGAGCGTGATGCAGGCGATTCATAGACTGCCGGATGGAGAGATTCATGCGGTTTCGGATTTCTGGAGGAAAGGCGGGGTGAGTTCTATTTTCTGTACTTTTCTTTCTTCCTTATTTCTTTTTTCATCTCGAAACGTTCGTCGAGGACGAATGATGTCTTCATTTCATCATATATACCGTTCCGCCTTCCGTGCATCTTTCTCGATGTTTCATGTTGATTGAAGCGTCAACGTCTGGAATGCATTTCTGTTTTGCATTCGGCTACCCTCAGATGTTATTTTTGACATCTGTCTACCCCCCTTGTCCCGCTGATGATTGCGGCGATTTACAAAGATTATAACGCCGATGTGTCGGAGAACTGTCAAGGGCTCATCACCGCAAACCCTTGCATTTCCTTTGCACTGGCATTCGCCAGACCGGGTTTTTGCCATCCTTCTCTCACAAGTTGTCCTTTTTTGTGTGCGTTTTTGTTGTTGTATTTTTCTTTTTGTCCCTTTGCCTTGGCCTCGGCCTCGTTGATTGGATTGTCTCCCAAAAGAAGAGAGCCTGTCTACCTAATCATACGTTGGCTGCCTTGTGTTTCTTTGCTCTTGAGCGCTCTGCGTTCGCGCATCTCAACATAGGCAAAAAACACTCTTTCCTCTCCGCATGCACGGGAACCGGAAGGCTAACTGAAGGTATGCTCTCATTTTTGGAACGGCTTTATTCATCCGATAGAGAGCTGCAGGGTATTAGACCACTTGTATCAATCTCGGCTGGAAAGGACAAAAGAAGGGCAGGTGAGGAGTGGTGTGGGCAGAAGATGACGACGTGGGAGAGATCAAAATAGAAAATAGAATTGAGGGGGCGACAGAGCTGAGAGAGCCTGTGAAATCACGAGATTCGAGGCTTTCTTAAAATTTTGTACGAGTATTGGGAAGTGATCTGCTAGCTGTCTTTTTTGCTTTCTTTCGCTGTAGCCTTTTAATTTCATTTCATTCTTTTGAGATCGTATGATCAGTTGGAGATATGGGGACTGGAATTCTTTGAAACTTTTGGCTCTCGAAGCGAGCTCTATTATTATTTTATTCTTTCCATGCTTGTAACATAAACAGTTGCGGCTGAGTATTTTTTTATTTCTTCGAGACACGTAGCCCGGCATTCCATGGGAATTCCTACAGCCCTCTTCTGCGAACTTCCCATGCCTCACTTCAGAACCATGTCGCTATGCTGCGCGCAAGTTTGACAGTTTTGATATTTCGAGACACTGTTCCGGGTGTGTGACATGACAACACCACACCCACCCAAAAAAAACCTTGACAGCTTCGTAATAATTAGCCTGGGGCGCACTTCGTAATTTATGCCTCGGTTTGTTGAAAATGAGAATGGATATTCTTTTTCGTTTAACAAAAGGGATAGCAAGGGCAAGGCATCTGTCAATCTCGGGAAGCAAAAAAAATAAAGAACAGCGCTTAAAGGCCACGTTTTCCCCGTCCTCCCTGGTTTTCCAATCGGGTATTCTCTTCCCTATCCTGGTCCGAATGCCTGTGACCAGCCTCAATTGATGATGATTAATTGATCAATTTGTAGTCTAAGTTCTTATTCATCTTATGGGCGGTCGCTAGCTATTGGCTCTCATAGGCTTACCACGACAAGAGGGAGGGAGAGAGGGACATGGAGGATGCCACGTTTGGGAAGTGTAGATTTTGTTAAGATAACCGATACTGTTTTATTATAATTTATATGATAAATCCATGGGTGAGGATAAAAACATTTAAAAGTCTCGTGTCGGCATTAATAGGAAATGCTCGGGTCGGTGACAAGACATGGTTGGAGTATATTAGATTGCGAGCTGTGACCTTTCTGCTTTACCAACCACCCTTCCCGGGGGAGGTTGGGTGAATGGGCTCTATCTTCCCGGTGTTTTTTTAATTTGGTTAGCTAGGCACTCAACGGGGAAAAGCGGAAGAGATACGGAAAGTCGTAATTTTGTTATTATTGGAGATCATCTTTAGGTAACCACCGGGAAGATTCTGTTAGTGGAGACCGTATAAACAAGTGATAGACGTTATTATAATAATAATAACTGAGTATAAATCAAAGTTTATTCGATCAATAGATCACTTGCAGATAACTAGAGAAAGTGGAGGTAGTTTTAACGAATTAATAGCGAGAACATCGAGGATATTATGGGTCTCCTTTCCTCAATTGCAACTGAAACCATGTTTCAGTTGTTGTGTATAGCCAAAGATTCGCTATAGCCAAGGGGTTCTTATTTCTTCGGCGTAATCTTTTTGCTCAAGCTCATGCCACCTGCTTCGGAGGAAGGACCCGCTTGGTGTCCCATCAGTGGTTCGGAGTTAAAAAAAAGTGAGGCACTATAATGCAATCAAGTTAAAGACACCTAGTTTTGAAGGACAATTGGTCATCTTTGGTGCGTGAGGCCAAGGAATGACCAGATGGGGAAGAAAATGTGCAAGTTTTGATGCGGCAAAGGGGAAAAATGTCCCGGCATTTTCAGAGCAGGTTAGTCTGTCAGTAAGACTTGCACAACGAGAGGAGAAAATCGGAGGGGAGGCGATAATATCTGCAAAATACTCCGAAATCGCGAAGCTTTTTCGAATCCAGTCGAGCATTTCGATCCGAACGACGTTCGTTTGCCCCCGCTCGCGTGTTACCTGAACAGGAACAACCGAGCGGCATGTGAGCAGAACAATCAATGTCGTTTTGCTCTTGTGGGTGACTATAGCAAATGAGCGTCGTCTCTCTTTTCTCCCTTTGTGCCCCAGTTTGTCCGGGTTGGCATTTCGTCCGTTAATGTAAAATGCAGATCTCGCTTCTGTACGAAAAGGCGAATTTGTTATTCAAGGATGATACGAACTATAGTTGACACTTGCGCTTTCCTTCAAGGGCGAAAACAGAAGCAAAACTATTAGTGGAAGCCATGTGTGTTTCTGAGATGGTCCAAAAAGGCAATTGGATGGAGAAAATTGGACCGATTAGCTGTGCTCCAAAGCAAAAATAATGTTACTGCGGCTGTATGTTACGAGGTTAAGCGGGCCCTCTGCCCAAGAAGTTTCGCCAGGATTCTGGAGAAGCTGTTAGACACTCTGCGGTGTGATTGGGAGTTGCGAAAACCTTCTTTGCATAACGGAAGTAAACCTGCACAAGAACGGCCACTGTCTCATCATTCAAAAGGAGGGAAAAAAATGCATGGAGATGAGAAAGAACGCTAATACGGGGAAGCAGCTCCCAGTGATGGCCGGACATAAAACGCCGGACAAAGCATGCCGTTGCAGAGACTTTGACAGGAATATTACGGCAAGCAATTGTTCCCAAGAACTGTCAGAATATCTTGTTTGGGAGAGATGAAAAGAGAAACATGGGTTGCTGCCACCGCCAAATGTCGCAGTTGGACCAACGAGCTTTGAGTGAAATTTAGAGGCGTCGCTCCTATAGGCCTTGGCAGAACGAAAGCTAGGGCCGAGTAGAGCTGTCATACTCGATTCGGGAGATAGGGCGCGGGGTTCCCATGTTCAGCTGGAAGCATTTCACACCACCATTTTGACATTATTTTATTTTTTTTTCTGATATCAGAATGTTGACATCACAGTGCCTGGGGTACAATGACGCGAGTCAAGGCGTGACTTTTTTAATTTCAAACCGACCCAACCAGGATGCTTGAAACCTAATTAAATCTGGTGTCAACAGGCCCATTGGTACCTTCATTCACGTGGCCTAATAATAAGGGCGGTTTGTGCCGTGCCGGAACGCTCAATATTCCCCTCTTAATGTGATACTCTCTTAACTTTGGCGTCTTTGCGGATATTGGTTGACAGCCACGGTCGATAGTGCTTCTAAAATGTGGGGTGTTATACTGAACGCAACTTTCTCGCGTGCTTTTTGAACGTAGTAATCTCCAGTGACAACGAGATCTTGGAAGAACCCAAGGGTGAAAGGTTGGCTTGAGCCATGGCGCTACTTTTGGCGAAGTACCAAGTACTAGCACCGAAAAGCGTGCGTTCGGGCAGCTTCGCAACCGTGAAAGGCCGATTCGCCTATGTGGATACCAGGCGAACGGTTTTTGCTTCGGTTACGGAAAGGGAACAGTTAGATTAACAGGGCTGTATCAAGGTGTGATTTCGAAAACCCTTTTTTTTCCTCATAGAAATAAGCGGTCAGCATTCCTTACACGCACACACATCTGCATAATTGAAGGGTCCTAACAAAGTTTCCAAAGTTTGAGGGTGCTGGAAAGCCGATCAGTTTCGAAGTAGCAAAAGCTCTTGCAGTGTGATTTTTTAAGATGAAGTATAGGCTAAAGTTGGAATAGCATCCCCAGGCATCTTGTGTCCCAGTATCAAATGTCATATTTCGCGGTAACTTCCGGGGAATATTTCTCTGTGGTCACTTGCGGCGTTCAGCGGCTTGGTGTTCGAGGGAGCATCGTTCAGCCAAATTCAATATGCCTCATGCGCGCTGTGAAGCGCCAACTAATTATGGGCCAATCGACCCTCGTCGAGTATCTGACGAGGCTAATCAAAAAGAAATCGCTCGGATACACTACTGTGGGTCCATCCTTTGACACCTATCAAATGCGCATCAAGCATCGACATGACCAACCAATCCAGAAGAATCTGTGCCTCCGCGCGCCGATGGAAAGGTCGTTTCGAATGCGTCAAATCCGGTATGCACAAAAGACGATCCAAGCGTGCTCTCTAGGTCCGACGGGCGAAGGATCGTTTACGGTCTCCTTTTGGTGCCCCCTTTCTATTTTCCGCGCGGTGTTCTGAGCTCAAAGAACATATAGCTTCCAAGAGGCCTGGTGAAAGCGGTCTTTTGTCATGGGACCTCTGGTTATAAGTGGCGGATCGTCCCAGCAGGGTTGTTAACTGAATTTGGAATTATGGGAAGTCCCTGTCACCTAAAACAGGCAATCGAAGAATTTGCTATAGCTGTCACGCTTAATAATATAGAAGAAGTCCGGGAAGTGCGAAGGGTGTGGAGGTTGTCGCCCGGACCCGGCACCCTTTCATCGCTTTGAAACAGGATCCTGGGTCTGTTGTTCGGGAACAGGGCACTTAATTTCTAACCAGTCATCGCAACCGGTAAGCGAGAATGCATCAGCGGTCTCGACTCTAAGATCTCCCATCTCTCGATCAATATATTTTTTTTTTAAAATGATGAAACTGGCTGCTGGAAGTCTTTCAAGACCGGAAAGTTTGGGTGTAGAGGGTGTGTGACAGATGGAAGAGATGTCGACCAGGGTGAAATGCTCGAATTTGTGCTCGAGAGTGTGCCTATGCTGTAGGCTTGTTGGCTAGTTTTTTGTGGAAGCGCCAGAAGCCTCAAAGAAAGGAATTTACAAGCGTCCCTCCACAACCTACATCATATCGGTCGAGAGGCAGTCAGCTTTCAGAAAGCCCCCCTTCCAATCGCGGATCTGCAGGTTCCATTTCCCGCTAACTTCGACCATTCCGAGCAATGAAAAAAAGACGCCAAATACTGACCCAAGGAACGGAGAGGTTGCGTCCGCTGCCGTCTGGAGAGCCAAACTGGGTTTAACCTTAAACCTTTCTGTTGGTTTCGTTTATCCAAGACTAACGATGTGTGCCTGACGGCGGGTCCTCGTCTTTCTTTCGTTGCCAAATGGACTAACAGAATGACCAAAAGCTGTTGCTGTGCGGTAGCAACGGTTTGTGTCAACGGCAGTGCTCACGTTTTGCACGAGGCATGCAGGCTCACAACATCTTCCAACCTGGAGCAACGAGAGAATTAGCCTGAGCACTTGCAAAAAGGCTATGACGTATGTGTTTTATTCCCTTTGCATCTGGAATGACACTTCGCTTATGCAGTCCTTATTTGGTTGGAATGGGCTCGATTAGACAAAAGATCAGAGCTCGAACCCCGCAAGGATAAAGAAAAAATTTTAAAAATCGAAAATGAAATAGGACCCTACAAACCTTTGACCCACGTCTGTGCGAAAGAGACCAGACGAGCTGATTCAAGGTGAAGTGGGAGCGTATCGATCCAGAGGCTTCAGATGTGCCGTGAACCGAGTGTAGATCGAGCCAGAGCGCAAGGCTGGGTGCTAACCGAAGCGGACATCTAATCGAATCCAGAAAGATCCCAAGCCTCTAAAAACGTCCAACTGGACGTAATTGGAGAACGTGAGGGTTGAAATCTTTTGACGTCCGCCACCAATCGACGCTATCCAATCCAGCGTATTCGGACCAAGCAAGGAGACAAATGCTAGCAAAATCTGTTCATCTCGAGAATTTCGACCGCGCATCCCTTGATGTGTGATCTGGACGCCTTGACTCAAATTGGCAAGCCGTGATGACGATCGAATATGCACCATTGCTGCAAGCTCTGAATAGCTCATTAACACGGGTAAAATTTGAGGTTCTAGATCCTGTACCGAGCCGATAACAGAATGCGCTAGTAGCACTTTAAGGACTAACAGGGTGTTAATTTGCGGGACTGAACAGATATTAATCGAAGTCGTGCATCAAAAAGGTTCTTAATATATGGTATTATATGCAAGTTTGTAAATTCCTGCCATGCAAGATGTTGTAATTGGGCACCAAGGTGAGAACTTGGTTCGGATTCGTGGAGCCTTGTTATTGCACCATCACCAATCGATAATACGAAGAACGACGGCCTCACATTCGGGAATCAGGTGGCCCAGAAAATTCGGGACGGGGACATCGGCTGACCTGGATACGGCAAAGCGTCGAGAGTTTTGTTTGTGCAAACCAATCACCCTCACACCGAAAATGACTTCATCTTGTAACGGTTGGATGTTCGAGATCATAAACCCCTTGCGTTGTTGAATGCTGTATCGTCCAAAGCGGATTTCACGGCTCCGTAAACTAGTCAACGCCAAGAATATAGAGCCGGTACTTCGGCCAAAGGCTGCCACCGAATATCTGGAAATGACGATCCTCAAGCTGCGATAAATTCAGCCTAGAAAATACCCCAAACATTTTTCTTCTTCGAATCTGGAGCCATGATGCTTTCGTGAGTGGAGAGGTGGAGCCCAATGGCTCAAAGGGCAGCTTTCCAAAGGAAATCTTGCAGATATACAAGGTTCTATTTGGGGTCGAGATTTAAAGTGTGGATGCAAAGCAAAGGTTAACTTGACAGCGACAATAGCAGATTAAGCTATTATTAAATGTGCATGAGATCATCATAATTCAGGCTCTTTATGACTTCTTCGCCTAAAAATGGTCTCTTCTTGCCGACGAGAATCTTGTTCTGAACGGTCCCACCTAATTCGGTCGGCTCTGGTCCTTCAGAAGAAGCTGAATCAAGTCAGATCAGCGGAGGAGGTTCCCACTTGGGTGTCATTGCCTGCTGCCAGATCAAGCATCCCGTTGGCATAAGGGGCCAAGAAGTCAGACCAAAACCCGTTTCGTAGACTATGGTTCGTCAGTGCGAAATCGGTCACATTCTAACGTTTATGCCGGGAGAGGGGCAAGCGTGAGGGGAAAATTGAAAGAATATTGTCCGGAGATGTTGTTTGGCTGTCAATGTTGCAATTTGGCGGCAATAATCGAATTGCGATTCGTAGAAGCGAGCGTCTTGGTTCACCATCATTAGACTAATTGCAAGTTCAACCTCGGGTCTCTCCATGATAGAACAATATTTGATCATGTTTCAGTTGCGATTGTTTGGATGGCTCAAGTCCGTGCATTTGATGCCCGAAGAAGCCTCCTTCGATCGCCGGATAAGCAAAGAACTGTAATTTTGGTACCTGTTGATTGGGATGAACCTTAGTTACATCTGTGTTTCGATGAAATTATATTGGGCATGGGACTCCATGAGGCATATACGTCGAGCTTAAAGCACACGCATTTCTATATCAAGATCTTGATATACTTATGATGTAATGAAAAGGGGTCCTTGGTGATTCAAAACAGACTGCAATTCGATCGGATCTATGTTCCATCACGAACAAGCTTTGAAAAGAACGACCCAGACCGCGAAATTGGGATGCAGTTCCCGATCTGGGCGTGGGGCTGGGAGTCAAGCTAAGACGTTTCTGCGAATAGGATGACTGCCGCACTCGCGTAGCCCTGTAAAGCTATGACGAAGGTGTGTCTGGGTCTATCAATAATGCCCACCTGTTATAGATCCCGAACTAAAAGCATCTCTAATTGTGAGTATCTCAAAAGCGATAAGTGTACTATCGGATGTTCCAACAGGAAAGGACTCGGCAGGTAAATTGGCGATGGCATCAAGGTTGGGTGACTAGTCAAAGCCATGACAGGGTCCCCCCAACAGCATACCCTTCCATTTGCAGCCTCGAAATGCAAACTTTAGCAACGGAAAAAAAACAGCCCTTTCCCCAAAACTACTCGCCCAGCAATGCAACGAGCGATGAGATTTGCAAATCGAAAGAAGATTATCTCATTAGCTGGGCTTTGTGCCCCTTTCTCCTCGCTACTTCTCGCCGAGAGGACTGAGACCCTGCTTGTGATTAGATTGGATAGCAGATTCAAGAGCGGCAAAGCGATCCCGCAGTGCATGATCCGATATCAAGAACGTTCGAACTAACGAACGGTATTGGTAAGTATTTCCCTAGTCAGCGGAAAGCTGTCTAATTGCTAGCGAAAAACCAATCTAACAAGCAAGATCTTGAGTTACTCTTGGGTACTTCATGGCTGCTGCGGCTTATCTGCAAGGTGCAGATATGAACAGAAACATGGAGAGTCAACAAAAGATAGCTACTTTAGTGGTCCAACAGGGTCAGTTGCATACCTTTATGAGTAGGTCTCCTCTGGCTGCGGATTGGAATGAAAATTGGAACACCCTGGCTGTGGACCGATTGTTTGCAAGTTGGAACTCGCTTACGGAGGTATCTTCTGGTTACTTCGGGGTATTTCAACGATATTTCCCCTTTTAAATTGTAATTGCATATCTAATCGATAAACCAGCCCTTCGGATATATGCTCGATTCTATCTCTCACTAAGTCCTCCAACGAGCGTTATTGAAAGTTCCTCCAGCGCCAACCAAAGTAAATATTTTTGTTCATGTCGGTATATGATTGCTCGAGTCGAACGGCTTGTCTGATTCGCATGGCTGTCCGCCTCGACCAGAGCCCTGGGAGGATATTTCGGTCGCTCGGTACGGGCCCCTGTATGGAGCAGGGGTCCGCCCAACCAAGGAGCCTTCTGCAACACTCTCCCTGGCAAACGCAGACGAAGAAGAAAGCAACTGTCCCTAATCTGCAGGTAAAATTGATCCACCATTCTCCCCGCCCAGCACTGGCGGCACTCTCTACGAAGCTGGCCAGTCCTGAGTCCTGGATTTGGTTTCCAGCAGATCATCGTCAAGGTTTCCCAAGAAAGCCTTACCTTTGCTCAAACGGCGCCGTGTAGTTGTCGAGGCCGGAACGAGGGCCTCAGATCTAATCGCGACGGATGTCGCTGGAGTTAATAATTGAAATGAAGGAATATCACCAGATATTTAACGACACATGTGGAAAGGGTGCCATGTATTCGTTTTGATATTACAGGCCAGCAGACAAGCGAAGCCGCATTTGTGTAAACTTGGTCAAGACGGAGGGAGTACTCTCTGGTTTCTTTCTTTCTTTTTTTTCGTTTGGTGATTTCGAAAATATACCCGCTTCTTATTGTTGCATCTCGTATTGCACAAGCACGTTACTTGTCTGGAGATATATTTGCCCATTCTTGTTTCCTTTTTCTTCTTCTCTTGATCGGTGGCATGCCGCATTTACGTACGCTCCGTGCATGTTAGAATGCAAGATACCACAGTCGAATCTCCTCCTAAGTATGAAGCACTGTCTGCGAGTGTTAATTTGCGCGAAGTATCGGGCATCTTCTCTCGCCGCTGCATAGGGACCCAGTTAGTGCTTGTCTATCTGGTATTTTATTTTTATATACTTTATATACTTATTTACTCAAGTAATTATATATATATATATATATTTTCTTCTTCTTTGTTTTGAGTTTATCGTGGGACCCCTTAGCCTAGCATCTGGGCTACCGATAAGCCGGGATATTCAAATTTAGACTTTCATGGTTCAGGAGAGATCGATCACTGTGTGCATTTGCCATGACGTAGAGACCACCCGTACGCTTCTGATATATGCCGTGCAGAGAAGGGATGAAGGATTTATAAATTACCAGAGACGGCTGCAAAGCAGCTAACGATAGGCAGTACCAGCCGTTGACTTATTGCGCCGTTCAATACTGCAATGCGAGTTCCAGTGAACGAATAGCCAGGCGAGTCGATTGATAGTAGACTTTCTAAGACAAACTACAAGTAGGGAGATTTCGAAGAGCTATCTTTGAATGTATTTTTTATTTTATTTTTATATTGTAGTCAGGCTGGTCGTTTCTCTCTTCTCTGCCTCTTTTGCTCACTTGCTTCTCGCCCGGCTTGTTTTGTGCGTCGTGATTTTTTTTTTTTTTTTTTTTGTTTCAACTCGTTTTTTTTATGTTTTTTGGGCGTGGTGAACTTTTTTTTCTTTGCTTCTTTTTAATTTAGTAGCAGCGGCGGTAACAGTATTAATTATTCTTTATTGTGCCTTCCAAGTTCTGCTGCTGCTCCTCAGCAGCCCCCAAAATGCAAAATTGAAAAGTTGTTTTTCTGGTGGCCTGTCCTGTGGTGACCTGTTGTGGGTACCCCAGACCAGTGCTATTAGTGGGCTAGTTCCACCTTTTTCCAATCAATAATGCTAAACTAAGTCTGCTCCCCGTTCTTCCCCGTCCCACTCGCCCCTCCGTCAAAGCTATCTAGGCCTTGCCCTGCTGGTTGTTAGCTCTTAACCAGATTCACACCTGGTTGCGGCCCCCTACCTCCCACCTCCCACACACCTCGCGCCCTTCCCTTCTCTCTTGTCCTATACCGACATGGTTCACTACCTCACACACTTCTATCTTCACCCCCCTTCACAGAAGAAAAAAAAAATGTGTGAGAGGAGACCCAAGGGAAAATAATAAAATATAGGAAGTGTTTCTTATTTTCCGAGGTGACCCAGTTCTCACTCCCTCGCTCCCGCTACCTTTGCTAAAAATGCTCAGCACCTCTGACATGCTTAAAATCCCACACAATCCTACTTAAAACGACCTCGTTGCCCACCTTTATATATTAATCGAATTGAGATGCGCCTCAACCGTCTGACCCAACAGTTTGGATCATTCTCATAGTGCATTGCTCATACGCCCTCTTATCGACAATCTATGAACCCTCTCTTTCTAATTATTTTTATAATTCCGTATAATTCGAAAACAAATTGCATTCTTTCTTTCTCGAAGCAATCAATAGACCCATTTCGAAAGGTTTAGCCTAATACCTGCAGAAATTTTCCAATCACCTTTCTCACTGCCAGTGCTTTGATAGCTAGGACGCACAACCTGCGGAATATTATCACAGACAGCTTCAATTTAACCAGTCTGAAGGCATAATATTAACCAGACCATTTCTTCTTGCTTACGCACTTCTTTTACGTGAAAGTCTTAGCACCTCAGAGGCGGGCAGAGGAAAGAAATCTTGCGAACAAATACCTCCAACACCGGGTCGACCTAGCAGCCTTGACCTCTAGAGATACCAACCTCTTGTTGACGAACTGTGCACATCATTGAGAGGATTATAGATACTCAGTGACGAGAGTACTCACCATAACTGTCTCTAAAGCACGGACTCACACTCTTCAAGTGCTTCTACTGCAGACGGTAGCCATCTGACTGACTGGTCTCCGTTTCTTCCTTTCTTTCTTTTTTTCCTTAAAAAAAGATTTGCCATTCTTACTTGTACTCTATACCACGACAAGATTTATTTAATTTATAGTGGGGCATAAGGATATTTCCTAACGGCTCCCTCGAAAGCTTATTTTTTTTCCTTTTCTTTCAACTCTCCCGGGTTCCTTTATTAAAACGGCAAGCTGGATTCCCACGGCATTACCTCGGAGCGTTGTGCGCTTTCCACAGTGCAGCACGACAGTCTGCCTCTGGACCAGAACCACAGCTGGTCGGGCCGGCTAAGAACACCAGAATATTCTGAGCCAGGTATAAAAGTAGAACCAGGTAAGAATTCATTCCTCACCTCACCAACATTTCCTCGAACATTTCCTCGAGACAGTATATTGCCTTTCTCGCCCTTTGGGGATTCGATCGTGCTTGCTGTGATCTCGCCTCCAATTCGTGTGGTTGGGCGATTCATCTATGGTGGACAAGTGGGGACGGTTTGAACACGAATGAACTTCTTCATTCATCTTCTCAAAGCTGTTCGTAATGAAGACGGCTTCTTTGACGATCTCCATATTATGATTGAAATAGTTTTCGCCTTTGAGTGATTTTAGTACCATAATATCGATCGCAATGCATAGCTAATATACCTTTTCAGATACGCCCCGCAGCGGGCGGGATCTCTATGGTCTAGGGAATCTGAAGATTTCCACCCGCCCTTTCACCATCACTCCACCCCCATCCGTTCATTCTTCCCCTCAGATGGAAGAACAGGATTCGGGAAATGATGCTAGCCCAGTGGAAATGATTTCCACAAGCACTCTACCCGCCCCAGTGAGAGCTAGTATTACCTTACCATCACTCCTTGAGGTACGAAGACCCACCGTCATATGCCTTCAAGATGGAAGACTTTTTGTGCTGACTTGCTGTGATCTGATTCTCAGGCCATTCCTGAGTTCCGTTCTCACACCCCATCTCGTAAATCTTCGAGCAAGCCTCGTGGTTTGACGAGCTTGATATCCCCAACAGCACTACCTCCTCATCCGTTTGGGAGTCCGATCTCCCCAGGCAGGACGATTCCGAATGCCGAAGTCAACTTGACTACATTGCCCTCACCTAAAAGAAGAAGACTCTCGATTAGAACATCGATCGGTGTTCCTTATCCTCAAACTGAAGCGCAACGTGATGAGCTTCGAGGAAGAAGACATGTTCCTCTAACCCCACACAGCCGAACGACATCTGTATCTGGATCCTTTCAAATGCAAGAAAGAAGCATGAGTGCGAGTACGCTCCCATCTTTCCCACACATCCAACATTCGTCTATATCTTCGCAGAGACATTTTTCTCTAGTCAGCCCTAGAGCGAGCACTTTCGATGTTCCGATAACTCCAGCTTCTTCCGACCGACCAACATTTGGATCTAGTTACCATTCGGATCAAGCCCCAGTATTCACTTCACCCTTCGAAAAGGATAGGCAGTACCAATCCTCTTCGTTGAACGAAGTTCTTCATAGCACGCTCCAAAATCCCAACATGCTACAACACAAACTCAGTCCAACATCGCCCAACCCTTCTTTAGCGTATCCAGGACACATATATCCGGGCGCTAGAATGACAGGTTCGCAGGACAGATCTCCATTTTCCACGGGTCAGCTCCCGCATCCGTCCCAGATGGAACACTCCGATCCATACGATCAATTGCGAGGCGGTAAAAGAAGAAGAGGAAACCTGCCGAAACAAGTTACCGATCTTCTGAGAAACTGGCTACATGCTCATCTTCATCATCCTTATCCTACCGAAGAACAAAAACTTGAACTTGTCAAACAAACCGGTCTGACGATGAATCAGGTGAGTACATTACACTCAAAAAAGCCATCAGCAACAAGACAATTTATCTAATATGATTGAGATATAGATTAGCAACTGGTTCATCAATGCCCGGAGACGAAGACTACCAGCTTACAACCCTCCTAGCACTCCGTCACGCGGGGATATGGACTCAAAAGCTCATTTGGCCTATTTAAGACCCACAGATTTGCGACCCGGTGTGAGCGGTGCTCAATAAACCAAAAACACACCGAATTCAACCTTCTGTTCTTATGTGTTATTTTAATTAAAACAAATATTCTCTCTTTTCTTCGTTACGATAATATCGATTTTGTTATTATGTACGGCATTCTTTCGGCGTTGATAAGGCATATTGGGGACTGGTGGCAATGTAGTTTATCCTTCTTTTCTAGCGGAGTTTTTCGTTTATCTCGTTTTTGATCATTCGTTTTCGTTACCAAAAATTTCCTTCGTTCCCTATTATTCTCACCAAATATAATAATGCACGCACCCTCTCAAGCACTCACCTCTGTTAAGCCTGGGGCTTTCCTTTTACAAAATTATATTTCATGTCTTTATTTCCATTTACGTTTTATATTTTTTTTTGACAAATATTTGTTGAAAGCAAAAGTTGAACTTGTTGCAACTAATGGAACAAATCTTGTTTCCCCCGCTCCAGCATAGCTGGAGGCTGCAAGTATCGGCCACCCTGACCATTCAATACCAAAATCATATTCAAACAAACAGTATTTTAATTAGCCCCCCAGCATTACCTGATGTTACTGGTTTTCTGGCGGAACAGCCCTCGTGATCAAATGATTGCTCAAGAATGCGATTGCCAAATATAATGCCTGGATTTTCAACCTCCCGGCTCTTTCAGAGTGCCCTCGAATTCCATTATTATGTGACCCGACAGGCTTTCGGAACTAATAAAGCAGCGAGGTGTGGGGCGGAGCAACACAGTTTCTCCAACAGGTCTTCCAATCGCGATAGTTTTGGGAAGGTCCAGACGACAAGCGAACTGGGTGGAAACATTGGGCGATAGGAGACAATAAAGAAGGAAAACAAAACTTGTAACAAAAATGCATCGAATGGGAATCAACCATAGCAAGCTGAATTGCAGTCTGTCAGTCGCAGGTCCTGGGGCTGATTATAGTGATTCGCAACAGGATTTCGCCGAACCGGCAATTAATATTAATATATTTTTTCATAAGCGTTGTCCTTTAAGAAAGGCGCCCTTGTATCGATCGATTCCTGCCTGTCAAAAGAGCGGATGGCCGTTCATTCCGATGCCAGATCGGTTTCAGCATTTCGACAAAATGCTTGCAAAACAGTCACCCTCCTAAACAGTAATTAAAAATAAAAGTACAAAAAACCTGATGGCGGGCGGCGAGCATGGGGAGAAAGAAGCTGCTAGCTAGCCTGGCGAACTAACACATAAGCATGTCAAACTGATGGCAAATTAACAAGAGAAGGTCGAGACCAAACATTATCATTCGGCAGACGTCACGGCTGACCAGCTTGCTGGGATCAGAAATACAGCTACTATTTTAACGAGCTGGTTTAATTTTGTAGCGTGCGTGGCGTGCATCTATAAGGTGTGGAGATTCAATCAATCAATCAATCAGTCAGTCAGTCAGTCAATCCTTTCGTCTAACTGACATGGACATCGCATCGGCTAAGAACATGTCTGTCAATCAATTTGGACGTCTGCAGCTACTGCACCTGCCATTTTTTATTTTTCCCTTCTAAACACCGCGCCGCAAAATAGCACCAACTATGCCCGGCTGGTGTTTTTTGGTTGTCGCACCAGCGGCGTGACCAATCCCAAGGTTCTTCGAGGGTACCAACTAAGCATTCCGGCCAGACAACTAAGCAAGCAGCACCCAAGAAAGGATTCCCATGTCTGCGTTTCGTTCATGGTTACCCGGTCGGTCGGCGTGTCTCAGGTATTCGGGGAAAGAGCACCTAAGCCAACTAGGAACAACAACCCGGACAACTCGAATCCCCGGGGGTCATTCCCAGCAGGAAGCGAGGCTGAAAACCCCCCGATGGTCAAACCACATCGCCGGGATTTCTTGACGGCCGGGGGCAGCTCGCTTATTCAGCACCCTTGCATTGATGCCACAAACCAGCAAAAAGACTGAGCCAGTGATATCCCAGCCGAAACCAAACTAAAATACTCAGGCAACAGGGGAGCGGACAAGTACAGCTCCTATTCCCTTGCCCTCGGGTCGGGCCATACACAGCAACTGCTATTGACCAGGCACCTATGAAATATTACTTGTCGGAACCGATGCTTAAAAAATTGCTTAAGGGACCTGTGGGGAAGTTTTAACAGAATCAATTAAATGAATAAATTATTGCATTTATCCAAAATAACTTAAATCCGGAACGAACCATCACCGTTGTATTGTATCAAAGCTATAATACTTCAAATAAAACGGTTTGGCAATTCGCCTTCCATATCCGCACGTGGAAAATTAGCTTTCGTTCAAAATCCTTTCGCCTACGTTAGTCCAGCTGGCTCGCGAGTGAGACATTGCTGCTTGACCTCTGCGCTGGATCCCTTCTTCATTTCAACAATACATCCTTCGTACCGACTGACTCGAAAGCCCCACGAATCGGGAATCCTTGCCGTCAAAAGTTCACCAGCAAACCAAGTTTATCTGACACACATCAAGTTCGAAACGAGCACCTATAGGCAGCCGAACGTTTTTGCCTGTCACAGATAGAAATTCTCCAACTTTTTTCAACCAAACATTCTCGCATTCCTCGCCGCGTCAATGCATTCCGTTACGTGAGTTTGCAGCTGCCGCACAGAAAGAGGAGATCTAGCCGTCTGCAATCCGGCAACGCACTCCACAATTCTTTCCCCAGTCTTGTGATCTAGAATTTAATGTGAAGGGCGGCCAGTCTCTGAAAACTCCCATTTATTCATTGTGGGTAGAGTTACGATTCGCGAAATAAAATTATTTTCTCCCCTGCGATCTTAGGATGGCAGCTACACAACCGAGAGCTTCGGGGTGTGGAATTCAGGAGGCTGCCGGCGGTCTAACTTTTCGCAAAGCTGCATCCTCACCTTCCTCAGCCGAGGTGAAACACCGTCAGCTCTTCAGAAAGTGACCTTCGGATAGACATGGGAAAACCGGTCCTCCAATGGCGGATTCGCATGCAAGCCGGCAACAGGAAAAAGAGCTGGTAGCGGAACCGAGCTGGAAAAGTGCCTCGATCTTGGGTGAATGGTAGAAAGTAGCTAGGAGTGGTTTGCCGAAGCGCCTGGGGCTCTCGCCCTGTCGGACCTCTGTCACAAAGTATGATTACATATTTCTCTCGCTCATTAACGAGAGCTCTTTCGAAATTTCGTGCCGCAGGCGTAGATTATATCACACAAGCTATTCAAACATTGCGACGGTCCAATGAACTGCCCGGTTCAAGCCTCCTTGCTTCGTTTAGTATCTAGTTCCCACAATTTGGGTAACGTACATGATATCTTGTACCCTGAAGGATTTAATGGAGCTGGGGCCACCTTAGAGCAGCCTATCTGGCAGCTTGCTATTTGATCTGATCAAGTTCGAAGATCAAGCACAAATAATCTTCCTTTCCACTGTTACACTGGCCACATGAATGCAATCACGATAGAGAGGTGTTGGAAGTTAACAACAATTATATTATAGCAATAAGAAAAAGAAAATTGTGAAGAGGTGTACTTTATGACGGTGTAGGCAGGTCAGAGGCCCGATTTTTTTTAGCGGCATATGAGAAGAGTCGTGCCACCAACTTGCTGCCAGAGATTACAAAATCTCAATTATCGATAATCTGACTTTCCAGCTATCAGAACCCTCGTAACTCCCGCGTGGAATCTCGAATCATATGAGACCATACTTTCAGAAAGGGTTGGAACCCGCCAAGACTTATATCGCTATTCTCAAGATTTGACGATTCATATTGTAACATTTGGTTTTCCTGCAGCTGTGCAATGTGTCTCAGGAGAGCTGCCTTGTCGGCAAGTCTCGACTGGTAGCCGGGTTACGCAAGAAAGGATAGTTACAGCTGAACCATCCAATGGGTTCTCCTCAATACGCGATATTATTTTTTTCTAGAGGAACCTAACATGATGCTTTCCCCATAACCGATCACACGGGATCACTCTAAATAACCTAAATAGAGCCGTGCACTACCTATCTCTATGATCTTTAGATCGGCATGGAAATGTTTCCCTGCAGGTAATCTTCGATTCGCCAATAGCGAGATATGATTGTGAAAAGAAGTTAATCTCCACAAGATCTCGCTGAGGCAGATTACTGATTGTGGCTCAACAGTACGTCGGGCACGGTTGAACAGCGTTTTGAGCGTTACCAATCCATTAGTGATAATCTATGTTATGAATCCGTGGAACCTTTCCTCATTGAAGATATATTCGGGTTCATTATGCGAAATCGAAAAGGAATAAGGAATACTTGTGTTATATTTGACAAAAAGCATACCAAAGGCTCCTTTACACCATGTCGTTCCTTCACAACTCCAAAGAGAATGCAATATCCATCAACCCAGAATGATGGGTCCTGTAGCGATTCAACCTTATCATAGATTAGGGTGAAATGTGCAAAAATTGTCTGTGGGCCTAATATGTCGGACCAAAAAATTCCACAATAATCTTCAATCCAATAAACCGTGATCGCTCCACCCGTGCTCTTCTTTTCCTGAGGCAGAAAGATACGCGATAAAGAGGCCCGGACATTGCTTGCCGAATTCCCGTGATTGAGGAAACGGCTTCTAGTCGTACTCGTGTCCCATTTCCTTTCCCGACTGGAGACTCCTCCCGTAGCCACCCCGTCCCGCATCGTAGTCCTCCCGATACTCGTCCCTGACCTGCCCGCCACTCTTGCCACGGCCGTACTGCCGGCCTTCCTTGAAACCAGGATCTAGATCCGTCCGTACGATCCGCTCATCGAGCTTCGTGCCACCAATGTATTTCATACAATCCAGCGCGTCTTCGTGTGTGTAGTATTCGACGAAGCAGAAGCCGCATGGTGTCTTTGCGAATCGGTCCAAGCCCATTACTAAACGTTTAATCTCGCCACATCTATGCTACCGCTATTAGTGCCGTGTGTATAGCGAATGAGGCTTGGTTGATGCAGGAATGGGTGCGTACTTTGAGAATAACTCGTGGATTTGTTCTTCTGTGGTGTAAAATGATCTGTGAAAGTCAAATTTAGCAATTTGGTATTACTCATCTAGGGAGCCTATATTAAGATTTTGGTGGACTAGAGTCGGGAGGGGGGACGCATACAAGTTTCCGACGTATAGCGTCGTCGCATCTTTGAGCGGATCTTCCTTGTGCTGGACCTCGTCCCTGTTGCGCTTCTGCACAGCCAATGCCGGATTAGCTCCTGATACTAATGGCCCAATCTAATTGACGTGTATAGATGAACTGGGAAGTGAGCTACTTGCATTCGACTTATCGTAGTATGTGCTGGGCCGGTCAAGGCGCTCGACGGTGCTTTGAACTAGTTGTGTCATGATTTGTGTCTTTGTATGTTGTGAGGTTCCGCGATGATTCACGTTTGCCGCCGTTGAAGGTTCTGGGAAGACGCGTTTTCCATGCGACGAAAAAGACAGGACGTTGCGACAACAACCCAAACTTTGTCTCTCATCACCAACCTCGTTCATCTCAACGACACCCCTCATCGCACAGCGATTGAGCACCGCACAAAATCACAGACAATTTCAACTAACCCGCTTACACATTCATAATCCGTACGCTGTCGGGCGACGGAGGTGGAAGCTCGTTACATCAACTCCCGATTAGCCCTCCCAAGCAACGTTATCGAATACCTAGGACACCGAAACAAGACGCGTATCACGGCCAAAACTTTATAACAGAAACGGCGAAAATTATGCCAGGCCCTGTTATATCGCCGGGGCTGCCTGATTGGCTACGGGATAATTCTCTAGCATCTTCTCTCCTCGAGCCGTCTCCGACAATCAACAACTACGGCAACAGGAAGCTTGCGAAAAAGCTCGTGCCTAGTCAGAAGAGAACGGTTCTTTTGCGCGATACCGAACTGTTTATCGCATCAGGGAAAGAGATCAGATGCGCGGATCTAAAAGATTTGAAGACGGCATCGGAGAAGGCTGAACGGATACCTGGTGCAGGATATCAAGTATGATCGAATACACTACCTGAATTCAAGCAGGACGGCGACTGACTCACATTAAAACCTAGACATTAGAGCTACCGAATCTGGATTTTGATATCTCACAGATAGTCAAGAGCGCAGATGGGGAAACTATGATTGTGGTTGGCGAGTGCGACGTTGGTATCGCGCTTTTGCCAGCACCTGGCGTAGTTGCTTTGGGGGCTCGGTCTAAGATTGCCTTGAAGTATGTTGTCCCCATCTATCAAAAACTGCTTAGCCATATTGTCAAACTAATGGGATCCCAGGTATTGTCGACTGGGCTCCAGTGCCTCTAACGACAAGAGCAAGATCTTGCGAGCAATCTTCCACCCGCTGGGTGCTCGCCCTTGCGTCGTCGTACTGACCGATGATGCTCTTATCAAGTAGGTTTCCCGCTTCAGCTTGATAAATGCTACATTAACTAACTGTGTTATAGGGTTTATGAGGTAGAGTTTAATATGGAAAGTTCCTTTGTGGAACCAAGCGAAACCTTTGACCTCAAGCAGATGCTGGGGATTGAAAGAAATAGCAGCTTTCTAATTGATGATGTTGAACCTATTTCAATGTGCTTTGGCGGAGTGGGATCTATCTGGTCAATCTTTACACTTTATATTCTCATGCGGAATGGCGAAATATACACAATTTGTCCATTTTTGCCTTCAAAATGGTAAGGTTCCTTGCGAAAATAGTTATGGAAGAGTTGTTACCTGACGCTTTAACAGGATGCTTGACAGCGATTTCATGGAGGAACTCAAATATGAGCTTCAGATCAACCAGGAGATCAGAGACTCAGGAGATAGTAGCATCCCGGCGCTCGAAAGGCACAATGCAAAACAAATCTGTTTCTGGATTCATGAAATTTCTCGCCTGATTAGGGTCCAAAATCTAGCAAATAACAACCAAGAATTGGAGGACGAACCCGCAGGATTCATCCTCCCGAAACCAACATTACCTGAATTCGAAGCACCGCTTCTTCAAGGCCCTTATTTGCTACAGCCGGCACCTGAGGAGATCCTCGACGAAAACATATTTGCGAGCGACATTGCTCGCATTGGTGCGGCTCAATTTGCGGTCATCGCAGTAGTATGGTCAACCGGAAAAATTGACCTCATGCTTGAATTCGAAAGTATAGCACCGAGATGGCACTCTAATTCTTTGAAGTATAAGAAGTTCAACGACAGAGCCCCGTATCCGGTCATCTCAGGCTACGAATCGATCAATGTTCCGCTCCCGGACGCTACCGAAACCTCATCGGTCGTCCACCCAAGCTTTGTCATTGATATCAACTTCCCTCATACACTGTTGCTGAATCACGGATTTGGTGTCGAGTTGTTGAATCTTGAAGACTGGATGAACAGCTTGTCGAGAGTTATGGATCAGGAGGACGATGAGGGAGCGATTGAAGAAGCTCTAAATAAAACTGAAAGGACGGCAGTGATACGCCCCATCGCAGCCCCCAAAGGCGTGGCCACGCATCCGGTGCTGGGTAGCTCCCTTGTGTACGATGCGTACCTTGGATATGTTCTCATCGCGGCAACAACCTCCAAACCTGGATTCGCAATCCTGCAGTGGCCATCAAAGTATCACGCCCGGATGCAGAAACTCAAGCAAGAGAGAAGCGATGTCTCTTCCACATCCTCCCGTCCAACGCCAATATTGTCCTCCCAGAACTCCTTGCTCGTGGACAAAGAAAGCGAAGCTGCCGTTCAGCAACATATTAACGAATGCCGCCAGAGAGTCCAACTATTTAAACAGGTTATCGACCCCGGGATGCTCGCGGCGGAAGTCCAGATCAACAACGAAAGCCTCGCGATAATGACGCGACTGCGAAATGTGCTTTTTGAGGAGATGGAGGCGCGGTATTCTAGGGCGGAACAAATACACGCAGCTGCCGTGCTGCAACAACAGAGATTTCACGAACAGATTAGTAATATTAAGAGATTTCACAACCAGTTGCAGGAACGTGAGAAGCAGCAGGAGTCCTTGCGCGAAAAGGTTAAAAAGACTAGGGATACGCAACAGGCATTGAAGGAGCGAGTTGACGGTATCCTGGCCAAGTTGTCTGCGATTAGTAAGAAGGGAGGTTATTCGTCCATGTCACAGGCGGAACAGGATTACGTTGAGGAAACCCACGGAATCGAGAAGATTGTGAAACAGATTACTTCTAAGCAGCAGAAGGTACAGTTTGCCCACCTTTTTTTTTTTTTGTTAAATTTGCTAACTAGGGTTATTGAATAGATGACGGAATTCATGGAGACATTGGGGAGAACCGCTGCAGTTGTGAACAGTGAGAGTCAGCAATTTAAATCTAAGGTTGAACAGGAGAAGGAGAAGGAGGTACCGGATAGTAATCGCCAAGAACTTTCCAAGATGGTCCAGAAAGAACACCGCTTGATTCTTGATATTCGCAAGAAGGTTGATCATCTTGAACACCAATTTCAAGAGATCAAGCTGGGTTCGTGAACTGGATACTATTTTTACTAAGATTTTTGGTCTTCTTGTTCGGGATACCCCATTTCCACGGGTTGAGTCGGTGAGGTTATAAGACCTTTCGATCTCGAGTGGGAAATATGGCGTTAGTTTTAGTTGAGCTCTTATAGTTTCCTTCTGGTTCTTTTTGTAAGATATGATGGATAAGGACCAAAGATGTGACGCAGGACATGATTGTTATATATATGCAGACGAGCGCTGGTAGTATTGTAATCTAGCTAGTCCCATGGTTTTATATAGAATAGTTGTGGTGTATTTGGAAATGGAGACTATTTACAATGCAAACACCTTTGTGCATAAATCAAATCCCAAAGTTTTCGCAAGCTATTGTGAAGGAGGGAAAAAAGGAGCAAAAATACCTCGCTGAAATACATGTGACAATAACACTATAACCCGAATAAATGAAGCATCCCTTGCAATAAGTTCACGGCGATATTTAATATTTTCCGTCCAACCAATTAATTAACGGAAACGGTCTCCGCTTCTCTTGTATTCCTCTCCCGATTCCGAGCCCCACTGCTAGTATCAGTACCAGTCTGTCCCGGATTCGAATCCGACGCTATAGACGACAAATTCGATATCGATATTGACGCTTTTCGGACCGGTTTTTTCCTGGCGATAGAAGAAGGGAGGTAACCTTCTACGAAGCGGAAGAGGTACACGAGGGGCTCGAGGAGTAAGAGAAGGAATATTGGCAGGACTGTGAGGATGCCGAATGATATCTTTATACCAGCGTTTGAGTAAGCATATTTAATCCATAATACGTTCGGTTTAGTGTTGTTGTGGTTTTTTGGGTGTCAGGGATAACGTACGAACAGCCGGACTATCGTCCAGCGAACCCAGTCGAGGAAGAGGTATAGATCCATCATCAATCTCTTCCCCTAGCTAGCTGTCGATTGCTTGTTCTTGTCAAGTAGCTCAGGTGATGCGGGTTTTTAACCGAGAGTTTATAGCTAGTAAGGGTGCAATTAGGGAAGTGTCGAAATATTTGATTCGGGATCGTAGCTTCTGGCGTGTTGGTCGGAAGTTAATTTGGTGCGACGGGATGGTCGTTTTGGGTTTGCTATTTCGAGTCTTCGAGACGATACGATCGAATGATAGCTGGAAGGAATGAAGTGATGAAAGAGTTCTCCTTTACAATGGAGCTTGGTAGGCGGTGAATTTAATATATACGATATCTACGGATGGAACGACTTTTTTTTTTTTTTTTTTGTTTATAATTCAAGTATTACTCAGACAGCAATCCAGGCCAGGAGGAAATTTTCATCGGGCTCAGGTTCGAGGCTGCGGCGGGACCGAATGCTTGGTGCAAGTAGTATGCGAATCGATTTCCATTCCCGAGACCGAGATCCAAGGGATGGGATGGGTTATGCTAGGCTAAGAATAGCAGCCTCGAGCCTCACAGTCCGCTAATGGCGAACAAGCACATGCAAAAAAGGATTGCGATTTTTGTGAACGATCAAGAGATGGTGGAACGACCACTCATTTCATTCATTCATTCCACATAATTTGATGGAGGAGGAACGCGTGGTATATATAGCTCGCATTCGTCGGATGGTTCCTCAGATGTCATGATATCATGCTGCATGATAGAGAAACTTTTCCCTTCCTGAAGGTCGAGAGAGGAAAATTCCCTTTTCGCGATTCGGATGACAAGACCAAGAAGTATACTAGTATTAATACCTAGTGCTGTCCGTCTCGTGAAATTTTTTTCATTGAAGAGTTGACTGGTTGCAACGTTGAGAGACCTTCTCAAATTGAAGACAGGGCGCCGGGGTATCGACGCTTAAAATTTTTTCCCAAATGAACGGCAGGATCAATCAAATTAGTTTAGAAATTGCGGGAATTTTTGAACGAAATGTAAAACAGAAACATTTCATCTCAGAGATCTAGATTGACGAAAGTTGATATCTGGCTATATAGTCCCGGTGGCCGCATTCCGAAACACCGCTTATCATGACCCCTTCTCGCAAAGCCACAGTGAGCCTTTTTGCCTAATATATAATAACGATAATGTAATGAATTCAATCGGTAATTGATTATACGGGTATCATGCCATCTCTGTCTCGTATGTATGGTTGTTGGTGAACTTTTGGTGATACCGACATCCATCCACTCATTCTCAAACTGGCTAAAGCAGGCAGATAAAAGTCAAAGCTGACCAATGGTATCCACTGTCGGAGCTGCAGAAGCTCCAGAAGCATATGCAGGAGAGCTACGAAGTATGCTCTGCTTTGTTTTGCTATGCTGTTGCTATCGCTCGTGGGCCGGAGAGCGTCCACCGAGAAGGGGAGCAACATGCAGGGGTTCCTGCTCTGCTATCAGCACGTAGCTCAACAAAAGCTCGTCCTTTTCTCCGGCCTCGCTCGATCACGGCACCGAAGAAGAGCAGTAAAAATTATAATTCAGATAAACAACCGATTTCAGGAGACGACCCGTATAAAAGCTCGCCGATACCCTTCCGCTCGTGGTGGTTGTATTCTTCTTTCCTGTCTGGTGATCCAAGCCAGTTATCGTTCCGCTGACATTATCCCTCAAAACGCGAAGCTTAAAAAATTGACTGTCGGTTGCGCATTTTTTTCATCCACGCAGGCCTGTAACACCACCAGCACACCACATCGACACTAGCGTCTGTCTTGTCTGTCGGTCGTCTGTCCCTTTTTCTCTTTCGCTTTTGCATAGACCTGCCTGGCACGAGCATACCCAATTGTTAGCGATTGATCTTAGCTGCCGCTAATATAGTAGTATTGAGAGCGCCGACAAGAGGATTGTCAGGAGAGAGCTTGTTCATTCTCTTCTTTCTTTCTTTCTTTCTCGTTCGTGTTTACTTAAGTGTCAGATACCCCGTCACTTTTTTTTCTCTTCTCTTCTCTCTTCTCTTCTCTCTTCGCTCATAAACCCCCTTCGAGCTTGAAATCACTTGCATCTTTCCGTTGCTCAAATCACAAGACATAATACATTCGCAATCATGTCTCCAAGACCAGAAAACGTTGGCATCAAAGCCATTGAAATCTACTTTCCCACTCAGGTTCGTTGCTACTGTTGTTTCACGTCTGCTTCCAGACTTTTCGATTCTCAAGACATGACTGGATTAAGATGCTAACCATATTTCATTCTATAATATAGTGCGTCGACCAGTCTGAACTCGAAAAGTTCGATGGCGTTAGCGCTGGCAAATACACCATCGGCCTCGGCCAAACCAAGATGGCTTTCTGTGATGACAGAGAAGACATATACTCCCTGGCCCTAACCGTCACAAAATCCCTCCTTGAAAAATACGAAATCGATCCTACATCCATTGGCCGTCTGGAGGTCGGTACTGAGACGCTACTGGACAAGTCTAAATCTGTCAAGTCCGTCCTCATGCAGCTCTTCGCCCCGTCCGGCAATACCAACATTGAAGGTGTGGATACCGTCAACGCCTGCTACGGTGGTACCAACGCCCTCTTCAACGCCATCAACTGGGTCGAGTCCTCCGCTTGGGATGGTAGGGACGCTATTGTCGTCGCCGGTGACATTGCTCTGTACAAGAAGGGTGCCGCCAGACCTACCGGTGGCGCTGGTGCCGTCGCCATGCTTGTCGGCCCCGATGCCAAGTTGGTGTTAGAACCAGGCAAGCGCGGATCCTACATGTCACATGCCTATGACTTTTACAAGCCCGATTTCCACAGCGAGTACCCATACGTTGATGGTCACTTCTCGCTACGATGTTACACCGAGGCCGTCGATGCTTGCTACAAGGCCTATAACAAGAGAGAAGACGCACTGAACTCCTCCAAGACCGAGACGACTGCTGTTAACGGCAACGGCGTCCACACTGCATCGAAAGAAGGTGTTGATAGATTCGACTATATGTGCTTCCACGCACCTACCTGCAAGCTCGTCAACAAGTCCTATGCTCGTCTGCTCTACAACGATTACCTGGCCAACTCTTCCAGCGAGTTGTTCGCCGATGTTCCAGCTGAGCTCCGCGATTTGAACTACGAGCAATCCCTCACTGATAGAAATATCGAAAAGGTCTTCATGGGACTCGCCAAGAAGAGATTCACCGAGCGTGTCTCACCAGCTCTGGAGGGTCCTACCAACTGTGGTAACATGTACTGCGCCAGCTTGTACTGCGGATTGGTCAGCTTGATCGCAAACAAGGGTGGTGAACAGCTCGATGGAAAGAGAGTGGGAATGTTCAGCTACGGTAGCGGTCTCGCCAGCAGTTTGTTCAGCATCAGAGCTCGAGAGGGTACGGCTGAGTTGAAGGAGAAGCTGGACTTCCACACGAGGCTGGCCGCTAGAACTGTTGTTGACCCTCAGGTTTACGATGAGGTGAGTTGGATTGGACATTTCCTTCTTATTTTTGGATACTTGGAATTGACGCTAATTGATGTTGTTTTTAGACTATGCTGCTGCGCGAGAAGGCACACCAACGGAAAGACTTTGCGCCAGAAGGTCTAACCGATCCACTTCAGAGCAAAACGTATTACCTCGTCAAGGTCGATGATATGTTCCGTCGCGAATATGCTCGCAAGGAATAAAAAAAAAAAAAAATCACGTTCACCAAAAACGATACCACTTTACCGTCGTATTTAAAACCCATTTCCTTCTTCTTTGTGTTTTTACAGGCGTCCGTGATGATGTGCAGAATTGGGGACACCAACTTACTAGAATTATAACTTTTTGTAACATTACCCTTTATCATTATCAGGCATTCATGGGTCTTTATGAATGATAATACCTTTTCTTTTACGATTCAGAGTGGGGTTTAGATGATTGACGGTGGACACGGAGGACCTGGCTGGCATTAGATAGAACCATGCATCACGCGTGCAAAATGTACCTTACCGTGCTTACTATTACAAGATGCAATAGATACTTCTTTTATTCTGAGAGGAAATAAGATCTTGAGATGCTGACATCACCGATCATCCGAGAATTACAGACGGGAGACGATCATAGTCGGACGGAGCATTCCACCGGCCACTCGGAGTTTCTCGAAAGTTGAGCACCAGCCCGATCGCTGTCAGAAATGTGGCACAGTCAGTCGTGGTTGGCTGGTTGGATGAGGCGCATTAGAGCTTCGGTTGGTGGGGAGGCGACAACGACAACAAGGGGAGCTTCTTTTCGACGTGAATCTGACATCATTGTCGCCGCGTTGGTTTCGATGGTCAAGAAAAAAAA
Organism: Dactylellina drechsleri; assembly: GCA_036971345.1. Lineage (NCBI taxonomy): Eukaryota > Fungi > Ascomycota > Orbiliomycetes > Orbiliales > Orbiliaceae > Dactylellina > Dactylellina drechsleri. Next base: position 324,361 of record JAJTUB010000009.1, read on the forward strand.
GTTTTTCGATAGTTTCCGCGCTGGCCTTGGAGCACAGAAAACGGGTTTGGTAGGTACATACGCGATAGATATACATTGAATTTTTCTCTGTTCATTGAGGACAGTTTTATATCGAGGATCGATCGTGGAGTCAGAGCTAGATCTCAGCCAGGACTGCCATGAAAGAAAAGCTGGGGTAGCTCGGGCGATTCCTGATAATTGAACAAAGAAGTACAAAGGTAAGCGTAATCGATTGCGTCGTAAATCCCCGGGTGGTACTTAAAGGAGGCCCTCTGCAGCTATTCGTATTTTTAATATTTTATTTTATCAACTTCATCACAAATTAATACGTTCCTTGACTGTCTGTTGACATCAATTCCTTACAGTCATAAAAAGTTCGGTTTGATATCAAAATCGCATCACAGCCTGCACCCGGCTAGTACAATATTATTATCAACAAGTACTTCTCATCCCTACGAATAATAAAATAAGAAAGGTATTTTTCTTCCTTTCCGTCAAATTTTGAATTCCTTTGTCAACCAACGATTCCTATTCGAGCGGGATATTACATCATCACGACGTACATCAATCACGTCCTTTGAGAAACAACGAAAACACCAACTTCTATCTATCCTCTCTCTCCCTCCTCCTTCATCTCTTCCCTCTTCTTCTCAGCTTAATATCATCTTCCTCTGTATTCTCTTTTATTTGAACAATAACCCAACACCCCGTTTGAATAACAGAATTGTCTACTTTTTGATTGCAAACACACAATTTCCAAAATGAAGGTCACCGCTCTGGTGCTCTCGTTAGCACTCTGTTCTGATAGTGCTCTTGCCGTGTGGGGCTTGAGCAAAGCTAGTAAGTAACCTTAATTCTATTCCTGCATCTAAAATATATAGCTTGGACAGCCCTGACAAGAACAACGCTGGCAAAATAAAAGTCTACAACAAATGGCATGAAACCGAACTCGAGAGATGGCTCTCGGACCACAACATCCCATACCCCACCCCTGCTGATCGTAAGGACCTCGAAAGTCTCGTCAAAGATAACTGGGAGAGTAATGTCGTTGCCCCCTACGAACGATGGAGTCCCCAGCAACAAGTTGACTGGCTCAGTCAGAAGGGTGTCGAGGTTAGCAACCAGCAGGCCGAAAATGCCGAATGGCTGAAGAAAGAGCTTCAAAAAAAGTGGTATGAAACCGAAGCTTCGGCTGAAGAAGGCTACGGGGATGCTAAGACTTGGATTTTTGATACGTGAGTTTCATCGAAATTTCTCTTGATATATGAGATGACGCGATTTTGGAGTGCTTGTGTAACGTTGCTAACATATAAATCATGAATTGGGTAGTTGGACCGATTCCCAACTCAAGTCGTTCCTCGATTACCACAACATCCCTAGTCCAAAGCCACGAACCCGTGATGCACTCTTGAGCACTGCTCGTTCTAACTACGCTACTATCGCCCAGAAGGCTGGTGAAACCGCCGCCTATCCTGGCGACTGGCTATTCCAACAATGGTCTGATAGTGACTTGAAGAAGTGGCTTGATGATCACGGATACCATGTTTACCAAGGTAGCAAACGCAATGAGCTCATCGCAGCTGTTCGTCGCAACTCTCGTCAGGCTAGCTTGAAGGTTAACGACATCAAAGACACCGTTGCCCAGAATATATTCAATTCTTGGTCAGATAGTGAGCTCAAGTCGTGGTGTGACAAGAACAATATCAAGGTCCCACAGAACGGCAAGCGCGATGAGGTGATTGCTGTTGCTCGTAGAAATGTCGGTAGCCTCACCGGTGATACTTTCTCCGCCTCCGTCACTTCGGCTTTCAAAGCTTATGGTTCCGCCACCGGATCTCTCGGCGCCCGTGTCGAGTCGGCTACCGATGCCGCTGCAGCTTCTGCAACTTCTGTTGCTAACGTGGTCGCTGATTATTCGGCTTCGGCTACCGATGCTGCCTACAATTACGCCGTCGGAGCCCGAGACAACGTATATGATAGTGTTACTGGCACGTACTACAGTGCTGCTGATAAGGTTCTTGAAACCTGGTCTGAGAGCAGACTCAAGGCTTATCTTGATTCCCGTGGTGTTCCGGTTCCGCAAACCGGCAAGAAAGACGAACTTGTTGCCCTCGCCCGTCTGCACAAGTACAAGGCTGCTCGTGGATACAATGCCTGGACATTCGATACATGGACTGTCGAGAATTTGAAGTATGCATCCAATATTGATATTCATCTGGGATTGCTTTTATTAACAATGTGAAATTATAGGACTTGGCTTCAAAACCAAGGTCATGCTGTTTCAGAGGGCGCTACCGAATCACGAGATGATTTGATCGCCTCCGCTCAAGCTGCATACGCATCCGCTTCATCTGCCGGCGGAGAGGCTTACGCCACCGTCACATCTGCTCTGGCCCAAGCCACTGACTACGTCAAGGACAACACCTTTGAAACCTGGTCCGACAGTGAACTCAAGGCTTACCTCGACTCGTATGGCGTCAAGACATACCAAGGTTCCACCAAGAACGAACTTATCGCCCGCGCTCGCAGGTGCCGACAAATCTTTGAAAGCGGATGGAAGCAGGAAAGTGCGTTCGAGAAGTTCCAGAGAGTCGGATGGAATGTTTATGGTGACTTGATGTACTACTTGGGAGTTGGAAAAGGGAAGGCTGATGCTTATGCCAGTCAAGCTACTGGCGCTGCAAAGAGCGCCGCTGATAGCATCAAGCAAGAATTGTAAAACAGAGATTGGAGAAGAAATAAAATTCCCCTTCTTTGAATCGACGCTGATGTAGGGGAGGTGAAGGTGGAGGTGGATAAGAGCTTCTCAGCTTTCTTTACAGTTTCGTAACTGGACTCTTTCTTTAATGAATTCTAGGATAAGGTTTCGTCTCTTTGTTGTTTATAACTAGTGCATTTTTATTTGTTTCTAGCAAGAAGCTGAAATTTCGGACGGACGATATGCCATTTTTCCTACTTGACTTTCTCAATTGGATTTCTTTTGTTTGCATTTTTATGTTGACAGGTTCCTTTTCCCTTTTCTGTGAATATCGGACTCTTCTTTGGATAACCCAATCAACTCAAAAGCTCCGTGATACTCTGTTGTAATTTTACTCTACGCCCAAACTTTTACATTTCGGTATCAGACCACCTAGAAGATATCCTGGTAAAAGCGATAACGAAATCCACGAGGATTATGGCGATAAGTACGCTCATTCAAAACTGGGGGTATGTACCCACCTCGCCCATCCTGGGGATGGTACCTAGCTTCTGAGCAATCTGGTAGCTCAAGCGAGCGTTCCAGAACGTTACATGCAACCATCGGGTTTTAACTAGCTTATCTCTCTTCCCCGCAAATAACTGGCGATAATCATATGCTCAATCGGTGTTTTTTGCCATAACGGTTAAAAACAAAACATTGGTGTGGTAGGCCAGCTGATACCAAGTTCCGAGCTAATTAGAGAGAACTGCCGGGTTGTTGTAGTAAATTCGTTGACCGTTTAAGAATGACATCACGTTAGCGTCCGTCTCTATCGCCTCCCCGCTCTTTTTTGGCTTTATTTCGCCTTTTGATAATGGAAATGTCCTCCGATAAGTGATTTGCGGAATGGGTAAACCCTTTTTGGAGGGTAAGGCGCACATGTTGAAAGGGTAGTGAGCGTATAACGGTTTTATTATACCATTTGTTGGATTGACTGATTGAGGCGAATACTCTTTGACGTTCCGACATTTTTTCTTGTGCTCCCCGGTCGGTCGTTTCCCGCATTTCTGTACGAAGGTGGATATTTGTCTTTTGCCGTTTCTTTATAAAGGGTGAAGTAGGGCGGATTGTCTTTTTTAAAAGGTCATCTCATGATTTTATTCTAGATTTTTCTCCCATAAAATATCTAACTTTGTACTTAAATATCATTGGGAACACATATCGTTCAAGTTTCTCTGCTATAACCTACGAAGAAATATCCAACGGCTATCGAACTTGCATTTCGATATAATACTAATATCGTCGGACGAAAATAAACATAAAAATGCGGCAATTATCACCTTCAATTCGTCGTGTCTACGGCATGACCAGAACGACTACAGTCCTCCCTAGAACCACCATCCTTCCCGCAACCTCTTCCTATATAAACCGCTACTACTCCGCAACCACAGAACACGCACACCCTAAAATTCACGATACAGCCGGTCAATTCGAGGGCGACCCGGCGCAGGTTGAAAACCACAATAGAGCGTTTGGCCAACGTGGTGAGAATCAATCAACGAACCCGCGACCCAAGATTCATAATGCCGCTGGGGTGTTTGAAGGTGAAGAGAGGGATGTGATGGAACAGAATAGGGCGTTCAGGGAGCGTGGGGAGGGTAAGCCTGTGGGGAAGATGGATAGCGGAGGGGCTATGGAACGAGTGCCGGGGGGGGTTTTCGCATTGGAGGAGAGGGATGTGATGGATCATAATAGGGAGGTTAGTGAGAGGAGAGCATGATATTTTCCTAATTTGTATGTATTCTTTTACTGTTCCGAGCTGGATATCATTTCTTTCATTGGATTTGATGTGATTTAATTTTTTTCTTTTGGAGTAACAGAATAAATGACAGAATGGCGGGAATGGGTATCATCAAGCGAATAATTTGACGAAATAAGTAAGGTCTTTCCTTACATGTGATATCAGACCATCATGGTACGGTATTTTCCGGCGAGATAACAGGATATATGTGCTTTCAATCGTCACCGCATTCTAGCACTAGCCTACTCAACGTTTCGTCTTCAGCCCAGTTTATTCCGCTGCCGACAACTATACCCTGTACCACGCCCTTCAACGTCTGGCATCTACGCTGTTCCTTCATCATTTCTAATTTCTTTTCGGCAACACGCTCGTTGGTCGTGATGCTCTCCGTGAACTCATTAACGGCGGCTAACTGTCGTACTCGTTCTGCGAGCTCTCGGTTGGTGTTTGTGAGAGTTATCAAGGTGGATGAGGCTTTCGTGTAAGTTTGCTGAAGACTTGATAGTTGGCTCGTGAGATTGAGTAGACTAGTAGCCAGCAGATCCCTGTTCGAGAGGAGGGGTAAAAGTTCGCTAGAATGATAAAATATATCGGATATTAATTCACATGTTAGAGATGGTGTAAATACGGGTAGTTTCATTTTCGTAACGGAATGGGGTGTTTACGTTTCTAGCTTTATTCTATTCGGACCGCTATGGATTGAGCGGATTATCGGTCTCGTGGAGACCATTTGTGTTACTACGAGGTTTTTAAGCAGTATTTTGCCTTGTATCTCTCGAGTTTCCTTTTTGGTGGGTTCGAGCGACTGGGAATGGTCGTCGAGATCCATTGGGTCGTTGTTGATTGCTAGGTTGCGAATACCAGCACTGGATTATTATGGGTCCCGGTCATGATAGAATTCCAACTTTGTAGATAGGTGGTGAATTACCGTCTTTAAGAGCGTCAACCTCAGCTTCGAGCAGGTGACGTTGAAGGGTTACCTGTTGAAGCTTGTCATAGCGCGCTAAGACATCTCTGTCTTGATAGGTTGTGAGTTCGCGAAGGGCGGTTTCGGTGGATGTGCTGGTGGAGGGCGGGAGGATTGGAAAACCGATGTGATGGTCCATTAGTTTCGTGAGTATGGAGATGCAAACCGACCGGAGGGTATCTCCTCCGTCGCTTTCAGCCATTGTAAGGGCCCTTGTCGCTTGCAAAGCGGTGAGATAAAAGCTGGGGTTGAGGTTGAATTTGGAAGTGGGATGTCAATATTGTCGCGTGGTGGGTGGTTTGCGACACAGCATGACGCGCGAGCTAAACCCAACCAATATCACAACGAATCAACCATCTCTAAAATGCACGACAGGTAATCATCCCGAAAGTCCTGGGAAACCTAGTCAATCCAGGACTCTCGAACACTCTCCATTCAAGCATGTCAAACTCAGCTGCGAATTCAGAACTCTACGGCCGCCCGAAGCCAAAGAATAGCATACCGGCAAACCTATCCGCAACTTCGGCTGTCGCTCTCTCCAGCGAACTCGCTCGTCTGGCGGCCTCGGGTAAATCCCATGGTCGTAAACGCACCGCAGAATCTTCAAAGGACGATATATTCCGAAAGGGCTCCAATAAGGGTGTTTCAAGCCGTGCTGCCAGGGATGTCGCTGATGGCAGCCGCTCAAGTCGAAAGACGACAAGCAAGGATATCGGATATCTCGACGATGCGGAGTTACAAAGGGCTAGGAAGAACATGGAAGAGAAGACACGACTGTACAATGCTATGAAACGAGGAGATTATGTCCCTCCTACCAAAAAATTTAAAGGTGGCTGGGTGGGTGCGGAGGAAGATAGAGCGGGAGGCTTGATTGATTTCGACAGGAAGTGGGCTGAAAGAGAAGCACGGAAAGAAGAGGACGAAGATGCAGAAACGTCAAGCGACGATGAGTTATCCGCTAGATCTGATGATGAAGAAATGGTAGAATATGAAGATGAGTTTGGGAGAACGAGGAAGCTGGCAAAAAGAGAGCTACGGAAGATACAACGAGAAGATGCCCGAGAACAGGCAATTTCTAACGCCTACGACTCGGATGAGGACGCACGGAGACGAAGAATTGATCCTAATCACATTATCCATGGGGATGTTATACAGACAGGCGCTTTCAACCCCGACGAATTCGAGCGTAGGAGAAAGCAAATGGAGGAGGAGGACCGAGAGTTACAGGACACCCATTACGACGCCACGAAAGAGGTCCGAACAAAAGGTGTTGGGTTTTATCAGTTCTCTCAAGATAGTGAAGCTAGAAAGAAGGAGATGGAAGCTTTGATATCGGAGAGAGACAAGACAGAAAAGGAACGAGTGGCAAAGGAGACTAGGAAAGAAGAGAGGCGTAAAGAAGTAGAGCGAAGGAGGGAAGAGCTGAAGAAACGGCGGCAAGGGAAACAAGGGGAGCGATGGCTCCAATCCTTTTTGGATGAAACACCAGAACTCTTAGCTAAAGCTGCCAGTGATGGGAATGACCAATCTCAAGATTGAGAGTATATAGGTTTCGAAGCTAGAACCCTGGCGAAAGGTCTTTTTTGCCTTAAATACATGATACCCCTAGATATGATTTGGAGCCATCTATGAAGCAAAATCAATTGTAACATATGGAATATTGAACGCCTGCTAAACCCTGAAAATAGAATAGTAACCCAAACTCCTAAATATGCTATAAAGTGCTTGAAATCCTAGAGTACAGAAATACAGTGTTTATGCAGGTATGTGTCCACCAATACACCAATGCTTTCTTTGACCTAATAAAATGCAACAGACCAGCAACACCAAGATACGATTCCTTAAAAATCCAAACCATAATTATCCCTTTCAGCGTAGTTTCGTAGTACGTGTATTGCACCGATATACTTTAGGAAAGCTGAAATATGCTCCTCCCTGCTATTACCGGCATCGACACCAAACATGGAACATAGGTCCTGAATTTCGCGAGCTGTTCCAATGGAAATAACTCAGTATGCGTATCAAACGAGATTGATTGTCTCCATTGCATTAGATACGCAACGCATATGGATTGGCTTAGAACTTACGATCCATCAAATAGAGTTCTTGTGCATTCTTAGGAAAATCAGGCGGATACTCAAGTGATCCGTCACCAAGGTTGATTGGTAGCGGGCGGAATTTTTCGAATTCACCACTAAGTTCGGCATTATAAGCTCGAGCGGCTCGATGATAGTCGTGAATGGAGTAGAAACCACCTCTCCTAGAGCTAGATCCCGCCATTCTTGGTTCGTATGTATGAATTCTCTGTTGGTATGGTGGCGGTGGTGATTGAGATGGAGGAGGAGCGGCGTGGTGACGGTTGCGGTATGGGTACGCATACGCTAATCTAGGGTCTGATATCGTATCTTCTGAACTGCTGTTGCTGTGGTAATTTTCGTGACTGATTTGTCTGCTGTTGTATGAACCCAAATTACTGAAGCTTGATGATGCTGAGCGGCCCGCTAGATGCTGGCGCGGGAATCTATCGGAATCACACATCCCCATGAAAGCCGTGAAGTAGCCAATTCCTCGTGACATGGTGATAAAGTATAAATATAATATCGAAGAGGGTAAATCTTATACTAGTCTTTGGAGATTCTGCTGGGAAGTAGGAGCTGTACAGTACAGGTGCTGAAACCTCTGAGATCGTGAAAGCTCTCTGAGTTAGCAATACTAAAGTGGCTCTATTGACTATCCAGAGTATGCGCTATCGGGATGCTGAGACGATGCTAGAAGAAAAAGCTAAGTGAAAAGGCTGCATGATATATCTATGGCCGAGCATAACGTCCTATAAAGAGCCCGTTTGGATGGAAAGCTCAAGATACCTCTATTGGTCGGAAAAGCAGACTGGAAAGCCCTATAGATTTTCCGCTCCGGTACAATATCAAATGATAGAATGAGGCATGCAATAACCATCCCCCCTTGCTAGATGCTGTCGTTCGACTATTGGGTATCGCGGAACCCGAGAGCCCTACCGTCTACCAGTTTGCCGTCGGTTCTGGCTAAGATACCGACTTAACGGGTTTTGAACTTTTAGGATCCCATGTTAACGAATTATAAACTCTGAAAGACGGGGCGTCAAATAGATAACCTTCTCCAGCTAATATAATCCATGGATTGGATAAGGCGAATGCGGTTTATATTGTGCTGGAAGGCCACCGAGCCGTTGAGATACGTAACACAACCGCCTTACAGGGTAACAGGATAGTTGTAGCGGCCTTTGGTTTCTGGCTGAAATTCAAGCGAGATATGTCAACAGTCCCTTTCGCAATCTATAATAGTTCTTCTGTACACTGTTACTGGGCTAGGCCCAGTGATATTGCTTTTCAGGTTCCAAAGATCACTTAGATCGTAAGATTTATTACACCCACAATAAGTCTCAAAGATTCATTTCTATGAATTGGGCATTATATCCTGTGGCCGCAAGGCTTGTTCATGCATCTGAGATTGTGCTAGTTAAGTATAGAAGCAAGCAGAGGCTTGGTTTACCACATGTAAAACATCACACAAAGGCTTTGTGCAGCTCATTTTTTTGTGCGGCTGCAAGTAAGGTAAGTATTCATACAGTACAAATTTGAGCGCTGGCCTTGGCCATGGGAGGGGTAAAGAACACGAAATAGATGTGAGAGATAATTGAGAGACAAGTTATACATATGTTGGTTGACAAATTGAGATCGAGTCTGACCTAGGCAATCTGGTAATGTGTGACGCGAAGGTGCCTGGATTTCGCACATGGGCCACTTCGTTATCATAAACTTTCATAATTAGTCTGGTAGTATATACATATGATACACTGCCGAGTCAATAATACACATGGTCTTTACTAGAAATCTAGTTAAACTTAGGAGTGGATGCGTGAAAACCTGCTGAAAAAATACTCAGTACGAATGCGACTAAGATGCTAAGCGAGACGTAAGGCCTATGCACCTACCCGATAACCCTATGCAAAAGCCCAGGCCGGTCTTTCAAGCCTTCGAAACACGGCCAATGCTTTGTTTCTAGTCCTAGATACTGGCCAATGTTGTCTCTTTGTACAAGATATGCGTCAATTCTCATTTCGGTTCGCGCGATAGCTGATACGAAGGATTTTTGTTGATCCTGTTACACCTTCTATAGTCTGCCAACGCGCAGTGAAGAGACCTGAGGCGCGTTACTGTCGGAGAAGTCCGGTAACTAGATTAATAACCACATGTTTGCTCTTTTTTCTTACTGTTGCTAATTTCGGCCTAGAGTCTGGAAGACTAGTAATTCGCAGATGAAGGTATTGCATCTGTGAGCACATGCGCCGGTTTTATTGCTATCACACCAATCAGGTAATCAATAATCTGGTAAAATTGCCTAGATAATCCTTTTATTTCCTTGGGAAGCCGGTGGGCGTATGGTAGTACCTATATGAGGTCATCTGGTCTTGATAATAAATTAGAAACTCAGCTCTAATGAGCTGGATAGCCAGGCGCGTTATAGTAGGGTTAAAATCGACCCAGCGGTTGATTAAACACGTCTACTGTGAGTACGAAACTTTAATAGTGCCCTCAAGAATTTAAAGGAACCTATACCTTTTATTGAATAATGATATTTATTGATTAGAAAAGAGAAACCTTTTTAATCATGGATAAAACGAAACGAATAGCGAGGCTAGATAGGCTATAACGCTAGTTAAATTGCAACACGGACTTTAAGATATTTGACAAAATAATACAATTTGATATACCAAAAGATGGAAATTTGGCTGAAAGGCTGGTGTAGACTACCGAACTATTCTAGATAATGTAGCTACGTTGTCGATAAGTATAAAGAGCAAACAATATGGCATTATGATAAGCGCTTAGTAGCCGTTTGAAGAGACTATCCGGCTTCTTATATATTCCGATTTCGCGCAAAAGTCATCTGAAATTTAAAGGAGATATCAAAATAACGCATAAGGAGAGCTTTAAATATTTTTCGTTTCTTGACACGGTTCTATACCGAGAATATCAAATCGAAAACACAATTTGTGTCCACAAATCGCCTGTTCACACACGCCCCTGCTCGAGATCTCTTTCCGGGATTAGCTAGCTTGATACAATAATTTATTTATATACGTAAATACTTATAGGGTCACAGTATATGTCGTTTCCTAGCAAGCCTGATTTCATGTGATTATATGCGTAAAGATTATCAGACCCAACCATATTGGACTGTGTTGTCCGTTGCAGTTTTGACGTTGCACAAAGATCTTGACACTTGCGTGTCGATGTTTGCCATTCGTGGAGCAATCCAATTCCGGTATCACAAATGACGCCTGCCGGGAAGATTCCCGTGCTCTCGAGATTTCAACCAACTACTCAATGTGAGATTTCTACCCCGCCGAAATGCGAAACTAACCTTTAATACATGAAAAGGTCGGAACGTTCATATCATAGTCAACCTAAACAATAAAAATGACGAAATAGATATACGCGGCATAAGAAATTCACCAACCACAAGTGTAATCTACTAAAGTCTAGTCGTGAGTAATCAAATATCCCCACTTTCAATCTTTGAGAGAGAAATATCACATTAAGCTTCCTCAGATATTGTGAACAAGGGTCTTCAATTCCCCACATCATTCCCTGGTACCAGATTTCGAACCAAAGGGCAGCGGAGTGTTGCATTCCGAGACCGCCCTTTACCCTGGCTTTTAACCGGTACCGCCTCAGTTATGCTACCGAATACGGTGCACGGCTCGAGGTCATGCAAGTGCAGCTAGCTCGTGGGGTGAAGCTCAAGCATCCATTCTAAGAATGGGTGGAGCTCAGCTTGCTTCGACGAGGTCTCTTGTGAGAATTCCAGCGGGCACCAGCTTCGGATACGGCATAGAGCAGGAAACGAGTCGTAATCAGTGTGCACTACTTCTTAAAGGACAACTTGGGTGAACCTGCTGCCATTTCAATTCATGTATGTCAAATCGACTCCACCAACCAATCCTTAGTTATGTCAATTCTCGAACCGAACCTCAAAGGTGCACTTCGGCCCGATTTTTCTTGGGGATATGCCACCGCGGCAGCTCAAATTGAGGGTGCCTGGAATGTTGATGGGAAAGGTGAAAGTATCTGGGATAGACTTGGCCATACACCCGGAAAGATCAAAGACTCGAGTACAGCTGACGACGCCACAAGAGCTTACGACTTTTACAAAGAGGACGTCGCGCTAATGAAATCTTATGGCGTGAAGGCATACAGATTTTCGTTGGCGTGGTCGAGAATCATACCCCTCGGGGGCAAAGACGACCCAGTCAACCCAAAGGGCATCGAGTTCTACAATAACTTGATTAATGAATTGATAGCAAACGGAATCACGCCGTTTGTGACCCTTTTCCAGTGGGATATTCCTCAGGCACTGGAAGATCGATATGGTGGTATGCTGAACAAGGAGAAGTATACGCCTGATTTTCTTCGATATGCTAGAGTCTGCTTCGAAGCATTTGGAGATCGAGTCAAGAACTGGATTACCTACAACGAGCCTGGTGTTTACTCATTGGCAGGATATGCTGCCGGCGTTCACGCCCCAGGTCGTTCTTCTAATAGGGAGCTGAATGAAGAAGGCGACTCTTCAACCGAACCCTTTATTGTCTCGCACACGGAGCTAGTGTCTCATGCTTATTGCGTGAAAATGTACCGAGAGGATTTTCAGCCGACGCAGAAAGGCACCATAATGATCACTCTCCATGGCAACTATTCCACACCCTGGGACGATACTGATCCATTGGATATCGAGGCTGCTGAACGAGCAAGGGAATTTGAAATTGCTTGGTTTGGCGATCCGGTGTACAAAACTGGTGACTATCCCGAATCCATGCGCGCACAACTTGGGGATAGATTACCACGTTTCACAGAAGAAGAGTCTAAGTTAGTTCTTGGATCCTCGGATTTTTATGGGATGAACAGCTACACGACATTCTTCGTTAAGCACAAAAAGACGCCACCAGAACCTAAAGATCATGTTGGCAACGTCGAGAAACTCGATACCAACAGCAAGGGCGAAAGTCGTGGACCCGAGTCCGATACTTACTGGCTTCGAACCAATCCGTGGGGTCTTAGGCAGCTATTAAACTGGGTTTGGAACCGATACAAAGTCCCCATATTCATGACGGAGAACGGGACAACTGCGAAAGGCGAACATGTAGATGCACCGCCATCCGAAGATGTACTGAATGATAAGCACAGAATTGAGTTTTTCAACGGATATTTGAATGCGCTAGCTAGCGCCGTGAAGGAAGATGGGGTTGATATTAGATCATACTTTGTTTGGACTTTTACAGATAATTGGGGTATGTTTGTTCTCTTATTTACCATTTTATAAGTTTTGCATTAGGAATCTAACCTCTCCGAATAGAATGGGCGGCCGGATACACAGATCGGTTCGGTGTTACTTGGATTGATTATAACAGCCCACAGAAGAAGCGCTACCCCAAGAAGTCGGCTACGGTTGTCAGAGAACTCTTTGAGCATTTAATAGCAAAAGAGTGATGTATATCAATGGAAAACATTTCAAACTGATGGCAGAAAATTTAAAATATATACCAATAAAATCGTTTTCAAGAAAATTTATGCTTTCCTTTACCCTGAAAATTTATTTCAACGGCATTGGGACGCACTAAGCAGTATCTCGTATCTGAATCAGATGTGATTAGAATATCACCTTCGGTTACACCATTCTTCCAACCAAAAGAAATCGCAGCACCGCCACGTACCCTAATGCCACTGATTTCTCCACCAGGCCATTCCTTTGGCCAAGCGGGAAGTAGTCTAACCACCACCACCCCATTTTTGAGCTCGTGACTTTGCACTATCATCTCCAAAATTCCAACCGAACCACCAAAATTACCATCAATTTGGAATGGGGGATGGTCGTCTAGCATATTTGGCAAGGTACTTTTCTGCAGTAGTAGTTCCACGTGTTCTCGACATTTCTCTGCCTCCCCTAGCCGAGCATGTAGATTTATCAACCATGCTCTAGACCAACCGGTATGACCTCCTCCATGAGCTGCACGACGGGCTAGTACATCAGACGCCGCCTTTGCGAGTTCCGGTGTTACAGTTGGCGTGATCAAATTTCCTGGGTGGAGGCCCCAAAGATGTGAGGTATGGCGATGACCGGGTTCCACCTCTTCGTAGTTATGTCGACCCCATTCTTGTAGCAGACCTTTAGGAGAGATAACTTGGGGAGGCAGACGAGAAAGCGCATCGCTAACATCCGATATTGATAGATAAGGTTGAGCCTCTGGTAGCAGCTTAACAGCGGAAACGTAGGCATTAAAAACCGCGGTGATTATCTGGATATCCATGGTTGACGCTTCGCAAAAGACGCCCTCCTCTCCGCGTGAATTCCTGAAAGTATTCTCAGGAGACAAGGAGGGATTTGTAACCAATTTACCTGCCTCGTCTTCAATCAAAAAATCGAGGAGGAATTGTACACAGCCTTCCAAGACAGGTAGGAATCTCCTTAAAAACCCAGTGTCTAAGAAGAAGCTATAACGCTCCCAGACGTGCGTACAAAGCCAAGCACCGCCCAAGGGCCAAAGAGTTGCAGCCATCCATGTGTCCTGCGGATCTGTATCTGCCCAGATATCGGTATTGTGGTGCGCGCACCAGCCTCTGCATCCGTACATTTCCCGTGCCGTTTTTTCTCCATTTCTTGAAATGCGTTCAAGGTGATCGAAGAGTGGAGATTCGCACTCGGGGATACTAGATACATTTGCAAGCCAATAATTCATTTGAATGTTGATATTAATAGTATATTTACTGCCCCAAGGTGGCTGAAAGGATGGGTTCCATATGCCCTGCAATGTTGCCGGGAGCGGTTTTGAATTAGAGTCTTCTCGACTGCAAGAAATGAGAAGGTAGCGTCCGTAGTTGTGATACAGAGCGATGAGTCCAATATCTGGCCGACCCTTAAGGCGTTCATCTGTTGGAAGCATCTCAGATTCATTGCCAGCATTCAGTGAGACTTTTAAGGACAATCTATTATATAGTCTTTGATAGTCTAGTGTATGCCGTTTTAGAACCTCGCTCCAGGAGCCGCATTTCCTAATGTCATTAAGAGCAACGGTCTCGGGTTCTTCAGCACGAAAAGTGGTTTGAGCCGCTATTAGTATTATCGTTTCGGTCCCAGATATTGCTAGTGTGTTACCGAGGACCTGGACTCTCCCCTCTGGATCCGAACGTGCAGAAACGACACAGCAAAGTTTATTACTATTCCTTCCCCCGGGAGTTGCGTGCATAACGATCTTCCCGTCCCTTGCAGAGAGGGAATCCAGGAATTCATTTGTCTCATAAGCACGTTCGCTAACCCTATTCAATCTGACGGTGAAGGTGGATCGTTGAGAGGATGTAACTTTAACTGCAATGACTTGGTCGGGGTATGATGCAATAACCTCTCGTCGATATTGGACCCCACTCTGGCTATATTGTACTCTTGATATCGAATTCGAAAGATCAAGCTCTCTTCTATAATTTTCGATTTTCCCCTCGTGACCAAAATCCAGATAGAGTGTCCCCAGAGGCTCATAGTGCCGCTGGCTTGACGGATATGCGAAGAAAGCAGCCCGAACTAATGCTTCTGCATCTTTCTGTCGTCCTTCTCTGATGAGTCTGCGTAACTCTGGCAAATTTTGAAGTGCGCCCTTTGGTAGACGATCTTGAGGTCCACCATACCATACAGAGTCCTCGTTGAGTTGCAGAACTTCCGTTGTTGTTCGACCATACACCATGGCCCCAAGACGCCCATTTCCAACTGGCAGGGCATGAGACCAGTCAATGGCAGGGGAGGTATACCACAACATTGTAGCAAAATATTGCTCTATCGAAAATGTTTACCTGGATATGCGTGTTTGACGACCGATACGAGGCTGGAAAACTACCTTGTGGTACTTTATCGAACGTTAAAATATATTGATACCAAACTGCGTTGTTTCTGCATCTTCCAACATCAAGAAACGAGAATGAACTACGGGAACGAGCTTGGCTGCAGAGTGGTAACTGGACACAAAATAATTCCACCAATTTCATGCGTTTCCGAGGCCCATTCTGCCTGAGTAATTTCTCAAGGTGGGCGACGCGACCTTAATGCCACCGGAATGCACTCGATTTACCCGGATTTTCTCCATTTAGCCTCGATTCGCCTGTCACTTCTGCCATGGTTCGAATTTACACCCATGGCTCCACAGACAAGGTCTACCACGGCGCCACACCCACCGATGGGCTGCTTTGACGAGAAAGTTTTGTGGATGCTCGGCTGCATCTCTGAGAAACCTATCTCGCGTGATATTTTGAAAACTTGGGACTCGGAAGAATTCGTAATTAAGAGATATCGAGATCTTTGTACCTACTAGCGCTCTGGACTTCGTATGAGCTCGCTCCACTCTCCGAGTTCGCCTCCACAAAAAATAATCATTGATACGGAGTACCCCACCATCTCACTCGAGTACTCGCGCAAAGTTTAAGACATTGGAGTTTGGAATGGGGTACATGGGTGAAGGCCACGAGTTTTGACCTTGATCAGCACATAATTCATCCGTCCTCTTCGGCTGTTATCAGTTCTCTTGTTTTTGTCCATCGTCCCGATTATGATACGATTCCGCTTTCACTCACGGACGATATCCCTCCGACGTATACCAACTTCAAGAAAGGACGAGAGATAAAAAAAGGCGAAATGCCAATGCAATGCACAAGGTTCAAGGATAGACCCTACCGTCCCCATGGTCATCGGACTAATGATATTGCAAGTCTGGTTTCCGGTAGCTTTGCTGCGAGATGGTGCTGATCCCCGTTGGACGAAGTTGCGCATTGGACAGCTATCAGAAGGTTCCCTGCTTGTATTTAAAGCTCGAGAATGGTCCTCTTCTTAGAGAAACACCAAGTCTTCAGCTTAACAGCTGTCTTTCTCCATCGCTCATAGAGATCCGAACTTCAAAGTTACTTTGAAGCTGGCCAGTAACTGATTCTCTTACTCAAGAGCATAATAATTTCACCAGCCGTCGAATCCAGCGTCTAGCTTGGATAATACCTGCCAAAATGGTGAAAGAAGACGAAGTCGAGGTTGCTCGAGGAGTAACTCGAGATGACGCTTCGGACGTCAAGAAATA
Organism: Dactylellina drechsleri; assembly: GCA_036971345.1. NCBI lineage: Eukaryota > Fungi > Ascomycota > Orbiliomycetes > Orbiliales > Orbiliaceae > Dactylellina > Dactylellina drechsleri. The sequence continues at coordinate 340,952 of JAJTUB010000009.1, forward strand.
TGACGTTCACGTCGAGGAGGTCGTTGTCGCCAGGTTCACAGAGGAAGACATGTTCCAAATGTCCAGGGAAAACTTGAACTTTTGGTCAAATACTGGCTGGAGAATCGCTGGTATCATGTTTGTACAGGGTAAGTGGATCTGATAGGATATAACAATTTAGCTTTGAAATTAGCTAACATTACTTTCATCATAGGCTGCAACCAAGCTGGTTATGGTGTCGATTGGGGTGTTATTGGAGCTATTAACTCCTTCCCTTCGTGGCACGCCTATTATGGCTTCGGTAACAGCGGTTCAACCTACGGTGTTCTCAATGCCCTTATGACTATCGGAAACTTTTGCGGTTCTCCGTTCCTCGCCCTCGGTGATGTTATCGGTCGTCGTGGTGTCAACTGGCTCGGAAATCTTTTTGTTTGCATTGCTTCAATCATGCAAGCTTTTGCGGTCAATATCCAAATGCTCATGTTTGCCCGTTTCCTCTTGGGCTTTGGAACCGGTTTGATGAGCTCTTCGCAATATATGGCCGAAGTTTCACCCATCCATCTCAGAGGTCGTCTTGTCGGTATCTTTGGCGCATGTTTCCAGATTGGTGCCCTCACCACATCCGGTGCTATGATCGGCTTCCAAAAAATCGATAGCAACTGGTCATGGCGAGCGCCTTTCCTGGTTCAATCTCTCTTCCCTCTCACGACATGTATTACCATGTACCTTCTTTCTCCTGAAACTCCACGTTTCCTCATAATGAGAGGCAAACGTGAAAAGGCCAAGGAGGTTATTGCAAAGTATATGACCACCGCTCAGGATCCCAATACCCCATTCGTGGAAGCTGTTGCTCAGCAAATCGAGCAGTCGCTTGAAGAAGATACCAGCAGCCACCGCGACTTCTGGGATTACCGAGTCTTCTTCACCAAGCCTGTCCGATATCGTCTTTTGCTTTTGGCTCTGTACTCCATCTTCCAGCAATGGAATGGCGGCGGCATCATCGGTACCTATCTCTCGCCGGCGCTCGATACCGTTGGTATCACCGATCCTACTTCTCAGCTTGGTATCAACACTGGTCTCGTCGCTACGTACTTTGTGTTTACACTTTTCGGTGCCTACCTTGTCGACATATTCAAGCGTAGGACTTTGATCTTTGCTGGTTTGATCTCCTTCATCATAATCCAGATTGTCGTCACGATTGTTGGTTGGCAATATCAAGTCACCGGAGGTGCAAAGGCTACAGGTTACGCCACTGTCATCTGGTACTTTATCTTCCAAGTTTGTTCCGCATCCTTGATCGCGACGATGCACAACCTTTGTAAGTCCCTATCTCAGATCATGCTCGCTGATCTCCAACATTTTTGGAAATCTCAACAACAAAATACTAACACGACGTTCTACTTTACAGATCCTGTCGAAATTCTGTCCCTCGTGCTCCGTGCCAAGGGTATGGGTCTATACGGTCTCATCCAGGGCGCTGCTGGCACAATTCAAGGATACGGTATCTCCGTCGGCATCAACAAGCTTGGATACAAGATTTGGTGTGTTTACATCATCTACAACTTTATTCAACTCATCCTCGCGTACTTCCTCTTCCCTGAGACATACAAGCTGTCATTGGAGGAAATCGACGCTGTGTTCGAGACAAAAGGTGTACATCCTGTGAAGATGAGTAAGAAACTCCAGAAAGCGAAGGCTGAGATGCGGGAGATTGAGAGACAAGGAAGGGAGACAAGCACCGCTTGATTTATTGTCACTTTTTTGCTTTGGTATTGCGGACTGCCGCCGCCAGAATGTAGCGTATCAGAAATCTTTCAGGCTGAAATTTAATGATATTACGATTTATCAAATGATAGGAATTGTGATTCTAGATGCGGTAATAGACTTGGTAGAAGCCATGATTTTATCATCTTGGTATGATGGTTTTTTAACCGCCAATGGTAACATATAGTTATACATACACGGGACAAGACTCAGCCTGATTACTAGATCGCCTTGACGCTGTCAGATCATAAAATGGATGTCTGAATAAAGCAGTTTCCTCCTGAAAGAAGTGCACTAGCCGGAAAACAAAAATTAAAATAAAACGGAAATAAGAAAATCATAAAAATAATTTTTAAGAAAAAATAAAAATCGCTAAGAGAATGCTCCGTGTATCCCAAGGGTATATGAATAGATCAAGGAAAGTCGTTTTTGTTTTGCTGCTGAAAGAGACCAAAAATTTACAATCGTCATGGATAAATTAAAAGATTTTCAAGTTTGCAAGCGTACGGTGCATACAATCTTCGCAAAAATGATATGTAAAGCCAATATGTATTCCCAAAGAAGAGAAAGACCAGCCAGGGAGAGAGATGGTTGACATGCTTTTTAAGCCCCGCGACTTGTTCTCCAGAGTTGTTTCAAGTCTACCGTGGATCTTAAAGACATGCGTCGGCTTGGGGTAGGGGATAATGGTGTAGGCGGCGGAGGTGGTTGGGGTTTTGATGCGAAATAACCATCGTCACCTGGTAGCTCCACTGTCGGGGGTACTGCTGGTAGTTCCATAATGCTCGGAGTATCCAGAGGCTGTGATTGCTTGACGTAACGATAGCCATTCTCGCAGGCTGCGGTGCTGTAGCCATCTGGACTGACGCAGCTAGTACCTCCGGTGCTAAGACTGCGATCCGGACCATGATATAAAAAGCTACCTGGTAGCCAATGGTCTCCAGAGTAACCCGGATCATTTGGAGGTGGGTATTTCGCCTCAATGACGTTTGAAAGGTTTAGTGCCGGGGCCTGGGGTATTGCTGGGGTGGTGGGAGGATGTCGGCGTTGGTAGTAGAACCAGAGAATGCACACAGCGGCAACCAGGCCCACAGCTCCTAGCGCTCCACCTACTATAGCGCCTATTGGAGCTTTGGAGCTTGAAGAAGATGAGGAAGGCGGGGATGTGGAAGACGGTGCCGAGGTAGGAGTGCTAAATAGGAAATTAGATCGTTAGCAGCCGAAAACGCATGATGAGCAATTGGTAAACGTTATGGTTACACACTTAGACAGATTGTGACACAAGAAATCGCCAGATTGTGACCCCACCACGCACTCCTGCCCTGCCCTGCAGCAATATTTTTGATCCCCGCAGTCTACGAAGTTCTCACCACAAGCTTGGACGTAATATGCTGTCAAATTTACTGTCTGCTGCCGAATTTGAAGCTTATGTGATGTTGAGATTGCAGGGGATAATTCCACGTGTGAGGCCGGTAGCGACACTGCAAGAGCGTTCGCACTGAATATTAAAATACATAAACACGCCGAAAACAGCCTCGATAGCGTGAGAGTCGTCGATACCGACGGACGGGGTGGCGTTTGTGCTACCTGTTGCATTTTGGGCGGGACTGTGTTGCGCGTGGATTGCACGCGGTCATCACCAAAGAGATGGTGATACGGAATTTGTGTTGTCGCCAAGCGGGCAGTTTTGGCGACCCTTCGCAGCCGGATGGGCAACGGCACAACGGAAGTACTGACGGGGGTATTTACAGCGGGAGGGTACTGTTGGTGACAGGCATTCGCAGGAAAGATCTCGGGAGGCTGGATAATTTTTAATGTCGGTGCTTCAGTGTAGTGCTGTTTTGCTCGGATTATTTCGACGCTCCTACTTTGAAAGTCGCTTGTCGGTGTTATATAATATCTGATATCTTATCTTTTTTACCGCGGTTGTCAATGTCCGAGCGTTGGAGTTACAGAGGTTGGAGCGCAGGAGCGGAAAGATGTTTTTATTTTGGGCAAGACGCTTAAGAAATAGCTTTCTCGAACACGAGCAATAATGATGAGAATGTGGAAGGAATGTTGCTGACGGAGGTTGGAGGGCTAGCGGGATAAAATATAAAATCATCAGAGACACGACGCAGACCTCATCAGCATTATGACTGCGGCGCGGAGGTAGCGAATGTCAAGGGTATTCCTCGACGGTTGGGCGAAGTAGCACTTGGCTGGCTAGGATGTACAGGAACTCTTGTCTGTTGTCCAGCCAGTCGAGCGAGAATTGCGAACTCCACGCTGTCAGGGTCCCACTCGCTTTTGGGCTAGTTCCACCGTAAGAGCCCCACACCAAGAGATGGTGTGAAGGAAAACGGACAGAGAATTTTTTGTTTTTTAAAAAAAATGACAGACAGAGCCGCGTGAGGGAAGGAGGAATAGAGATGTCTACCTAAAAGCACAATTTGTTTCAGATGCTTCTGTTGCAGTTGCTCTCTGCTTGCATTTTCTCAAACAAACAGGTTATGATTTTTAAAAATACAATCAAAAATAAAAAGTTGCTGCAAGAATTGCGGGAAACAAACTGACGCTGTTTTAAGATACTGTGGGTGCTATATTATATTAGAGGCGTCAAATGTTGACCGCAAGAAAAACGTTTTCTCTGGGCTCTTTCGAATTCGAATTCGAAGTGGGGAGCCTCAGAATGTTTTGGAAAATAAGATATCGTCGGGATTGACGCTAAATTTCAACCTCGGTCGCTGGACGAATACGTGCTGAGTGGCCCAAAAATGTGAATTCTTCCTTTCCGGGTGAAGTGTGGGCGGTCAGCCGTGAAATCGGACGACTAGTCCCAGGCTGGTCAGTTGGTATATACTTCCTTTGAGCTCACAAGGCTCTTCTCCACTTTTCACCAGGCTGGACGGAGCTGCCTTTTTCGAGTTTCCTCAAGGCGGTTCCAGCTTACCACCCATTCGATCCTCGATCACGTACAGCGAAGAAAGCTGCATGGCGGATGACAAACAGTGCATGGCTGAGCATGTCGCCCGTCGGTCTCTCGTACTGGTTCATGATTGAGGTAAGTTTAGGCTTAACTAAACATGGGAATCCGGCGCGATGCGGCCTGTCCGGTACAAAGGGAAGTTCTGACTGGTCGCCAGCCCCACCTCGCCCGTTCGTCTATCTTTCACTGGCTTCCAGTCAATCTCATATCCCGCCCCCTCACCGCCGCGAGCTAAGGAGCGTGTTGTGCTAAGTTTAGAACTTCGCAATAGATCTGATATTATTCTGCTGCCTTCTATCGATACGATACGGCTCAGGCCAAGCGTCGCGTGTCGTTTCCCGATATAAACCCCATGCGAAGGCAAGTACGGAAGGATGTCATGTACGTACCTGCAGTTTTCGCACGAATGTGGAGACCCTTATTTTGGGTCCGTCGAGAGGAGATATCCGGGATAGTAGTCCTCCTAGCTTTCTTTTGCGTCGGAACTCGTCACGGAAAAAAGCCTACCATAGTAGGTTTGCACACAATGTACGTAGCGTAGTCAGCAACCCGCCTAAATGCGAGCGTGTTGAGTAATGCAGAAAGCCCATTCCAATTGGATTGCCCTTGCTCTTTCGAAAGTCGACTAGTTGAGCTTTATCGATAATGGATCCCATCCATTCCATCCCATTGCATTGCGCTCCCTCCAATTGGAATGCAGTAGATTTTCACACTCGCATCGTGACTCGTAGACGTCACGAAGAGGCAATCCCGTGTGACGTAACTCGAGGCTAGCGTACAAACTTTGTCGAAATATCCCTCGAAATAGCATTTCTGTAGCGAAAGATCCTCATTTTGCATATCTGGTCATCAAAAAAATTCGGCTTGTATCAGTACACAACTAGGTACTATCACACCTTGAATGCAAATCTCGAGGCTTTGAGCTCTGAGCGCTTCGAGTTATTGGAATCGATTTGGGAAATATATGCGTTGGTCGACTGCGATCTTGGCGTTGAATTCTGGGCACTGAAACTCTTATCTTATCGTCACCAGTTTATCCGTTCACCTGTCCACCCGGTATCAGACCTGGTGCTCACTAAACATTTTAACATGGCCATTGGAAATTATTAGCCGAAAACCCGTGATGCAGAAAAGTCGAAGTCGAATACACTTTTGTCTCTTTGAGGAAGTGTAGCAATCTAATTTTCTGCTTCGAGAAGGCTTGAAACGCAATTCACTGAGAGGGCTCCACTTCGTGCAGGATTCGCAGGATACGGGTACTGGTGTCTGAGAACTACCTGTGAACTCTAGAGGGAGAGTTCCTGCGAAAGGGAGTGGTGGGAACTGAATTCATGCCGGCGCTAGAAGTGCCGGAATGTTACCGGCTCGCTAGCTCGGATACTCTTGGCAATTCCGCTAATCGATATCACATCACTGCATCAAGATCCATGACACTCTGGAGGTCCATTGGCGTGCATATCAAAAATATTACTAGTATTAATAAGCTCGAGCTAGTCAAAGTGCCCACTGTCGAGCATTTCAGGCGTGCGAGCGTGAAAATTTTTGGAGATGGGGGAGCACCAGAGCTCAATTCGGGCACTTTGCACGTTCGCGGTCCATCGATCTTGTATTGAACGATTGATATTCAATTTGTTGGGTCCATATTTTCTCCACTGGATCGGATCGATGTATTGTATTGGCATCTAGACTAGCCTCGGACTACCCGATAATTTCGACTAACTTACATACAGTTACAAAATTTGTAGAGTTCAGCAGGAGTGATTGTTGATGCATATTTCACAAAGTAGCAGCACTTTGTCCTTCATATCACGGCCAAGCTGCGACCTGCGGGGTAGCTAGTCGTTTGCGTATTCGAAAATGTAACCGATTCTCGACTAGTCTCGGGCTCGACCATTAATGTTTAGTCTCAAGACTGTATATATCGATCCAATGAAGACTAACCCCTCCGGGTTTGTAACCTTTGAAAAATATTTGGGTTCGTCCAAATCGACCTACCGCTTGCCGGGCTTGTATATTTCAATTTCCGTTTAACTTTGCGTTGCAATATCCAAGTAACCAAAACTAGTTTAGCGGGCCGTAACTTGGGTTCTCAACAGCGTCTTTTTGAATCAAAGATTTAAAATATATTTATTGGTGAATAATGGCTTCTTTCATAACGTCTGGGTATGGGTTGGGGAATAGTTTAATTAGGTAAGCACGCTAGTGACTTCAAGGTAGTGCGTACTGCGGCTCTCATTCGCTCCATTCATCAAGGTTGTAGCTGCGTCGCTATGGCGCGAATAGTTCTTATAAGACCATGGGTTCTTGGATACATCGTTACAAAAATTCCACAACCAGAGACGAGAACTTAGTACAGGACTGGTCTCGTACCCAGACGTCGCAGAGAGCGGTAGGATAGGACCAGTTTTATCAAAGAATATATTAGTACGTATAGTCGTCCGAAAATTTTTTGAATTGTTCGACTAAACGACAACTATTAGCGCAAATATTCCTAGATTATATAAGTATTTCATGGAACAAGTCTTACCATAATTTCCAGTCACAGCACATTCAGAATCCATTGCCACCTGATATGCCTGCGGTAAAAGAGCTGCCAGTTCGACTTGTCGACGATGTGAGGATGGATGAGTGCTCAATATTTCCGGTGGCACAGCCATCTTCTGCTCAACCACTTGCATTCGTTCCCATCTGACCCAGTATTATTAGCACGCATATTTGTATAAATGTCTGGTTAGAAACACATACAATCCTACAGCAGCTTTCGGATCATAACAGCTTTTGGCCATCATCATCAGTCCGATATGATCCGCTTCGCTCTCCTGAGCCCTTGACCTCGGCCGGTCTATGGCTAACCGTAACAACTGCTGGCTGATTCCACCAGGGATACCCCACATTAACTCTACTATCCACGCGGTAGCCAAGAGAAAGATTCCCCTGCTCATCTGCTCCGCTATGTGTCTTGCAACATTATGACCAATCTCGTGGCCCAATACCGCCGCCAATCCATCATCGTTCTGACATATCGGCAATATTCCAGTAAACACAAACACTTTCCCTCCCGGAATCACAAACGCGTTCGTCTCCTTTGACTCTATAACCGTCACTTTCCAGTCATAATCCGCGGGGAGACCAGAGTTCGGTATCAGCCGGTCGAGCACCCGCCGGACTTGAATAACCCTATGGTCGTGTTCTGGCAGTATTTCATGCTGGAATTGGTGGGTTACTTGCATGTATTGGTTCTCCCCGAGTTGTTTTTCAAATTGGTGAGATATAACATTAAACCGGCGACGGCCGGATACTGGCACCTCTTCGAGATGGTATAGATACCAGCTGCCTGTGATACCGCCAAGACCTGCGACTTCAAGGTAGAAGGTTGGCCGAGAGGACCAACGAACAAAAAGGGACCAAACGCCTTCGCGGAGACGTCGGGATTGTTCGTAGCGAGAATTGCGGAAAGCTGGCTTTGTGGTGTGGAATGGGCGGTGGGATGAGAAGGATGTTGTGATCGGTCGAGTACTAGTCGCTGCTCGCGCTTGAGTTTGAAGTATGCGGCTCGGGAGAATGGCAGCTCCGGGCCGGACCAGGCGAGCAGCTTTTGTAAGAGAAAGAAACATCTTGACGATTAGGAAGGATGTACTATATCGCGTGTCACCGCATCACGATAATATGGTGGTGAAACCAGAATGGCAGCTCATAAGATTCGATTCTGTCGTGACAATGCAGGGCCAGAACTACGTTGCAACGCTTTCTTGTGTCGCGAAATCTCAAATTACAACATCATACATCAAACCACGGCCTTGGAGTCATTTTGCTCAAAATTTGGCATGTGTAGGTTAAATACGAGAAGTTATATTGGTTTTACATGCTACTAATTGAAATAAAATTTAACTCAAGATTGGGGTATATGCTGAAAATAATAATCATCAAACAATATCGAGATCCAAAAGACCTTTGTGTGCAACACTAGCTATCGCAGCATCAATTAACCTTATCCATTGATCGAGATTCTCGAATATTATGTCCTTTTCTGACCAATCGCCATGCTTCTCTTCTTCTCTTTCATTGTAATGCTTTGGAACGTGAGCCGAAAAATAGCATAGTCCTCTCGCATTCGCCAAATTTCTATACAGTTTGAGATTCACACCCTGGGGTAGTATTTCCACCACGCTCGCTTGTGGAGGCAGGAAGAATATATGTGTGAGAGCCGTACCGTGAACACCAATCAATAAATCTGTCCGGGCAATCATATTTACTTGCTCCCGTAGTGTCATTTTTTCAAATTGCGGTCGGTTAATCGAAAGATTGGGGTACCTTTTTTCCAGTTCGTGATCGAGCACATCAAAATCCAGCAGTTTTCTCCTGCCTATTCGGTTGATGAATGTTACAGTAATCCGAGAGTCCCGGCTAGGGGCTAAGGGAATTCCAAAGTGAGCCGAAGTTTTTTTTCGGATGGAGTCTGCTAAAACAGATCGCTCGCAAGGTGAAGAATCTTTTTCTTTGTCCCACCAAGGGATGATATGTCCAGGCAGCGGCATGATGACATTATTCAGACAGAATGTAGCGTTGGTTGGCGAGAAATCCCGGAGGCGACGAATGGGATTCTGGGAGAAATAATAGTATAGTTCATCGGCCTTGTGATCATCGAATGGGTCGATGATTATAAGCTCGATTTTGGAAAAGTCCGCTGGCGTCATGTATGGTTTCCCGGTTCTGGGGTTGACAGCCATCTGTAGAGCATCAATTGATATCCAATATGCCTGTATCTCGATGAAAAGATGCCAAAAATTGTCCCAGAACGTACGTGAGATAAGAACGACAAATCGGTCCTCGAAAGCTTGAGGAGAATCACAGGTCCCGTTGCTGACGAGGCTATGAGAGCCGGTGGAAATAATGGCATGATCATTTAATATCTGCTTGATTCCATTCTCGCTGTAATAGCCTGGGAATTCTTGAATCAACGGGTAGCCGTTCAAATCTTTTTTGTCGAGAAGCTGGCAGTCGAAATTAAACTTTCTGGGGATAGGGTCAAAGACTACATTTTGACCAATGCAGAATGCATTATAACGCACCCCGTAGCGAACTCCATTCAATACCTCTGAGTGAGGCAATCTATTTGAGATCGAGACTGTTGAGTGCAGTGCGGCTGAACTTTTTTGGCGAGCGTTTCTATGAATGTGACACCAAAGCGAGTTTCACACCACGGATCGGTACCGTATAGATCTTCGGTGTATTCTGGAAGGTAGATATAGCCAGGGGATACTTTGTCCGTATCCTCTGTTGAACCTACTTTGCCGACAGCATGGTTGTCTAAATCATCTGTAATATAGAGTGGTAAAAATATACATTGAGAAAGTTTCGGATAGAATAAGGTGGTCAAGACGAACCATAATGCGAGAATGATGAAGAGACGGAATCTTGTCTTGGTTAACAGCATTTTTGATTGCGGCAAGCCTCGAATCGCTTTATAGGTGCTCATGGGTAGTAAATATTTATTCCGTTGCGTCGATTTTAAAATTTGGGTGGCGGTGGCCGTTTAAGATCAATTGGACAAATGCTAGTGTTACAATGGATCAAAGTTGATCTGCAGTACTTTGGTGGCGATAGAGTAACAGTAGCATCATCTATACTTAAGTATATATGCTCATCGATCAAGCGCGACAAATTATAGTCCAAATTTAAATCCTACGAAAGATGGCCTACTCTCTTAACTCCTTTATATATGATTATATTAGAATTTTGAAAATTATTCGAGGTTTGCGTCTCTGATTGATGAGAGATCATGAGCTTCAATCCCGAGGGACGAGGCCGCGGAGTTTCCGTCACAAATTATCGATGTTCAATTTAATATGTACATCAGGCGCAAACCGATATGTCCACATTGCTATTTACGGATTCCCACTTACACCGACAACTTTTTATTCCGGTTTCGCAATCGCACAACGAGAATATAGAGGGTTAAGATATTCTTGTGTAATATTTCTTTGAACAGCATTGTGATTCCTGTGACTCAAAGGCATCCGTATTAACAATGGCTGACACTAAACCCAATGAAAATGGAGATATAAAGATATGTTTACCGTTAGAAAAGAACCCTTTAAATATCTCTCCCCAAAACCCTTCATAGAAACCCATAATACCTCCAGCATCATACGCTTCCTTTAACGTATCGAATACTGTACCTCTTCCGTTACCACCGACTCGTTTCTTCCGTTGCACTTGCGACCTAGATTTCACCAGCGACATCGGGTACATGATTGAACTAGCCACCGCCTTCGAAATTGCAGCCAAAAGAAACGCTTGTCCCGCTGTTGGGCTATCGCGATACCTCCTCGGGAGTAACCGTTTAGAGGTTTCGTAGCAGAGAAAAGTGATTGACGGATTCAATGTTAATATTAGGGTCGCGCCGTAGCCAGACCAGAAACCCTTAATACCCTTTTCAGAATATATATCCAGCAAAATAGACTTGACATCTGATGAACTTTCCATCGAGCTTGATCTTTCGTGGAGAGCGGCAGTTTGTTTGCGGGTGACCACATTCGCGATCGGTGCGGTGAAGAATTTTGCAATAGCACCTGCGAGAACGCCTACGGATATTTCCTCGAAGACACCTAACGTACTTGGAATCTTCTCCGAAGCTGATGCATTGGCCTGTAACCTTCTCTGGCGTATAAAATTGTCTTTGGCGGGGACAACAAGTCAGTTGAAAATTTTCGTCGCAATCGTCTGCATTCGCCTTTTGAGTAAAGAAACTCACAAGACAAAAAGTAAAGGAACGCAGAGCTCATCGAATTCGTAGTATCTTGTAAGCAACCACTGTAGAGAGCCCCTATCCCTCCTTCTTTTCGACATATCCGCCTTGCCGCATCAAAAAAACCAGCATATAATTCAGTCCCACTCGATTTCTCCTTCTCTGAGGCGACATGGCTGAGAGCACGTTGAACCTGCAATCTTTTCACAATAAGATCGATAGGATAGACAATAACATTCGATATCGAGGTGCCTATAGCACCTGATAAACCGGCAATCACGGCATTATACTCTGCCGGTGGTTGAATACGAACGGGCTGTGACGCAGAGCTTGAAGTGGAATTGGAAAGCTCTTCGGCTCTTAAACGTGTTGTTAATGTTGGTTATCTTATTTCAGGCTCGCTGGATTGGACCCTTACTCAAGATGATAGAGCTCAAACGCGTCCTTTGATAATCCAATAAATTAGTTAGCAAACCTTACATTGTACTATTTAATGATATACCCCTTTTAAAATCAGGTAACACGGAACAGTAATCTACTCACAAGGTCGCTATTATAATGATTATATCGATTCATATTTGTGCTGTTCAATATTTCGAACGAGAAGCGCCGCACCCAAGACCTCGGCTCATTATTTATATAGTGGCCAGAGAATGACGTAGCGAGGCTCCCTAGCCTTGGAACCTAATTTGACGCAAGCATCGCGCTCGTTGGACGAACCAAGCTAAACGCCTAATGCTAGCCTCGAAACCTGATGAACAAGTATAGATTTCTGAATACAAATACGCTAGTCAAACAAATGGGATACCTCAAGGGACTGCTTATTGTTTGGAGATTGCCGACGATTTGTACAAATAAACGTAACAATGCAAACGAGCGGGAAAAATATAACTGCGACAAGAAAATAAGTTATAGGAAAAGGTGCGAAGCTTTCACCGCATACATCTTACAAACCGTCTAACATGAGAGTTAGTTGGCTTTGCTCACGCTTGTCGGCATTGAAAAGCTTCTATCTAAGGATGAAGTGAAGGTAAGAGCCAACAAAAGCAAGGTGATACATTATAATTTAAAAGAGCATTTAAAACTCCAAGAACTCCAACCTGCCATTCGTAGTATCCCACACCAATTGAAAGTATACGCCGTGAGTACTGAGTAGCTGAAAAACAGAAAGGTAAACAAAAATGGGTCATCACTTTTGTCTGGCAGAAGGGGAGGTTGATCTATTGCAGCATCCTTCCCTAAGGAGATGTGCTCTCAACCTTTACTTTTTTCGCGGTGCCTATGTTAACTTGGGATACCTATGATGTGTAAATGTTTAGTAATTCGACGTGGTCGTAAGATTGGGAAAAATAGTAAATATCATACCTTCCTGGCAAACTTCAAGCTTGTCAAAGTCTCATTCATATGAGCCTGCAACGGGCTGACCATAACAAACATCAATGTCTAAAGAAACGAGTTAGTACTAGCACTAAACGCTAAGTCAAAGTAGGTCAACTTACTTTGCTATTTCCACCCAAGCTATTTTGCAACAAAAATGTCAGTTTTGAATTCCTGTAAGGAATATGCTTCACCTCCTTTCCGCCTCCGAGCGCACTGATAACGTCACCCAATGCACTCAAGCTCTTGTTAATGTTCTGTGTCTCTTTCAGCCTGTCACCAGTAGCCTGGCTGTGACTCAACCGTTCTGAACCAGCGAGATCCACCAAATTCAATGTTCCCTCACATTTTTCACCAGTAATAGTATTTGTTCCAGCCAGCTTGAGTATGAATACCGAATGACTTCTGGAAGATCTTTCATTGGCCTTTGTGGCAGCGACCATACGGTTATTAGAGGCACGTCGCATTACCTCTTCCATCATATCTGGCCCGTCCAATGGGATACTTGTGCACTCCGTCAAAGTTGTACGTCCTTTGTCGTGTCTGATTTCGATCTTCTTCTTATCTAAATCTGTATCTTTACCAAGGAGGTCGTTCAGGTTTTCATTGTAAACTTCCACAAAGCTACCTTCCATGGTGTAGGCCCAACCCTTCTCAGTAAGCTGAGAGGAAGCACGAAAGATTTGGTCGACGGCTTGAGGAATCATCCCGTCCTTAGAAGTCATTGTATAAGTCTTACCAGAGCCGGTCTGACCATACGCAAAGATGCAAACATTATACCCATCCAGCGCGGATTGTACGAGCTGCGAGATCTCTTCGAATATGAGATTGTTGTCACACGTAGGATTGAAGACCTTATCAAACGTGAACGGATGTTCCTTGATAGCCTCCACACCAAGAGTAGACTTTTCCATGGAGTAGAGTTTGATATCTTTGGCTTCCTCTTCTTGATCCGGGAAATCAATCTTTGCAGGTTCAACCTCAGCCTCCAGTGCAGGTCTAACACGACAGAAGACTCGAATGTTCCCCTTCAGCTCTAGGACTTGATTATGTAACTTTCGCCTTAGCGTTTCTTCTGTGCGAAGTTTCGTCATTGCGATTTCAAGATTCTGGCGCATCTCGTGTACATTGCCATCACGTAGCTTGATGGAGTTGTCTCTGTCCGCAATCAATGATTCCAGAGAACAGATCTTGTCTCGGAGAGCCCTAGCTGTCGATTCCATGTTGAGCGAGTTGACAGATTGCTCGGATATTGTCGAGCGCATGTCTTTATTCATTTTTTGAGCAATTGCGAGCTCGTCCTTTGTCTCATTGTGGGCTGCAGTCTCGACTTTTAGCTCTGCCTTTATTTTGGCAAGTTCGGTTTCGTATGTGTTTTTTAGTGTCGCAATTTCTGTTTGGTAACTATTCTTCAAGGTTGATGTCTCCAGCTCATTCCGGTTTCTCAAATCTGAAATTTCGTTTTTGCTTCGTTGCTGGGCATCCTCAAGGTCTCTGGCGGCCGCAGACTTTAAAGATGCGAGTTCCTCCGTATGTCGCCTCTTGTTCTCGGCCTCCTCCATCTTGAGTTTGTCGAATGCCATACGCAGGTTATCCAGTTCGAATTTGTGTTTCGTGGTTAGATCGTTGACTTCTAACTTATTTTTTCGTTCAAGATTATCAACTTCGTCGCGAGCCTTTCGTCGCAGCTCATCCGTTTCGTTAAGAAGTTGCCGTCTGGCATCGTCAGCTTCTACTCTTCGCAACCTCTGCTCTTCAAGGAGCTCCATCCTGCATTTGTTTAGTTCTGCCTGGTCGCGATTTAATTCTGCTTGGAGGTGTGAGTTCTTCGTCTCAAGAGTGGCTCGAATTGTTTCCAGCTCTATAACCTTCATGGAGCTCATATCTTTCTGTTGGTTTGTGTCGGCCAGCTTTTCCATTATTTCTCTATGATCCTCCTCCAAATCGGCAAGACGGCCTTTTACATCCCATCCGGCCCGCTGGGGTCTCTTCTTCGTTGCTACTAGCTTTTCGTCTTCCGGCGAAGGATCTTCCGTCGGCGAAGGAGCAGCTGGTACCTCTTGCTTTTGACGCAAGCTCATGCCCGTTTGTGGCCGAGCGAGTCCACCTTTTGCTGTCGCGCCAATTCTAGAAGATGCGGAAAGGCCTGTTTTCATATTCGCAGCGCTCTTGGCAAGTGTTTTGACAGAATTTGCTTTAATCGCAGCTGTCGGACCTGTTTGAGAAATCGCTGACCTAGCGACTTGAGCAGGGCGGTCAGAGGCAGTTTCGCTGTGTTCCAGAGTGCTCGCAGGTCGCTTCAAGGAAGCGATCGCTCTTGCTGGAGCCGGAGTTTTTAGCGCAAAAGGCTTTCCAATTGCACTGGCACCCAGCGTTCCAATTCTTGAGTTTATAGTTGATTCTCCTAGATCTCCAAGCGGTTGGTGAGGTTGTGGTATGCTTGAACCGGACAATGATGGCGGTGCAGGCAACCGCGACCCACCAGGTCGAGGTAATGATGACTGCATGTTTATGGATTTCTGAGATTCGTGACTTGAATCGTTGAATTGGTAGGCCTCATTCACACCAAAGATAGACGCTGGGAGAGGAAATAAACAACGAAAGGTGAAAGGGGCTGAGTGTATTATTATTGTCGTTGTTACTATCACAGTTACTATCTTTGTTTGGGTCTTTGGAGATGTATAAAGGAGGTGGATGTTGATATATCTTGCGAAGGGCTTCCGAGGGGGGGGAAAGGTTCCGGCGAAGTCGAATAATACTCGGCGATGACTTGACAGGGACGCGGGGTTAGCAGAAGCAACCAATGCTAGACGTAACAGATCCAAGTGTCACAAAGTTGAAATCGGTGGAATTTCCAGATAGGGATATTAGGTTGCTGTTGATATTGATGTTATGCGGGCAACACAAAGAGCTCGCGTGGTGTTTGTTGACATCAACAAGCACAAGCCACAGCTCGATCGAAAGAAAGAACGGAAAACAGCTTACCGGGAGAGATTTGAGAGGACTCCGGGCGTCGGGACCGAAATTCAGGTTCTGGTGAGGTTGATGATGATTGCTGTTGGAGTTGAAAGAGGACAGCGCCGCAACGGCGGAGAGTTTCGAGGCGTTGGCGAACAGGCCCTTCATCGCGAAACGGCTGTTGTTGTGTTTATATCTTTCCTCTTTCAACGCCAATATAAACAAACCTTCCTATTGGCCACTCAATTCCTCCTGTCCAACCAAGCTACCAAGAGCCCGCAAACCGGAACCAGGGTCCGACTTAGCTTGCGACTCTGGACGACATCCGATGGTTGTTGAAGGTGAGATGTGGATGAGTAGAACAGCGATTATATTATTATAATTCTTATAACTTTAGAGCTCCACATTTATCAGCCCTTTCAGAGACACAATCGCCCGATCGCTTGGGTTCTACGTCTCTCATCGTAATCGCCACCATGAACTCGTCCTCCTCTTGGTTCACGTACGTTTCCTTCACCACTGGCCTTTGGCTCAGGGTCTAACTGAATTATTTTAGTTCCTATGAACGGTCGCTCCTCAAAACAGATTATGGCACCCAGCGTCAGCGCCTGACCCGAGATCACTCCAAGGCCATAGATTGTTGCAATCTCTGCCTCCAACGCGCCCGTGATCCGGTTTGCTGCTCTACCCACGGCAACATCTTTTGCCGCGAATGCGCAATCTCAAATCTCCTCTCCCAAAGGCAGGAGATCAAGCGTCTCCAAAAAGAAATCGAAAAGCGCCATGCTGAGGAAGAGGAGGATCGCGTACGGCTGGAGCGTGAGGCCGTAGAACGTGGCATCAAAGAATTCGAAGAAGTACAGATGGGGCTCGAAAAGCGGAAAAAGGATTTAAAACGGAAGGCCGGTGATGCGGATATCGCTTCTACTCCTACTCAACGAATAATAGGTCGCGAAAATGGCAAAATAACCATCGAGGAAACCGACGAAGAGTCTCGCGACAGCAAGCGACCCAAGACTTTTACTCTTGATGAATCCGAACTTCTCAAGATCGCTCGGTCAGATCGGGAAAGACTAAAAACATCCATCACAGCCGAGAAGTCTGCAGCATCTGCGCCTAAGCTACCGTCTTTCTGGATCCCGTCCCTTACTCCGTCGTTATCATCCGCGGAAATAGCACCAACGAAACCTCCCAGGCTGCAACCCGTTTGCCCAGGCTCTGATCCGGAAAAGTTACATAATTATAGCTTAAAATCTTTAGTGAGCATCAAGTTCACAGAGGAAGCAGAGGAAAGGAACAAACATGGAGAGAAAGCAAGGATATGTCCTAGTTGCAAGAAAGGGTTGAGCAACGAGACAAAGGCAGTTGGTACGTACAATAATTTATCCTGAATTAATCCTCTCAACCACCAGACAAGTTTAACTTTCTGGTTTTCTAGTTGCGAAACCTTGCGGGCATGTTATATGTAAACCGTGTGTGAAAAAATTCATACTCCATTCTGATGACCCCCATGCATCCTTCAACGGCAAAGAGCAGAAGATACAATGCTCTGTATGCGAAACAGATATTTCGGAGTCTAGCAGCACCAGTAAGAAGAGAGACAAAGATAAGGAAAAGGAAAGAGACGGTATTAAACCTGGTCTCGTTCAGATATCTAGTGACGGCACCGGATTCACGGCTGGTGGAGGTAAAGTACTAGCTAAGAAAGAGCTAGTTGCGTTCCAATGTTAATAGAGATTAAAAGTTTTGGCACATGGTGACGATATGATATACCAGACTGTGGATCTGCATAATTAATCGGCCACAGCCGAACCGTCTTTCGCGAATCTTTGTTGATCTTTCCGCCTAAATAGATAGAGAAGATTGGTGTGGGGTTGTGTTTTTCTTGAATTTTTAAATTGAATCTTGGGTATTCGTATTGGCGTTTGTATAACATCTATTACATTAGCCCATCAAATTTGTCTCGAAACCAGTTGGATAGGTGTCTTGAGGACCCTTTTTCCGTTTCTTCCATGAAGCCAGCTATCACCCATCGCCACCACCTCAAATACCTAAGATGATGTTGCTGAGAGCGCCAAAGCTCTGGGCCTCTTGGACCGCCCGAAAAGCTCAACCTTTTCTTTACTGGTTTCTATTGACTATTACCCTCTTATGTATATGTTTTCAACTGCAGTCTCACCAGCACCCACGGGTCCAACTTAGGCCATACGCAATCGCGAGAGGAAGAGATCAAATTCAAATATCACGCGTCCCCGAAACTCAGCCGCCTCCCGCAAATCCCTCAGCTCACATGAAAGCAAAATTTTGGGAGAAGCTTTATGGTTTAATCGAAAAGAATGATCCTAACTGCACACACGTCGCCAATCCGGATCCGATTCAAAATCTAGCGATTGCTTGACCCCGCGAAAAGCAGAGGGAGACCTGATCTAGTCGACCCACAACCAGAGGATATTAAGCGTATCAAAGAAGCTCACTCTAGTTTCGTAGGCCACTTGAGATCTTCGGATATAAACATACCCTATGAGCGGGGAACCCCGAGGGATCGCTCTAACAGCATCTTTGGAACTGGTACCAGTACTACTGACATCAATACGAATGATTCGCAAGACAAAGTCGAAACTTCTTATTGAAGTATTCCTGAAGAATCGAGATGAGCGAGATGATCACGTTTGCGATACCATCCTACCAAGCCTTAATGCTGCTTGTATTCTTCTCTCCGACATTTTTGATTTTGCGAAGATAGAAATGACAATTAGTCAATACCAGTTCAAGATAATGCCGATATTATTCTCCCCCTTTGAAGCTGTTCTCCTCCTCGATTGCGATTCGTTTCCAGTTACAGACCCTCTCCGCATATTTAAAGAAGAACCCTTCAGAAGTACCGGTATGATTGTTTGGCTGGACTTTTGGCAAGCATCCGAATCTCCCCATTTCTTCGAAGTTATCCAGCTGGACCGGGATGAACCTCCGTCATTAAATGTGCGAGCATCAGTTGAGTCCGGTCAACTCATGTGCTCGAAGGCGAAACACTCCAAATCCATCATGCTGGCCACATATTATAATCATTATGGTCCGGCTTATTACTACCCCCTAATGTCGCAAGGAGCACCGGGCCAAGGCGACAAGGAAACATTCGCCTGGGCTGCTATGGTTTTTGAAGAATCCTTCTATGCTGTCCGCCAGGGCGTAGGGGCACTCGGTCGATTCGATAGTAATGGTGAACACTTAGGATCCGCGATGGTCCAGCACAACCCAATTATAGACTACGGTATCACGAAAAAATATGGTACACCCCACCAGCTAGCTGAAGACCCAGCTGCAGGATTGCAGGAGGTAATCGACGAGCAAGAGGTCAAGGGCGAACCAGCTTTCGTCCATGCGAACTTTCCCAAGGTCGATCCCTCGACGATATTTGATATTTCAGCCCGGGATAGTAATGGGACTGACGTACGATGCTGGACTAGCGCGGTTGACAGTTTTGGGTTTGATGTTGAGCGAGGCTTTTGGGAAGAGATTGTGGTGGTTGCATGTTCGTATGAGCATAAGCTCAAGACTTGGAAAGATAAGGAGGGCATTTGTGACAAGACTAAGAATTACTGGCGAAATGTATTTGACAAGCCTTAGTTATTTATACCCAGTTATATACAAACTATCTGACAGTTGAAATCGAACGGTTTAAAAGACAGTAAACTGTATCTTATAATATCAAATATCATCAAACTTTCAAAGATTTGAAGAACGTACTAAATATTATATCGACGATGAAGCTAGATTTTCACCAATTGTAATATATTTTGAGTATTATTATGAGGACACTTAGATATGAGTGTTTTTGTCACGTTATCTGGCGTTCCGGAGTCAGAACTTCGATCTAGATGTACGCATACTAGTGTAGTAAAGACATAAAGGTCAAGATATCATATTCCAAAAATAACCCTGCTGGCGAGACCATTCTATTTGTGGCCCTGTGCTCGAGAAAGGCATACATTTTTTTGCATGATTGCCACATTGTGGTGTTACATTTTGCTGTTGGATTTGCCCGTTGAGGTGGAATCCACTGTCAAAAGAATTGATAGACGTTAGATCGAAATATACAAAGATATATGTGGCCGAAGGAGAAAGAAGGAAAAGGGGAGATCTCGGGAAGTTTTGTTAAATCCCCTATCAAATTTCAACCCTTAATACATTAAAAGCTTTCCGATCGATCCGGGCTTGAGGGCTCGACATACCTCCTATGAACCCGTTTCTTTCTTCCTGGGGCACTTGTGTGCCAAACCACATTACTCCATTTAACATCAACAGACTTGTCAAACATCACGCACGTATAATCATCCCATCGGTATTCCTAGGCATCGTGGTGGGATGGGTAACATTGACATCATCTGGACAAGGGATGGTTTCGGCGGCAGTTGCCAAAACAAAGAATTATACGCTAGAGCATCCGTACCTCCACCGTCACCTGCATCGAGAGCAATGCGCATATGTCACACTTCTAGCAACGGAAAAAATCTGACAGACTACGAGGAGTTTACATACTACTTTAACGGGGCGAGGGTGTTAGGCTATCAGCTGCTCCACGCACCTGATACTAGGGATGATAAGGATTTCATAGTACTGATCCCCGACGATCTGATCGGTAAACCAGACATAGCTCGCAAAGTTCAAATACTACGACAAGAAGGCATCGCTGTGAAATTTATCCCCCCAGTTGTTCTTCCCGAAGAAATCGTGGCACAAATATGGTGGCCGAAATATGCCAAGGTGTTTACAAAACGGCGATTATGACAACTAACACAGCACGACCGGATCATGTATCTCGACAATGACATGCTCCTTCGCAAGTCGCTGAAATCCGTCTGGGACTTGCCGGAAACCCAAACTCAAAAGTCAGTACCATGGGCGAACCAGAGCAACGAAGGGCAGTTTTTCGACGACGAGCATTTCGCGACTTTGTTCGGGGACGATAAAATTGAAGATGAAGAGTACGTTTTCGCGGCTGGGACAGATTATTGGATGGAGGTCCAGCAACCGTATATGAACACCGGATTCTTTATCGTTCGGCCTTCTGAACGGATGTTTGATCGATTGATGAAGATAGTGCCCTACAGTGACGCTTACAAGGGTTTGACATATGGTGAACAAAATCTGCTCAATTATTTTTATAGAAGGCACGGTCCGTTTTCTTGGCAGGTGTTGCCGGAGAGGTTACAAACTATTGGTGGAGATCACTGTGATACAAAATCTCCCGAAGTCATAGCGGTGCATACAAAGTGGTGGGAAATGGATGGGAAGAAGGATGCTGCTCGATTTGCGTATCACATATCGCATACTGGGACGGATCGAGCAGATGGAAATAGAGAAGAATGGTTTCGTGTCGTCATTTGAATACCGCCCTCATATTGAAAGCGACTGATGACTTGAACGGCTAAATCTTATAGAATGGATCGATCTCTACGTAGATCTTTTCACATGTATTATCACGCCCCTTATATTTATGATAATTCCGAGCCGTGGTTTCTAATCACGAGAATGCACATGTGGTGATCTAAATTTGATAATCAGTGATGATTTGATTGAAAAGAAGTCGTATTAATTCAATTACAATAGTATTATATTAAAATGATTCTCAATATACAAAAGATATACTATTTCAGCTGCTTAATACTATCTCATATATTCATTGCCCACGTATTCCATTCCAAAGCTCCCTCAATGTTTACAAAATCTACAATTTTGGCTTCTCCATCTTCTTCATGGACTAGCGGAAGTTCCTAGCGGTCTCCTTGAGTTTATCCAACTCGTCATAAACAGCAGCAGGAACCTTATCCTGGAAGAACTTGACTTTATCGTCCATCTTCATGATCTTAGCCTCGGCGATCAACTTTTCCTTGGTATTCTTACTATTCAAAGCATCGAATTCAGAGGGCTTGGCGTCGTTCAAAAGCTTCAATTTGTCAGCTGGGATATCGTGGCGGGAAGCCCAGCGGATGAACCATCCCTTACTAGTGGTAGACCGCGGCTCAGTATCCTTCTTGGTAGATGTCTTGCCGCTGTGCTTGTGGTGCGCTTCTGGAAGCTTGGCCATATCCGGAACCTCGCCCTTCCAGAGTTTATCGAAGGCTTGGTGAAGTTTACGTTGGGTTGTTTGCATCTTTTCGAAGGACTCTGCGGGGACGGAGTTGAGGAAGTCGATTCGGGTCTGGTTGAGGTGTCGTTCCTTGGCTCGCTCGATGGCTCGGTCTTTGGCGAACTTTCGGTTGCAGCTGCGGAATTTCTGGCCTGAATGTGACCATGATCATAGGGGCCCTCGTACCGGGCTTTTCCCGCAGAGTTAAAATATCTAGCACCTTGAAAGCCTTCACTTTCAGGACTACGCCACTTAGGCCAACCCGCAGCTCTGGCATCCCTGGTGGCATGGGGGAAACCATGCTCATTGGGGCTCTCGTACCGGTTCTTTCCCGCAGCGTTGACATCTCTATCGATAATATCGACAAGGCTAATATGGTGGCCAATGTGGCCAGGGTAGTGGTGGTAGTGACCATGGTAGTGGTCATGGTGGTACCCGAAATGGTTTGCCTTGACATATCTGGCCTGGGCGTGGCCATGTTCATACGGGCTCTGGTGCTGGTTCTTTCCCGCAGCGCTAACGTCTCTAGGCTCGACTTGATCCTGGACTTGATCACGTTCAGGGGAACATTTGTATTTCTTCTTTTCCCGCAGCATTGACATCTCTGGGCTCGACTTGATCCTGGCCTTGATCACGGTCGGGAGAGCATTTATATTTCTTCTTCCCTGTAGCGCTGACACCTCTAGTCTCGAAGTTATTACATGCTTGGGAGCAATCGTATTTTTTCTTTCCTGGCCTCGACAGCACGAGTGTTGATTGGTCCGGCGGTACAGGAAGCAGCGAAAAGGAGAATGGAAATGGCGATTTCAGCGGTGAACTTCATTTTGAAAATTGAGAATCAAATGAGTTGTAGGTTGTATAGAAATATAAAGGTTAAGATGTTAGATGTAATAGGTATTCAGTTAAGAAACCTAATTTATGTCGAATTTAAAGTTGGAATAAAACGTTTGATCAGTTGATCGGTTTGATTAATTTAGAATTTATAAGAGAGGAAAAATGGAAGTATAGAATATCGTAAAGTGATTGTAAAATTTTCGTTACAATATTTGTTCATAGGAAATTACTCGAAGGAACCTGCCTGAGTAATGGTGGGCCAGCCACAGAAAGAAGGGAAGAAGATAAGCTGAAAGTTGTTGTTTTTGTTGGATGTTGATGATGATGAAAAGAAGTCGAGAAGGGGAGCATTATCGGTTCTTATATAGTAAATTTTTACTCTATAATATAGTATATTATTGGAAATCTCGAGATTTCGAGATCGAAAATCTATCAGCAATCCTAGATGGTAGGAAATTGTGATGTCGTATCTGACAGAATGCATCGAATGATTGCCCCGAGTCAAAAGTCGACTAGTTCAACCTAAAAAGGATCAAAAGTGTTGCGTTAGAGGTTCAATCCAGCCAATCAGCGGGGTTCCAAGACCGCTAAGGCAAGGTTCTCCGAGCCTCTCCGCTCTGAAACCCCAAGCTAACCAATATCGCACACCGATCGATGATTGCATGTGAGTAAATGTTCTGTTGCATTTCAAGACGGGGCTAACGCGCCCCAAGACCGGCCAGTATGAGGCTCTTGGTAGTCGATTAGATCCATGGGATTTAGATATTCCCCCATTTCTTAACCGCCAAGTCGCGCTATGCTGCCAAAAGTTTGGAGAGCTCGATAGGTTAACTAGGTTTATAGGAGTCCTTCTCGGGGTTGATACCGTAACTAACAATCAATTCCGGCGGATAACACTTGAAAGCGTTAGCAAGAGCATACGATAGTCTTGGGTCGGGAAGCGAAAACATCCCCTCTACATCCTAGCGTGTATTAGACGTGTATTGAATGAGCTCGACCATGCATATTGAGCACTATCCCAAAGAATTCGAAAGCACTAGGCGACTAGGCTACAAAGACACGATGATTCTTGAGTATCAAAATATGCTTTTATCACAAGCATGTAACTTTTTTTTCTAGAATCCTAGTAATACAAAATAAAAAAAAGAACACCAAAAAATTCTCGCGAACACGGTCATCACCATGATGTATCTAATATATCACCAGTCATACTCCTTCGAATGTATAAAACCAATTGCACCGTCTCATCTATCATTCCAACCCTCATCTCTTTTTTTGGTTTGGAAATAAAACACCATAATCCCATATTTTAAAAAGAAAATAGGAAAGAGCAAACCTGGAAGAACAAAACACCATGAAGGATATGCACAAAGGGGGGTGAATAAAAGAATAGGAAAAGAAATGAAAAAAAGAATAATCTTGAGAGAAAAATCCGGCTATAGATATACATGAATAAGAAAGGGGAAAAAAGGACGAATTTTCGCTATCATATCAAAAGGAAAAGCCTAGCTTGATCTGTGATCCCGAATGTGAAAAACATCTGAGAAAAGACAAACATGGGGGAAAATATCAAGAAAAAGGGTATCAAAGCAAGTTCCTACGGCCACAAAAGATGAAAAACAAAAAATAATAGAATGAATAAAAATAATAATCCGTGGCCAAAAGAAAGAACTAGATCGAACCTCCGCAATATTGTCATGTTAGCTAACGATATATCGGCCTTTCTAGCACTGCCTTGCCAAATCACCGGGTATCTTCCTCATGGGTATAAACTTCATTTTTCCTCCATAACTCTAGAGCAGATGTGGCAAGCCTCCCAACGCACAAAAAAAGTGCGTTTTGTTTCTTTCTACGGCTTTGAGATTTCTTCGGACTCGATTTTCTTAGAAATCGTCATCGTCACTGCTAACCTTCTTCTTTCTCCCTCTTCGTCCCTTCTTGGGCACCACCGCGCCATCTTCTTCGATGATATTGTTCATATTAGCCTGACCCTGAGCGAACTCGCTACCAGAGTTGCTAGCCGCGGCTCCCTTCCCACTATTACCTTCGCCAGAGGTAGGGATATCAGGAGCTTTCGAGATAATGTCAGATAAAAAGTCAAACTGCTCTTCTTGGTTGACGGCGAGCTTTAGATGTGCGGCGGTGATCCGCTTGCTGTTGCGTTGTTTCGCCTGATCAGCGGCTTTGGTGACAAGGGAGACCATGAAGAGTTCCAGTGCTTTTGCTATATTACCGAAGAAGAAAAACCGAGTTAGAAAACTTGTTTCTCAAAAGAAAGAAAAAGGTGTATCATATAAACTTACAAACAATCACAGGAGTAACTTGAGCGACCTTCCCGACATCCTCATCCGCCTGCATGATTCGTTTTATTCTAGCAACGGGGAACTTGGTCTTGATGTTGACCTGGGGAACCGGTTTTGAGACTCTAGGGGGAGGCTCAGGTTCCGACTGCTGGGATACAGGTTGTGACATGGCAGGAACAGGATGTTGAGCGGGTGGTTGATAGGCTGATTGTTGGTACGAAGCTGGGTATGGCTGCTGTTGTAGAGAGGCTTGTGCGAATTGTTGCTGCTGTTGCTGTTGCTGCTGTTGAGCATTGTATGAATTCATAGCAGCGGTATAAGAGCGTAATTGGTGTGTGGGGGGTTGGTAAGCTTGATGGGCGTACTGCTGCTGCTGGGCAGCGTAGAGGGCTGGGTTGGAAGCGGTAGGCGTGGGAGGTTGGTATTGGTTTTGATATTGGAAGCTATTGGAGCGTTGGTTGTTTTGATATCCACTGGGAGGTGGATAGGAGCTGTAACCTTCCATCGGACTGGGGTGTGGTTATGATTAAATTGATGGGTCGGTTACGCGGTTCGGATGTTCGGGTTTGAAGGGACAGGGATGGTAGCGGTAAATATTATTACAGTTAATTTTGGAATTGGCGATATCTTAGGCTGAAATGGAGGGGAGAACGTGAGGAAGGAAAATGGAAGGTCTCTTTCTGTTTTAATTTGGTGGAAGGCGAGTGTGGGTGAGAGTTATTAGCTAGCAAGCACGAGTTAGTTAGCATAAAAAACACTCGACTAGAATTATATCTAATTTTGATGATAACACCACGAAAATAATATATCACCCTTATAGTAGTATATATCAAACGAAAGAAGAATACATAGCATACCTTGTCAATTGACCGACGACAACCAGGCTGACATGAATCGCAAAGATAAATAGAGACCCGATTGTATTATTTTATAGCGCGAGAGGGGCAAACGGGCACGCACCAACGCGGTGTGTTGCGATGTGTTGTCCGGTCGTTAGTTCTCCCCGTGTTGGTAAAAAGAGGAAGCTACTTGATTATTTATTTCTTTTCTTTGCTGGCTGGCTTTAACTGGCTTTAATGGGAGAAGGGGAAACGGGCGAGGGGCTGCATGGCGGGCCTTATATACTATTAAACCGCACTCGAAAGCTCTTTTACTTCTCAGCCAGCCCCGCCCCTGTCGACCGGCACAACATCATCTCATCAAACATACTTCTTTCATTCGACTCTTTCCCCAATCATATTCGCACAACCTCACCATCGTCATCGTCACCATTTTCATCGCCCGTATTTCTTTCTTGCTTATACCAAGATACTAAAGTACTTAGTCATCAGGTAAGCCATCCTCCATCTTCACAAGATGTATGTTCTCCGTTTTACCTAGTTTCCTCTGCATCCCGCGATATCCAGAATGATGATACCCGAGCTACTCCAGCTGTTCCCCAGAACAGAACGAAAGCTTTAAAAAAGCGCATATAAAAGATGAGAGAAAAACTGAAAACAAAATATCGCCATTAGACATTTCAAGAAGCAAGAGATATACAGGAAAAAATTTTAAAAAGAAAATATTGTAGAAGTCTCTCACGAAACATCCATCCCGTGGAGCGTTTCCAGGAGCTCCCTTCCTTTATTTCTTATTTTTTCTCTCATCCCACGTATATTCTCACCATACTTCGTCCGTGGCTATACCTTTCAATAAATATTCTTTATCAAACTGCCTTTTTTCGCTTCGTTCGGAACGTGAGAGCCCTACGGCCCGACGGTCAAAAGGGAAAAAAATAACTTGATCTAATCTGATTCGTTCGCGGGGTTCGAGAAAACCTCGGATCCTTAACTATTCCCTCTCTCAACAAGAAATTCCAAATTTAATAAGAAAGAGAAAGGCTACATTATAACTGTTCTTATGCTCTAGATCGGAAAAATAAATAATGTACAAATGAACTATACTCGCCAGCTTGAAAACCCCACTATCCAAAAAAAAAAAAATTTGTGTGCTTGCCACGAGCAGCCTCTCTGGTAAGAAGTCTGCCCTGATGGTCTATAACCAAAAGAAACCAAATGCAACCTTCCAGATATCCGTTAAATGTAATTCGCATGCTCCTTTACCCACATGACTTTTTTTTTACCCCAACCTGAAAGAACCCAAAACCAAAAAAGAAGCAAAATCGATAGACATTTTCACTAAGTCGTCCGATCCTCAAAATGGACGTGTACAGTACCTTCTTTTGTGATCTTTGTCACCATGCCGGTATGATCTGCCGGTGATGTTATCCCCTTAGCCTTCAAATCTTCCACCGTAACCCTCTTATTCCAACCATCCTTCCATCTTTCATTACACGCACGGTCGACCCAGCAACCGGCCAGATGCAACACCAAGTCGCCTTTGAACCAACCCATGTTCTCCCAGCCTACGGGGTATCCGTTGAGAGTTCGTTGGGGAATCAGTCCTGTACGCTCTCGGACCTGTCGGTGATGTTGTACCATATGGAGCTGTTAAGAATAAAATATCATTGTTAGCTATCAGGAAAAAACAAGGAAAATTTGTTTTTTGAAAGAGAGGGAGGGACCCACCAATGCATCCTGTTCCTTCCCAGGCCATCCATTATACACATAAAACGGTTCCTCCCAAAAGTCCATCAACATCTGAGTAAATTTGCTCCGTCTGAGGAAGAAGCTTCCGGCGTTGAGACCGTTGTGGTCCTGCGAGATGAGAATATCGATATTCTTGGGATCGGCGTTCTTGGTCATGTAGTGTCCGGTGTGCTTGGTACCGCTTTTCAAGAACTCTTCGCCAGCGAGAAACTTGGACCGCATGGCCGCGTGGGACAGCAGATGCGAGTTGAGGTCGATCTCCGGGTTCATAATCATCGCATCGGTGTCGAGCCACCAAACCCAGTGAGCGTCCGGGAATTGGATAAAAGTGTCCAACAGGGCCGGAATCTTGGCCCAGACGGGGTGTGCGCCGTGTAAATCGTATCTTGAAATATTGATGAAATGGAACTTGTAGCCGTGGAAATCAGCGTACTCTTGTCGGTTCTGCGTCGCCATATCGAGGAGTCCCTTGATGCCGCCGTTGTGGCCCTTGCCGTCGCTGGCCATCAGGAGAACAACTTGCTCGGGTTTCGGACCCGCCGGGTCAAAATAAACGTCATCGCTGACTTCGAATGTCCATTGCGGTTTTGGAATCGGGATTTGACCCTGCTTCTTCTTTTCATCTGGGTCTTGCGGGTTGGTTTTTTTCTTTGGCTCTTCTTGTTTTTGGGGAGGAGGGTTTTGTTGGTCTTGCGCCGGTGGTTGCTGTGGCTGACTTTGTGGTTGTTGCTGCTGTGGTTGATCTTTGTTCTGGGGCGGGTCTGCGACTTGGTACGGTCCTGGAATGGACTCGCCGGGTTTCTGTCCTATCGCGCCGTGCAAGGAGTCGTCACTATTCGGATCTTCGTGGAAAAGGCCATCGTGTCTCTGTGCGGCATCCGTGTGCGATCCGGTTTCGAAGAAGGAAAGGAGGGTAACGAAGAGAAATATTGCTATACATGCGAGCATGCAGCTTTGGAACACCAACCGCCGGGGAGCAATCATTGGGAGTTAGCAGGATCGACCAACGCTGGGAGAGTCTAAAAATATCCTCGTGGGAGCGGCGAGCGAACGGAAAGACGGTAGCCACGCGGGAAAAGAGTAACAGTGATAGAGAGAAAAGAGGGTACCGAGTTGATATTTATACTCGAGTGCTCTCGAAGGGAGTGAGGAAAGGAAAGGACTCACTTTGATACGATCCGTCGAGCCATCGCTGGCTAGCTGGGGGAAAGGGGTGGAAATAACACAATACTAATACAATAGGCAGGAGGGACCACCAAACAATGTAGTGAATGAATGAATGATGCAACCGCGAAAAGCCGTGAGCGGACGGTAATGAACAAAAAACTTGTTCTCTTCTTGTTCTATTCGACCTATCTCAGCCGCTGTCCGGAGAATACCCAATTCCGTGATTTTCGACAAAAAAAAAGTATCGGGAACAATAGTGGTAGCGCGTAAGGTGTATATTTAGCAGCTGGTTGGTGGTGCTGCTGCAAGAACTTGGCTCGTTCTGGGCAAGAATCCTGCTCGAATTGAATGTATGTTACGTATGTCCCCAAGCTATGTCCCAATAGTACAATCGTATTCGCACTTTCCAATCCCGTCAATCCGATCAATCCACCGCAATGAGAAAAATCGGATGGCAGGGCTGTATCGAATGCGGGATAGATAACGCCGCGGACCTCAGCTCAAATGAACGAGTCGGAAAACCGAAGTGCGACGCTGAAGTCGAGGAATACCAAGGTTGCGTATACGATTCTGCCGGCCAAGAAAACCCGCCAAAAACTTAATCTGAAGAGGAGGGAAACGGGTACTCGGTATTATATTAATATGTTACTTGTTGGAAACAAAATTAAAAGGATAAGGCGAGAGATAGGGAGAGAAAAGAAGACGGAGTATGAAAAAAATGGTGAGCTGAGCTGAGGTATGAGGAAAATGGGGGTTCCAATTTGCCAAACAGGTAAGATTGAAAGGAAGAACGCGACACCTCGAGAGGTATGGTGTGTCGAGCATCTATAATATCAATTATTGGCTTTTGTACTGGCCCTGATTGTTATAGTCCTTCTATTTGTCGATGCAGCTTGAACGCTATATCTCTTGGCCCCTTTTATACTTAGTTGACCCGGTATAATCGGATATATATGCCAATATTATTTCGATAAATTTACCCGTCTGAAATTATCAAGCAGATGTCGATGGCTGGTAATTTAAGTCAAAACCAGGCCTGGTGGCGCCACGATTGTCAGCTAAGGGGCGCCGCCTTCACTTTTGACAGGTCCAAATTGCATGACTGAAATGTCCACTCCACTGGCACTTTGCGGCTTAGTTAATAACTTTGTAGATTATAAAGTCTCTTGGCTGACGAAATTGACTAGATACATCGAGTATACGATAACTTCCTCAATAAAAATGCAAAAAGTACGATCTATGGTCTAGTTATATATGCTCTCTCTATATACGATTCTATATAAAATATCATTTATGACCCCAAACTCAATCAATGCACATCACGACACCCAAATGTCTCCATTTTCACTTTTTTGTAAAAAAAAAAGAAAGAACGAAAGAAAAAAAAGAGTGGAACCCCCTACTCGTCACGCCAGTATAATTGATCTCCCAAAAAGACGAAATGAAAAATGCTCTTGCACCCCAAGCTAACAAACCCTTCTTAAAAGAAAGAAAAGCAAGAAAAATATTGAATGAAGGAAATTTTTCTATTCGCTATCATCCTCCTCCAGCTCCTCTGTCGACGGTGGATTCTCCAAAGGCACGCTGATAGCACGCTGAACCCATTCCGTCTTCTCAACTTCCTCCAGCGGCACCCGTTTCTTGGCCCTTCTCAACAATCCATCTACTACTTCCTTCGCAGGATTCCAAGCTGGATCATAAAGTTCCTTTACCGCCTCGCCATCTTGTGTACCCCCTTCTTCAGCAACTGGAGGTGGAGTATCCGCCAATTTGAACCATTTCCAGTCACACCTCGCTATTCGATGCGCCGTCCTAGATCGCATTTTATGCTCATTCGCTCCCGGCACGGGATCGAAAGGTAACCTGGACTCGCAAATTGCGTACAAGAGCACACCCAACGCCCATGCGTCCGTCTGACGGCCATCGTAGGGTTGTCCCAAAAGCAGCTCCGGCGCCGCATAGTCTTCCGACCCGCATCTGGTCGTTAGAAGCGGCTCGTTAACATCTATACGTCTAGATAAACCTAGATCCGTAAGCGTGGTTATCGAGCGATTCGAGTTTACCATGTCATCGCCAGATTCCGCGATTTCTTCCGCGGTATAGTTGATCAATACATCTAAAACATTTTTGTCAGCACAGAATTCCGTTATCAGATTATTTCTCCGAGAATAGAGAAATGATTAGTGATCGAGAGAGGAGGCGAAGCTTACTCTCCAGTTTGATATCTCTGTGCACGATTCCAGATGTATGCAAGTACCTCACCGCCCCGACCAACTCTGCGAATATCCGCCGCACGAATTTCGGTGTCAACAGCTTGGGATGCCCGCTCGCCAGATCGAACAAGTCGCCACCAGCACAATATCCCAACACCAGCAACGCCCTCTTCCGCTCGATACTCTGCGCTTTCAGGTGAACCAACGAAGGATGCTTCAAGCTCTTCATGATATCCAGCTCTCGCTTCAGCGAACTCTCTATCCTGGCCCTCGAAGCCCCTCCCGCCGCCGTATTCTCGACAATCTTCACAGCCACCAGCTTTCCCCTTTCTAGTTCGGCTTCCGAATCCGTATCCTTCGAGATTTGAAGAGTGGCTAGCACAACTTTACTAAATGTTCCTTGACCTAGGAGTCGTACCGCCCTCCATCTTCGAACATTATTCCCAGGGTAAGTCGTAGCTGTGTATATTTCTCTGGTAGCACTTGGATCTTCAGGGATGCTATGATTTTCTGAGACGCCGTCCATGGAACTGGGAACTTGAAGGTCGGCTGTACTCCTTGATTTCTGCGACGATTGGCCATGTTTTCCGGCTAGATGTTCTTCTCTTTTGAAAGGTTGAGTGGACGCTACGGTTGACGATGTCACGGAGGTAGCAGCGGCAGCATTATTATTATTACTATTAGGATTATTATCATTCGCCTCTGATTTTTCATTGATGATTGTTTCAGTCTGGCTTTGTCGTGATATATTGGGCACGTCGAGTTTATAGTTTGTAACATGCTCGCTAACACTCCTCGTCGACGGGGCGGGTTGGAATGGTGATTCTATATGATTGAGTCCCTGATACAATTTGCGCTTACTGGGCGATCTCCCAACACTGGTGGATCTGGATATTCCGGGTTCGGCGCCGGTGTGGTGATGGTAGTGATGGGGGTCTTGTCCATCTTGAATTGTCAGGGAGGCTATCGAACCGCGAGATGTCGGTCTGGAGCTTATACTGCCATTTCTGAATAGTCTCCACGGACCGGGCGAGTCCGCAGTGATGACGGGAGAGGGCAATGGGGTGATTTCGGACAGGAAGCCACCAATGGACGGTGATCCGGCGGCGGAATTTGGGGATAGAGAGCTCTGGAAAGAGTTTGAGCGTGAGAGAGCAGCTGCTGAAGCTCGAGTGGTGGTGCTGCCGTTGTTGGATGAGACAGGGATGGAGGTTGTGTTGTTGTTGGTGGAGGATGGAATCATGACTATGTTCGTTTGGAGGTGGAGACCGGGAGGGATCTGGTGAGAGTTGGAGAGAGCAGAGGAGGAAGGACTGGGAGTGGAATGAGGGTGGTTGAGATTGAGGTGGAGGCGGGGAGGGTCGTCGTCTTCGGGGGGAGGGTTGGCGAATATAAGGCGGGGAGCTGTTACCACAACGGGTGCCTGCCGCTGCTGCCAGGTTGGTGGTGGTGGTGTTGAACCGGTGGCATCAACTGATCTCACTTGTCCTGCTCCTGCTCCTCCTGCTGCTATTATTATTTCCTCTCCGTCTGCGTCCTTATCCTCTCCTCCTGTTGCAATCTCACCGTCACCGCCACGAAGTTCCGGTGTTCTGCTACAAACGATGGCTATAACGGGCTTCTTCGAGTCGTCCGGGGCCGGGTCATGGTCATGCAGCAGACGAGGAATCGATAACTCATTTCTATCACCACCACCACCACCACCACCACCACCACCGCCACCGCTACCACCGCCGTTACCCTGTGATATCAAACTGGGGCTCCCGACAGAATCGTTCGAGACCTCGTTCATGGCCTTCAAACTCTCCTCTGCCTTTTTTTTTTTCTTACTTTCTTTCTTTCGTTCTTTCTTTCTTTCTTTCGTTCTTTCTTTCTTCGTGCCGAGGGAAAGCGGGCGAGCAATTTGAAGCTTGGGATATAATTCTCGCGTTTCAGACCCAGCCACTGTGTACTGATTGATATTCCGGACCCGAGCGCGCGGCTGTCCTCCTTTCGATCCGTTTGTGTAATGATACCACAATCTCCAATATAGCCTGTTTAGCTCCGTACGGTCTGTCTGTGAGTGGGTGTATGTCTGACAAGCTGTCGTCTAATAGTTCGAAATGCAGAATGGATGCAGTAGTTCAATGCAATCAATCATTCAATCAATGGTAAGGGAGAGAAAAGGTGGGATGGATGGTCTGGTTTGGATGGTTGGATGGTGGATTTTGGCCCCTCCTTCGCTTCCCTCTTCCCTCGTTCGAGTTTAAAGCCCGACCCGTCCTTCGGCAGCCAATGGCCAATGGTCCGCTGCACATGGCCCTTTCCTTTCGTCGAGTCCCGCGTATTGCCCGCGATTCGAATTCTGGGTCAGGCCTCGTCAGTTTGGAACCCACCCCGAACTCTAACTCCAGCAGCTACCCAGTCCGTCCTATTTCATTGGTCCACCCCAGATTCCGAACCAAAAGCTCGTTTGTTCGTTCATTCTTCGGCGTGCGATTCCCGATACCATTTTTTAACCTCTTTGCGGGGCACAAAATTAAACTGACCTCCGGATAGCTTCGAAGCTTCTGTAAATTGTCGGTGTATATTTGGCTGTCTTGGGTTTAGGGTTTCACAACAGCGGGTACTTGTCTTAAACTTTCAGGAACACATTCTCCTAAAAACTCTCTTCTTCATATTCTTTCTTTTTTTCAACCCCCTTGAAATAGTAACCAATAATAGTTTAGAGTAAAATGTTGTTAAACTTTTGAAATTTTGGCCGTATCGCACCAGCGCCGGATGAGGGCATCGTGCGGTGCGTTGAGTCCGATGTCCAAATCCAGCGATTCTTCTCGTGTGTGCAAGCGAACGCCTTTTCGGCCAGCCCTGGCTCTCTCTCCAAGCCCACAGCAAATCTCAATCATCATATCCTCGCGCATATAAACAGAAAGACAATATCGATGCTCTAAAACAAAACGAAACGAAAAACTCATGTCGAACAGTAAAATTAATTATGCTAAATAGTAGCTCGTGCCCTCTGAAGATCGTACACACACTTCCCATACCCACTCTCAATCTCTTATTCAGATTTCCCTGACCATCCTATCCCTTTAATTAAGTACTTGTGCAAATCAAATTTTAAGAGCTACGCATCACAACCTCATCAGGGATGATATTCGTCGTCGTCGTCACCTTCCATCGGCTGTGGTGGTTGCGGTTGTGCCATCGTACCGTTACCTTTCGCACCGCCAACATTCTTAAGCAGCATCGCGACGACATCAGCATCCAGCCCTTCCATACCAGCCATAGGATTGTCAGGAGCCTTGGGCACCGTCGTCGCCTTGCTATAACTCCCATACTGAAGCATCGAGGACAGTAAATCGGCTGGTGGTTGAGTTTTAGTGGGAGAATTCTGCTGGAACGAAAACGGTCCGCTTTCCTGATACGCCGGCTCCTCAGCGGCGGGTGGCGGCGTGAGCGCCTCGACCATCTCCCGTGGAGGTTCGATATCCGGCGTCGTCGAACGCATGGCGGTATCACCATTCTTGTCGTCCGTCATATTGGACAGCAACATGTTTTCCACATCCTTCTTGACATCCTCTGTTCTCGCCTTTTTATCCTCCACTTCTTTCAACTGTGCTTCTTCCCCTGCTAGTGCCGTCTTGTTGGTCTCTAGCAGTGACTCTAAGTTCTTGATCAATTCTTTTCTGGAAGTGAGAGCATCTGATACCGCTGCGTGGGCGACATCCAGGGTTTTGATTAATTGGGACAATCGCGCGACGTAGACTGCGGCCGGCGGGATGGCTTCTGCTTCCATGTACTTTTTATACTCATCGCTGGCGGAACCGAATGCGATGGTGGAGTGAGTCAGTTGATTGTTGAGCTTGCTTTGGGCGGAGGAGAGCCGCGTGAGTTCTGCGGGTGTCGCTCCACCACCGATACCACCACCTAATCTTCTACCAGCCGCAGCGCTCGATTTTCCCTTATCGACATCTTTCATTATATTCTATTAGCGAAGAACATAATTTGTGAGAAGTCGGATTTAGCTGTGACATACCATCCAATCTTTGGTCAATACCGTCCAGAACGTCCAGATCAAAGATTGCTCGCTGCCTCCAAACTTGAATGACACGTCGTAGTTTTTGTTGAACATCAGCAGGTGAGCCTCGGTATGCAGCTTCGCAGGCATCGGCCATGATCTATTCATTCCGGCAAACAGTCAATATCCTCCGTTGAGTTGGAATAATGTGGTGGATTGGTTGTACTGGAGAGAAAGCCACCCCAAACTCCTCCTTCTTTCGAGCCTTCATCTGCTGAACCACCTCTATACCGAGAGAAAAAGACACGAGTTAGAAACGCAGCCCGATTTCCATTTCTTTCAATACACGTAGTATTTTATAGTCACGATAGTTGGGGAGAGGGTCGTACCATTGACGAGATAAACCAAGTTGAGCTTTCGGGGAGCGGAAGACTCCTTGAGTCGTTGAAACCACAGCTGGGCGAAGCGCTTAGCGTGTCTCCTACACACGAGAGTTGTAACAAGGTCAGCGACGAAGGTTAAATACAAAACTGAAAAGATGAAAAGAAGGGATGAACAAACCTGTGGAACATGACCCATTGTGCAATCGACACGATGCCTTCCTGAGTCTCGTTGAGAGAATTCAGCTTCGAATAAACCGTCTCGTCGGAAAGAGACATGGTGGGTAATGAATATGGTGTAACGGGATAGTAATGTTTATTTCTCTTTTTGATTCGCGAAGGGGATGATCGTAGCTACGGACAGTAGACGGGTAGTATGCGTGATTCGCGACGGTGATTCAAAATACGAGATGGTCTTTGTCTCGTCTCTTTCTTTTTCGCACTCTCGGTGCTCTACATCAAAAAAACTATCACACGACCGAGTTTATGCGAAAAAGAACGGTATCGCTTCTACAGATCACGATGGGCTATCGAAACGAAGGTATACGGTGAAGAGAACAGCGGTGTGGGAGTGATGGCGATGGTAATGATGATGATGGGGGTCGGTGGTTGGAAAAGAGAGGTTGCCTGCTGGGCGGATGGAGGAGAGGTGGTAAAAGCCTGCGCTTGAAGCCGGGAAGACGCGATGTCCCCCAAGCCCTCGCCCCGTTCAATGTGGCAGCAACCTCAGCTCTCTCGCGCGACAACTCGAGCTCTTGAAGCTCAGAAATACAAGAAGGATATTACTACTTTAAATATCAGCCGTTATATATCCGTCTGTGGGTCTATCTGCTTGTATCTCTACACCAAGTATTGTCGTTTGGTTCATAAAGTGTCTGGTTACTAAGTGGCTCGTTCCTTCCCCATCTCGAAATAATTGACCTTACCGAGCCACAGCTCACCAGCCACAGCGTACGACTTGAGGGTTAAGCTACGCCAGCTTCCACAGCATCATCCTCATTCCACCTTAATCCCTCTCGTCAGCATCAACATCTCCTACCACTTCCATCCAACAATACCCAACAAACCCAACCGTCCTAAAAACTTCCACAATGTCGCACTTCCCATCCATCGAAGAGTTCAACGAGGGCGTAGTCGAACCTACCGGTGGCCCCATCGGCGACGAAGACGACCTCTTTAGTCGCGAACGCGCCGTTCTCGGCAACGACGCCGACCAGTTCAGCGCCAGCCAGTTCCCGGCCCTCGACGACGACGGGGATCTATTAGGCGGCGATGCCGACGCCCTAGGTGTCTCTTCTCACAAGTTTGAGAGCAGCTTTCCAGATTTAATAGCCGATAACGAGGTATTTTCCCATTCCTTCTCCATCAGATACAACCGTCACCCAGGTGATGCAACAGAGGAAAGGGGGAAACCGTACAGACAAATTTGGAGAGACAGGCATAAGAAACACCACCAACTAATCGATACGCGAAAAAACGTCCATAGGCCGTCGGTCCAGGTGGTACCATCACCGGTTCAGGAGCACCATACATGTCAGGTGTCGTCAACACCAACTTCCCATCCTCAACCTCAAACCTCCCTGAAGAAGAACCGGAAGTCATAAAGTAAATCACCCTCTCAAAACCGAACCAGCCGTTGTTTACCTCCCTCCTTTTTCATCTATCCATCTAACAATACACCGTATCGCAGACAATGGCGCGAACGTCAGCAACTCGAAATCCAACGGCGCGATGAACTCTCGGAGACCAGAAAGAAGGAAACGGTGGATAAAGCCAGAGCTGCCATTGATGATTTCTACGAGAACTATAATACCAAGAAGGAGAAGAGTATAGAACAGACACGGTATATAAAACACCCGCTCCCATATCAAAGCTACAAAAACGAGGGATGTGTGTGTATTCTAACGAACGGGATTTTACGGCGAAATATAGAAAGGAAGCCGAGGAATTCTTAGCCAACCGCGAGAATACTTCTGCCGGTGGTACCTCTTGGGAACGTATCGCCAAGCTGGTGGATCTGACCGACAAGAACGTAAAGTCCGGAAAGTCTGACAAGACACGGTTCAGAGAGTACGTTTCCCCTTTATTCTCCTATTAACTCTTAAATGCTGGTATAGAATACAAAGCAGCTAATCTTATGTATTGCAGACTCCTTGTATCTCTGAGAAAGGATGAGAAGGCACCAGGAGCCAGTGGTATCTAGATTTTTTTAACTACATTGTCCTACTTTTCCCACTCTCAATATCCTGTCCGCCCTCGTCCTATGTTTTAGCATTTCCAATTAAAAGTGGTATCATACCGTCTTTATTTGAGAATTTTTTCTCTTGTTGATATATCATGTTTTGCGACTCGGTGGAGAGGGAGGAGCGCGAGGTTTTAAGCTTTGTTCGTTGTTTCGTATGGTTTTTGCGTCTTAAAATATATACCTTCCCACAAGCATGCATTTGTGGATAATTTTATTCAAATCTTTGAAGCTCAAGAAATGCGAAACCTTCAAATTACGAACCCAAGATATTTAACACTTCTATAACAAAAAGGACGGGTTTGTATTGTCTTTTTTAAAGGTGGCTTTTATGTCCAGCATTTGTAATTTTGATTTGTTCTCTTCCCTCCTTCATTGCAACCCACACCCCAAAACCGAAACAGCTATATAGCTATAAAAAGAAGCCACAAGCAAAATCCCCACTCAAAGGAAAGGTTTTCTTTTCTCTCAAAGAAAGGGTATGTGCGACAAGCATTGTAGTAATTATAAAAGAAGAGAAGGGAAGAGAACGACAAGGAGGAAGCCCAGGAGGAAGAAGAATAACAATAATAGCGAACAAAAAGTTGTCTATTTCTGCATCATGAGCTGGACAAACTCGTTGTAATCGATTCTTCCATCACCGTCCTGATCGGCTTCTCGGATCATCTCCTCGACCTCGGCGTCCGTGAGCTTCTCGCCAATGCTGGTCATGACGTGTCTTAATTCAGCGGCAGAAATGTATCCGTTGTTGTCACGATCGAAGACCTTGAAGGCCTCTGTATTATTTCCCATACGTTAGAAATGGTATTCATACAATCTTGTAACAACTAGGTGGGAGAAGGAAATACCTCGGATTTCTTCCTCGCTATCGGTATCCTTCATCTTGCGGGCCATCATGGTGAGGAATTCTAACGAATGGCCGGTCAGCATTTTATTTCAATTTTTCGAATAGCCGTGCTCCGCCCACCAGTCAGCCCTGGTATCTTGGCGTACGGCTGTCGAAAGGAATTCTCATTTACCTGGGAAATCGATGGTGCCGTTGTTGTCGGCGTCAACTTCGTTGATCATGTCCTGGAGCTCGCTTTCCGAGGGGTTCTGGCCTAAGCTTCGCATGACAGTTCCGAGCTCCTTGGTGGTAATTTGACCTATAGAAAGGTGAAAAAATTTATACAAATTTTCTTTTGTTGTAGAATTGATTAAGAGATTATTGACGTACCATCGCCATCTTTATCCTGTAGTTGGATAGGTTGTACGTTAGCAAAAACGTAAGATTTGGTGATGTTCCCCGCAGCAGCGTCGCGATGCCCCACCAAGGCCAAGCTATTTTATTCTCAGTCGTCGCAAACAGAGAAACACGACACAAAAAATAACCGTGATATATCCGATGCTTCGACCTCGTTTGATGGGATCGAAAGTGGTGGATATAGCTAGCTAAGAGGCGAGAGAGAGAGAGAGACAGATAGTTCTTTCTAGAGACGGTAGATACGTACGAAAAGGGAGAAGGCCTCCTTGAACTCGGAAACCTGCTCTTCTGTGAGTTGATCGGCCTATAAGGTGATGCGTTGCCCGTGTTAGCTTTCTTGAGAGATGCAATTTATTCGAGAGGGTTGATAATTGAAGATTTTGAGTATAAGGTCATGAGATGAAGCTTGTGGAAGCTATCAATCGTGGACGCGATGATTTGTTTAGGGTGAATTGGGTATAACAGGTGGCGAGAATGGAGTGTGTTAGGATGAGGGGTGAGATGCATTCTCTCTCTCAACTACGAACGAGCGATAGAACTCAAGGGAAGGAAGGGGGAGTTACCATTGTGAAGACTAGCTTGAGATGGACTGCGATACGAAAGGCAGATTGAAGATAGCGATGGGAATAGACGGACGGGGTAGCTGTTTTGCTTGATGGAAGTTTCGTGTGCGCGAGGGAGAAGGAGGGAAGAAGGATTGGGCAGAGTGCACGGAGAGGGGGGTTTTAATCAACAAGTCTGAGCTGAGCTTGCTAGCAAAGCTCAGCACAGCACAGACGCTTTCAAACAGAAGTGGAGAAAAAAT
This sequence comes from Dactylellina drechsleri, assembly GCA_036971345.1. Classification (NCBI taxonomy): domain Eukaryota; kingdom Fungi; phylum Ascomycota; class Orbiliomycetes; order Orbiliales; family Orbiliaceae; genus Dactylellina; species Dactylellina drechsleri. The sequence continues at coordinate 380,648 of JAJTUB010000009.1, forward strand.
GAGATGAAATTGGAGGCCTGCTGCAGTCAACAGACACTCAAACCAAAAGCCGATCCACTAGAGACCACAGTATTATTATTATTCTTCTTCTCCAAGAGTGAGAAATCGGTATCAAAGAGAATGCTAGAAATTGAAATGTTTGAAATATCTGGTTCACCATGTCGAAGCGCCTGCCGTCCGGGGCACAAGGCAAGGCGCACTGCACCGGACTGCATCCACGCACTCATGTCGTCCAACATGATTGTACCTAGCTACAATCAATCAAATACATGCAGATATTCTGCACTCCCCCACTCTTCTATTACAGTTTCTGTTTGTCACGAGCATGGAAAGGGGGGACGAGGGGGAAGAGAGAACGGTCGAGTCACGGGCGTTAATCATCATTATGCAGCATCACACCAGCCACACCCGTATATAGAGCAGCAAGTATTATTATTAGTATTATTATTGATATCAGGACATTACACCGTAACGACAGCAGACATCACCGTTCGGACCTCCAATCCACTGTCGCGTCTATCGATACCACCGATTTAGCCACCCGCCAGCCTGTCGTAAAGCTTCGGTTGGCGCTTTAACCGGGGGGGGGTTCTGTTCGTTACGTAGCTCCCACTGTCGCATCCGACTCGGCTACAGACGACGCCTCAGCTCAGCTCCAAATCACAACCCCAAACCAAGTTAAACCTCAGCTCAGCTCAGCTCTCATCAATCAAGCTCCCTTCTTGCCTCACCTCCTCCTTCCTCTCCAACAACATACCTCCCCATACCACTGCTAGGATCTGAGCATCCTACTGACCTTTCCCATCATGTGGAGAGACCGAACAAACCTGTAAGTTTTCCCTACAACAGTACCCCCTTACCATCCAATCTCGAATGACAGCTAACTAACCTAAATTACAAAACAAAGATACATCTCCTACCGCCAGTCCTACTCCCACCGGCCCACCAAACGGCCCCGCTTCGCCGCCGCCAATGACTACTCCCAAGACGATGACCGTCGCGGTCTGCTCAGCAGCACCGCCGACGACTACGAACCCAACGGCGACGCGAATGGCCACGACGCCGTCATCGAAATGGACCGTCTGCCCCCCCGCTGGGCCGACGTATCAGACCAAGTCTCCGAACTCCTCGCTGACATTTCCCGCATGTCCCTCAAACTCGACAAACTTCACGCCAAACACGTCCTCCCCGGCTTCGACGACAACAGATCGGCCGAGGAAGGCGAGATCGAACGGCTGACAACCGACATCACTACCAAATTCCACGAATGCCAAGCCGCCATAAAGCGCATAGAACGCCTGGCGCAGGGCGGTTCGCGAGCCGAGGAGACCATGAGCCGTAATATCCAAATCTCTCTAGCTACAAAAGTACAACAATCCAGCGCATCGTTCAGAAAGAAACAAGCTGCCTATCTGAAACGTACGTCAAACTATCACCCTTCCAACTCCGATATAAAGAAATACTAAAAACATGTGTTATAAATATATAGGACTCCGCGGTTTAAGTGGTATAACCCCACCAATCGAACGCTCCGGCTCGCCAAACCCAGCTTTCATGTCCTCCTCAATCCTTGACGAAGAAAACGACGTATCCTACTCCCGCTCCGCCCTCCAACAAGCCGCGACCCTAACATCAAACGACACGACGATAATGCAACGCGAACGAGAAATCACAGATATCGCAAACGGCATCATCGAACTCGCGGGCATCTTTAAAGAATTGCAGGCGATGGTGATCGACCAGGGTACCCTCCTCGACAGGATAGATTACAACGTGGAGATAATGAAGACGGATGTGAAGGAAGCGGCGAAGGAGCTGGTTGTCGCAAGCGGGTATCAGAGAAAGACGACGAAGCGGAAGGCCATGTTGTTGTTGATTTTGTGTATCGTGGGCGTTATCATACTGTTGACGTTGAAGCCTAGGAGGAGTGGTCCAACAGAGGCGCATCCGCCGTTACCGCCTAGTAAGGATCCGAACGTGCCTGGATTGATCAATCCGGGGGGAGGTAATAGAATAAACCACCCGGGCGGGGGTAATACCGACGGTGCGACGGGGGATCCGGACGCTACTGTTCCAAAACAACCGCCAAAGGAGAGTGTTAGAGCCGCTAGCGTAAAGGATAAAGAACGGCGGCGGCGGCGGCAAGTTTCAATAGAGTAGTTTTCAACATTTTACTCGAGGAAACAATTGGGGGTAGTAATTTTAAGGAGACCCGTTTGTTCAGTTGTACATCTTTTAGCATATCCTGATATCTGGCGGCGTTTAGTCCTTTTTCTTCTACATTTCACATTGTAATAATATTTCCATAATTTTGGTCACAAGACTCATTAATAAATATGCGTATTGAAAATAAGGAGTGTTATAAAAAAGGATATTATATATACAGAAAATTGATCCTATAAAGTATGGTATTCAAACATATTTTTTCGATTTATACAACGGTGTAAAACCACCACCCTCCGCTCAGTCTCATGATATATACCGCCCACATCACCGCTTCTCCTTTGCCTCCTTCTCCACATCCCTCCCCCTCGCCACTGCCACCACCGCCGCCGCCCCCTCCTCATCATCACTCTCCTCAAACCGATGCTCATCCCCATCCTCTTCCTCTTCCCTCTCCAATCTCTCAGCCTCATCCGCCTCCCTCTCAGTAATATCCATCTCCCGCCTAGGATACTCCACCTGCCGTGCTGCAGGCCCACCACCCAACTGACTCTCCATTAACTTGCTAAACGCCCCTTCCCGTCCCGCCAACTCAGCATATGTTCCCTCTTCTGCGACTTTCCCATCGGTTCCTAGCACTATAATGGTCTCCGAACGCTTGATAGTTGACAATCTATGCGCGATGGAGATGGTAGTAGTCGACCCCTGCATCAACTTGTGTAACGCCTCGTTGACAAGAGTCTCCGATTCGGCGTCCAGAGCGGATGTCGCTTCGTCCAAAATTATAATGTCCGGTTCTTTAACTATCGCTCTCGCGATGGCGATCCGCTGTCGTTGCCCGCCACTTAATTGTGTTCCTCTGGGTCCTACATATGTTTCCAATCCGTCGGGCTATTCAATTATCAAAACATGAAAGGTTAGAATTTACCGATCCCTAAAAAGTGGTCATGAGGGGGTGAATCATACGAAATCACTGATGAATTGACAATTCGCCCGTCGAGCAGCTTGAATGATTTCTGTTCTTGTGGCACCTGGTTTTCCGTACGCGATATTGTCGGCAATGGTACCCGAAAACAAAACAGGTTCTTGCGAAACTATTCCGATCTTTCGACGTAGAGACTTGACGTTCACGTCTTCCAAGTCCATGCCGTTAATCATGATTTTTCCGGCATTGGGGCTGTAGAAACGGAGTAGCAGTGATGAGACGGTAGATTTTCCGCCACCACTGGGACCGACAATTGAGACTGGAGACCGTCAGTTTTGAGATTATTTAAAAGCAGCCTTTTCGTTGACTTACCGTTTGACCCAGCTGGTATTGAAAAATTTAATCCGTCAAAAATAGTAACCGCCGGTCGAGTTGGGTAACTAAATACAACTTTTTAAATGTTAGAGAGGACGAGGCCTCGTTTCTATCGGAGAAATTCTACCAACTCACCATCCTCAAATGCAATCGTTCCCTTTGCAGATGTGACCTTTTTGCCCTCTATAGTATCCCATCAACATTAATTTCCCAAACAACAAAGTAGCGACGGATTTGAACGTACTTGTTAACGAATGAGTCGGCTCTCTATCTTGGAGTTCAAACAACCGACTCGCGGCACCGACTCCCTTCATGAGCTCGGAATAAAAGCTCGATAAACCGAAAAGACTGGAACCCGCATACGCAGTGTACATGAGAAAAGAGGTGAGTTCTCCGATAGAGATCGCCCCACTCTTCACCTGCTGACTGCCAAAGACCAGAATTGCAAGAATTGTGGCATTTCCAGCAAGTCCCGTCTATGAAATGAACATTAGTACCGAATAAACACCCCTTGTCGAACTGTATAGATGGTGAACATACCGTGCTAAAGAAAGTCGCACTGACAAGAGCCTCTCTGACTCCCAACTTGAAGATCTTGCGAATCTGCTTATTATATCTGCCTACTTCTTGCGCTTCTCCGGCGAAAGACTGTGATGTTCGAACATTACCCAATCGTTCTTCGGCGACCTTTGTAGCGTCACCGATCGACTTTTGGATTTTGCGAGAAATGTTACGTATCGTTCTACCGTAGAAAAAAGCGCCAATGCCAATAGGAGGAATCATAAGGGACATTATACCCTAACAGGAACAATGAGCAATGCTGTTTGAATTTTAGTAGTGAGGGTAAAAGCTTACGGTCAATGTTGCAGAGGTGTAAAGCATCATGACCAACCCAGCGGCTCCGCTAACAAGTGCTCGCAAGCCATCAGAGATGTTTTGGGTAATACTTTTGCCAACGATTATTGTATCAGATGACAGCCGTGAGATGAGATCACCGACACGGTTGGCGTCAAAGAATTCAGCGTCTTGAGTGTACGTGCGTTTGTAAAGTTGACTTCTGAGACGGGTGACTATTCTCTCGCCGACAACTCGAAGGAGAATAATACGTCCGTAGTTTGCCAAAGCACCGATACAAAGAACTATAAAATCACGGATAAGTATACCGTGTAGTCCATACAGAATGTGAGCGGTGTTTCACATACCCCCACCGAGAGCGACGTAAAACTGGTTCATGGGCAGACCGAATAGTGTTCCAGAACCAGCATGAGTAGCAGCATCGAGGATTTTCCCAATCGAAAACCTAGACCATCATGGTTAGCATAGCTCTACTGCCGCACACTCCTGGGAAGATAAACATACGGTATCGACATTGAAATAGCCGAAGACACCAAAAGACAAACAAAGGCGACTATGAGCCAACAACGGAATGTTAGCAAAAGACAATTACAAGGCACGATCCGAATGCAGTTCTACCTCCTAGCCATTTCAATTCAGGTCTGGCAATCTTCAACAACCGCCATATCTCGCCGAATCCCGAAAATCCACTGACGGTACCAGGATCCTTTCGCAGTCTGGCGCTGAGATTGACTTGTGCCGCTTTACTCGCCTTCTCAGACCTTCCAAAGTCAGCCTTGAAATCTTTCGTGGAGTCGAGTAGATTCTCTGCTTTTTCGGCTGCTTCCTTCGAAGCACCGTTGCGGTTTTGCGAGGTGGAGAGTAAACGAGCGGATTGGCGGATTATAGTTGATTGCTTGCTGAAAGCGAGAAACCGAAGCGATTGACCTTTAGGAGAGAGAACGAAATTTGATGAAAACCGTAGACCAACATTCTGCGTGCTGAAGTTATGGATTGCACGGTGTCCCGACGCCGCGACTCGGCCGGAATGGGTCGGATTGGGTATCGAGCGGGCGGCGGGCGATATCAGAGATTTAAACGAGCATTGGGAGACGAAGAGTGGAGATTTGGAGGCATGCAGAATGCATCCCGCGAGAGGACGTGGTGCCAGCAGCATAGGAAGCCGCGTGAACTCGTTGGCACCGGGTTATAGATGTAGGGTACTAGCGATTGACACTCGAATGGTAAGTTGAGTATACCGCGACTAAATCTTTGGATATTCGAGAGGGGTCCTACCAGTATAGAAACAAGGAAGGGAGTTGGATCATCGAAGGGTCACCCGGCGCTGAGCAGACATTATTCTCCTAGCCTTTCCAATAATACAAAAAACCTGGGCCCGAATCAAAAGTGTTCAGCAAATGCAGAGGCTGGTTAGGATCGATCTAGAATGACGGCATCGGACGTTGTGGAAGGCCGAAGGTTGGTAAAAGTTTGGTTAGCGAAAAACCTACAAAGGGACCGCAAACAAAGCTGAGGAGAATATCGCGAATGTTGTTTTTCAATTGATGAGGCTCGTCAGGGAAATAATTATTTCAGAAGAATCGAACGGATTACCGAGGAGGCCAAGAGAGATGAGGGATGACTAAGGAATTCGATCTCCCTGAGGAAGGAGCTTGTCGGCTGGTTGCATGAACGTTATTAGAAGTTAATTATTATCAGATGCATACGATTTCGGTGTACCCCGCTGTGCCCCACCAACCAACACAAAGAACCAAGCCTTGACTTGATATCGACCCACCGCCACTACAGTCATCTCTTCAGCCTTTCGACAGCTTCCATCTCATTTCAATACCCATAATTCACGTTTTACCATCGCTCCGGTGGTTTATAATCTCACAAAATGGTCATCGATTACAGCAAATGGGACAACCTCGAGGTCTCCGACGACTCGGACGTCGAGGTCCACCCAAACGTCGACAAGCGCTCCTTCATCCGTTGGAAACAGCGAGATATCCACGAAAAGCGCGAAATCCGTTCCCGCAACAAATTAAACATGAAGAACGAGCACATCATGAACGATCGCTTGCTATTGCGTATCGAGACCCTACACACCGCCTTGAAATCTCATATCGAAAAGTCCGAAACTAAAGACGGCACGCCAGAGGATTTCGTATTGCAAACACTGTTGGAAACCACTACTCCTGAGGACTTGGAAAAGGCTCCTGTTGCGGGTAAACCTGATCCCAACGCTCCCACGTATGCCGACATGTTGGCGAAGCTCGCGGATAGAGTATCCCAGGAAGTTCCCAGGAATGCAGCCGATAGATGGAAGGCGTTCGAACAAGGCTTATCAAAATTCAAGAACGAGCTCGCGACGAGAAACGAGGCTAGTAAAGCCGAATTGGCAAAAATGGAACGTGAGGATGCTAGAAAGATAACTTCTGACGGCTTACGAGATGGATTCAATACTACGATTGTGGCAAAATCCAACCCAGCCCCAGAATCTTCTAAAACGAAAACCGAAAAGTCCAAAGTTCAAACCGTGGAGCTGCTAAACTCACCAGGCCGGGAATCACCCGCCATCGAATCATCATCGGGTGCGGATGCTGACATTGAAGAAGGATCCGATGAAGACAGCGAATTCGATAGACAACATCATGCCACAAAACTCGGCAAGGACTTTGGCAAGATCAAATCCACAGACCTACGTGCTAGCGCCGAATTTATTGCAAAGAACCCCAGCGTTCTGGCAGAAAGGGAATCAGACGGCTTGCTTATCGAAGCCTTTAATGCTCAAATGGATGGAAAAGATGTTCTCGCCAAGCAGTATGTTCACCAAGCTCTTTTGCTACAATACTGCAATAAGCTAGGTGGTAGTGCAAATGCGGTGTCAATGCTTTTCAAGAGAATCACAACCGCAAACCACGCCGCCCAAAAGGCCTTCTACGACGATGTCAACGATACCTCTCAAAAGATTAAAACCAGAGCAGCAGATATCGCAAAGGAGAGGGCGAGCGAGCCAAAAGAAGTCGAGCAGATTCAGCTGCACGCAGTTGATCCGAATCAACAAATTTATATCGAGATCCCACCAAAGGATTCGGATAACCCGGAGCACCAACAGAGCCGCCAAATTTTTGAAAGCTTCCCGCCCGGCTTCCAGAGAGCGCTTGAGACAAAGGATCTGGATAAAATCAACGTGGTACTTGGTAAGATGTCCGTAGATGAAGCAGAAGAGATTGTTGGAAAGTTGAGCGAGGTAAGAATCCATTCCCCTACAAGATTGTTGAACTCAACGCTAACTCGAATTATAGAGCGGTATGTTAAGTTTGGTTGAAGGAGTTATTGATTCGACAACAGAAGAAGGACAAGCACAACTGGCAGAGCTTGAGGCAGAACAGAAAAATAAGGGAAAACAACCTTCCTTGGCTAGTGAGCCAATCAAAGAGGAAGAAGAAGAACACAACCCTCTGATTGATGAAGTTGATTGAGAGCAGCGTGCATAGCGTGTAGCATTGGTTTTAAGGATCATATTTTAAGCTTTGGAAGGAGCAAAGTTTCGTATCTTTCAAAAGAAAATCTTGGATATCTTAATAATAATCTGAATATGTGTATCACTAAAATAACAGCCATGCTACCAGCCCGCCCTATTCCTCTAATTCATGTGTAATCGCTGATGTACAGTTGTATATAAAACCAAACCGAAAACCGCCACTCTGTCGCCCTCAATAAACGCCATAAAACAAAACAAGAAACCTGAAGAGAAACCCCCCGAAGCCCCAAATAAATCGATCGCGATTTGATATGAGAAAAGACGCTGTGAAAATAACATACCAAACCTCAAACCCTCAGGAAAAAGCTCGAAACGCTACCAGCCGCTAAGCCAGCAACCAAACATAACCCCATAAACCCACCGGCCGCCTGACTTTCATCCTCACTCACTAGCCTAGGCGCCAACATTATCGCATTACTCCCCACATACCCATTCGTCAACCCAAATGTAAATTGCACGAGCTCGTAGAAAAAATCACTGTTCACTTTCGCCCCGCCTCCCTTGATATTACACAAAAAGTAAAGGGGTAGGTACACCAGTCTCGCCGTTGATGCGATGGCGAGGATGGTAGGATTGGTGCAGGCGATCCTTGGGAATCCGCACACGACACGGCCGATTAAATCCCCCGAGTTCCAAACTAGAAATGAGAATGGGATGAAGACGTCCGGGCGGGAGAAGACGGAGGAAGGAGAGGAGTTTACGGAAAAAGTTGCTTGCGTGAAAACAGGGAATACCATGGTCAAGGCGAAGGTGAAAAAGACGGTATAGGCAGTCAGCGGCAATTTCTTGAGAAGCTGCCAAAGTGATATATTCTTTTTCGGAGGTAAGGCATCGGATTCCGCCAGTCCATCGGCAACTGGGTGGTTGGAGTGACTTTTATCATTGTGACGGTTGAGGTGGATGGTGAAGAACAAGAGCGCTGCGCCCGATACAACTGTGGCGGCCAGGAAATATACGAATGCTGATTTCGGGGATGCAGTTGCGGCCTTGTCATCCTGGCTTTCGTGGGATTTAGGTGGTATTGCGAGCACGGATATCATTTGGGCGATCGCTGGTAAAACACCCGCTACACCCTGGCCAGACATCATCGCTTGGGAATATATGGGCGCGAACCCGGCAACGTAGGAGAGAAGTCCATTTTGGAAGAACCCTGCGGATACGGCAGTCCCAAGAACCATAAGAAGGGTAAATGCAAGGTATGCTCCGGCAGATATATCGGTAAATAAAATGGTGGAAAGGGCGAGCAGAATGAACACAACCATGTTTATGACGAGGGCGCAGGTTATACGGTAGGGATAGTGGGCCGATCTTTGCATGTGTGACAGCGTAAGGGTCAAGATTAAGGTTGTAGCAGTTGACACCGTCATAATAGAGGACTGGAAGGTGTCGAGGATCGCTTTATTATTCCGGAACCGCATTTGAAAATACCTAGAATGTTAAGTACACCAGTTAGCGGGGTAGTAGTAGACATCCCGTAGAATACCGTAATATACTCACGCAGCGGCAGCGAGAAAGCAGTTCCAAGCCCACAACATGGCAACACCCAGCATCAAGAAGACAACATAATCGAACCATGACATCGGTCGCGAGTCGGCGAACGCCCTGTTTGTCCGTGGCGATAGAAGGACAGCCGACGAGGTCATAGACGGCGGATCGTACGCAGCGTCAACATCACCGTCCAGATCCCCAGCCTCGCCCTCCAACGGCGTATATTCTACCGGCGTTGTGGAACCCAACTTGCGTGTGCGAAACACCTCTCGTATCCTATCCATATTTGCGTGCGTGCTGATGGGTACGTTGTTGTATTTGCGGATATGAAAAGAGTAAGCACCGCACAGTCTCGTAACCAGACTGTGTAACACTGTAATGAATCTGGTTACGAGACTGGAACCGGTTGTGGTGAGTCGTCAACTAAAGATGGACGTGAGCGCGTGAATGGGCCAGCCAAGTTACATAAGCACTTCCATTTCAGTCTCGATTCCCTGCAACACTGCAACACAAGCTAGATTGTTAAAGGGTATTACCAGAGTCCTGAAGCTATTTTGGTTTGAATAGGCAGAATTTCTACTCGATTGAATGATTATTCGCTAGATTATAAAAAACAATAGCTAAAATCAATCATGCTCTCAGAGATATTAATTTAAAAAGCTAAACAAAGGAGACATTGAGAAACGCATTCAATGCGAAGATCGATAGGTCTAACTAGCCATTCACGCGGACATATATAAAATAGCATATATACTCAAGTATTCATGTACCCGTATCTTACCAATTAATATCGAAGCGGGATATTACGCGTATTTGTCTAATAGATTCCTTGGGTACGATACTGGAAGGTATCGTACATTCGGGTATAATAACTGGATTAAGAAAATGTAGTTAGAAAGACAAAATGTGTGAATAAGAGAAGGGATAGCGACTCACCTCCCAATGCTTTTTGTAATCAAATCGTTTTCAACAAATGCTTCAGCTTCATCTTGACTCAGTTGAAGCTGGAATCGAGCCCTCAAAGCGCCAACGACTTGGACAACACCAACTCCAAAACAGGGCATTGCAGATTCTTTCCCCATAATTTCCACCATCATGATGAGATTATCCGCAGATTTTCTGAGAGCTAAAGGTCATATCTGTCAACACCAATTCACCCGAGGCCGTGCATGAGATCTTCAACTAACCTTGGAATGCTTTCTTGCACAGTGTCTTGAAGAGAGCAAATTGTTCCGACTGTACGCCTCCCATCAATTCGACGTATTCATAAGTTAGTTTGAAAGGAGCCGCTTCGAAGCCCAGAGACCCAGGTGAATTAGATAAGAGGAAACCGAAATCGATATGAATAATATCTTTGTTAAGTGTCAGTCACTGTGCCACGAATACCGTGTGAAATATCTGGATACTTACGCCCTTCGTTGTCTACAAGAATGTTACCATTATGTCGGTCCTTCAATTGCAAGATATAGCATATCATAGAATACGCGGCTAACGACTTTATAAAAGCATTGAGAGCATCTTTATAGGGCTGTGAATCAGCTTCTCCGAAAGTCTAGAGTCGTGTTAGTTGATTCTGTTGACGCATCGTAGACTGATATAATAATACCTTGTGCCAATGGTCCTTAAGTGTAGCGAATTTCCCTCTCGGGTTCTTCCCAGCAGCCATGGAAGCTAGAGTGAGACTTCGTTTGAGCGAATGTAAAGATACACCATTTGTGATTGTTTCGATGAGACCCGAAGACTAGGCGAAAAATTAGTAATCCCTTTCATCAGATACTAGTGATCACGGGCAAGCTTATCAAATTGCTTACCTCTCCGGTAACTAGAATTCTCATCCTCCGTACCCATACATCAACATTCGCATTTTCCCAGACACGTCCGCAAAACTGAATTAGCTGGCAAGCGAACATCTCTTGTCGCAAATCGCCGCCAGTTTTGACGATAACACTCAAAAGATCCCAATTCTTGTAGAGTCCATAAGGGGAGGATTTCCGGATACGTTCTCTCTTCGCTTTCCACTCTTCTCCGAATGTTGCAGCGCTCGGATCGTCCTTATCGCCTTTTCTAGCGATACCTGCAGTCATTGAATCATTCTCCATCCTGGCTTCCCCCGCTTCCGCTCGCATTTTCTCCGTGGAACCCTCAGCCGCCGACAGCGCTTCCGCAGCCTCCGTCGCCGCCTTGGCGTCCATCATGCTTTCAAACGTGGAGCTAGATTCCTCCACGAAAAAGCTCTGTTCTTCCAATGCTTGCATACTGGCAATTATCTTGGCTTTGATAGCGGAGACCTCATCCTTTGGTCGTTTCGAACTACTAGCATCCAATTGTGACAACATATGAGCCGCCGTTCGCATATGTGTAGCGAGAGCCGACAATTCAGCTTGATCAGCTTTCGATGGAGTAAAAGGAGTAGGTCGTCGGGGTACCGGGCTTTCAGACCGTCCGTCATTTCCTGAGTTTCGTGGGGTAACGACTGATGATGATGATAAAGTAGCAGCACCGCTTGAAAGCCTAGGCACCGACGATGTTGAGTCCTTTGTACTAGGGGTAGAGTTGGGGTCAACACTCGGTCTTGGTGTTTCATCAAAGCCGTATGCATTCATCAAAGGTGAGTTGGCAATATCTCCAAGGGTAGGTTCGTAGACACTATCTGGATCCTCGATGTTCATTCTGTCGTCTCGCTCGGCGACTCGAGTAGCATCCGAAAGATCGAAAATTCGGCGCCTGGCCTTCGCATCATCCATGCTCTGCACAGCTATTATAGCTTGGTTCGCCTTGCTTTCGGGATCAAAGTCAAAATCGTTCAAAAGAACCTCTACCATGATCAGGTACGGCACTCTCTCTGCGCTATTAAGGACGGTAGCCTCGGCCGGGTTTATCCTGACAATGCGATGGTGTGATGCAGTTTGACTATCGTTAGCGGAAGATTCGGATATGCAAGGCATGATGACCGGAATATCAACTTCAGCAGGTAAATCATTGTTTAAAAGCGCTAGTTCAGCTCGTAAAGCGCTAAGTCTAGCAGGTTTGGGAACCGGTATGAGCTTATTCGATATACCCTCCAAGGCAGACAAAAATTGTGTCTCACAGTGGAAGTAATTCTTTCGTAAGAGATGTATTTTTTGTTTCTCGGTTAGCTCCGCAGCTTTCTTCGATCTGGATCTTGAATGTTTAGCTGGTCTCTTTTTCGGCGGCGGTGTTATGGGCACGGTGACGGATTCTTCGTTGTCCGGGAGCCTGAGATCGGGCATCGACGTTGAGTTTGAAACTATAGGTCCGACCTCAAGAGTTGTCCCCGTGGGTGATTTGTACGAAAGACGGCGAGAGACACCAGCCGAGGAGGTCCGTTTCGGTGACGGCGGTATCGATTTCCCAGATTTTGGAGCCTCTATATCTGGAGTGGTAGGCTCCGTGCGGGGTATATTGATTTTCGACGTAGACTGCGACCCCTCTGCTCGCTTTCTCCTTGTCCGAACCGAGCCGGATGTCGTAGCACCGACAGTCTTACTTCGACCGAGTCTAGGTGACGCCAAAGGCGTTTCCGAGATGGTAAGTTCGGGCCGCGGCTGCTTCCTAGCTTGGGCGATGGCTATCGGCCCCGCATATGCAGGAAGCAATGGCATAGCGATACCCGCCAGGACCAAACTTGCGAGTATGGCGACGGGAGCGACATTGTTTTGAATAGGATCTCGCTCTCCAACCTTCGAGGATCCGAAAACTATATGCTGTATTTTATTATATATCCGACGACATGTCTACGCATTTCTGATGTTAAAACACACCCTTTCTTTACAGTTCCAAGCTATGAGACCTACTTTAAAGGCATTCGACTGGGGATCCTTGGCTAAGTCGTGTAGGTGCGTCTGGAACAACCAGAACGTCTGTTTGCGGGTAATCGCATTCAATCAGTAACGTAGAGAGGGGCATAAGATGTATGTATTGAGACGAACTATCAATGCACCATGCGCATTATTCTCACACAGCTCGATTACAAACTCCTCCAACGCCACACTCTCAATATCATTAATGCTAACCAGCAAATGGCAGAGCTGGGGGATATAAAATTCTATCTGCTCGTAACTGAACTGCCGCAGCTTGTGGCAAAGGTAGTGATGTATACCGATTTGGTTCGGATACCGCCTGCGATGTCATCTTAGTTAGCGGAATCCGGGGTTTCAGGGTTCCGAGAGGGAGGGAGAGTGGGAGGAGAGGACGAACTGCAGGTAGGCAACTGCTAGGAAGGGATCATTGTTGAAGTGGTCGCTTTGGAAGAACCGGAGAAGCAGCTCCCGCGATGACATCTATCCGGATATGGCGTTCCCCCATCCAAGGGAACTGTAAAAGAGGGCCCGCCGCGGTTCTGCAGTGTCGTGAGGAAGGTGTATCACAGCGGCAGAGGGGCGGCTGTTGGTTGGCAGTTTGTGTTGGAGAACTCGGTTCGCGAGAGAAGGGGCAGCCCAGAGCCAAGAATGCAATAACTATAGCTGGTCAATGCAATGCGGTATCTCGAGATGTTGGCCTCCTTACTCTTTCTCCTATGGCTAGATGTGATCCTGTCGTTGCCGTCTTGGGTTGCCGGCGGTCAGTCCGTCCGCCAGTTCTTCCAGCTTGCTCGTATTTCTTCTCCCGTGGGAAACGTCGAGGCTGGTAGGTAGGGTTGAGAGCAAAAAACCCGAGAGATTTCACGGTATGGTAGAGCTTTTGCTTCCGTTGTTGGCGGGCCATTCGGTCAGTGTAAAAGTATCCTCAATTGGGGTCCAGCTAGTCTAGCGCGCTTTGCCAGGTCGAAATTTACAAGGCAAGCTTATATGTTCCGGACCCGAAAGGGTATTCCATCCAGATAGCCGACTCTGGAATGCTAGCCATGTCCCCCCAGCCAGCCTGAACGAAAGCCCGGGTTTGGTGAAGTGTTTCCGAGCGTTTCACGTTTCTCCGAAAAGCCTGCCATACATTTTATTTTAAAATTATGTAGAGAGCATGTGTTTCATACTCTCAGTAAGGGCGGTATTCCCTTCCGTTCCACCGACCAACCAGGAATCCATCATTTCCTTTTAGGTCAATCTATACGACTAGTCCCGGGAACAAAAAGCATATCCGTCCATGCGTACCAAATAATTGAATCCTAGTACCCAATATTGCTAGTCGCTGGGTGCCGCTAAAGGTATAGCTTTGAAGTACGAGTGACTAGATTTACATATCTCCGTGGTCCGGTTTGTTCAGAATAACTACCATTGTTGCTAAGCTACTGTCAATATTTGAATATTTACAAAGTCTGTATTTTTATATCTAAAAGAAAGAACCGTTTACATTGAAATAAAATGTTTTATATACAGGCTTCCTGACATTGCTGATAATCAAAATTCCCATTTCTTCATCTGAAAATGTTGTATATGCAAAAATATAAACTGCGCATGATATAGAGTTAGTATCTTAGTTCGGTCCTAGCCACACCGTTGTACCATGCATCGTCACTCGTATTCAATTAGCCAATTTTCATTTCTTTGCCTCGAGCAAGAGACTCTGCTATCACCCCCGCCAATATCTCCAACCCCTCTTCCCGTTCTCTCACACTCGCACCCAAAAATAACTGGACAACAGGCCAAACATGAACTGCAGCCTTCTCAGTCACCCTTAATCCAGAGTTCCTAACCTTCTCAATCCTCGAAACCAGCTTTCTTATCCCAGCAGTGAACACCTCCAGGTTCCCATACAAGATATGCATGCCACCAACAGGGATGGCCTCCTCCCACCATTGTTCATCCTCGCACAAACCCGGGGACTTGTAGACATCGCTAGCATCCCCGGAATTCGAATATAGCACACCATATCTATGCAGCTGATGCGCATCTAGAAAGTCGCTAGGGGTGTTTTCGTTATCCGGGGAGACGAGAACCGTCCAGGGAGATATGAGCGTGGCATAACTAGGTCTTCTGAGGGATTTATCGACATGGCACCCATTACGAGGCCGGGCGAGGTGCAGCAGCAGGCTGAGGGCTATGTTACCACCGGCGCTGTCGCCGCATATTACCAACTCGGCGTTCCCGGCTAGTTTGTGTAAAACTCGGTAACCTTGGTATGCCTCGTTCAGTTGGGTGGGGAATTTTGAATCCGGAACGAGTGTATAGTCAAGGGCAAATACGCAGGGATTCTTAAATCCCGTATCCTTCAACTTCGATGCCCACGATGCTAGAAACTCGAGGTAGAAATACGAAGATCCCATAGTAAACCCACCACCTACAAATAGAGTCAATGCCATAATGAGTAGTTTTGGGGCTTTGGATGATACCCAGTGTAAAATGGACTTACCATGTATGTAATACAGTGCGATATCCGGCTCACAATTCTTGATAGACTTGAGCCAAATTCCATTGACACCATCTTGATTTATTTCTTCTGGTGCCCAAGAAGGCGTATTGCTGGGCCACAATCCATGTCTCAACAAACGGAATCTATAAAACGGCATAGCGATCTCTTTTTTAAAGAAAACTCGCCCGATATCTGAAGGAAGGTTGGAAAATGCATATTTAACGAGACGAATGACAAGTTCTTGAAATAAAGTTGAACTGTTGACCAAAGCAGGGCGTTGACTATAAGATAAGAAGAAATGATCTCTAATAAAAGCGACAGGTAGTTCAAATACTAGTAGAGAAGCCACATTTCGAGACATTCGGTCGTTAGTTTGGTTTCGAGCATTTCGAACTGCGTACAAAAAAATGTAACAAGGGACAAGAATGCGTTGCAGATGTGTATGGATAGGTTGGTTTACCAAAGAAAGGAAGAGCACTCAGAAGCCACGGGACAACTTTGATGAGTCCTGCATGAGGATCGATCACGAGCTGGGGGACAAGGCAAAGAACGAAGACCATGCAGTCCAGCCATGATACCACTCCGAGGACTCTATGCATCACTTAGCCGAAGACAAAATAGATGTGACACCAAACTAATTGCCGGCAGTTAGCTGGGGAATTTGTTGGTCGTGCGAGCACAATACAATACAAAGATCCGAGTGCGAATGCCGTAGAGGATATTGTTATCGATCTCGTGGATACGTATATATCCCCGTCAACTCGAGTTTAAATATAAAAGAGTGTCTGGTCCGGTCATCGATGGCGGTGTGTCCATCGTTTAATCAGGTTTCGGTATCTCAATACGCTTGACCTCATATCATCATTTGAACCCAGTCATTCGCGCATGTCAAGCCGAGATCTCGCGGTGGAACAGGGCCAGGCGAATACGAACCGATCTAAACTCTCGTAGAATGCAACCACCATATAAAAAGTATGATGAAGGATGTACTATATATCTATGAGATTCTTTGTGCTTCAAAGATATATCGATATGCGGATATAGTGCTATGGCATTGGTTAATTAAAGTGGCGGTTGAAATTGGGTCTTGGGCGCCGCGTTTGTTCGGTGACGCGTTATGGCTGGTGCCGCAGCAGAAAATTTAATTGGCGAAGGAGAAAAGACATCAGACGACATACCACCAACCAATCCTCCTCGATTCAACAACGTCGTCCTGCATATCGCGATCCTTCCCAACCCGACGACCCCTTCAACAGCTTCAAACCTCCTTCGAGCACCTCTTTTAAATTCTTGGCCTATTTTCCTCTGCGTGTCGTTGCAGCTTCTTTCTTTAGCGTTTTGAACTCGGTATCCCGTCACGAATTTTCTTTCAAAGGAAAAAAAACTTCCTTGTTCGTGAGCCTCCTTCTCCCGCTTTCTTCCACCTATCTAAACTAAACAGACAACCTTTCTTTTCGCAACAGCACGCCATAATACGAACTTTAATCCATATTTCCTTCGATATCTATCGCCGAAATACACTAATATCAATAATTCAACGCCCAATGACTTTGTTTTGAGAATATAACCGACGAGTAATCGCAATCACCATACAAACCCCAACCGAGCACGCGCCGGTCACTAGTCCGGAATGATTAGAAGACGATCATTACAGGAACTGGAATCATTCGAATCTTGAAGATATATTTATTCCATTAAACAGTAATTCTTTATTTTATCAAGATGACATCAAAGTACGCAATCCGAATACCTACAGTCAATGCGATAGACCAATTCAAGTACTAACAGCGTCTCGTCTCAGTCTTGCAATTCCTTTGGAGGAGATTCCTGTTCGCTTGCGATGCTCCATGTGCAACAATCTGGCACAGGATGCATATCGCCTGTCCTGCTGCGAACAATCTATCTGCGGCAACTGTATGCGTTGCCTTTTACGTCGACTTTTGTTCTGTGATTAACGCGAATCTTTTAGGCCAATCGAGTCTGCCAACCGTCTGCAAGATTTGTGATCATTCTCCACTCAACGCCGATGAGTGCAAGGTTAATTCTTCGCTAAGAAAAACCGTGACGATCTTTCTCCGAACCGCGGAGAAGAAGTACGGGTCACTAGCAAAGGCTAAGAAGGATACTGCATCGGCTCCACAAACCCCGGTTGAGAAGCCGACTGAGGCATCAGCGGCATCAAAGTCGCCAGAAGCTCCAAGAGCAGCATCCGTACCTGCTGAACCAGAACAAATTTCCGCTACGGAAGACAAGGAAGAGAAGGTCAATGGCAAAGTAAGTCATTATTCGATTCTTACACGTGATTGCGAGAAGAGGATTCTAATTGCCACCTAGGCGGAAGAGCAAAACGGCTTGACAGGCCCTGAGAATGGGCAGGATGGCGCGGCGGATGCCCCACAGATGCAACAAGATCAAGGGGGAAACGATATGAATAGCAATCAGAATCAAGGCAGCGGTTTCTGGAACAACCAGCAAGGGATGAATCAATACATGGACCAAAATGGCCAGTACCAGGGCTACAATATGAATTGGAACGGCGGTTATGATCAATCTTCTGGATACAATATGCAAGGTGGATGGGGCAACGGGATGCAAAATATGATGGGTAAGTCTGATTGCTTCACGTGTATATTTTCGATTGTATCATTCAAGGTATACTAACTCTTATATCAGATCAATCGGGCAACATGAACTCCTTCAACGGCATGCAATCCTTCCCAGACGGCAATTATGGCGGGATGGGGAATATGGGCATGGGGTATTCGGGATACGGTCAGGGAAATTTTGGAAACTCTGGGATGGGAATGCAGGGACAAGGCAATTGGGGGAACGGATGGAATATGCAGAATGGAATGGATGGCGGCGCAAACTTCAATTCTTCTAGCATGAATGCTGGTTTCTATCCCGGTGCGGGTGGATATAATCACCAATCATATGGAAATCATCAGTCCCAACAGAATCACATGATGCCTCATCAACAATTCCAGTCTCGTGGCTACAACCACAATCAATACCGTAATTTCTCGAATCAGAACACGCGTGGGAATTATGGTGGACAGCAACAACAGTTTGGAGGCCCTGGTTCAAGAGGAGGAGGGAACATCAACAGAAACTTCGACTCGCAGATGCAACATTTAACTTCTGGTAATGATGCTTCTGAAGGTCATGGTATCAATGGGGCTGTTCAAGAGCAGAAGCACCAGGCCGGTGCTGCTTCTAGTGGCGACCAGGCTGGCGGCTCTCAATCCAACGCTAAAGGCGAAAGCTCAGAAAAAGTAATGGTGGATGAGACTTCGTCCGAGAAGACTGAAAATAAAGATTCTCAAACCAGCATGTCTAGTGAGACTCATGGTGCTACAAATGCCATCTCATCCATTGATATCAGAGGCCATTCTATTGATAGACCAAATACCGAGTCTGCTGATCCAGCTGGTACCGTAGCTAAAAACCAGTATCAAAACTCTGTAGGTCAAAATCCATCCGGAGATGTAGAACAACAGCAGCACCAGCACCAGCACCAGACTCCGGTGCCTGGTGTTATAGGCGCGCCGACCGGACCTAGGGCTATGAGGGAGAGAAGTGAGAGAGGGAGAGGTAGAGGGCGTGGCGGTTTCTACGGTGGCATGGGAAGAGGTGGTTATCATCAAACGCAAATATCAGGAAGGTGAGTACACGAGATAGTACCTCATGTGTTAAAGATTCGGTTTAGCATCTAACCAGTTGGCATTTCCAGCGACGATGTATCCAGCAGTCACTTACGAACAGGGTCTATCGCCTCGTCCGGCAAGAATGGTCCTACAGCCGGTGCAGACAGCGACTTGGATGCTGCCTCCAGACGACAGTCTCGAGTTGATGATGCACAATATTCGCCCGTTGAAGCTCGAAAGGATCACGAGTCGTACGATCACGAAAGAAGACGCAGCCGTTCTCGGTCTCGATCCCGAACCAAGAAGCACAGACACCATAGAAGTCGATCTCGCAAGAGAAGTTCCAGTCCGCGAGCTAGCAGAGTCGCTTCTCAGGAGAGGACACGGTCGAGGTCTAGAGACCGCAAGAAGCACCGTGATGATGATAGAGAAAAGGACAGAGATAGAGAAAGGGAGAAAGATAGAAAGGAATCAAGTCGATCTCACCGAAACAGCCATAAGAGTTCCTCCCATAGACATCGCCGAGACCGCTCCAGGAGTCGCAGTAGAGATCGTAAAGATAACAAAGACAGGGACGAAGGCAATAGCATTGAAGTAAAAGAGGCTGAGAAGTCGCATGAGACGGAATCTCGATCCAGACACCGAGACAGGGAGGGTGACGATCGGAAGAAGGAGAAAGATAGCAGTAGAGATGATAGGAGAAGGGATAGCGACAAGAAATCCCGCAAACGTTCGAGAAGTAGACACCGGAGCCATGGTCATCACAAACGAAGTCGTGGGGACGATGAAGATCGAAGCGACAGGCATGGTAACGACTCCGAAAGAAAAGCAAAAAATTCTCGCTCGTCTAGACGGCACTCTACCAGATACGAGGATGAAGAAACCGCTGCGGAACGAGAGAGGAGAGTTGAGAGGGAACGTGAGGAGGAGAGATGGGGTAAGCGATGAATTTCGCCATTGAGAGGTATATGGTATACAGCGATGTAAGGAGAGCTGAGAGCTCCTGGTTCATGACTAGTTAGATTTTCCTAAATAGACAATTATTGGCTATTTACAGATGTTAAAGGCATTCCAGGTTAAACCCTCTCTACATTCCACTTTTTTTTTTCTATTTTCTCACATGATCATCCTTGTGCAGATATAGTCTCGTTTCCTGGTACAGACGTTGATTTAGGGAGTCATGAAATATACGAAGTCCGCTTCGCTGCTTAGCTATTACGTTTTTATTGCATGACCATAAAGTCCTCGGAACTATAGAA
Source organism: Dactylellina drechsleri (assembly GCA_036971345.1). NCBI lineage: Eukaryota > Fungi > Ascomycota > Orbiliomycetes > Orbiliales > Orbiliaceae > Dactylellina > Dactylellina drechsleri. Next base: position 401,195 of record JAJTUB010000009.1, read on the forward strand.
CATGCGGTCAAACTCACCTTAAAGTGGGTCTTTGAGATAATAGTAGAGGAAACGATCCCGAATAAGCCAAAAGTTTTGGCTAGTTTTGCGGCCAGGCCGAGCGACGAGACTCACTAATGGAGAAATAAAATGTCAAGAACTAGTATAAATGCACATTAATATTAGCCCTGAACCTGGGTTAGACGTTGCGAAGAGAGATTCGTACGCTACGAGCTATGATGAGCCCTGTCTATATCAACATTACCCGGTACATCAAATGGAGAATTTTTGAAGAACATACGGAGAAAATATCCATTCCATCCATACGGTACATATAACAGCACATATAGACGCTTAATGGTCATCTCGATGATGTTTCCATGGACGGCGTTATTATTTTTTGAGTTGTAAAGGTTGCAGCCTGTCAGATATGATCGGGTACCATGGTCCTGTCCTTCTTCGAAGCTTCTTCCATGGTAAGGATGAGAATAGCCAGAAGATCTTGCACCAGGATACGTACGCAGGAAGGCTCGGAAAAAGAAAACCGGACGTCCCAACTAGACAGATCATGAAGAGGAAACTTTTTATAAAAGTATCGTCTCGATGCACATCAGGCTGGGCACTTAGCATCGAAGTAATACTGTACAAAGCTCACAAGGGCAGATGGCATCCTTGCCGCATCGACGTAAACGGTGGAAACTGCGGCGGAACTTCTGGTTAGCCTCGCCCTCGGGGAAGTTGCCCCACAGCGAGTCTTGACTAATCTTTTGTCCCAAATTTGGCCGTGAAAAGAAGGTAGCCGTTCATATCCACGAAAAATGGCGTTAGTTCAACTGATAATTCATGATATGAACTTAGTGCTTCTGATTTGCATAATGATGGGAAATGGCAGCGCACTCCAGAAACGGGAGAGAAACTAAGGGTTCGTTCCCCTCGAAACATCTGATCCTCTCTGTCATGTCAACGAAGGAGATCTCGGCCCCGCTGCCTGCCCATTCTCACAAGATCTTGGCGGGTCTCTCTCTGAGAAATTTATCAGATTGTAGTTATGATCCTTGCTGGGATCAGGCGTTTCATTATTCTGTGCGTCCTCCTCTGTCAACCACTTTCCGAAGTATTTGTTGAGGTAAACCGAGAATAGCCTCACATATACACGGCTTATATATTAAATTCTAGACCAGGTTTTCAGCACGATCAGGCTTGCATGCGATCTCCGGCAAGTTGCTGCAGAGAGGGAAAATTATGCATTTATTTTCTTGAATAGGAGTGGAAGAGGTCAAAACTCCGAGTTACGACAATAAAGAGAAGAAACAGGAGGCACACGATTCGGATGACGACTAAAACAGCCGGTTTTTCCCATACAAACAGGTTCTCAGTTTCTTGCATATGAAAAAAAAAAGAAAAGTACTTTTCCTTCGAAAATGTGAAATAATTTTAATGCAATGGCTCGCGTCCCATGACCAGGTTCGATTAGACATTTCATGCAAGAAATGGGAAGGCCTATCAAGCTAGATATGGTGAGACTTCGTTCCGTCCCCTCAACTCAAACTTTCCAAGGGCTCCCTTGCTCAACAATCATTGTCCTCGATCGAGAGAATTGATGGACACTGTCACTCATATGATTGGGCTCTTGCGGGTGGGTGTCCCGAGACGTACTGCCTCCCTGAAAAATGAAAGTGCAATGCGCGGCAGGATTATGGAAATAAAAAAGAAATAACTGATAGATCCCAAGATAGAAAACAATACTGAATGAATTTCGGACGAACATTTCTCTCCATTTTCTTAAATTTTGTTTTTATTTATAAACACTTGTCAAAAGGGGAATATCGGGAGCGTCGGGCAGCTGGCTTGTACCCAAGGTTTCCAAACAGTAGGTTCAAAATCCCAAGTTTTGGGGACCGTCTTAAGCTTTTTTGTCTGCCTGGATGATAGAGAAAGCTTCCTCCTTCCGTTTAGAGAGACTGACGATATCTCCGCTGATGACCTTAAACGAGGACACGGGATCTCTTCAAATCATGATTATAGTTTTATTTCGCATTGCCTTGCTCGAGAACGTCCTTCGAAGGTCAAGTCGAAACAATCTGTTAACCCCCCTTCTCCTCTAGGTAACGGTGTCCACAAAGCTTACAAAGAGCCCATCCCTTTGTTGTTCTATTTTCTAGTCAAGATTTTTTATTTTAGACCCAAATGCCCATTAATCGATGCGCAATGACTAGAGATACCTACTCTTATTGGGTCCAAGCAATCAATATGCAAAAGATGGACTCAAGAGGTTTCTAGACATGACCTGATATTTGTGGAAGTGCATGTGTGTTTTATAAGTAGGTTTCCAGGCTTTAGGGAAGGTCAATCGCCAAAACAACGCACGAGCCCCGCCCCAAATCTGTTCCCGACGATGGTGCCGATGTTATCGTTCGAACCCTGGCCGCTAATGACCTACCTGCATGGGTGTATCGGGCGCCCGGTGACCAGAAGAGTATTTGGGCCGATATATTATCCTGACAACAATAATAGAATTTTTTAATTAACGGACGGAGTTTTTGGATGCCAGTTTCCACTGCTCAACCTTTTAGTTTCTGTCATGCAAGCGGCCGGCTTAAGCCTCCTTGGGCCCAGCCATACGAAGGACAACAACCTCCAACGGCGTTCGTCTCGTAAATGCCGCAATTTAACCCGAGGCCGATCCCCAGACCCCTCACCGTATCGTCCATCGATTCGTGATTCCCGGGTATACATACGTCTTTCAATGGGGAACGATTCACAAGAGCCGTCGCTTAACTCGAGCATGCCAGATTTGATTTCCAACGGAAATCTCATTGGACCCGGGCAGAACTCGCTAACCGTATCCCACAACCCCTCCAGCAAATGGTCTTCCACCCGCTGCCGTTGAAAAGAAAAGAAACCAGAACCCACATGCCGGCGTAATGGCCGCATGTGGCGGAACGGAGTTCCAGGAAAACCCAAAGCCAACGACTCACAACCTTAGCGGTTAAGGGAGTTAGGAGCAAACAAAAATCGTCTCTCGTGTTTGGATGGAGAAAACACCAGGCCGGAACGTCGACCCCCGTAGATCTTGTGCTCTGACCTGGGATGGCTTTTTTTTTTTGGTGAATACCGGCCTTTTTCCTATTCTCCTTTATTCGATATCTTGTCCTCGGGCGAGAAAGTCACGCTCACATCGATGGTATGTGGATAAGACGTAATATCTGTCCAGCAAGGTGGTTACTAAGATGTGGATTCGAACTCGTTGACATGCATTTCCAACTTCCATTCCAATCGGGCTATTTGCACAATGCGGCGATAGTAAAATACAACCTCCAAAAGAAATAAAAATAAAACATGAAAGGCTGATATTACGCATCTGTCCAAGTGATGCATTGGACGAGCGACGATCAAAAGGGACCCGAGATTTACTAAGCTTCCCCACACTTTTGTCGGATGCCTACTTTTAACTCATGCCCTTCTCGTCAAAGCACCTCTAGACGCTCCAAAGTGTATTACGCACAAGAAATGCTGGCTCGGTGCCAGGCTCCCGAATTTTTCGTGTGAATGTGATCCCCTCGTATCTAAGATGACTGGTCGGATGCATCAAGATCCATGTGCGGGGGTCTCCTATCGACGTTGAATGTCATCCATATTTAATGTATGCATTGCATTCGGTCATGGTCATCTGCGTGTGCAGGCGTCCAGACTAACTGGCCCGGTGTGAAATTTTGACGAGAAGACGCCGTAAGAACCTTGACGAGACTACAAGAAGGACCTGGCATTGGCTCCAATCGATATTCCTGTCTATTTCAGCTTCTGACAGGCCGATCCAAAACTGTAGTGTTCAGATGGTAATGATTTCAAGTACGACTAGAGTAATTCCGAAATTTAAGGTGCACCTCCGGTCTAAGCCATTTCTATCCAGCCGCTGCGGCATATGTGTGCCCACTGTGGGACGGAATTGCAAGCAAGGTCCGTTTCCGAGTGCTGTGAATATTCTTTCCTTTTTATATCAAGCAAAAGAGTTGAAACCCGGGTTGAGAAAGCAAAAACAATACATCAAAAAGTATTAATTAAAAAAAAAAAGAGCGTGAGACTTTTAAAATAAAAAAGAATTATAATGCCGACAAATAAACGAAACCCACACGCGTCTCATAAACCGATGGCGATTGTTATAGGCATAAAACCCCGCGGCCTCGACTTTTTTTTTTTTTTTTTGTCCTAGTCACACTGGTGGTACCAAGACGCCCAAGTTTCATCCAACTAGCAGGGATTGACCAGTCCTAAACCTGTTGACGAACAGGCTTGTGAGAGGATGAAAAGAGCGGAGAGAGTTAGAGTGAAGCGAAAGAGAGAGGATGAGAAGAAGTATTGCTAGCGACATGGTGTTTTCAGGCTACCGCCCTAGTAATTCGCAGTGGCCGTTAAGTCAAGCTAACTCACCATGTCTTTCGCCTCGTACAGATGACACGACAGTACTCCCCTCTATTGCTAACTAAAATTTATGATATCGCCTTGATTATTCTACTCTCAACAGCTCTTGGACTTGACTATTAGTCAAGCTACCGCTGTTTTGAACCCCCCCTCTCCTTTTAAGATATGTCGAGTCCACATGTTGTACGGCAATGAGTGGTCTGGGGTGCATGCTAATTATAACCAAATCTGCAAACCAATTAATCTATCGGGTTAAAAGTTTCGCAGAAACGGAACTTTCGTCCTTAGCAGATGGGATAACAGATGCCGAGTTAGCTTGTGTACAGACAGACATGCTAAGTTGCGCACGGACGGGGACGACGAATAAGTAAAATACATTCGCTTAGGTTTTCTTGCCTATTTTTCTGCTCTTTGTGACCTGCCCGTTAGCTACTTTTGGCCGCTGGTTACTGAAGCAAGTTACATACGAGACTCACATCCACATATACACGGCCGTTGAATGAAGCACGCTTCAACAACAACCCAGTTGGCCGGGTCCCCCCTCCTCATAACACAACGTCCGAACGAGTTCAACTTGTCCGCGCCTGTTTGGCTTTGCTTTTCTTATCCCTCCTTGGTTGCCATCTTTATACTTATTGCTGTTCATATCCCCAGTTCTTCCCAACCGAACGCACTGTTCTTCTTACTTTCACTTATTTCTCAGTTCTTTCTGAACAGCTTCCAGGCCTGGGACGGCTTCTTGATATCCTACCAGCTTGCGGTGGTTTTGGCCGTATGAATCTGAGGCTTGATATGTCCTGCCGCTTCTTCTTCTCTACACATCGGTTCTAGCCACTGTCAATTCATAGTCTTTGAAATTTGTTTCTCTTTCATTTTCGTCACCCACATCTTCGAATTAATACATATCTGAGCCGGTCTTTTAAAGGGAATTTTTAACCGCAGTAGCAAAAACTTTCTATTCGCTTATTATACAGAAGTGGATCACGATTTTGCAGGAGCGGATCTCTAGAGCTGGGTGTCCATTTATTTTCTTGCTGAGAAAGTCTGATCTTTCTGGAATCAAGTCCGAAATACATCGATACTCTATATACTTGCATAAACGTTCATTGACAGACCGAGCTACTCGCCATCCGCGTTAACGGGACCGTGGAGCCATCATTTTGCATATCTTTCCGACAAAGCCGTCGATATTCCAGCTAGCCAGGGTTCCAACTAATTCTTCAACATCGATTCCGGGAAAATATCGCTAAATAGACGATATTTTTTATCATTTTTGATTGCTTTCATCCCGTCAACAGGTCCATGCAGCCCGACATTCTGTCATCCTGTCATTGTAGCTTTTGGGACAACCGTTCGACATTTAGCCAGGTGCGAACCCTTGACCATCACAATTAAGCCTCCCACGACAAGTTCTGCCGCCTCTGCAGCTCTGGTGTGCTTCCCGGAGGCGAAAACCCAGCCTAGTCCGTTCGTTCCGCGGGGCGGCCGGCATTTACCCCAGAATAACATATAGGGTACCAAATCTTACATGGTAAGCTCCCACTTTGATGAATTCCAACGCTCCCAAACACGATTTGTTACGTCGTTCCATGATGGAAAAGATTAAGAGACCAAAAAAGAGAGGATGTCCTCAGGACGTCAATCTACGGCAAATACAAGACGCAAGACTACCGCCCCGTATTATCCCGTATTCCATATTCCCTAGTTGGCTTCACGGCATTACAATTGTCCACCAAAGCTAACACGATCTTTTTTAACTTGCCTGTGATTTGCAGGTGGCTTTTCCCGCTGCGGAACGGTTTCGCCACGGGCCACTATCCTGAAACTCTTTAACTTCCAGACACCACATATCCCGAGCCGCGGAAGCTAGCTCTCATTCCCAACTAGTTAACTTTGTTAGTGCATGCAAAGATATCAGATCAGGTTCGCGAGCCGCTCTGCTCACCAATATTATTATCCACTTATCCTTCGCTTTGCTTTCTAGCACCTAGAACTTTCTATTATCTCTCTCTCTCCTCTCTCTCTCATCCATTCCACGAGTGGTCTTCTGGCCCGCAAAGCTAGCCCCTTGCTGCAGCCTTGCTTTTGGACTGCGTTGAACTGGATACAACATTCTTCTGCAGGGACTCGGCTTTGGTAGACGGGAGGGTATCAAAAAAATCACTGCATTCCCACTAGCATGAAACCTGGAACCGAATCAGCGCCTGCAGCACAAGCCTAAGGTAGATCGGAATTTTAATCCATGGAATGTTCTTGAGAATATTCTTACAAATTAGAATTGAACCCTGTTCCCAGTACAAGCATACAATTGCCTTTCTGCCTTTTCTCACAGACGATCCATATCGAACTTCTTCAAATACACTTGGCCCTGGCCAATTGTTCTAGAGAACCGGTGTCCGGATGATGTCTCCTAGGCCTCCACCGCAACCTCCTCCTCCACCCCTTACTCACCTGCGTCAGCTCTTGACTCCTGAGCGATCGGAGGCCGCATCAAGCCCATCTCATAGATCTGTGACGCCCTTGCTCCCTCCACCCCTACCACCACAACCTTTACCACGGACCTCCCCGAATGTCCCGCCGGTTAAAACTACGGAAGGGTACTCGTATTCCTCATCCTCTTCTTATCGAACCTTCCACCCTCCACCACCACCTTCTAGATCTCTTCCTTCTCATGCTGGTGTCTCTCCTCGGATAAGGTCAAACCTTGCTCCGCCACTACCAATTCTTCGACGACATCTAGGTCCACCTACTCAAAGTGCAGGGTATAACTTCGGACCAGATGTGGGAAGAGTAGCAGTTCATCCAGAGTCGTATGCAGTTGATCTGGAGCAAAACAAAAGAAAAGCAATTCAGCCGCCGCCGCCGCCACCACCTCCACAGCCATTGTATCACCGAGATAAAGGGTTCGTGGTTTCGCCAGAATCAGATTTTGTCGCACCACGATACGTCCAGCCAGTAGGGTCTCTTGCAGGACAGTTGTCACCTCCACGAAGTCGTAGACTGTATGTTCTTCCGGCTATTTATCCTTCGGAAGAAGTCCTGCTTGTTAAAGCTTACTAATATAAATATATCCTTCTCAGATCGAACGCTTCTATGATACAATCCCCAAGCGCTAGCTATACAACAGGAAGAAAGAGATCGATCGAAGAAACATATACAGAAGAGCCTAAAGTAGTGGGAGCGCTAACACCCCGAAGTTTTTCGAGTGAGCTTGAGCTTCTACGAAGTATCTTACCTCCTCGTCCAATGTATGATTCACTCCTGACCCAAATGTTACAATTGCTTTTGCTAACTTGTCAAATAGGTCAGATAAATTCCAACTCGTAGTGAGGCAACAACCAGTCGCTGCTCGAGCATGCGGTTTTGGAGAGAGGGACCGTCGGGTTATTGACCCACCGCCTATTGTACAACTTGTTGCAGCTGACCCATCCGATCCTTCCAGCGGGAACGATATCAAATATCCATTTAACGTTGTTCACTGCACGCTTTGGAATGTGACGGGAACCGCAGATGAGACAGCAATGGAGCAGGGGGACAAGCGACTAACAAGGCGGCTCATGGGGACTTTAGTGTCGTCACCGTTCATTGGACAAGATGAGAATAACGAGGATGGGACCTTTTTCTGTTTCCCGGATCTTTCATGTCGCCAACATGGCAAATTTCGACTAAAATTTGTGTTGATGTGCTTGGATCCCATGGGCGGCGAACAATCTAGCTTTACACAAGTTACAACAGAAATCATGAGCGACGTGTTCACGGTATACACAGCCAAGGAGTTCCCCGGGATGAGACCCAGTACAGACCTCACTAAAGCTCTGAAACGTCAAGGATGTGCGATCTCTGTCAAGAAAGGAAACGAAAAAGCGACCCAGGGCCAATCGTCACCTGTGGAAGATGAGGAGGAGCTAGAGAAGAGTGGTGAAGGTGATGAATCAGATCAGGAAACTGGTAGTACGTCCCGCGGTAAGCGCCGCAGAAAAGCGTAAAAGGTGCCTTTAACGACAGGTTTAGCTGATCACATTTCTTGATACCCCTTTGTTTTCCTAGGAACATCTTGAGTTTTCATTTACTTGGTTTTCTCTTTTTTTTGATAATATTTTTCCATGACAGTTGTTTCGCATGCATTTCCTTTATCTTGTCTCATTTCTTTTCTACATTGGTTCCTTGCCTCGGCATATGCATGTTTAGAAAATTTAACTCTTCAAAAAGATTTTCGCTCTGTTGCTTCCATTTTGTTATTGCCATTGGCTCATATGATACCCCTTTGCGAGTTTTTGCTTCTTATTATACTTTCTATTTCGTCGTATTACATACACTCTCATTTCATCTCTCCGTCATTTATTCTTGCCATGAATTCAACTTCATCCAGTATTTTATTATATAATTTTGCTTTTTGCTTCTAGTTTCTGAACGCAAGATACCACTTTGGAAAATTTTATTATATTGTTTATCTTTTTTTCCGGCCAATCAACTTTAGCCGCTCAGGTGTCATCGCACGTCGGCTGGTCTCGGGAAATCTCGAGAGTGGCATTCCGACGTCAGGGGTGAAGAGGGAGAGAAAGAGGAGAGATAGTCGGGTCAATCAGGTTTCCCGAGTAAGGATATTACAATGCACATGTCCAAAATATCATATATGATATGGATAATCGATATTTGTTCATAAGTCTCTCCCCTTCGTGAAATCGTCCACTAGTTGAAGGGGAATGTGTTTGTGTAACAGACGGCTCCTCTTTTTCCTGCAGGAGACTGGAGCGGGCTCAGGAAATTTGAACGGAGGACCATTATTGCAGCATGTAATTGGCCGGGCAGCGTTCGCCTCAAAATCCCCAACAGAGGGAACCGATGCAAGGGTGACGCTCTTCCCATGGTCTCCTGCTGTTCTGGCTGGTCTCGTCTTGTGGCTTGAATGCGAGCGGGGAGAGGCGAGCTTGAGGCGCTTCGCTTCGATGGCCGCATCGAACGCCATTTTTATTGTCCGCTCGGACTCGACATTTCTTCCCCGGCATCGGCTAAAGCCCCCGGTCAAACACTATCAAATATGGGAACAGACGCGAAATCGACTGGAGCTTGTCCAATAGTTGCAATTGGTTTTCAAACCAGCTACAGTTTCTTTTCGACTCTCCGTGACATCGTCTTCTAGCGCGATTGCGAATTTTGAAAGCCTTGATTCAATTCAAAGCATTGACCGCCTGCCGGTGCCGATATTCCTTTTCAATCTTGTGCGAATCGGGTAAGTTTCCCGAGGTATTCTGGGGATAGCATTTGACTATAAATTCTGGATACCGACGAGCTGACACTCGTTGCAATTGCGATTGCAGACTGGAACTCGAATCATTGCAAGAAAGAGAAGAAGAGAAACCAATATCTCAACTTATCCTAACCCCTCTCTCTCACATCGATCATCACCCGGCCCGAGCTTTTTTCTCTCAATTGCGCAAGATCCATTCCTGAAGGACGAGATTTTAAAAATGCTCCGTCAAGCAATCATATCGCAGTATCGACCGCTGCTGCGGCGCCAGTGGTAACTTTCCCACTCGTACCTGCAAGCTTCTGCGTCGTGCAAAGCCCACGGCTCACATCATTTTATTCTGCATAGCAAAACACAGATTCGCTGCATTGCCACTTCGCAATCAAACCGGGCCAATGAGGCTCCCAAGGGGCTCAATCGAACCAGTCATGCTATCACTCAACCGAAATCGCAGGGTGCATCTCAAGCAATGTGTAACCACTCATCTCAGAAAAATACAATTTAAAACCGAACAAGTGAATGAGTTGCTGATCTACGTGCCACCGGACTAGTGTACGCAACAGGACTGAAAGAAGACGACATGAGCAAAGCCCAAGTCGGCATATCATCTGTGAGTCTCCACGTGGACAAAGTGAAACCTTGACCGGTTCTTCGGGACTTGCCATTTCTTTCTTTCTCCCTCTCTGTTGGTCAAAAAGTAGAAGCAAAAGAAAAGAATTGTGCGATATCCACCAAAGGGAAAGTTGCCTACTGACAGGGTGGTGATGGTGTTACCGCATCGTCGTGATATTTCGTTATTTTAGGTGTGGTATTCTGGTAATCCGTGCAACATGCACCTCCTAGACCTCAACCACAGGGTGAAAAAGGGCGTAGAGGAAGCCGGCTTAGTGGGATACCAATTCAATACCGTTGGTGTTAGGTGTGTGGAACATGAGCACCGCCGTCATACACTTGTTTTTCCCCAATTGCATCGCAAATGTTTCACAAGGCTCTTTTGAGTAAAACTAAACAGTGGTTGATACGTCTAATAGTGATGCCATATCAATGGGAACATCAGGAATGCGTTATTCCTTGCAATCAAGAGACTTGATTGCAGATTCTATTGAGGTATTTGCTACTCTGTGTCACTGGAATTTATTCCACTTGAGACCCATTTTCTAATATATACTTGAGTAGACCGTTATGGGTGGTCAATGGTACGACGCAAATATCTCTATCCCTGGTTGTGATAAGAATATGCCAGGAGTTTTAATGGGTAGGCTCTCTAGCATTCGAAGAGAAGCTCATGCACTAACTGGTTTGAAACTTCAGTCTGGCCAATATCCTTAGAACCCCTCAAAGGAGGCTATATTGCGAAATAACTTCTAATTTGCGAGCTCTTCTAGGCGATGGGAAGGGTAAACCGACCGTCTATAATGGTATACGGTGGTACCATTCGTGCAGGTCGTTCTGCATGTCAAGGCGATAAACCCATTGATATAGTTTCAGGTATCTCTTACCCTAACCTCTGTCACAAAACAAAGAAATTTGAACACCTTATCGCAAAAAGAGGAATTTGAATTCTTCCCTACCACCCTGTTTTCTTTATTTTTGTCTTTTCTAACTGAATTTCGCGGGGGAACTAGCCTTCCAGGCATATGGCGAATACATCACGGGAGCCATCGACGAGAAGACTCGGTTTGACATTATCCGCCATGCATGTCCGGGCCAAGGAGCCTGCGGTGGAATGTACACTGCAAACACAATGGCAACAGCGATCGAATCGATGGGCATGACCCTCCCAGGATCATCCTCGAACCCGGCGGACTCGCAGGATAAACTGGACGAGTGCATCGCAGCAGGAGCGGCGATACGAAACCTTCTCGAAAAGGACATCACGCCAAAGCAAATCCTCACACGATCTGCGTTTGAGAATGCAATGGTGGTGGTCAACATCACGGGTGGTTCGACAAATGCCGTGCTACACCTCGTTGCGATCGCGCATTCGGTGGGCGTCGAGCTCACGATTGATGATTTCCAGAGCGTGAGCGATCGGATACCGCTTTTGGCGGATCTGAAGCCGAGTGGCAAGTACGTTATGGCGGATATTCATCGAATCGGAGGCACGCCGGCATTGCTCAAGTATCTGTTGCAGAATAATCTCATTGACGGTGGGATTATGACCGTGACGGGTAAGACCCTGGCTGAGAATTTGGAAAAGGTGGAAGGTTTCCCGAAGGAGCAGGATATCATTCGGCCGTTGTCGAATCCGATCAAGAAGACTGGTCACATTCAGATTTTGAGAGGCTCGCTGGCTCCTGGTGGTGCAGTTGGGAAGATTACCGGCAAAGAAGGGCTCAAGTTCCAGGGTAAAGCGAAGGTGTACGATGCCGAAGATCTGTTTATCGAAGCTTTGGAGAGGGGAGAGATCAAGAAGGGAGAGAAGACCGTAGTTGTGATTCGGTATGAGGGCCCGAAAGGTGGTCCGGGAATGCCAGGTAAGTCTCCCCTTGATTATTTTTCCATGCACCCCGGGGATATATAATCTGACTGAGAGTACAGAAATGTTGAAGCCGAGTAGTGCCATCATGGGAGCCGGATTGGGCAATGATGTAGCCTTGCTCACAGATGGCAGATTCTCCGGTGGATCAGTAAGTCTGAGTCCATCCTCACTTCAAGTGTCAATACAATCACACAATACTAATATAATCCAAACAGCACGGATTCCTCATCGGTCATATTGTCCCAGAAGCCCAAGAAGGTGGTCCGATCGCTATTGTAGAAGACGGTGACGAAATCGTTATTGACGCCGAGCAGCGCAAGCTCGATCTTCTCGTCGACGATGCCACCCTCGAGAAACGGTGGAAGAAGTATGTTCCGAAACCGTTAAAGTATAACAAGGGTACTCTATACAAATATGCGAAGTAAGCTGCCCATTCCCCATCTTGTCATCTCAACCTTGATATCATGCTAATGTTATCATTAGGAACGTGGTTGATGCCAGTCGTGGGTGTATTACTGATGCCTGAGTTGATAAACGGGGTATGAAAGTCGTTTACAAGACTGGCCATCCTTTTTGTTTGTACATAAGGAATTAATATAATTTATCTGTTATACGTCCTTCCAATTCGTGGACATAATTCTTGCCAACATTATTGCGTGTTGCCCATGTAGTATTCCCATATTCACTCTACATTGCGGCCTTGATATATATACACCTTTGGGATAGCTCAAATGAATACGCTATGATGCTGTAATAAATGAAACGTCGTTATACAGTGAACCTCGGATCTGCAACAGCGCCGAAAGTTCCTTCAAAAACTCCTATCGATCACAAAATATTAGCTTCGTCGTCCCAACAAACCAATTTTTAGAACAATAGAGACGTTGGAAGGTATACAAACCTGTAAAATCACGATATTGGTAAGCAGATGTGACAGCGTCATGGCCGAAACCTGATGCCCATCGCTCTCCGCCGAGAACACTGACGCTCCAGCTTCAGACTCCGTCTCTGCCCCATCCTCAACTTGCACCTGTAATTGCACCTGCTCGCCCCCTCTACTGGGCAGACTCGGCAACGGCTTCATCATCTGCTCGTTATAAATCTCCCTCCCATTGACTAATTTAATCTCTATCCTCGTCCCCAACATATGCGGCTCAAACGGACTCATCAAACTAACATTCGCACCCCTACCCTGGTGCTGCCTACCCCTCAAACTACCTACATTGACAGGTATCTTATTCGGCGATAAATGCGCCGCCATAGCCGCAGCACTGATAGCGGGACTGGCCGAGCGTCTTGGGGAGGTGGCAAAGTCCGATCCGGCGGTCCGTACCGTCGATGGCCGTCGCGAACCAGCCTGATGAGCGTTCGTATTACGCAACGCCTCATTCAGGGATTCCGTTGTCCTGAACGCGTGTTTTCGCTCGAATAGCCGGTTGTCAAGGTTAGGTACCTGAGAGCGATACCGTTCAACCAACTCCACCAAGCTTCGTAAAGTTTTGAAGAAACTCGTCTCATCGACGGATTTTGTGGGCGGTCTTCGCGCGGCGAGTATCCTGCGTAGTTGCGCCGATATCGCATCTTCATCATCACTATCGTCAATATCGATCGGTTGGCCAAAGGGATTCGTCCCATCCTCCGCGCTGAATATATCCTCGTTGTCATCGTCGTCCTCTTCGTCTGCTGCACCATTCGATGTATCGGTATAATACATCGACCCGTCCATTAATAACCATTTTTCAAGGCTAACGTTACAGCAACTCGCCATATCAATTAATAACGACGTCAACATCAGGTTGGTCTCAACGGTATTACCGAAGAACGATTCTAGTAACTTCAAACAAGCGACCAATACCGGATCATCGGGTCGAACAATGTGTTCTTTGATAGAAGGAGCGGATATGTGTGCTGCGGGTGACTGATTCCTTTGATTCAACTTAGACGCCAACATGTGCGCCGAACATGGATGCGTCTCCACCAGCACAGACATATCGCTAACGTAGGTCTCATAAGCCGAGTCATCGTCATCCTCTTCCGATATCCTCGCGATAAAGGATGAGAGGAGTTCCAGTTCGTGATTCAACATGCCTAGGGTTCTAGATTTAGGACTCGCTAGAACGGGTGTGGTTTTGAGCACCGATGCTGCCACGTACGGGTGGAATTTGCGAACCATGGCCGAAACTAAACGGAGAGTGGATGCGACTGTTGGTTGTGATTTGGAGCCCAAGCCGGTTAATATCAGATCTACTAAGCTGTAGAGATCCGGTGTCGGTGTGCTGTCCGCTTCTGTGGTTTTGCTGAGTATATCGAGAGATTCTTTCCTCTTGATCATACTCGGGGAGTCAGTGGCAATTGGCGTTACTGGTTCGGTGGGCAATGAGAGAACATATGAGAGAATGATGTGTGTCATGTCCGTTGAGTCCAGCTGCTCGAGAATCACTCGCAAATAAGTTAGAACGGCAACGGACGATCCGCCGTCAACATCCGAGCTTTCTAAAAGAGAGGGATACCTGGTGACTGTTTAGCTTATGCTAATAGTTTTGGGAGAAGGGAAGCTTACAGCAACTGTTGTATAAACAAAACTTTGAAATGATCCAGCAGAGTCTGACGGACTTCGTTGGAATGACAATGCTCTAGCACATCTTGCCAAAATGCCATATAGGATAAAAAGGTATCCAGATGTGTTCTAAACTCCGTCGAGTCTGACCTCACAGCCCCAAAATTGGAATTCTCTAGTTTATAATCTGAGAAGAGAAGCGCCGCGGGAATATCATCCTCAGAGTATGCAATTACGAGTTTCCGGCTGAGTTGACTGTAGAGCGCCCCCAATCCGGACGCCATAATGGTAGCCAAGTCGCTCTCAACAATCCACCTCTCAAGGCTGTTTGAAGAGGAAGCGGATTCGATGATGTATAACAGCCCCGTTCGAGCGAAATCTCCCACTCGTCCGTCGTGGTGGACATAATCAAGTAGGAGATAGAAGAGAGGAAAGTCTTCCTACAAGAATATTAGAACCAAAAGTTCTCGCCGAAGTAAATGCTCATAATAAAACCCACCTTGTTAGTAATCCCGGCGAACAGTTCATTCGAATCAGCGGAAGGTCGTCTATCCCCCCGTTTCGCAAACCACAACGGCAAAGTATCCGGATTCTGCCGAATTTTAGTCGCCAAACTGAACAAAAACTCTACAAACTCAGTCTCATAAGTCGGATCTGCCCTCCTCGACGTGCGCTCCAAAAAATCGGTCAGACTCTGTGCAAAATTTGGTGCCGATAAGAACTCATTCTCTTCGTCATCGATCAGCGTTGAGAAGAACTTGATGACGGCGGTGATGACAATAGAAGAGCTGGTCTGTGCGATTCGCGAGACGGGGATGAAGATTTGTTGATCGTAGGCATAATTGTAGCATAACCGCACCGGTTGGTTTTCTTCTTCAATCAAGAGGTCTCGTAGGCGCAAGATTGGTTTTCTGAGGTTGTTTTGCAAATGAGGGTCGTTTTGATGTCCGTTTCGCCATGTGTGCTGTACACATGCAAAAATCAGTATCGTACCTTTCTATCAACTTGAGATTTGCCGACTGGGAATACGCACTTGTAAAGTCAACCATATCCTTTTAAAGTCATTGAGCCGACTGTCCGGACTGGGTATTAAGACTTGCTTGTGAGACGGCGGGCTCGTGGGGCTATTGCCGATAAGACGGTTCCACTGGCCCCCCCCTTTGTTAGCAAAAGTAACATTCCTGGGAACATCAAGGATGGCTTACGAAATCCATTGTCGGATCACAGCCCTTTTTTCTGAGTTGGATATATATATCTCAAAATATAGAGAAAAGAAGTCGCGACGCCGCAGCCGGGTGGTGGGTATAAAAATGGCAAAAACGGTCGCTAGTTTTATATCACTATAAGCTTATATAAATGCCCGTCAATGGGCGGACTGGCGGCGGCGGATGCGCGCGAGAGTCGAGGAAATAGCCACGTCGATTTGGTGTCCCCGGGCCTGACCAGAGGACCCATAGTACGCCCGCCCCGATATCGATAGCTTGATGGTGCTTTGATACGTCAGAATGTCGGATGAGGCTCTGATTGAGGCATTCTCAACGGTATGGAAAGTAGCTTATCCTAGCGCGAGTGAGAGAGAGCTCCTGCTACCACAGTAGTTCAAACGCGACAAGCAACGGAAGGAAGTCAACACCGGGCAGCGCATTAACACCGACCGCGCTTGCAGGATCGAGGCGTTTATCTCCGGCTTC
Source organism: Dactylellina drechsleri (assembly GCA_036971345.1). Classification (NCBI taxonomy): domain Eukaryota; kingdom Fungi; phylum Ascomycota; class Orbiliomycetes; order Orbiliales; family Orbiliaceae; genus Dactylellina; species Dactylellina drechsleri. Next base: position 417,571 of record JAJTUB010000009.1, read on the forward strand.
AACATTCCCACCGTCGGCCTTTAACATCCCCATAACATTATCACCACTATTATCACCCACACCTCTTCTTCTTCGCTTCTCCACCTCGTTTCTCCTCCTTCTCCCTTGTCACCTATAAAAACTTTAGACATGCCAGTAACAGGGTACGTCTTTCCCCCCTCCTTCTCCTCGTACGCGTATATCATCTAAAAAGCTGACTGTCACGATGAATATATAAAACAGCCTCTACTTCTGCCCGGACTCCGGCACAACCCAAGCCCCCGCAACTGCCATCATCGACCGCCTCTCCAAACGCTACCAACCGGTCCTCACCACAAAATTCTCCCTCGAACATCGTCTCCTTCGCGAACACGGCCTCCCAACACCCACCCCCACAACATCAACACCCACCTCCACCACCGCCCCAAACCTACCATCCACCACCAATGCATCCATGAATATCACGTCCACTGGTGCAGCGGGTGGTGGTGCGGCACAAGGAAGGTCAGACCAACCCCGCTTCATGCAATACCTCGATCTGTCCCACCATCCGGGCAAACGATTCTGCCTGGTCGGCGGGACAATCGTAACCCTCGACCCGGACTTTGACCAGATCCTGACCTCGAAGCTACAATCCCTGTGGGGCATGCGACAGACCCTAAAAGCAGACGGTAGCGGGTTCGACCTTGAAGATTTCAGAATCAAAGTCGCGACGTTGACGCAAGGATCCATGCTCAAGGGTGTCCTCGTTGAAGTGGAGTACCTCCCCGCATCGACATTAGAACAGGGGGAAGCAGTGATTAGGGACTTTATAGACCAGTTGGAGTTGCCATCCGGTGCGAACGTGAGATTATATTTTTCACAAGCGGTGAGAAGTGATGATAAGGAGGGCGAGGAGAGGGAGTTTTCGATATTGGATACTGGGATGCAGTATATGGAGTTATTGAGGCTTAGGTGATTAATATTCAAGAGGAAGGATATAGTTGTGATTTGGAATGATATTTTAATAGTATTCCTGAATGATGTTACGAACAAGGTAAGGCCTATATGCGTATCTTACTGCCGCACTTTTCTCCCTTCCTATGAGTCTCCTTTCCATCTCATGCGTTAAAATAATGCTAAACTTCCAAAATGCTCCATTGACTCCCTAGATGCCCAAATCGAAAACAAAAACAAATCCAACATCTATCATATATTCCTGGTATCGGTCGCTAGAAAGCCATCCGGCTCAAACAAAAACAGCATGAACGTTAAAATATTTTGCAAAATTACCAAGTCTCCTATTGACCATAAGCTCAGTCAGTAATAGTCCTCAGCTATAAATAAAGATGGCTGGTAAAAACTTACGGTAATATATTGGAAGCTCTTCCCCTTATTCTCCCAAAATTTCTTGGCTTCCTCTCTCCTCAGCTTGCCCTTTTTCATGGCAACATCGACCAGTGCCTCCTCGACACCTTCGCCCATACCTTTGCTGCTACCGCACACAAAGACACGCCCATCCAGAGAATTAATCACAAACCAGACGAGGTCAGCTTGGTTGCGAACTTCCTCCTGAACATATCGTCCGGTACCGACTCTGGATTCAACGATCGTTTTGACCTTCTTCTCATCCGTGCCCCATTCACCGGCGTAAAGCTCGTCCAACAGAGAGTCTCTGATACCTTGGATTACCCTAAAAACAAACTATCGGCACATTACTCAAGACAATTCTGATGTATATTCAACTTACCAAACTTTATTCGCACAATTTGCATTTTGCAAGCGTCTCTGAACGAACCCTCGGAATGGAGCGATGCCGACACCAGCTCCAATCAAAATCATCGGTCCGTCAGGTTGAAACTCCCGAGCGAGCGGGTTTTGCATCAATCCTCTAAACATCGGGATGTGGAATACGGCATCTCCTTTGTTCTGAATGTACTGCTCAGCCATGCGTTCAAAGAACCCAGAACCGACACCGGTACGTGTACCGCTCTTCCAGTCATCAGCTTCGTGGACGGTCACCGCGATTTCGATGAGTCGACGTTGAGCGTATCTTGTTGTATGAGGATCACTGGATAGAGAGTAGAATCGGGGCATGAGAGGTTGCAGAACACTCATCAGATGCTCCAATGGTGGCTTGGAAGATGGGAACGCGTGCAAGAGTTGAAGAAGTGTAATGTAAGGACCGGTACGAAGTCTGTATTATAAGGTTAGAAGGTATCGACAATGAGACACGGAATTGATTACTCACTCGCAAAACGCAGCTTGTCCCTGTCTGGAACACAAGTACATCAAAATCTTCTTTTCGTACTCATCCGTGGCATACTCGGCAAGAACTCGAAGCAGGTTCTTTTTGGGAGCGTAGCTTTGAACGTCAACGGTCCAAGTCAGCAACTCCCTCCGAGTAGTTGTCAACCGTCTTTCTTTTTCTTCACCCCAGATTGTTGGCCATCGACCGGTTTGGGTGTGAAGGGTTACAACTTGGTCCCTCAGGGCTGTAGGGATTTCGAGAACATCGAACAATTGCTCGACGAGATCGTGGTCGTTCGGTGCGCAGACACCGATAGCACCGCCCACGACGAAATCTACACCGGGACCTTCTTCAGGATAATCGGTAACGTCGAGATCGAAATGGTACGTTCTCTTTTCAGCACCCGGTTGGGTCAGGCATCTTGCGTGGTGGATCTTCGCAGAGAAAACTTCGTATGGGGGATGTGGGGTGACGAATTTGGGAGGGTGGGTCTTAACAGCGCTATTGTACTCGAATTCTTCCTTGAGTGGGTCTAGAGTGATGATATTTATGGGAAGATCGAAAGTTCCTCGAAAGACGGTCTGCATGGAGAGAGGGCTCAATTGGAGGTTGAGAGCTCGGAAGGCCGGGTTATCCGGAAGGGTGACGGGATATGGTGATGGAGAGGAGGGAGCGGTGTTGGGGTTGGACCTGGAGATACGACAGCATCCTCCACCGCAGCATTCCGCTTTCACGGGGTTTGTAGCGGAAGAATCGCCTAGTAGGTTGTGAACGGCTTTCGAAACATCGACTTTGTGAGTAGAGGCCCTGCGAGGACGGGATTTGAGAGGGTTTGTGGATCGACCGGTGCTTGTGAAATCGACTTCGAGGATGGGGTTTGTTAGAGTCTTTTTTAGGAGTCGATTGGTATCCTTTGCCAAATTTTTCGCTGAAATGGAAGATTCTTCATCGCTGCTGCTATTGCTGTCTGGGAAAACTGAGGTTGGCTGTTCGGGCAGGGACGATTGGGCGGCCCGGATTTCTTGGTATTCGTCTTCGGTGGCCGTCATTGTTATAAGGAAACGACCTGGAAAGGAAATAATAGAAAAAGGAATACGACAGTTATATAAAAAAAAACCTGACGTTATAGAAAATGGAATCAAGGTTTGATTCAGATTTTTTGTCTCGAAAAAGTTTCAATGGAAGGAGGGAGCGGGCTGATAAGTAATAAGGTGGTAATTAATTATCACGAGGAGGGATGGATCCGACGTGCGTTGCCGGTTAGCCTGTGGCGAATGCCGTTGCCCGAAGAAAAGAAAGGGCAATCCAGAGACAAGGTTGTGTGCAGCGGGAGGCAATTGAAGAAGTATGGGAAATCTTTTCGATCTGATAAATATTTGAATGAATTGATGAATTCGAAGAGATTGGGGGTTGGTAATATATAAAGTTAAAATCTCAACGAAATATAATCGAAGAAAAAAGATATATGTGAATGTGATATTTGAGGAAGATCTAAAAAGGGTTAAACAAGGCAACCCTGGAGGGGGAAAATGATCTGGCTAGGGGTTTCTCTTCCTTTTTTGCAGACTTAGTGCAACCTTAACAAGGCAATGTTAACCTTGACCGATTTGAATGAAAGGTGGTACTGTTAGAGAGAAAAGAAGAGAATCGTGAGAGTGGACGTGGTGGTTGTTGGGGGAGGTTGAAGAATTTTATCAGATGGCCAGATAAGATGGGGGATTTTTGTATGGACAGGAAAGGAGACCTTGCCAATTTGGTTGATTAGCTCCCCGACGGCCACAAAAACCACCTTCCCTCTGATTTCCCTGGTTTCGGACGAATGACGAGTGAGGGAGCGAGACGAGGGGTGCTTCTGTTTATGCAGCTAGAAAAACCCGCGGAAGAGCAGTGGTAGTTAAAGATGCGATATCGGATTATATATGCATTACAAATATACGTTTCTAACACGACGATAGCAAAGGGGAGAGAAAGAACGAAGATGAGAAGAAAAATAGAGAAGAAGGAGTGAAAAAAAGATGGAATGGACTTTAAATTTACTATTTTCAACCGATCAGCTGTCGACAAAATATGAATGAGGCAGACACGTTCCTCAATTAATGCGGCGGTGTTTGTTTCTCAATTTACGCGCTCCCTTTCCGTGGATCCAACAGACACAAGCAGCAGAGAAAAAAAGGGTCATTCGGTTCCGAGTGCGCGAGCTACCTGATTAATTCTCCTAAATAACAATAATTAAAAAGTGGGTGTCAAGATGAGTCCTTCGATCCGAGTTATTCTATCCCATTAGCTGGTCCTGGCTAGTCACGTATATTGTTGCTAGCATGCTCTGACTGGATTGATGCATATCTGCAGGATCTCATAAGCATGACCAACAAGAAGTAAACTTAGTTCTCAAAAGTGCAGATGTCTCTCTCCATGTTGTGTAACAATCGAGTGCAGGATCAAGAGTCCGTACAGGTACGGAGTAGGTATCGAGTACTTGAGTACATATAATTCTACATCGAGGCAAAGAATCCAAGTGTTCAGCTAAGCCAGGCCAAGGCAACGATACATTTGGGTTGTAATGATGATATAAAGCTTTGTCAGGCTCCTGTCAAGCGACTGTCACCTGTTTTTGGCAATACCCGGGATTAAATTGCCACTCTCAGCCTTTTACTTCTTTTGTGATGAAATCTGATGCATTGGAAGTGGAGCCCCATTTCCGATTTGAACGATCAGATATGCCCAATGCAATTGCATTAGAAAGCCCCACACCACCGGATGACAACGACGGTCATGCAGCTGTGACTATTACGAACGACAAAAGTTTTAGATCATGGTTCGATTCTGTATTCACGAAATATTCGAATAACGTATTTCTATACATACATTCTTTGATTGTCTTGTAGTCAGCCGCTCGAATGCCAAAGAGCCGCCAACCGTACAACTTCACTTACAAACCATCCTATCAAACATCGTCTGCCTCATCCTCCTCCTCCCGAGGCCCGGGTGCAGGATCTACAACTTCCCCGCCAGCAGCTTCCGCTTCGTCTTCAACCTCAATCGCCGGTGCCTCTTCGGATCCGTCTACCGCCACCACCAGTGTCAACGCCCTCCTCGCTCACCTCCGTCTCTCCCAACAGCCCGCCCACGCCGGGCACCTCCATAATCTCCATCATAATGATGGCTCTTCCCGGGTCGACTCCCTGGCACCCGCCCCGACGGTGCACCCGTCCATCCAAGCCATCCTCGGCGTGAACGAAACCCCACCCCCTCAACCCCGCGCCCGAGGTTTCATGGTGCCCAATTCATGGCGCTCTAGAAATGGCTTCGACCCCTACCGCCGTCTCCAAGACGGCCAATCCACAACCTCCTCCGCCAGCGGCTTCGAAGCTAATGGCTCCTCCACCTATCCAAACTTCGAAGTCGGCTCCGCCTTTGATCTCGAAGACATAGCCGAACTCGAGCGGGGCGATGCCACCCTTAGTTTGGTAAACATCTGCCTCCGCTCCGTCGCTCGAAACTGGGCCTTCCACGTCGTCTACGACAAGTACTTTTTACGAGAACTGCGACCCACGCATAAATCCCTCCTTCTGGCCCACCTAGCAGCATACACCATCTCCCGCGAACAGCAGTACCTCCCTGAAGAAGAAATCCTATCCGGCGCGATCACTAAATCCAGTTTCGAACTCCTCTTCCGCGCTCCATTTCCTGCAGATGAATACGATGCCACCGACGAAGCCGTCGCATCAGTCATCGACAAGACCCTGCCCGTCGCTGGCACGGAACACGTCACCCACCTCAACTTTGCCGGTGCCATCGGGTACAGCATCTCCATGCGAGACCTGACCCGTCTGTTCAGCAGAAAAGTCACCACTACAGCTCCCACATCCTCCAAGAGAGCGGCAGAGAAGCAACCCGTCTTGGAAAGCTGGGAGGATTTCGTGGACGATGAAGAAGCAACCGCCATCACCACTCCTCTAAGTCCAGATCTACGTATCAGACACTTTCCAAACCTCACCCATCTCTCCCTCGCGTACCCCAAACCATCCGGCGCGTCATTCTCAGACCTCCTCAGACTCGCCAAAGATGGTATACCGACTATAACCCACCTCTCCCTCGCTAGCTGGCCGACACCAGTATCCGGCTTCTCAGCTCTATCAACGGAAGACCGCATAGCCTCAAACCTCAAACATCTATCGCAGAGTTTGATATGTCTGCGGTATCTGGATGTATCGGACTGCGACACGGCAATGTACAGGGGTCTTCAAGAGGGGGTAGATTGGGCTGAATGCTGGAAAAAGGTGGATGAAGTGGTCGCGAGACAGGGACAGGCGTTGTCGGCTCATGGTGTTAGATTGTTGAGTCGCAGGACCAAGGCGATCATTGATTTGGAATTGACGGTCAGGAGCGTGAGAAGGGCTGCGAAGGCTGAGGTATGTAGGTTTGTGACGACGCAGTATACCGATGCTTCTGAGTATTAAATTACATTTGTTGGACATTGTTGTATTTAGGTTTACTTGTGGAGGTTATATTAGCCAGCGTCGATATTGATACTTACCAACTTTGCCAATTTGTGCCACTAATATGTAACTATGGTATTACTTATTGCATAATAGCAAGTTTAATTGAAAATTCACAAATTTATGTCCCATTTCGCTATTCCAAAGCAGCTGAATGAATAAGGGTAGGAACTAGCAATACTCGGCTAATCACCAAACAACAGAGCCTACTGCAATTTGGCATTGCATAATTCCGTTGTACAATTAATTTAACGTTTAACTACAAAGCCTCGTTTCTAAAGTAGAAATTTCTCTCAATTCTCCTTCCTCGCTATATCTCGACTGTCAAATCCCAGGACAAGGCGTTAATATTTCGGCTATTGTAACGGCGATTTGCGGATGGTATGATGTATTGGAATATCTTGTGCATTCGTTCGAGAGTGCTCCCAGCATCATCATTGTAGGGTCAGGTTCTCTCTAATATTCCGACAGTAGTTGTTACCACTATAACCATAGACGGAGTAGTTGAGATCGCGAGATAAATAGATGGGAATGATAACGGCCGTCAGCAGCAAGCTCAGATATTCTAGATGGGTACTCGACTGGTTATAGTATGCAGTTTTGATGATATAGAAGAGGATTCTAGCGTCACATTAGAAGGCGACGAGATAACACTACCCACCATCACAGCGGCCGAACTCAACGGTGAGAAGGGGGGTGAAGCAGAGCAGGAAACCAAAGAAGACGAGGCGCTACGGAAACGACTAGCGGAGAAGGCCAACTTGGACATTCTGGATGGTATCATCCCGAGAATAGTCTTTGATGAAGCTATCTCTGCGATGCCCGGTGATGCATTGTTACTAACAATGTTTTTCAATTTATTTGAGAGGTTTACGGATCTTGAATGCTAAAAACGGTTGTTGGTGTATGTTAATATGTACTTTATAACAACCTATTTAATGGATGCCAGTGCTTTACTATATCATGTTTGAGAACCTTTGGTAGGAATTCAAGTTATAGAGGCTAATTTTCCCGCAGTTTTTAAGGTAGCATTTGTAAGGGTTAGCAAGGCTAAAGTTAAGGGTGAAGATAAGAAGATATTGTACAATGGATTTGCTAGTATGCTGTGCGATATTCTCAGTAAAGGTAAGGTTGTTGAGGGTGGTCTTGACCAAAGTTTTGAGAAAGTGGTGAGATTGTTTTGTGGTGTATTTTAATTACTGCTTTTACCTGCGATTGCCGCATTATCATGGAGTTTGGGGCAAAAAGAAGGAGGGATATAGTTATTTAATCCGATTTCTGAATATTAACATGGGAAATATAAATGAATTAGTTTACATTACATTACAAATGGGTTCTGGATCTTCTCATTTCTTTGCCTATAAATTTATTTGGGCAAGTCAGACTGTAACAGTAAGAATTTCGCCGGATAGACGAGAGAGACTCCGTGCAGCTCATTATTATCAAACCTGTTACTTTTATTTCCAACTTACAATTTGCAAAGCTTTTGTTTGACCTTTGCCCTTCTATTTGATTTTTAGAGATATATAGTAAATGGTGCTCAAATCTCAACTTAATAGTCATGCTTTCGAGTTCCCTCCCAATATTTGTGCAATAATCTTCGATGTCACAAGATCAAACCCAACCAATCTTTTTGACTCATCCGTCTCCTCTTCACTACCTATGGGTGACGAAAGAAACCTAGATTGCTTGAAAATAACCTCAAAAGCCGGCCAAGAATGCGCTTTACTTGGCGTAACATCTAGTTCTACATTCACACCGGATTCCCGCGTGTGCTTTATGAATGATTGTATATCACCAAGAAGCAACTTGTTACCACCGGCGCAAACCCAGCAGGATTTTAGAAAAATCCAGTCCCACAAAAAACCTAAATGCTCTGGTATATCACCTGATAAATCACAGTACGTGCTTGTAATCTCTGTTTGAGAATTCCCGACATCATCACTGGTGAATATGAGTTGAGACTAATTATTCAGCAAGCTCTGGCTAAGTACGTCTGTATCGTCTTTCGGTTCCGGTTCCTCTTTGGGATTCATGTTAACCCAAGGACTGAGAAGTATCAAGCACGCGGGCGGTTGATAACCCTTGGATACCTCAAACAGATTTTGTTTCTCAAATACTAACAATATCATGAACGAAAGGGCTAAATGGCCACCCGCGGATTCACCCAGCACGACGAGTTTCGCGGGATCTATCCCGCAGTTGCAGGTAAAGTAATGGTATGTGGCACACGCTTAGATTATCTGGACGGGGAAGGAACATTCTGGAGCGAAACTGTACTCCAGAGCGAATAATCCCACTTTCAAGCCGTGTTTGGCAAACACCTCATTCATGCATAACCAACCAGCTAGCAAAATAGCAGGGTAACCACTGACATAGCCGCCGCCGTGGATGATTAGAATTGTGAAATCGCAGTCTTCCGAGTCGCATTGTTTTTGTGTTATTGATCCGCGTGAGATCCAGAAACCGGAGACGGTTGGGTAAGTTATTCGGTGGAATAGGCTTGCGTGGTAAGGTGAGTAGCGGGTGGATGTGAGGATTTTATTGCCTGTTGAGTCAAAACTTGCGTGGAAGGAGAGGAGTGGGAGGGTTCTACTGGCGCTGTAACATATATATAACAGTGAGTACGAAGGATATTTTGGGAATTATATTAGTAAAACAAAATAGCAATAATGGAAGTAGGAATTCTAGGTAAATTGGTTTTAATGATGGTATATATGTAGCTTACATACCATCTGCTTATGGTTCGAATTAAATCGTCTAGGAGAGGAATTTTACCCGCTTGTATGCCGGAAAGCCGACCTGCGAAGAAAATGACGAGTTCAAGCGAGACGTAAAACAGGAAAAAGCCCAAATAATGGACGAAACGGCATATGGCGCTGTCATTGGATTTGGGATTCGGGATGAAGCTGATATGGTGAGTGTTGGCATTCATTGTTGTATATTCGGACTAATATCAAATTGAATCTCAATTACAAGACTACATTATTTATTCACTCGATGGAACAAAGAAACAAGGACAAGGAGAAAAATATATACGACAAAATATCTACATATTGTGACATTGTTACATTCCCTATTGTCTAACAACGCCGGCCCGTTACGAGATTCCCGGTAGATAATCAGTGATCTATAAAGCAGGGGTACCGATTAGGCATGTCAGGGACACACTTCCAAGTCAGGCTGACTCTTCAGAATTTCTTAGCATTGAGGGGAAAACGAAGAAGAAAGATTAATCTTATATATTATGGTTTACCAAGGGTGCTAGTGACAGCGGTTTTAAGTCTAGAAACAGCAGTCGCAGGTGTCGCATGAGCCAAGGTTATAGCTAATGCCGCCCATGGGCATTGTTGAGGTTGTATTTTTACGGATTTGGCGTTAAAGCTTACGATATTTCTTTTATCTGCCGGAAAGGGAGCAACAGGCTTTACTAATCAGTCGCTTGGTTCTCGTATAAATTTATTATTTTTATTTTTATTTTTATTTATTTTTTTTAAAAATTGTTTCCCCCCCCCTGAGATATATCAGGGAACTGAAGCTGCTGTGCTAGGTGGTAAAGGTTAGTTATGACCCTTTCTAGAAATATATCTCAAAAGATATCGGCCAACGTTTGTCCGAATTTTCCATAAATCCGTAATGGCGAAGTATAGATAATCACACATCGCTTCGATAACTAGTTCTCGTCGTCATTAATGATGATTTAGGGTAAAGAAGTTAGACCAAGTCTGGATGTTTGAAAACAAGTAACCTTCGGATTAAGAGGTACAAAATAGAATAGCATATAAAAAGTGGGATATTGAGATTTGAGCACATATAAGTACACAGCAATTATAACGCCAGCGCACCTTTATCGATCAGGGCATCCAAGCTGAACGCGAATATGAAACACAGAAGTGTGATCCCTGTTAAAACCCACTTTGGCAACTTTGATAGATTTGATTAGCATACGAAACCTCTTATAATATTAAGGTAAAGTCTCTTAAAAAATCAAGACCCACTTAAGCAACTTTAATTATTTAATCAATGTTTTACATCCTACATATCTATCATATAGCACCTACATCGAATACCCAATACATATTTTAAACATAAATTTTCTTATTTGGTTTAAAACGGGATGATTCTTTCGAATGTGGACTTACATGTAGTTACAGTTGAGAAAATAGCCGCATTGAAATGCCGGTAAATGCATAATATTCTCATCACTAAGAGGACACAGAATGTAAACGCTATCGAGGATAAAAGTCCCAAGTAATAAATTGATCTATAATCTATATCTAGATAAATAAAAATACTTTCAAAACAATTTCTAAGTGATCATGAAATTCTCCTTATCCACAAATTCCTAACCCGCTGCTCCTTACTGCTAAAATACCAGTCCCGGTGAATGTCTAATAACCACTATAACCATTACGCTTGATCTTGGGATTGGATTAAGCAGTTGCCTTCAATCCAATTTGGTTGATATATTTTTGATCCAGACACGCCTTGCCGGGGCATTGTTGAGAAGCCATGCCTGGCGGGCAAATGCTTCTGACACAAATATTTTTGGGCTGGGTTCCCCCAAAAGTGCAATTAATATCAGTCTCGCAGGGGTATGTACCATCGTAACTGAGACAGACACCACCAGCTTTAAGTACCGAGTTACCAACACAAATCTCAGGGCGGTGGGGGTTTTGAAAACATCTTTTGTGAGAGGAGCCACCGCACCGGGGGGTCCCATTCCACCTGATCCCGACTACATTGGTTACTGCTTCTTCTACGCAGTAGCCACAAACTAACGGCATAGTACCCGGAGTACACTCATTGAGATTTGCACGGGGGATGCAATGATACTTTGTGTTCGAATTCGTAGGACATGTATCCGGGGTGGTACCACAAGTTATCGGATTCTTGACGCAAAGACCCTTCGGGTTGTCCAGAAATCCATATTCACCGACGCAGGTCTCACCGCTTGCGCATTTGAGTTTGGAACCACCACCACAGCGTTTGACACTGGAGGTTCTGGTTGCATCGTTCGATGTAGAAGTCGTCGTAGAAGTCGTCGTGGGAGTGTTGGATGTAGAAGTCGTCGTAGAAGTCGTCGTGGGAGCGTTGGATGTAGTGGCTGCCTTCATCCATCCAATGCTGATGTAATAGCTTGAAAGCAGGCACCCCTTGCTGGGACATTGTTGAGAAGTCACGCCTGGCGGGCAACTATTACTGACACAAATATATTTCATGTTGGGGAATAGTGCCGCCTCTCCCGGGTTGATGGCGCAATCATTATCAGCCTCGCAGGCACGTACACCCTCCATACTGCCACAAATGCCACCGCCAATGAGTACCGACTCTCCAAGACAACTCTCAGGTCCGGTGGGGTTGTGGAAACATTGTTTCCCAGAGGAGCCACCGCAACGGGGCACTCCACTTAAGGTTCCGTCATACCTCATCCCGATTTTGTCGATCACCGCTTGTTCTACGCAGGAGCCACAATTCGGCGAAGGATTCGACCAACAGTCTTTGACAACATCTCCAGGGGGAATGCAATGATAATTCGCGGGACATGGGTTGAGACCACATCTTATTGGATTCAAGACGCAAAGACCTTTCGGGTCATCCATAAATCCATATTCGGCGATACAAGTCTCACCGCTGGCGCATTGGACGTTGGAGCCCCCACCACAGCGTGTAGCATCAGTCTGTGACGTCTGCGTCCCATTAGCCTCTTTCCGAGAATCGCAGGAACGGTCAAGTAGCTAGAACATGTATGTATAGGGTTGGAAACTTACTCGCTTGATCAAAAGGTTAATGGCACTTTGAGGAACAGCCGCAGCAACTGCGGCGAAAACAACGAGGCCGAGTGTAACTTTCATATTGACAGAATAATGACCGTGTTTGAAGATTTTAAAAAGCATATATAAATGTATGTAAGTATGTAACCGATTTATCGGCTTGGTTAAAGATTGTAAGAACTGTAAATGCCGAACAGATTTGGATTTCTATTGTTGCTGGAGTATAAGTGTAGATATAGATCGTTATAAGGTCAGGCTACCATCAATTTATAGCTAGGTCAGGAATAATGGGCTTCACATCCTTATCAAATATTTTAATTCTATACCGGTATAGACCATACTGCTTAGCAGGGGCTAAGGTGATAACTGCATTATCCTAGCTGGCTTCATACAAATCTTTTAAAGTCATGCGGAGGATACGATTCCAGATCACGCTAGCTAGTTGGAACGAGTTTACCAATAGCGTATGGCATTTAAATGTGATGTGCAATGCAAAATAGAAAACAGTGATATGACCATCTGATCAGAAATACTCTTGTAAGGTATTTTATAAGGCTTCTAGCCCAAGCTTCCGTCCTAACTTCTGGTGTGGCCCCCTATGTGATTTTCTTTTCAATAGAACTGGATTGTAATTTCAATGGTGTTTTCGTTGTATGTTACCGTACGGCGCTAGCTAATTCAGTGCTTTATATAACAATTGTTTATTCTTTGAATAAGAATTTAGTAAGCTCATATATTCATAATACAAAAACTTGAATCTATTTGAAAATCTTTATATTTTATGATAGTGCTCTTTTTAGTATCCTAAAGCTCGAGTTTCGCAACGCTGATATTGCGCGCGGCAGTTATTAAATTAAGTTTACGAAGATTTTTCTGTTAGCTTGTTATTCTCGCAAGTTTGTTTCCACCAATATTTCCAAGATAAATTAGGAAAGCGTACGTAAGAAGGATTTTGACTGGTATATTTCTAACTTTTTCTTTTTTTGAAACTAGGGTTCCACCAAGCTTACCTCAGAAGTATTTTAAAAGGTAGACGATAGAAGTTGACGTTTTCTTAAGGTTAAATTAGTTTTAGATCGGTTATTTCCCGTTCACGAGACGAGGCATTTATTGATAAGTGGTTACTAGAAGCGACTTTAGGTCAACAAATCCGGGATTTATCTAGTACATATTCGGTATCCTAAGGCTTAATCAGGCTTTCGTAACCCATATTCTTAAATCTTATTTTTATAAACTGAGAGAGTGAACGTACAGACCATCATAGTACCTTTCTGATATTGATATATGTAGTCCTCTCTTTCATTTTTTCATTTTTGGGAAACTTGATTTATTTTTTAAATTAGTATTCGATCAGTTGTTTACAATCTAGCAAAATTGGGTATTCCTATTCAAAGTAACGTCAGTTGCGATTCAAAATCAGCGAATTCGGGATTTAGTGGAGTAGCTGATACTATGGGATGATAATTGGTCTTTATTGCAACACTTCACATACCTGCAATTCAATGGATACAGTTTCCAAATCCACGAATGCGCACGAGATATTATCAGTCAAATAGAGTCATCCTACGTAGCCACCCCTCTGTCAAGTATGCGCTGGAGAATGTGTTTAAATAGATACCATATAAATATAGAAACAGGACTCTTTTATCCACATAGTGTGTGCTCTTGTGGTTTGATATGTTGTATTTTGTGTGTAAAAATACCTCTTCGTCTTTAATTGTAGGTAACCGTATCCGAAAACATATTTTAGATGAACTTGCCTTCTCAAACACTTCAGGTAATTAATTGGGCCTTAAAAAAGAAGAGAAAAGAAAAAAGAAAAATATATATTAAGGTCTAAAAAATAAGGTTGGGGAATGCAAGCTTTAGGATATTCAAGCCTAGAGATACTGAAATATATATTTTAAATAAAAAGCAAAAAAAAAAGCTTTATAGTAAACCGAGGCCTGGAGATACCAAAAAAGCGGGGTTAGAAATATACCCTAAGTTTTTTAAAATTTTGACAATATATATAATACCTACACTATTTCACCAGCTAGTTATTAAAGAACTTTTTCTTATTATATAAAAACCCCTTCCTACCTATTTCATATCCATTTTTCTATTTATTACCTGTTATCTACTAATTACAACATCCTCTGACGTATTGTTCCCGCTACAAAATTCTTTTGTACTATTAAGCAAAAAGCCAAACTGGCAGAAATTACTATTTTTTCAATCTTTTACTTATTATATTTAGTATTAAAATTTAAAATTAGATTAAATATATAATATCTACAATAATAAGGCTCCTTAAATCCAATTAACAGTTATTAAAAATTTCGAAAGACATTCGAAATTCATATCATCATCACTTTTATTCGACAAATCGGAATACCGCCCTTGATTTATTTGACAAATCAGATAAAGTCACACAATCGTCAAATTAACTATTAACATACATACGCTCGCTGTTATAGTAGGATTATTAGCGGCATCAGTCTCTGCTCTTCCATTTTAAAAGCCAAATACCATAATCTTTTTTAACTATACTAACAGTTAGCAATCAGCTATTTTCATAAAAAAAATTACCCAAAGAACATACGTAAATTACACACAATATTACTATAACCCTTTTTTTTCTCAATTTTTTGTTTCAAAATACCAAAATTTCCTGGCCGTGAATCACTTGAATCAGGTAGCAGGGTTAAACTATAGGTGGATAGGGGGTTATTAAATAAGAATGCAAATTTGATTTGAAGGACATTGTCACAAGTTATAGCCGCACAACAGCAGAACACCTGTTTGATTCTTCCCAGAAGAATCAATGACTCTCTTTTCACATTCAGTTTCACCTCCAGAATTATTAAAGTTATAATATCTTATAAACTTAGATAATATTATAAAATTGGCTTATTGTATGAGATAGTACTTTTTGTCAGTTTTACCATAATATTCCTACCCAGAAACTATAACAAAGAAAGGCTCAAAAAGATCTGTAGCACCCAAAAATGGAATAACTAACCAAAATGGTTACAGGCCAAAATAGATTAGAGTTCATAACGAGGCACAGACTAAAATAGATCGCCAATCAATATAGGTTGCGGGCCAAAGGTTCCTGGCCAAAATAGGCAGTCTGTTAAGTCGGGGTTTAATACATAGCGGGGCAAGAAGCATATATCTTTATCTCAGGTTTTCTTAGTCTATCCATCAATAGAGTCGCCTGCCTACTTAAAGTAAATCCCAGAAGAGACCAGGGCAGCGACAGTTCATCAACACCAAAAATGAAACAGGTATTACACCATCGACATCATCACTCACTAAGGGAACAGCAACACCGTTTCGGGCTGGTGGGGAATTCGGGCGCAGCGATGGGGTGCATCAGTAGACCTCTGATCGGAGAAGTATTTGTAAGTCTGCCTGAGCTCTTCCGCTCTGCCAAAAAACTTTTGGTTGCAAGGAAACGGCATACTGAAAGGAATAGCAATGTTGATCTTTTTGATTACTTCTTGCTTTGTAAGGCAAGATGACATTAGCTCATGCATTTACATATCAAGGAAATAAGGGCGTGTTCATACTGTTCACTTCGGTTTCATCTCTGCTAGCTATTCGTCGCAGTCTTGTTTAGCGTTTTGTTTCCCTATTCTGAATCCATCGGTTTGTCATTGATATATACTGATCATTTCCATGCGCTTGTGTATTTAATGAACAATATATTTGTATTCCTCATCCTCCTCAGTCTCATATCTCTGCGATTCTCGGTGAGTCTTTTCGGATTTAAACTTATATGACCCCAGTATAATTGCAAAATCATTTTCTACTATCTAGGGATCCAGAATATGTAAGCTAGGTTTCACCTACTCCCGAGGAATCGGATACCTACGTGCGCTATTGGCAAACCGAATAGTGTTTCTCTAGCAGCCTCAAAAATGCACAAAGTTTGGCGTATCTTATCGCCTTCCCTCAAAAATCTTGAAAAGTCATCAAACAGGCTTGTGTTGATTTCAAACCCGGGCTCGACAAAATCAAGGAGGCTGGTAGTTGACCTTTTCCAATAGCTAAGGAGAGAGAGCAGCTTGCCTACATTTTTACGAATATAGCTTCTTCGCGTGTGGTAAACCTCCGAAACCTTTGGTTAAGCACAAAAGTATCGGAAATGGCTCTTCCATTTTCGTCCAACCAGGGACTATGGACAGTATCCACAAATAATTAAGCCAATGCTGCTACTGGGCAAGTGAATCCGCTACCTGGTCCGGCGTCTAAACGAGTACCTGGTTACCCCACTATATCCCTTTCTGTTGCCAAAATCGATCGGCTCTACTACTTCCTTCCACTCGTCGCAACCCAATCCAGCTCACATATAAAGCCTCTCCATGCCCAAAAAGCCCGAGGCCGCGAGATAATAATTATCAAAGATCACGAACTGCACTTAGTCTGGTATTACGATTGTATATTCATAAAGCCTATTCCATCCTTCCTTCTGTATCACGAGTTCTGGGAACCCACCTCAACGACCCAACCTCTGAAACGTTCAGGACCACTGTGGGCTTTATCCGCTCATGGAGCTATCTCATACAGACCTACTCAGACTTCGATGTCGCAGTTGAAAAGAGACTTCTCCGTTGGAACATCGAAGAAGCCGATGCCTACGAAGCCTACGGAAAACTCCGAGGGTATCTTTCGAAGTTCCGCAACGCCCAGGACGAGGAAGTCAGCAGACGTTATCATTATGGAGAACTCCGACTCTCACGACTGAACCTCTGGACGCAGCTCATATTCACCTCTCTCTCCTATTACAAGATACACAGGCAATACGCCGATATTCTGGCTCATACCGTATAACGTTGGGTTTTTGTTGCTCCGAGGGGCGGTGTTTGCTGTTAGGAATCGACCCAAGAGGAACGTGTAATAATTACTCGATCGACGGAGCGAGTCGTATCTACAACGCCAGCCTATCGGCAATAACCATTTTAACGCGAACTTGTTATATTAACATCACCCGGCTTTTTACCACTTTGTTCCGCTGACTTCGTTCCTGGAGGAATGACATTGGAGAGCTCACGGACGTGTTGGGATTGATTAGGTAGTCGGGACATGAGTGCAGTCCCTATTCGGGTTAGTTTGGAAATATGCCTGATTCGATCGTTCTGGGTCGGCTTCTCCAAAACTTTCGAGGATATCTAATTATTAATTCTTACGCTCCTGAATTCCATAATGTGTATAGTAAGCATCTACTGCAATCCGTTACCCGAAAAACCTAGGCAAAAAGCGGCTAGCTAGAAACCAAACTGCAACGAAAGTACGGAATGGTGTGAAGATATCTTGACTGGCAAAACTAAATTTAAGTAAATATCAGAATACACCGACTACTAGGCGATTGCGCGTCAAAGTCATAAAGATCAATTCTCTTGATCTTGAGCCTCGAAATACTACCTGAGACTACACCCCAAAACTCGCCGCCACAATATGGCGCGGCTCCATAATACCACCATCAGAATATTCCATCAACCCATCCATCATTCAGCGCCTTAGAATTGCGATGTTTCCGCATGCGAAATGCATGGTAATTCGGGACAATTCGATTCTAGAGCTTCTAACCTTTAATTCTTGAACTTGACGGGGTATGAGACGAAAAGGCCAAGTTTATGGGATGAAAAGGATTTTCGAAACCTGACCCAGTGTCCGAATTTGAACGGCCAGCGGCCCCCCTCCCGTCTCATGAACTAGAGCTCTGCGTTGTGTCCCCTCGGCCCTCCTCCTCTGATATGCGAATTGTAGTGGGCCCAAGTCTTGATATAAATAAGGACGGAATTGTGCTCGTCAATTACAACTCTCACTCGTCATACAGCACTGCAGCATTACCACTATTCGACAACAAGCTGATCTTCAATTTTCCCTTCTCTTTTACTTTTGAAATCACTTTATCTTCTTGTTTCTAGAGAATATTTTGAAAAAAGTAAGAAAGAAAGAAAGAAAGAAAAGAAAAGAGCTTTCTCAAGTTCACACATGCTTAAATGGATATACTTGCATTAAATAAATCGATAATTAGAAGCTCCTAGGCCCTCACTTGCATATATCAAGTATTTTCAGTACAGAAATTGATCGACCATGCCTGCCATTCAGTCAAAGATGTCCTCAAAGGCATCTAGGGTTTGCAAGTTCGGTGTCAGGCGACCAGTATCTATTTCTCAGAAGTTCCACCCAAGGCGCTAGGATAGCCCCGCAATCGATATGAAAGACAGTGACTGGAAATAGCCAGACAATTTTGAATTCAAATGGATGATTCAAGGCCCAGGCACTCTTCAAAATGACGCCGGAGGTTTCAGAACCTTTGATAGAGCCACATTGGAATCCTTCTTTGAAAGTGCCTTTCAAAAATGGGCTGATGTCACAAACTATAAGTTCAAAAAGGTGCAAGAAAAGCCCAACCTTGCCATCTCAATCGAGATAAACAACACTGAAATGTTCAAAACGGACGAGCTGGACTTAAGAGTCCTCGCCAGTGCTCCCCAAGGACCTGGTCGTAGAAGCCCATTTGAGATGGGGGAGCTCTACGGCGAAATAACATTTAACAATACCAGTAATGGAGTCACCAATTGGGACGACACTACTATTCACAATACTCTCCTACACGATTTTGGGCACATCCTTGGATTGGGCCATTCTTGGAATGTGAACGCTATCATGGCACGCGAATATGCTGGCAACATTCAAAGAGACCTCACCAAGGACGATAAACTGCATTTTCAGCTGTTCTCCAACTATGCTTTTCCCCTAATAGGGTTAAAGGAAGAGCAGCAGATTTCCGAGAAAACAAAGCGGCCAGCCAGCGGACCCGCGCCTGCGGGGCGTGTATCAGACTCACAAGGCGGTATACCGTTCGCGAAGACGGGGGTTGAAGGTGATGTTTTTGTGGTCCATGTTAACGATCAGCGGATGACCCCAAGCGAGTTTGTGAAAGAGTACATCGGTAAGAAGATAACTGCTTCGCCTAGGGATATGTTCAAAGAGCCGTTTACTCTTTGCGGGAACGATATGCCGGCTCATTTGTTGAAATTTGAAGGGCCTTTAGTTAGCTAGTTGAGGCCTACAAGGTAAATGCTACACGCGTACATAGATGTATGATTCAAGATTGAGAAACAGGCGGTGATAGTCTAGGAAAACAAAGTAGGAAAAGTGCAGGTTGAAAACAATGTAATGTGAAAAGAGGAAGTATCAAAAATTTTTTTTAAAAAAAGCTTCAAATGTCAAGATAATTACAATCAGTTGTTGTTTTGTAATTTATAACAGCCGATATTTTGTGCCGAGTCTTGTAACTCATATTAAATGCCCAGACTGCCATTTTTGGCGACTTCCTAACTCAGTCAACGAGCAATACACACGCTTTGCTCTCACTCTTGCCCTTCTCTACCTTTAGCAGCTCTGTAGGCTTAATTGTCGCCAGAAAACCACAATATTCGTACTCTCGCAATTCTTGATTCTACGGCTATAATTGCATATGTAATCGAAACCCTAGAATGTTAAGAATTCCGAGCGCATAACTATTTGGACCGCGGTTTTCAACTTCTCGAAATAGCCATCCAACGGTTTATGCTAGGAGAAAAGAGGCACATATCTTATAGATTTAACAATGGCCACTTTCAGAACATCGTATATATGGTTAGGAATCTCCTTTTTAATTAGACCTTCCGTCAAAAATAAGACTGCGAAACTATATCTTTGTTCCTTCATTTACTTTTTTTTTATTTTATTTTATTTTTTTTTTTTTAGTTTTAAAAAGGAAGACATCGATGTATAAATACTCAAATGAGCGTCCGCGTAGAGGAGAAAACTTCAGCTGTACCTAGATTACACAAGTCATAACCACCTTTTCGTCACTCTCAAGCTTGTAAAATTTAGAATTCTGTCTCCGAATCCGCATCAAAGAATTCTGAAACTCAAAGAAGAATATTATAATAATATTTATAGCCTCTGGAAGTTCTCCTTCAACATGAAACCTTCAGCCAGTAGCACCAACCTGGTGTCAGTTCTGTCGCTCGCATCATCTATCGCGGCCAACCTAGCAGATACCACAATTCAAGAACGCTGCACGAATCTCATACAA
Organism: Dactylellina drechsleri; assembly: GCA_036971345.1. NCBI lineage: Eukaryota > Fungi > Ascomycota > Orbiliomycetes > Orbiliales > Orbiliaceae > Dactylellina > Dactylellina drechsleri. Next base: position 438,136 of record JAJTUB010000009.1, read on the forward strand.
ACTTTCCGCCCAGATGATAAAACCACGGTCTTAATATCTGAGTTCCTTCCAAAAGGAACTAATTGGACTGATGCCCCGCTCGAAGATCCTAGTTGCGCTTACTATCAAGTGGGAGCAGTCTTCCTAGCGGATGTTTGTAGGATGAGATTGAATATTTCGACGAGCGATACCTCAAATGTTATCGCGGAGGTAATATTACCCGTTCATTGGCAGGGAAAGGGGAGGAGAACTATCACGCTAGGAAACGGCGGACTAGGTGGTTGTGAGTAATTTTATCATTTCTTGAGTCCTTGGTTACCTAGGACTATTTTTTTTTTATATTTTTTTATGGTACAGGCGGATTAACTGGGTGCAATTTTTGATAATGATGATTATAGGCCTACCCTTTCAAGATTTAGCATACACAAGTAGTCTCGGGTTCGCTGCCGTAGGTACCAATAATGGACATACCGGTGATACTGGGAAATATTTTTTGAACAACCCGGAAGTTCTCAAAGACTTTGTATATCGATCGTAAGAACCCTGAAAGCCGGTCTCCTTTACAGCCTACCTTCTCTAGCCTGCAGGGCTGCCACATCCAAAACTACATCATAGTTATCACATCAATGTCGCTAACAGAAAACCAACAGAATTCCCACAGCCACAGACATGTTAAAAAAAGCCGTAAAACACTTCTACAACGACACCCACAATAGAAGTTATTACATGGGCTGTTCAACAGGCGGCAGACAAGGCTTCAAAGCTGCGCAAGACTACCCTGATCAATTCGACGGTATACTCGCGGGTGCTCCAGCAATCGATATGCTAAGCCTAGAAGCATCTATGGCACGGTTGTACAACCTTCTAGGAAGGAATGATACATCTTCCTTTGTTACCTCTGATCAATGGGCAGCTGTTCACGACATTGTTCTTAAGCAATGCGACGGTATTGACGGCGTGTTGGATGGGGTTATAGAAGATCCAATGAAGTGCAGACCCCGCATTGAAGCTCTTCTATGCGAGCCTGGCCAGACATGGAGTTCTAACAAGTGTCTCACGAGTGCTCAAATATCTGCCGTTAGAGAGGTATATGAACCCACGTTCGGGGCTAAAGGTGAATACTTGTATCCCCGGATGCAACCCGGCGCGGAGATTAATTTTGATTTTTTTTTATCATTCCTCGGGCCTAGTTATCTCGCAGACTGGTTCCGATACGTTGTCTATAATGACACGACCTGGGATTTCAATCATGATTGGAGTCTTGATGCTTTTGAGGATATGAAAAAGCAGGATGCGTTTGGAATATCAACTTGGAAACCAGACTTGAGTAATCTACAAAAGAAGGGTGTCAAACTTCTTACATATCATGGTTTGATGGATGGTGCTATTAGCTCTGAGAACTCATATCGGTATTATGACTATGTCTCGAGAAGCATGGGGTTGCCATCAAACAAACTTGACGAGTTTTACAGATTTTTCCCCATATCCGGTCTCGGTCATTGCGGAGAGGGGGATGGTGCTTGGTATATCGGAGGCTCAGAGCAACCTAGCCAAGTTCTGGCGGCCACTGGTGAACCCTACGATCAGGAACATGGCGTATTGATGGATCTTGTTCGGTGGGTAGAAAATAGTACTGCTCCTGAGAGAGTAAGGGGTCGAAGTATTTCCACTGATGGAAAGCAAATGGTTCGTGATCATTGCAAGTTTCCCTTGAGAATCAAATATCTCGGATCTGGAGATGCAAATCTTGAGACAAGCTGGGGCTGCGCATAAGTATTTTCATATCAATTTCAAAGGCTATAGATCACGTACAGTAGTTGGAAGATTCAATGGAGTGGAGCTTTAATTCTATTATAAGGAAATCCGATTGCCCCAATGCCAAAATATTAAACTAGTCTCTACTCTTAAAAAATAAATGGTGGGAGAATATACATAATTAATGTTTATCAAGATCTCGATTCGTATCTACATAAACTTGCATGATGGATTGTTGAAAATATGTCTCTTAAATCTCAATAACAAAAATTAAATTACATTACACCATAAGGGTCCTTCACGTCTATATGTTTCATCTGATATCCTTTTTAAAGAAAACACCACCTCGATATGCCAAAATATCCTACTTCTTCTTCCTCCCCTGTGACTTCCATGCGTTCCAAAATCCAATCTTCTCCTTAACACCTAACCCTACCCGCCTTATCCTGCCCACCCGCGCCAAGATCTCACTGACTCTTTCCTCTAGCGCACCGGTGCGGGGTACTCTTGATGCTGAATCCTCAGGATTTCTCACCACCGTCTTCTCAGTAATCGTCTCGCTACTCGACGTTGATGCCAATGTTTCTGCCTTTTCCAAATCTCTGATCCTCACGGCCTCTCCAATGCGAACCTTTATAGTATGCGACGACTGGCCGAGCAAACGCCACAGAAACTTGCCGTAAGAGTTTGGTAATGGGGTGGTGGTGTTCGACGGGAGGTATCGTAGTGAGATTGGGAAGATGAGATTTTTGGGCATCATGCCGTTTCCGTGGCCATTTTCGCCGGAGATTTTGAAATGGGTAGCGAAAGTGTCAAGAGCGGGGGCAAATCGGAGGAGGGCACGGCCGTTGCTGGTCGTGCCTTCTGGGAATATTACAATTATTCGGTAGGGATTTTTGGTGACCACTTCGGCTATCGTTGTCGGTTTTGTGGAGTAGGGTTTTGAGGTCGGTGGGGCGAATGTGTAGAATATTAATTGGAGCAGAGTTAGCTGGAAGACGTAGGGTGTGTCGAAGGATGGGACGAGGAAAATTGGGTCGAACCTAGAGAGATTGTTAGTATTTTCATAGGTCGGTTTGGAAGAATTAATGTTTAAGACACTCACGTGGCGGCCAGATATATGGCATCCAATGGCGAACTGAATGTTGAGGCTATAATTGAGCCCGGAGACGGTAGTCTGTCTGGGTATCTCGACAATGTTCTAGCCAGTCTATTAGCCAACTTTCTCACGAGACTCTATGAAGGCAAGACCATACCCTCGTTTCACTCCTTCGACTTGTAAGTCCACCCACCAGACGCCAGCTACAAGCATACATATCCACAGTATTCCTTTCTGGAACAATGCGCCGAGTGGCATGAACTGGAGGAACAAAAAGTAGCTGGCGCTGATGGCCGCTAGAACGGGTGCACGCAGCACATAGAGAACTGCAGCTAAGGGGAGGGAGAACGTGCTCGTGGGTGTGGTTATCGGTATGAATGGGGCGATTCCGGTGCCTATATTCGATACAAACACGATTTGACGTTAGCTTAGCTTCAACATACGGTATATAGCTCCGTGGAAGGATGCCGTTGGTGAGTGTGGGATGGTGATGATGTAGTACGAACCCCGGTCTCGGTATTGTGTATACTTTTCCATTCTGCCTGACGGTTTCTCCGTCGCCGTCCTTCTCGATTCCGACTCTATTCTTCAGACGATATCCCGAGAGATGGTTATCTGTCAAGATGAGGGCGCCTGTCTTGGTGGAGAGAGAAAAAAGGGTTGGTGTTTGGGCATGTGATATCACCTTACGTTACCTAGTCCCATTGTCGGTCCACTATAATTATTATTGTTATATGTTGAAAGGTCAACAAAGAGCCTCATCTTGGCTCGCACCACGTTTCCACAGGCGATTGCATTTCTGCTCATGCAGGATTTACTTTTTCCCGATTTCCTTTTATATCGAACGAGAAAACCTTGAAATCCCTGCAGCAACAAGCTCGTCGGACTGGATCGCCTGCGACTGGATCTGCTTCCGCCAACAGATTGTGCAGGCCGGTGCGATGGGTCTCCGACTGGTCGGTTTGAACGTCAAGTCTTCCTTCAACTATCGATAAAGAAACCGTTTCAGATGTCCTGCTCTTTGCGATGAACGGCGGCGAGCGCTTATAGCCGACGCCACGACTGGCGCACCCCTCCAAACAAAACCAACATCCAACCGGCGCGCTCGCGCTCCGTCTTTCTTATCACTGTCGCCTTCCAACGACCGGTTCTCGGAGCTGAGATGGTTACCGAGTTTCTGCTGCCGTCTTCGGGCTCTCCATGGTTGATATCATCGCTCGCAATTGTCTGCAAGGCGTTCTTGTTCGGGCTCAACTCAACGACCGTTCATAATTTGGAGAACCTCACTCGAATTCTCGACTTGCGATTGCAACCGGGAACGCCGGAGTCACAAAATGCATTGATTACGGGTTAGTTGTTGCCAAATACCTTCTTTGATCTATTCCGTTCTGCGAAATTGTTACACGGACGGATATGTGTAGACAGAATCTATTTTCGTCGATACGAGTGGCTAAGTTTTGAGTATCAATCTTCGAGGTTTTCATAGTTTCCAATCATACTTCCATGTATGGACCAAATTCTTTTCACTGGTGCCCTTTTCTTTGAAATTCGAAAAAACACATGTTTTCATGTTAGTAAAGCATATACAAGAATACATACTCATTGGAACTATACAGACTTGACGACCCGATAATATGGGGAGTGCTCCCGTTCAGACACCTCCTGACTCCCGCGAACCTTCGATGGACGCTAGGAAGTCACGATATTTGCTTCAAAAACCAGTAAGGGCGAACACACATGCATAAACATCCCAGATTATAAAACTAGGGAGAAAGAAAAAACGTGCCTATGATCCGTTCCGCTGCTGACCCGACCTTTGCTTCCCCTCTCACTTCACCGCCCCTACTGCAGGTTCACCACTGCGTTCTTCGCTAGAGGCCGAGTACTGCCAACATTCAGACTAAGGCATTCACCTCATGGCGGTCTGTTCCAGCCAGTCATCGACCAGACGATATGGATGCTCAGTCACCCTTCGGTCCGAGACAGATTAGCCACAAGCAACTTAATCTCACAATTCGCAACCGGAGGAGCTACAACGGTAATGGAATATTCAAGCGAGAGGCCCACACCAAGATCTACGAAAAACATACCACTAAAACCTGAATCACAAATCATAACTTCTCCTTCACCTTCTTCCTTCTCTTCCTCAACAGCGACTATAGCAGCTGAGGGTGCAGACAACAATGGCGGCGACCCTCCAGCGTGGCTGCACGTCTTCCCGGAGGGTCAGATATACCAGCACCCACACCTTCAAATGCGATATTTCAAATGGGGTATCGCACGCTACATCCTCGAACTCGCCCAACCGCCCATCATCCTCCCAATGTTCTTCAGCGGCATGCAAAATGTCATGCATGAGAAGAGGACCTTCCCCCGCTTCATCCCTCGCCCGGGTAACCGCATCACCATCACATTTGGCGAGGCCGTGCCGTTGGATAGATGGGATAAAGTTAGAGAACGATGGCGGAGGATACGTGAGACATGTGCTGAGATTGGTGGCGAGGAAGGGGCGAGGTTGCTGAGGGAGGGGCGGGAGGCCGTTCAGTTGCGTGTCGAGGTGGCATTGATGGTGCGCGAGGAGGTGGAGAAGCTCAGGGTCCGGTGTGGGTATCCGCCTGCGGAGCCAGAAAGCGCTCTGGCGGAGACGTTCAAGAATAAGACTACATATCTGCACGAGTTTGAAGCTGATCCCAAGAAGCATATCAATAGTTAGTATCGCTTGGGGTTACGATAGCCAAGCTGGGGAACGTCTGGACACGTTTTTTGAACAATGCAATTGAAAGCATTTGCATTGGCAGTAACCCCTCATTTTTCCTTTTCGTTTCGTATCCATCACATTACGTATGTCGCAAGATGAGACAACATCAAATATCAAGATCTCAAGAGGTATATTTTTGACCTCTTATCAATAGTATTTGCCAAAATAGCGGGGAACCAACGTTGTTATTGTCCGTGCGAATGGTTGGATATATTTGATAAATTGCTAAATTCACATGCACATGCACAGCTGCGTTGAAAAAGAAACAAAAAAGCTGATGTCGCATCACAATAAGCTACACGGCTAGGTCGAGGATGAAAGCAAAAGAAAAGAAAAGTCTGGGGTGCAGCAATCCTGCATTTCGTGATAATTGGGAACAGGAATTTATTCCCTCCCTCGCATATCAATCATGTAGTGGAGTCTTGGGTCCCTACTCCTCCTCCGAAAAGATCCCGTCCATCTGAATCCGTTATAGTCAAAATGGCAAAGAGTATTGCATGGCACCGCAAGTCGCCACAACGTGCGGGCTGCCGAAATTACCACCGAAAAAACAAAAAGTAACGCCCCAATTGACAGGGCACAGAAACTCTCCAGTTTGCTCTCTTGACGCCTTCGGATACGTATACGAGAAGGTAACATGTAGGACGGGAAAGTATCTATACCAAGAAAGCTAAAGAAAATAGTCGATTGGAGTTCATGAATCGCACAATGCAATGGTATCCAATTGATATACGCACGCTGAATTCAGTTGTCTCGGTAGTAACCGCCTAAATCCCAAGCTTTTACCTAACAGCATTCATGGGTCCTGATCCTAGATATCCTGTCCCCTCTCTCTTTTCTCGCCTACGGAATTGAGATACAGGAATATCACTCAGCTCCGTGTGTCGGAAGGTCGAATCAACGGGGTTCCGCAATCTAGATCGGTAGAAAATGAGCCGACCAAATATAGCTATACCTTCGAAGGCCACTTTTCTACATGCGAAAGAGCTGGAAGGGTTGGTCTCGTTGACAAGATCGCTGAAAGATACTTTTGGACTAAGTTGGATATAGTTAGATAGGAAACGTCAGTCAATCAATACATGTCTCGACCTTGACATATTCTGACATCCAATAGTCCATGGCGTGATAATGGCAAAATAGGCCTAAGCTCAGAAAGAGTATACAGTTTACGCCTCCAAGAATGTAGCCAAGAGAAAACCCTGGCTGTGCATAAACGCTGTGTGATTGACTCGGAACGGCAGCTGCCGATATCAACTTTTTGTCTTGATTTTTTTTCGATGATGGCTGAGCCGGCTCTTCCGTGGCCCGTGGTTGCCTTCCAGACCAAGAGAGTTCCTTCCTTTCGGCACGTCCTCAACAAAAATACCGACCAGTCCAAGTACGGTTCCGAGTGGAATTTGTGTACCGAGATACATTGCGTTTACATTTTACAAGCTAAGAGAGCCCTTGAGCGAATGAAGCTCGAGTTTGCATTTGTCGAATACCTAAATATCCAAATAATTGAGAAAAGGGTTTAGGAAGACTGAACCCTGTTTAGAAGTTCGCAATTATACAAAAGAGCTAACATATATCAGTACCCAGAAACGATATTCTGCCTGAGGCTGGTGTATAGGAAGCGATTCCGACGGGACCGACAACCTTCACAGCAAAACGTCGTGTCTGTGTCATCCATCAGCATCAAAAAGCACACGCGGTTTCAAGGTTTCAAGACAGAATTCAGAACCGAGTAAATAGACATCCAAGAAAGCCTAAATTCGAATCTCTCGTCAAAATAATCTTACGAGGAAGTCGGAGCCCGTGCTGTGCTCCACTGTAAATTCACAATTGTACTCCACTTTCTTTATCGGCCTTGGCTTGAGTATAATATTTTTTCGTGCAAGAGGAAGGGTCGCTGAATCGGAGTATTGATTGATATTGATATGCTATGTTTGTTTGCGCTCGCAATTTCTCATTACGTTTGCGTTCACAAAAGAACTGATATCGATAGATCGCTGCTCATAACGTACGGTCTAGGAAGTCAACGGCGACATTAAAGATCCCGCACGGACAATATCGCAAAGTCAGCGTGGGATGTTATTTCCCACTCTCCATACGTCGTACCACCAATATCATAAACGCGGGCCCTAAGAAGGAAAATAGAAAAATGAGAATTACATCTTAACCTGAAACATAAAGAGAATATTCCAAGGACTAAGGTCCCCTCTCCCGAAGGAGCTCAAGCCGGCCGAAGATGTTCCCGTCCCTTTTTTTCCCCCTTCTTGATTGATATCTGCAATATCTAATGCAGATGTTTGACTCAAAATAATCGCTAACGAACTCTCCTTAAGAAAAGAATATGTGAGAAAAAGAAACGTACGGGGCAAATTTTGATAAGGAAACGTACGGTAGGGTTTGCCAAACTTTCTAAAAGCATGCTCTCTCGTTCCACTCTCGCTATTTTTTTGAGATTGTAGGATGAGTCGGATCTATATACGATATTTAGAATAATATCCTCAGCTCCTCCCAAGATAAGCAGAACTTCAAGGAGGGGATACAAAGCAAAAAAAAAAAAAAAAAAAGCTATCTTGATAAGGGACTTATCCTCAACTCTTACTATGACATCCATGCACGAACCGACAGATCGAAGAAAAACGAACGAAGCTAGAAAAAAAAAAAAGCTATCTTGATAAGGGACTTATCCTCAACTCTTACTATGACATCCATGCACGAACCGACAGATCGAAGAAAAACGAACGAAGCTAGAAAAAAAAGGAAAGAAAATAAAACAGAGCCGGCGAGTAGGCTCAATTCCAAAGCTGTCTGGAAGGGCAAAACCAGAGCCTGTAAAAATGGTGCATTAACAGGTCGCCCTTGTAAAAACTGCAAGTGAGAAAAGAAATGTCTCAACTGTTCTTGCATAAGTCTGGCTTTCCCTTCTGCGCTGCACTGCAAGCCGCTGCAGACAATTTATTGGAAATACTATGTATGTACAGATGCGAATCCTTTCTTCTTCTGAACTCTTCTTTTGGAGTGGGATTGCGAATCTACCTTATCCACTATGTAAACTAGTGTAAACTGAAGTATCTAGGGGTTTGCGAGGAGGGATATCGAACGCAAAATGTCAATGCACGAGTAACCTGCAATTTATCGCGAACAAGGTCCAGCATGGGTTGGCCCGTTTGAATGGATATACCACAACAAAAAGAATAATGCAATATAAATTTCAGTTGCGAACGCGTCCCTCGGATGTACATACGCCATTTACGGAATTTTCCTATGTATAAGATCCAACGATATAGGCGTCGGAAACGTCAAAAAATTTACCATTATCCCTTATCAATTTAGTAGGCGTAACCGAAACTGAGTAGAGCTGCAAAAGTACTATCTTTGGATCTGATCGGGTCAGTCCAGTTGTGGGTGTTGCATTTATTCGTTTCCCTATCATTGCGCTAGACACGCTAAATTGGGGCTCCACATGGGTGTGCATATAGTAGAATTATATCTACTAACAGAGCAAGGCAAAGCGCTTACAAACATATGGTGGCTCTTCAAAAAATTCTTGCTTCACCCTAGCTTATAATACGTGAGTAGTATACTATTCTTCAGAGCTCGTAGATGGATGCAGCAGCAGCACCGAGCCTTGATATCGTCTTAGAAATCAACATTTAGAACCCGTCTTTTGAACATGTTGCCATGTTTCACGGGATCGTAGCCGCTGTGATACCTCAACTAGCTTGGTCTGAGCTTAGATACTTGCATACGCCCCTCCTCGTAAAAGAATGCGGCAGAAAGGGTGGGCGCATTTCGTGAGTGATATATTAATTCTAATTCATGGTGGTGTCAGAAAAATAAAATCAAGTTTTCCAGATAGAAGGTTGAAATATCTTATTCAATTTTGGGTTTAGAGCGGCGTATGTAACAAAGCGCACGTTGCTTTTGGACTAAAGCCATGCAGGATGTGCTCAGGGAGGAGGGGAAGAAACGAACTCCAACATTATGTACTCCAGAGGCACATCTATTGCTCCAAAAAGGAGCTGGAGAAAACTCCGCTTTGGAGAGAAGCGGAAAGGGTTTCAACTCGTATGGGTTTAGCTAAACGAGCACTTCGAATGATGTTTGGTAGCTCGCTGATTTGACTTGACCCAAGTGCGAGCTATAGCTATCGTACTATACATATTCCCCTAACTTTAGCTCAGTGAGGAGGGGTTCTCCAATTCCCGACTGTACCGGTTTCCCTTGACGCTGCAGCGACCAGGAGACCGTATGCACATATGCTTGGCTTGCAGCCTAGATTTGGAAATGTTGAACAGGATCATGTCCCTTTTTCACATGTGATTGTCAAGTTGCTACTGTCTGGCTGTGAGATATCGGAATTTTGTGTAAACACCATCAGACGATGGATTAACAATATAGATTAATAGAAACAATATGAAGATAACTTCTTTACGAAGGAATTCACCGTATGTGACAAGGATCCGTAGTGACACTTGCCTTCAGCCCTTTGTGGGATTTAGAATCATTCCAAGCGTCTGGGCAGCAGTGTAGGATTCTAGTACACGCCCAGGTTTTCGACACCAGTCGATCAAACATAAATTTTCAGCTCAATGATGTTAATAATAATAATATTATTATTTTTTTTTTTTTCTCAAGACTTTGAATCAGGTTCTCGGATCTATTTGCAAATGTCGTCAAAGTAATGCATCGATGCTCCTTCGAATGTTCGTGAAAGCAACATGCATGTCGGGTGAAAAGAGCGTGCAGTATGTGATCATAAATGAAACGTCCAACATCATCACGCATCTCCGAGTCTCGAAAAGCAAGAGAAACATCTAATCAATCGCCACAATTTGACGTTTCTGTTCTCGTATCGACGGGGTGGCAACGAAAAACAAAAGATTCGATGGAACGAAAATTAATTCGCAATCGATAAGTCTCTGTCAACTGGACCCTGAATGATATTCACACTATCGGAAACGAGGGAGGGGCGAGAACCCTTAATATCTCTGATCCTGATCACATACCTAGCATCATGATTTGCAGGATCTTCGGTTCGAACAACGTCCGCTCATATCGATTGGAGAAAGCAAAAGGGAGGGGGACATGATTTTGGGGATCGGACCCTGTACCTACCCTTCTCCCGTTCGTCAAGTGGATCTGCGCGCGCCTTCTCGTTAACCTTAACAGACAGGTCTGGCTGATAGTAGGTATTGGCTCTTGCGACATTTTGACGGTCCACGCCTTGGGGAGCTAGGATGCTCGTTAAAACACCTAAGCAGCTAAGTTGTGAAGCTGCATGTAAAGATGTTATATCGCAAGAAGCCTAAAATGTGAGCACCACACCACCATTTTTTTTTTTTTTTTTTTCCAAAGAAGGAAAAAAACCATCCAGAGTTTCAACTGAGAAAAAACCAGCTTGCGTGTGTTCCAAGACTTACGAGTTCCGAGAACGAATTTTCTAATTTATGCCCTGTTCATGATATTTTTAGGGTTGGTTGAATCTGACCGTAGATGGATATCGAACCGACTTGGAAACGTTGAGGGTGGCAAATTGTTGGAAAACTTTGGTGACCTTTTTTTAAAAAATTTGAGCTGTAAACCCGGACAAGAGTGGCACACCACCTCACCGGAAATCGAGCCTTCTCCCTCACAATGGATAGCCGGCCGGGTCGGTCAGCCTCTTTTCTCGTTGGAAAGGAAAAAGAAGCAGAAACGCAAGTTGCTTCGAAATATTCTGACAAAATCCAATCTGCTAACATCAGACTACTTTTCTACATAAAATAAATTTCTTCTTTATTCCTTTTTGCTTATTTGCTCCAATATCAGAATAACCTCTAATATATCGCCTAAAGTAATAATGACGTATTGTTTTTTAACAAGCAGCTGTTCGGCTGCAATCAAGGTTTCCGGGGTGATGCTGCGGGGGACTTGTCCTGGGGCGCGGGACAACGCGGGTTCTCTTGTCAATGGAACACGATGCGAACTGGTCAGCTGAGCCCCGTGAGGGGTCATCAAGCGTAAGTATTGCGTTCATTTTCACGATCGTGGCTCTTGTTTGGAACCTCTGGGTACTCTATTAATTGCATTTCTTTTCTGAATCTCGCAACATGTTGATATTATCACCCGAATTCCGCGCCATTGTTATTCAATCCACGGAGGATAGATACCCTTCCAGATGTCAGCCCAACTTCGAATTACACGGAGGCGCCTCTTTGCCAAGCGGTGCTCACCACGGAGCAGGGAGCGCCACGGCTTTATCTTATCTAGGAGCTCTCATTGGTCAAGCCACACACGCTAGGCTTGCTGCCAGAGTGCAATCGCGCCGTTACATGCATGCAGAAGACATGGACATGGCATGGATGCTGCTGCTTGTGGCACAATGGGCAGAGGTGCAGCCAGTCTCTTTCTCGTTGCTTTTTCTATCCGACCTCGAAGAGAGGAAAATTTTTCATGGGTTTATTTTTCCAATTTTTTTTTTTTTCTGATTGCGAGCTTTGGCATCCCACCACCCCGGAACTTCCGTTTAATGTCTTAGCCAAACGATTTCCCTCGCTCTCTTCCTTTTCTGTTGGGAAGTAGAGAAACACCAAGCACGGCGTATTTTCTCGATCCCTCTAGTGTGGCTCGATGCAAGCAATGGAGGATGAAATTGAAATTGATGAACTCCTCGAGTAGATTTACAAGGCGCCTCCGCAGCGCCCATCTTTATCAATTTGAGGCAACCCACTAGCCAAAAGCACAGGATTCGAATGAAAAGGACAATCCACCTTGATGCGACGGGAGTACTGTTTTTCAAGAGACGAACGAACACGAACGAGCGATATATGCAATTGGGACATCCTCTTAATGAAAAGGGAATGGTGGAGTGGGCGTACGTGCAATGCATTCTTGATCACTGATTGCGAATGCTGTCGCTCGACGAAACCGTGTTCCAACATTAAAACATATATTATATTGAAAGGGGAAACAAAATGACAGTTTGCAGCGCACTGATCTCTGATGGACAGGAAACGCCCATTGCAATGCATTTTGGATCTCCGATGCTCCCCATCCTCTAGGCGCGTACTCCTCCTCAGAGAGAATAAAACCAAGTGCCGGGCTTAAGTGCTTCAACTAAAGGTCTATCATCGCCCAAATATCGCCCTGTTAAAAAGGTTAACGCTTGACCGGGCCCCCATGCTTGAAATGGCGTCGAAAAGGCATGATGCATGGGGCATCGAGAGGCTAAGATATTTCTACCTAAATTAGTGCAACGACGACGACAAGCAAAAAAAAAGTTGTCGTTTGCGGGAGGAAAAGGAAGTAAGGATTGGCAAAGCTGCCCCAAGCTGGGTGTTTTTAGCAGAGTATCGGTACATTCTTCAATGGCTTTGTCGCATCAATGCAAAGGGGATCTTGATCCTTTTGTTCTTTCGAGTTGGCTAGAGCGTAGGGCTTCATCGATGCGAAGGGAATGCTGTTGTGCCTCTCCCGTCCGTCGCCTAGCTTCCTTTTTCTAACATCTCCTCGGATCGCTATTTCCTGCCCGTCGAGCTCCGGTTCAGGCTGGACCGCTGCAAGTCCTCGTTGGGATTTCAATATGTTTGGACAATTGTGGCTCGCTCGCCGAAAGCTTTTTTTGTCCCTTTCTTCAACCGTCTCGCTTAGGTCTGTAAACATGTTACGGTTGATGCTGGAAGGGGTAGGTGAGATGCCGACCATATTATGGCAAATGCCAAAATCATTGCGGTTGTCATATAACAACATTCTGTACTCCGTAATAGCAACTTTACCAGGCGGAATATTTAACGGAGGACCCCTAAATTTTATTTTCAAGAGTTTGGGTTCCGTACTGGAAATCCCGGAAGTAGAACGTGTAATAAGCGCACAGTATTTGTAATTTGCTAGTTACTAAGACGATCGCGATATAGAAATCTCTGAATTTATTGAGGTTTTGAAATTCTCGACGCAATTGAATTTTCTGACATTTTGTAAGGCAAAAGAAAAGAAGAAAAACTTGGAAGTGCCTTGGAATTTAGCACACCACTCCGCCTAACGCTAGTACGGTTTTCGATAAGGATTTTTTTTCACTGATGGTGTCGTCGACGTTGGGCCGGCTGTCGTTCGTTTTAGGTCCACTTTGACCACTGAAAATTTTTTTAAATCGTATCGAAGGCAAGATGACAGTAGGGCCGGTGGTCGCAATGATCATGAATATTAATCCCTGGTTGACTCGATTGATTGATCGATATCGGAGCGACAATCAGTGGCCCTAAGCTGCTCGCTAGAACGAATACACTGTGAGATGTCTAATGATTGCCTTTATATCTTACTTTTACTGTTTTCAGCACTTCCACAATGTCAACATGTATCGGAACCATGGACGCTTGTCCAGTTTAATATGCGACTTCCATACCATCGATGTTACTTTTTCCTTCCATCTCGTTCTAGTTAGCCTGTTCGACCAACCAGAGCAGGGCGAGCAGGCTGGTATCCTTGCAAACCATCACGGTGCAGACATTTTCTAACCCCCATCCACTCTCCATCAATATTTTGTCTATGCCGAATCTGTATCTCCCATCATGCCCTCAGGACAAGGCCTTGGTTACAGACATCTCTTTCTCTGTTGCCCATGCCCGACCATCTCCTTATAAAATCTTGTGTATCCAATAGCGGGTCCCACTATCCCTTGTTCTTTCTGCACCATCTTCTTCCAGTGTTGACTTGAGTGTGAGAGAAGGCGACGATACAAGGACAGACTGGAGCGACCCACATACAACAGACCAGCCCACCTCTTCACCGCCTTATCCCGTTCGATCCTCACCCCCAATTAACAATGCAAGCAAGGTGAGTCTCGCACGCTCTTTCTCGCGCTCGCTTTCTCTATCAGCGGTTTCTTTTGTTATTCGTAATGTTACTGGGGTGCATCTTTTGCTACAACCTTTGCTTTCTTTTTTTCTTCTTCTCCAAAACCGCCACCTTGGGCTACATTTGTTTTCTCGTGCTATTATTCTATGCAACCAATATCTCTCTTGCTCTCTTGTCTGTTCGTCTGATAATAAACCTTTAACCCTCCCTATATCCTCTCCTTCTCTCCCTTCTTTTCTCCAGTCTTCCCATTCGACACTTCTCGTGAGGCTTGACGACCCTCGTTGACGACTTTATTCTTCCATTCCCTCCGCCTTCCGCCTCCCCCTTCCCTTACTTGAACACCTTCACCAACTCTAACCTCATCAGTGCAACATATCCCGTTCATTCGGTCGAACATTGGTTTAAGGGTTTCAATAAGTTTTAGGTCTTGGGGCCAACTGGACGACATTTTTCACTCCGCCAGCCGACTTATTGGTAACAATTTACTAAAGAGTTGAAGAAACGCCACCGATCACTGTGAGGAATTCAGTTTTCTTGCAGCATTCAATCAACCGAGTCCCATATATATCCCACCGGTATTCGTCTGTGTCGAGTTCCGATATATTTTATCCCGTCTATCCATTTAGCAGCAGCAATATCAAACGGCAGCAACTCGCGTTTTGTTCAACCGCCTTGCCTTTCTCACCTCGTTTCTGCGCCAGCATTACCGTTACCGTCCATATTTATTTTTTGCACTCGTGATTATATTTATTATAGGGTTAGTACGAGCCTTGGGCTTTTCTTTCATTCACCTAATTTCATCTGGACCTGCCCTTCCACGGGGTTTCCGTTTTCTTACGCTTTCCTGTTGGAATACACCTCGATGTTCCACGGCATGTTGAATTCGCTACCCACATGTGACCCCCATCTCCAAACCTATAAGCATACTCCATACATACAGATACATATCCCGAAAGAGGTCATGATGAAAAATCCGGATCTGGAATTTTGTATAGTGATTTCCTGTGACGTCGTTTCCTAATTGTAAGAAAAGCTGGACGAGAAGAAAAAGGGCCCCTTTGCCTCGCTGTCAGTGCTCCGTAGCACATCTGACGAAGAGAGCTAGAAAGAGAGAAGGAATAGATGGCTTGTTCATCCCTAATCTACACTGTTCCCACCACATCTCTCCGTCTCCATGCCTGTTTCCAATCTTATTCAAATTTTGAAGACTTTGGACTTTCTTTCTGTTATCGTTCTTGGTTCCCTTTTCTTTTTCTCAGATAACTTTTTTCCCTATCCCATCTGGTCGGGAGGAGCGCAGGACATGGCCAATGCCAGAAAGCGAGGCACTGCAGGGAGGGCCATCAGCACCAGTCCAGCAGCCCAGCAGGACGCACCCGCCAGAAGAGGAGCAGCGAAACACAAATGAGAACGGGCGCTCGGTTGTGTTGCCCCCGAACCAGTTCTGTTCGGTTGAGCAGCCAGCCAAACACAACGGCCAGATAGCCATGGCCAAGCGAAACCAGAGCACTCCCCTTCATGTCCCCTACCACCACGTCCCCGAGAGTGTGTGAGCCAGAGTGGGAGAGAAGAGCCCCCCCAAAAACCACTACATCATTCGCTGCCAATTACATTTCTAATATATATATATTTCTTCCCTTTCTGATGTCGTCGCTATAGCCGTTGTGTTTCCTTTTTCTTCTTTTGCCATCTTTTTTTGTTTTCTTTCGAAGCTTCCTAACTTCCAGTTATCAGATATAGTCATAACTGCTGGAGACAGATTATTAACTCGATAAAATTTTTTAATAGGAATCATTTGTTTTTGTTTTCTCCTTAGCAAATTGTTACATTTTTATTGGCAGCAAGCAGCATACCTTTGCACTGAGATAATCGAGTTTTGAACGGTTTCAAATCGGTATATATCTGGTGCTTACATATTCGGATTCGATTCCAGAGTGTGGGCCCTCCAAAATTATTATTTTATCACTACTAGACTGAGGGGCAGAACCAGTATCCTTCCGATCTATTCTTTAGACGATTTTTTATATTCAGTTATAAAGAGATCTAAAAAAGGGTGAATCAATCGATCAGTCGTAATTGGATATTCTCCGACCGATACATCCCGACGACCCGCCTAAAATATCAACAGTTGATCACTCAACGTTCGTTATATTTCCGATCCGGACCGTCTCCAAAATTATCTTTCACCGCCAGTAGTTTACCATCTCTCCCTACGTCGCTCCCATCAGAAGGGAAGTCGTTCGTCCTTCCTCTTCTTGTCCAATCTTGCCCTTTTAGCAGCCGGTCGGATGCCTTATACGCCTCCCAGTCCGTCTCCCAATGCATCCCACTCTCAGTCCCGGACGAGTAGTCGGTCCTCGTCCTTCTCGGAAATCTCCTCGCCGCCCTCTTCTACAGTGGTTCTCTCGCCGGGGAAACCCCAGCAAACACTGTCGACGTCATATCTAAACAAACACCGTCGCTCAGTGGCTGGCTCGAGGTCCAGCGATGAGAAGCACTTTATGATGGCTCCGCCAGGTAGAACCGGTCCCATAATACACCCTCCCAGGTCGACATCAGGAAGCAGCATACGTCAAGTCCCCACGGTGGTTCCAATGATGACAACCGGTGTTGTGATTTCCCCACCCGACTCGTCCCAAAACTCTAGTGACGACGAAGCCGACAGTCGCATTAAGCGTGGGCGCCAGGTCGTGGACGTCAAGGAATTGGAAGCCGCCATCAGAAACAGCATCCCGCAGAGAAGAGAGGCGTCGCCGGTGATGGATTTGAAGAAAGCCAACGAAATTTTTGTTGAACAGAGGTCGCCTGAAATCCTCAGCGCTCGAATACATGAGAAACTTTCCCACGTTGCGGGCCATGGTCACTCGAGATCGACATCCGATGGCTCTGGTTCGAAGCAAGTACCGGCAATCCAACCGCCAGAAGAGGATAAAGGAAGTCAGGAAGCGTCTCCGGATATGGACGATGATGCCTACCGGATAGCCCCTCCTATGGTCCGCAAGAAGAGCGGCGAGCTTGTCAAATCTTCTCTCAAAAGCCCTAATCTCAAACGAAGACCATCTTCCATGCCCTCCACGCCAACATATCCCAAAGTCGTCCATTTCGATGCCATCGAACATGTTCGCCATTTCCTTCATTCGGAACGTCCCGCTGCTGTGAGCGCAGGATCTTCGCCAGTAGAATCTAGCCTGGATCACGATAGTGAATACCCATTCCCTTCATCCGACGAACCACCGTTTGAATGGGATATCGGTCTCCCTAATTTCCCTGATCGTGCTGATAGGAGTTCTGCGGTGGTTCGTGTCGAGAAAGTTGTTCTCTCCCATGACAAGAAGGCTCTTCTCGGCACCGTTGCTGTGGCCAACATCTCCTTCCAGAAATTGGTCGTAGCTCGATTCACCCTTGATTACTGGCAGACTACATCTGAGGTAGCTGCCGAGTACACTAATGATGTACGACGCAGACACAATGAAGATGGATATGACCGATTTACCTTCAAGATCAAGCTCGAAGACATGGCCAACCTGGAGAACAAGACACTATTCTTCTGTGTTAGATACCGCGTCACGGATCAAGAATTCTGGGACAACAATAATTCGATGAACTACCAGGTTGACTTTAGGAAAAAAGCAATCCCTCAGCATGGCAAATCAGGACCCGCACCCTCTTCTTCGCAGCCTTTGCCTCGCAGCAAGGGTACCACTAACCCGTCCGCTCCACGACCAAGGTCTATGCCAATCTTTGATGATTCGTTTGATGCTTATGATTTGAAGACCCAACCGGAATACAAGATGTTCTCCAGCGCAATTGACCGCCAACAAGCAATGCGACCGTCTAAGCCAGCCAAGAAGACCAGCGTTCTTGATGCAGAAACCCTAGCACGTCGAGCAAATCCGTCTGGGAATGCTTTCGGCAATCGATACGACTTTGAAGCTTCTTTGGCAGCTGCTATGACGACCGCAACGAAAATCCTCGGTCCTGAGCGTAGTGGCCTCAAATTGAAGACGAATGTTAACGAGGAGAAGCCAGTGCCCAACCCTTACTTTCATAGTCTGACTGCAGCGAGTGGCTTGCCTCGTTCTCATTCTTCGCCTTCACTCACCGCAACTTATATCGCTGCAAGCGAAAAGCCTGTTCCTAAGGTAGAACTCGACAACTCTACCTCGACCAGTGCCTTCAAGCCATCTCTAGACGTCCTCAAAAACCTCGGTGCTGAGAAGAAGCCTTCGGTTGAGTCCGCTTCCTACAAGGAAATCCTCGAGAACTTCTGCTTTGTGAGTTCGCCAGCCGCCCAATTTTACTCAGACTCATGAGCTAACCTGCTGTTTAATACAGTTCGGCTCCGCCAAATCGTCTCCACAACTCACCACTGGGGCCTTGATGCCACCTCGCTCTGGGGCACCAGGAGCTGAGAACAACTCTCTTCACGTTTCGAACTACCAGGTCTCCTCCCGATCTCCATCACCGACTGCTAGAGCAGGACACCCACAAGGAATGGACGGAACTACTGGGCTTTCATTCATTACATCACCTCCCTCGTCCTCTTCTTCGGGTTCTCAGAAGGGTTCCCGATCCCCATCTCCTTCCCATCTCTATAACTTCCCGGCTGCCACACCGTTCGATACCAGGGCTCCAATCATCCAAACCTAGTTTTCCATCTAGGAATATTCACAATTACGTTTTTGAAGCCAACGACTTGCGTATGAGCGTTTCAATTGATTGGGCATAAGTTCAGTCTCTAATAGTTCTTGTCTTTCCTTTTAATTCTTTCAACCTTCCGCTTCCTCTTCTTGAGTGTATTTCTACAATCTCTTTTTTCTTCTTAGTGGCTTGTGACCAAAGCATAATGCTTTTGTGTCTTGCCATTTTTTATTATTTTTACCCAGTCCCGCGAATTGACGAGTTTTTGTTGTTCACAAGATTAACTCTTTTATGGTTTTACATGCTTGAAGGTCACCGACTTATGGCGTTATGCCCTTTTTTACTTTTCCCCTTTTTGGTTGCTTCTTTGGGATTATTATACCGCAGCAGATTGCTTCCATTGACCCTTTTTCTCGGGCATTTCTGGTGTCCTTTGTGCTTTCCAGGCTCTCCCCACAATTCCGTTGAGCGTTTCTCTTTTCGTCTACAAACTTTATTAGATTACCTCTTTCTTTTTTTTCACCTTTATATTTCTTGCGAAAAGTTGCTTTCTTTTTTAATTTTGTCCTCTTATATTAATCCCTCCTGACACTTTTATATGCAGAAGGAATTATCAAATCTATCTACTTATTTATCTATCAACCTCCGAATATCTCTGTTTATTTAACATAAACTCCTTTCCCTGTAACATTTTGGGATGGCTTCTTTATTTCTAAAATTTTTACTTATATCTTACGTTACGGACCGATGAGATGGGATCGTAACAAAAACGCAATGTGGTGCGAAAGTTAAAATTTTCCTCTTCCTGCTCATTTTTACATTTTAAAAAAATCCAAAACAAAAAAAAAATAAAAATATTTTTCAGTTATTTGTTTGTCTTCGGACAGGATGGGTATCCATATTTTCTATATAAAGATACTCGGTTTTTTTTTTTTTTAAAAAAAAGGATGTGGAGCTTTGCTGGATGGATGGATGACCTTGGTGGGATTATGGTTTGAAAATCGGGTTTCTTCGTACTTTTCCCTTCCTTAATCTTTTCTTTTTTCTTTGAAAAATTCCCTTCTTCTTTTTCTTTCTCTTCCTTTGGTATCTGGATGTATGAGTGTAACATAGACAAAAGGTTTTCCTTGTGATTTATTTACTTGGGGCGAGATAATCGATATAAATGATGTTACCGATGAAACTATTCAATTCAATTGCTTGCCCACGAACTCGGATATCATGAGCTTGGATGAGGATTATATTCGAATTACGATGGTATAATCAAGACCCTTATCAATATAATATTCTATATGCTGGGCATATTTCATGTATATAATTAAGTAATTATATTAGTCGACCAGTCCCATCCAATGGGCTTATAAATCCACCCTAGAATTCGAATTTTCGTTGCTACCATTCTCTGTGAATTTCACACCCCAAACAACCCAACTATATTCACCAACAAAATTATTACTACAACAGACAGATTCCTCAACCTGCTACAAGAATAATGTACGAATGAAAACCAGTCATGCCATCATCATTCGGACACTTGACCTCTCGGCTTCTTCCTGGTCTGCGGGGCCTCCTCTACCGCCCCTCCGTGGCCGGTGCATATACCCAACCGCAACGCAGCGCAGTCGTGGTAGCAGCTTCGTTACGAGCGCCCTTTTCGACATCGATATGGAAGTGTGAAGCGTCAACGACGGGGTTACCGGAACATTTGGACGAGAAAGAAGCCGGTATCTATGTCAAGTTGTCAGAAGAGTTGGAACCGAGTCGATTGGATGTAAGTCGTCGATACCTTATTAGTACATTCTATGCTATATATTTTCTATATACTATAACGTACGCATATATGCATGAGATAATATAGATTGTCCTATTATATACCTTACATATATGATGCGATGCTAGGGCTTATATTCTATTTTGATGCTATTTTTGCTAACTAAATCATGGAATATAAATAGGTGAGGGATATCTCTGGTGGGTGCGGTTCAATGTACGCTGTTGAGATCGAGTCACCAAAGTTTAGGGGATTGAGTACACTCAAGATGCATCGTAGGGTGCAGGATATTCTGGCGGAGGAGATTAAAGGATGGCATGGGATTCAGTTGCGAACTAAAGCTACGCCCGATGCGTGATGATTCTCATTGCATTTGTCTTAAAAGTTTGATATTGTAATTGCCTTCAACCTATGGTGGAAGTGCAACAACTTTGAGGCCTTTCCGAAAGGCAGAAATCTACAGCTAGATGCATAACTCTAGGTTGCGATTGCTATTGATGACGGAGAGACTGGGAATATTATATTTAATATTCATTTGTATATTCAAGAGCAATGCTCTTCTACAGTTTATCTCCAAACGTACGTTAAAACCCTGCAAATGTGTATCAAATTTCGAGTGAGGTTGGAAGCGAGCAGCCAAGACCTGCAAGCTTTCAAACTGCGACAAGAAAAAATTCCAACCCTCAAAATTTCTGCATTTTACCCGAACCTCACCGCCACACCGACGACTCCCAAACATCAAGAACATTAGCTACCATGAAGCGCAAGCTCGACGACACGGACTGGTCGTCGAAAGACACCGCCGCTAAACCAGCCCGAACAAACTTCTCCTCCTTCTCCCTTGACCCCCGGCTCATGCAAGCCATCGCCAAACTCGACTACCACACTCCCACGCCCGTCCAAACATCCGTCATCCCACCGGCGCTCGAAGGCAAGGACGTTCTCGCCAGAGCCAAAACTGGGTCAGGAAAGACAGCAGCATATCTGCTCCCCATATTACAACACATCCTCACCTCTAAAGAATCCAATGCTGCGGCGACGGCTGCGACAACGGGATTGATTCTGGTACCCACGCGAGAACTAGCGGATCAGGTGCACAGGGTGATTGAAGGGTACACTGAATTCTGCGGGAAGCAGATCCGGGCGGTGAATATCGCACGTAACATCTCAGATTCAATCCAACAGTGAGTTCATAATTTGACAATCACCCAAAACATCCACCCATACACATAGCTGCTTAGAGAATATATAAGAAGAAAAGTGGCTAAAGAAGTGCAATACAGATCCCTAATCCTCGACCATCCGGATATTATAATCTCAACACCCTCCCGCGCCGCTATCCACTTCAACACCGAAACCCTCGATCTCTCCCCCTTGAAATACCTAGTGATGGATGAAGCAGATCTGATTCTCTCCTACGGCCACGAGAATGACATGCAAGTCATCGCCGGCGCCCTACCAAAGGGTGTTCAAACATTCTTGATGTCTGCCACCTTGACAGACGATGTAGAACAATTGAAAGACCTCTTTTGCCGGCACGCATTCGTGTATAAACCCGATCAAAAAGAGGAACAAGGCGAGGGTGGGTCCGTCAGCCAGTTTTATATCAGGTATACCCCGAAAAAGTTCACACCCCCCAATTTTCGCATAATGATAGGTGCTAAATGAACTGGATATGATACAGCACCGGCGAAGATACTAAATTTCTCTTACTCTACGTCATCTTCAAACTAAAGCTCATCAAGGGTAAATCCATCATCTTCGTCGCAGATGTAGATAGATGTTACAGACTCCGCCTTTTCCTCGAGCAATTCGGCATAAAAGCTTGTGTCTTAAACTCTGAATTACCCGTAAACTCACGCCTGCATATCGTTGAAGAATTCAACAAGAATGTATACGAAATCATTATCGCCACAGACGAAAACGAAATCATGGGAGAGGAGGAGGAAGAAGATAGTGCTGACGAAGACGAGGTAGAAGGAAACGACGACAAGGACAACGACCAACCGAAGAATAAAAAGAAGAAGAGAAAGTCGAAAGAATCGAAGCCGCGAAAGAGGGATACGGAATATGGTGTCTCCCGCGGTGTGGACTTTCAAAACGTCACGTGTGTGCTCAACTTTGATCTACCAATCACTTCAAAATCGTACATGCACCGTATCGGCCGCACCGCCCGTGCGGGGAAATCAGGCATGGCACTATCATTTTGCGTCCCGAAAAAACTATACGGAAAGCACAGACCGACGAGCGTTGCGTCTGCCGAAAACGACGAAAAGGTGTTGGAAAGGATTAAGAAACAGCAGGGCAAGATGGGGAACGAACTCAAGCCGTACAATTTTGATATGAAGCAGGTGGAGGCGTTCAAGTACCGTATGGACGATGCTTTACGTGCCGTCACAAAAGTGGCGGTGCAGAACGCGCGGATGAAGGAGCTGAAGCAGGAACTGCTAGCGAGTGAAAAGTTGAAGCGTCATTTCGAAGAGAATCCGGAGGATTTGAAACATTTGAGGCACGATCGAGAGATTAAAGTTGTGCGCGTACAAGCGCATATGAAGAGGGTACCGGAGTACTTGCTGGGGAAGGGACAGGCGGCCAACATGGTGCAGGGAAGTGGAAAGGCTGTGCCCTTCAAAGTTGGAGGGAGGAGGGTGAACAGGGGCAAGACGAAGGGGAAAGGGAAGGGAAGGGCGGTGGGAAAGAAGAAGGATCCGTTGAAGAGTTTCGGTAAATCGAAGAGGTGAACGAATATCTTTCTTCCGCTTGTATAATAATTATTGGAAAAATGTGATATCATTTATTAAAATATTTTCTTCTTGTGGTTAAAACTCATGAGCTGGGTATCGTATCGTACATTAATCCTTTGCGCCAAAAACAGTTTCCAAAACGTAAGCATTGGGCACAAGAATTTGATAATAAAGAATAAATTCGCTAAAAGCGGCATATTATTCGTAATTTGGTTTTGTGAGGTGATTAAGGTCAGCTCTGACGTGATGGAGCGAGCGTGCTCCGATCACGACTTTTGATACTTCCCTGTTGCAGCCTTCATTTCCGCCAATGCCTTCTCTTTCTCGATCAGCTTCTTCCTGATCTCCTCCTTGATATCCTGCACCTGTTTGATAGCTTCGGCAAGACGATCCTCTTCTTCTCCTTCTGTGTCCTGAGCATACATGATCTTCCCGGTTCTCTTCGGAGCGAGCTCGGGTGCTTTGATGCTTGTAAGAATTTCGTACATCGATTCGGTTGGTTCGTTGAAGAGGATCTCTTCGTATTGGTAGGCATGGACGGGACGGTTTTGCTCTTTTGCGATCTCCTTGTCGGGACCGAAGGGGTGTAGCGTCAAGTGGTGGTATAGTTGCAATGGCTTTTCGCTGCTCTCGGTGCGAAAGAAGATTTTAATGTGAATGTCAAATTCACCCCAGCCGGTCTCTGAAACTTCGAAAGGTGGGGCGTCCAGGGCTAGAAATAGAACCGTTAGCACGAGAAAAGTTTATCCGGACATCTGCTTTGTTTGGTCGTGATTTACTTCTGGTTGCATTTGCATATGTTTCGTGCAGCTTGAATTGAACTCGTTTGACGAAATAAGAAATGTCTTCGTCATAGACACCCTTGAGCGAGACGGTCCATCTATGGGTGTGTTCTGGAGGGAGATTGCTGGTGCGGTTTTCTTTGGTGATGGGCGTGGCTATGTTGCCATAGACTGGGAATCGTCAGTCAGCATCATGTGGCTGCATTCGAAGACTTCTTCTGGAATGTGAAATAAGTACCTATGGGACGGTATATTTGGACGCCCTATGGGAACCGAGTGAGCCTTTTTTTGAACCGGGAAGAGACGGAATGACGAGAGAAGGAAGGGACTGGCCATCCTGCAATGCTGGTGAATACTTTCGTCATGCGATCAAGATGGATGGAGGCAGAGGAAGGCAGTTGCGAGGAGGACCGGCTTGGGTGACAGGCGAACGTACCTTGACGCGTTTCGTGTTTGATGGTGCGGATGGCATCTTTGATGATGCGATTATGAGGAGATGAAAGTTGGTGATGTCGAGGTTTGGAAGAGTCGAATGTAGATGCGATGCGATGCGATGAATGGTGTTTATGATAGACGAGCGATGAGCAGCCGATTAGTTTGGGTTTCGAACGTCACGCCCAACACAACTGCCGCATCGCATCGCACCCAAAACGATGCGGCATCAAAATTACATAATCAATCACGATATTCAGAATTATGAGAATAAAAGAGGCTGATACCTGTGGCTGGGATAGATATTAGATTGGATATGATTGGGCAACTGAGAGATTCTCATACATGAATCAAGGGTGAGTGAGTTTCTCCCTTGTTCCTTACCGGGAATTGGTGCCATATGTCGCCATTGCCGGGCTGGTGCTCGTCATATCCAGGTGCGACAGCGACATGCGGAAACAGGCATTTGCCCATTCTTCTTCAATCTTGTCAGATTGAGGGAGGGAGAGGGAGAGGAATCAATAGCCTGCACCTGCCATTAATCGGACAGGAAAGCGTATGTTAACACCGGTACTTATGGGGAACTTATCATATGCTGTGCTGATGGTGCAATATCCCACCTCTAAAAACGGGTTGACTCTGGGGCCGTCTATGTATTCATTAACCCATTAATTCATTCTCTCCCTTCCTCTGCTTCCAGCCATCCTTCTTGCCCCTTCTGATTATTATTATTCTAGCCTGGATGAACTTTATATTAGTCAAACCGATTCAGAAAAAGTGCCGAACATCCAATCGATCAATGAAACAGAAACTGTTTTTCCCGCAAGCACGAATTTGACATTTATAGACCCAGCCTTGGTCAGTTCTTTTCCTTGCTGCCACCCATCTCGGAGCCTTTTCGCTCTCATTTTTTCCTTTTCGACACAAGCCAGCCAGCCAGCCAGCCAGCCAAGCTGGAAATCTTCATTAAAATCGGACCACCGCCCTTATAAGGACTTATTCGGTCCACTTTTTCTCTGTTGACTAAGACCTTACCTGATCATTATTACTACCATTATCCATCGTGCTACTAGACGCTTCCAATTCGGAGACTTAAAAAAAGAAGACAACAGAATTCAAGATAGTCAAAAATTCACCAAGCTAAGAGGCATTGACTCGATATTACTATCGTTAGATGAAGCTCTTGCCACTTTTATTATTAATGCCGCCATCTTTATCATCCGAATGACATTTGCTTTCTGACGCTAAAAAGAGAAATACTGAAATATATATCAAAATCAAGACTCGATCAGGTTTTATATACAACTAGTATATAGAAAAAGGGAGACAATCCGAGTCCGACAGCTGCAACCAAGAGTACCGCCCCTTACAGGCCTCGCAGACCGCCCGTGATATTTTATATAGTGTCGTCTTGTTCCTCTTCGCTTGGGTTCCATTTGCCTTCCATCTTTGTCAGTCTTGAGATCTCGCCGACCGGGCGGAACCCTCCCACCAGGTTCCAATCTCCCTCGCACATCATTTGGCTGGGTCCCGTCGCATCAAACTGCATTTGAATTGCATAAATTATCGATCTTTCGGGTTTGCGACTTATAAAACCCGGGGATTTAAGGGCGTTCCTGTCACCGATCGTTGTTCGTTCATTCGTACAGTCTCCTGGGGCTCTATTTTCCTTTTGATCGAATCGAATTCGGCTCATTCCAGCCCCCCATCGGCTATCGCATCTGTCCATCCAGTCCGGTCCCTGCTCTTCAAATCGAGCCACGAGGTACCCCTCGCCCAACCCAGCTTTACCGATTCAATCTCTTCAATTTCATCCCGTCTCCCCTGCCTTTCCCTTCTTAAACCTCCCTTTCGGCGCCCACCTATATATCCTCAGTTTAGCGGCAACCTCGAATCGGAGCCTATAATCACCCTTCCGCGACGACATCGAAACAGCCGACACCCATATATATAAACAGATCATCGGAGAGTCTCAAGTAGTTCTCTAACTTCTCACGTGCGTCACTTTGCTTCTTTCTACGTCTTTTGATTCGCCAACGGAGCCTCCTCGCATGGACATCGAAGCGTCATCCAAAGTCGCCGTCGTCCCCTTCCTTTCCAAGCACATCCCGGAACAGTATACCAACAACCAGCAAGTAAGGAAAACCAATACCAAATACTGCTACCGACATCATCCCGACTTGAAATGTCGGCGCCAGGCTGATGAGCCGACCATGGAAGAGGTCCAAAAGGTACTTTTGCGGTGGTTTTCAGTGTTGCTAAATCGAAGGGTGATGGTTTTGTTAACATATCAATCGTCCACAGGGCCTCGAAAAACTCCCAGTATCCGACCAGCAAGCGATCTCTCACGTCTGGACAATCTTCTCTGCTGCTCCGGCTAGCCAGCGAACTCTCATCCTCCAAGGAATCCTAACACAATGCTGCTTCCCTCAGCTATCCTTCATATCTGGTGCACTTCGAGACCTGATTCGAATAGATTTCATCTCTGCTCTCCCTCCAGAACTAGCATTCAGGATCCTCTCCTTTCTCGATACTACGTCGCTATGCAAAGCTGCTCAGGTCTCCCGTCGGTGGAGGACTCTCGCCGACGATGACGTTGTATGGCACAAAATGTGTGAGCAACACATCGACAGAAAATGCACAAAATGCGGTTGGGGTCTCCCGTTGCTGGAGAGAAAACGGTTACGACAGACAAAACGGCAAATGGAGTTGAGAGCTAAGGGGAAGGGCTTGCCTACGACTACTGCGGTTGAAGTATTGGATAGGAAGAGGTCATCCGATGAGGAAGACGATCCGGAGACATCTCGACGGGCCAAAAAGGTCTGCAGAAGGGCTTCCGGTTCACTAGTTGACGAAGCTGGTGCTTTGGATCTGAAGGAGAGACGACAGCGTCTGTGGAAAGATATCTACTCGGAACGGTACAAGGTTGAGTCCAACTGGAGACGGGGAAGATATCAAACAAAGATCTTCAAGGGCCATGACAACGGCATTGTGTGCATCCAATTCGACGAGAGTATTGTCGCCACTGGCTCTTACGACCGAACCGTCAAGATCTGGGACCTCGAATCTGCTACCGAGATTCGAGCACTAAAGGGTCACACCAACTGTGTTCGAGCCTTACAATTTGATGAAACAAAACTCATCAGCGGATCTATGGACAATACTCTAAAAGTCTGGAATTGGAGAACAGGCACCTGCATCAACACACTTCGTGGTCACCAAGCTGGCGTGGTATCTCTCCACTTTGAAGGAGAGCTGCTCGCATCCGGCAGTGTGGATACCACGATCCGCTTGTGGAACTTCAACACCAAAAAGACTACAATCTTCCGAGGTCACACCGATTGGGTGAACGCTGTCAAAATCCATACCGCGTCGAATACCCTCTTTTCTGCTTCTGATGACACTACCGTCAAACTGTGGGACCTTGAAACTAGAACTTGTGTTCGAACGTTTACAGGCCACGTCGGCCACGTTCAGCAATGCCTTCCTATAGACCTCGAATCGCTCGACGAGGATGAAGCCATGGATGACGTCGGTGGCTCCAGTCCTCCATCCTTCACCGATGAATTTCCAGACTTGGCGACTGTTAGTAAGGCTGCGCCTAAGCACTTGCTAACGGCCGCTCTCGATACTACTGTCAAACTCTGGGACGTTGCGACAGGTCGGTGCATCAAGACTCTATTCGGCCACACTCAGGGTATCTGGAGTCTCGGTGCTGATTCTCTACGTGCGATTACCGGAGCCGAAGATGGTATGTTGAAGATCTGGGACACAAGAACCGGGAAATGCGAACGCACTGTTACACAACATGTCGGCCCTGTTACGTGTGTGGCATTGAGTGACAGCAGGATGATGAGCGGTGGCCAAGATGGCGAGGCTATCCTCTACTGCTTCAAGCCGAAGACGTGAAGAATTTAATATCTCCTCTTATCTTCTAATCGCTTTCCCTCTCTTTTCCTTTCTTCTTTTAGTTACGACGAGTTTTGTCCCCAGGTTACGATTGTACTTTTATCTTTCAAGCCACTATATGGTTTTTAGTTACTCTGCGTGTTAGCATGGGATGGAAGGGAACCGGAGTTGGAGCATTTCTTTTACTCTTTTATCTTCTCTGTACAGTCTTCTTTGAAAAATATTTACTTACCGGTGTTTCTTGCCGGTGTATTGTGGCTGGAGTTTTATTTATTTATTGCTGCTTACTATTTTGACGGTCATATAACCTGCTTCACTATTCCCTTTCGCGATAAGTTTTATTTGGTCTCTTTAATCTCGTCCAAGGTTGTACATGTATATCACTCTTCGATCTCTTGAGGGGTCGAACTCCTTACCTCAAAATTCAAAAGCCGATAGATCTGACTACTAAGCATCCAAGTACTTATTTAGCTCGCACGCAAGTGCAATACAATATTAATATGTATTTACACAAAAATTAATACACTTTGGGTATTGAGATATCTTTGTACATGTAGGCATCTACCAGCCTCTACAGGACCGCAAACCGATAATATTTACATTCTCTATATAAAATTCAAGAAACATCTCAAAATGTACAACATATCATACACACATATACTCGAAAATCAACACCATATATATAAGCTGGAGTAGAGTTTACTCTTACTCTTCTTCAAATGCCTTCTCAACCCTATCCATCGTCCTCTCCCAAATACGTCCCTGACGAGCCCACACAACCTCATCCGCACAAGCCTGTATAGCTTCCGCCCATACCTCCACATCTCGATCCGATACCGATGAACTCTCCTCATCCACTCGCTCATTTAGCCGCAGAGCATGAAATTTTGCCAGCGAACCCCACTCAACATCATGATCAATCCCCACTTTCACAACATGACCCAACACCCCCTCATTCGGACTTATCAAAAACGGCCTCAACATCGACGCGCTAACCTTTAATTTACCGCTATTCCGCACGATATCAAATATCCCCCTCGCGGACTTCACATCTCCCGTCCGCCAAAACCCTTCGATGAAAGCCTCAAACGTGCGAAGCTTTATTTTCTCTAAGGGCAGTGTTGAGATGACCCCCTCCCAAACCTCACGTACGCCAACTGCACTATTACACCGTTGCAACAACGATACCAAATCCCGTTGTAAAGCCTGGGGTATCTCATTTACTGGTGTCCGCTGAATGTGAATCCTCCACACCCGCATCGCGATATCCGCAACACGACCCTTGACGTTTAAAATCTTCTTCTCTTCCTTTCGTACCATCGAGCTCGCCAGTCCTCGTATCATCTCATGAACATGCTTGGTTTGGAAGTATATATCCCTCGGATCTGATTCGATTCGATTCAGTAACCTTTTAATAGCGGTGTAATATCCCAATCTGGCGTACACTGCTGCACCGATCCCGATCGATATACCTTTATCCGTAGGTTCGCCTCTGTAGTTTACGAGATGGTAAATGTTGGTCATAAACTCAGCTATACTCCTAGCTCGCATGGATCCCGGTTCCACGGCGTGACTGACACGGTGGATGGCTTTGAAGAGGCTCGTCTGGAGGTGTACGACGTGGGAAGGGCTGTGGGAGTCGAGGATTAACCTCTTCGCTTCTAGGATTTCTTCCCATGTTATAGCTTGCAATAGAATCACTTTTGCCAGCTCGATTCCTACGGCTGCGGTTCGCGGAATCTGGGAGATGAGCCGGAGGATATCGGATTGTGTGATGTAGAATGTGATTAGCTGTTTGCTGGTGAATTCTCCCGTTTGGAGGTTTTGTGAATGTATGAGCGCTGAGTTGAGGTGTTTGAACAGTAGAGGGATGAGGTAGGTTCCGTTTCGCGGTGATGTGACGTTTTTAAGTTGGGCTGATATTGCGGGGATCGAGTCACGGAGAGGAAGGTTTCGAGAGAGGAAGAGGAGGAGATGGGGGGCTATCTCTTCCCTGAAGCCGCGATTATCGCGGAGGGTAAATTTTGAAGAGGCAGTGGAGAAGGCTGTCGAGAGGTTTAGGTCAGCGGTAGTCCTTATTTATGAGGAATACGTATAGCGTACCGTCTAGAATTCTTGTAACATCCACACCCGAGGAGGTTGGTTTTATGACGAGGGATTTGAATAGCGCCTTGAAATACTCGAGGACGTCTAGCTCTCGTTGGTGAACTGGTAACCATGAGTTTTGGATTTCAGTGTATAATCTAAGAATGTCGTCTTGTTTCCCTCCGAGGATAAACTTTGTGACAAGATACGAGATCGAGGCTGACCGAACTCGGTCATCGAGAGCGCCATATGCCGCAGCGCATGCTGCTAAATAGTATGTTGCGGGCCAATCTTTTGGTCCTTGCACAAAATTTTTATCAATTGACGCGAACAACTAAAATATCTCGTCAGCTATACATGTACCATAGAATGTTGGAACCGAGCTCGATACATACCAGGTGATGGTTCTCCGCCTTCACCAAGTCCCTCTGTTCCACATCTTCTTTTACTACAGCTTCCGTCGTCGCCGGCGTTTCCTCAGCGAGCGATGATCTATGATTTCTGGCAGTGGGAGGTGCAGGAATATTGATGATGTCTTCATGCGCTCTTTGCAGTGAATGTTTTCTAGAAAAGACTGCCAAAATATCGTACGAATTGGGCTTGATGATCGATTCCGCCGAATATATCCGTTTCCGCACATCACTCTTCAAATTTCCAGACTTTACCGCCCATAAAAACCTGCGGTCTTCCTCTGATATGTAATTGTTATCGGGTAGCTTCTCGGCCTGAAGCTTAGTTTTATTGGGATGGTCTTCTCGATAAGCGGGGACCTTGCTGTTGGATGGCGGGAAGAACGAATGGACGACTTTGGGGTTAGGTGCCTGGGGCTTGCTCGTCGACGAGGATATCGTGCGAAAGTGGTAACTCTGCGGATGTCGAGAAACGGCCAATTGAAGGCTACGGCCGTAGGAATGAACACTCATTTGACTTCCATTGCCGACTGAGGAACCGCCACCAGCCTCTCCGTGCAAGAAGCATGCAGCCCAGCGGATCTGGCGGCTCTTTCGTGTGCTTCTTCTGTTTGCGGGTGCCGCTGCTGCTCCGGTTTTAAGTTGTCGTGTGGGATGTTTAGCGCAGTTGGGTTTTTTATATCAGAAAGAAAATGTGGACGACCAAAAAGGTTTTGCAACAGCTCGCCAATTCAACGCACCTCACGCAATTCATCCTGTTGAGGTCTACGGGCGACCGAGGTCAGTCCACGATACAAAATATCTTCAAGGAAATTTAATTATATATTTATACGCCTATTTGAAGGCCCAGGTAGATAGTGTGAATACTAAAAAAGCTTAAATAGCATGTGGTATATGTCTCTTTATACTATACTTGATATCGAACGCCATTTCACCAAACCAACCAGCCGGTACCAGCAAAACCACCCACGCCAAAGCAAGATGATGAGCCGAAAATACTAAAACTGCCTTGCTCCCGAAGAAATAGCAGTAGCTCGTCTCGTCATTGCATTTTCTATTACCCCGGGTTTGACTTCCGGTATCTCCCAAACGTCCGTTGGTTGTATCATATACGCACCAGGTGGATCGGAAAGACCAGGCCAAATATCCGATGGCAGATAGTCGCCAAACTCGGATCGGAACTGCTCTCGTTCGAGCAAGTCGCCTATGTTAAGATTAGCACCGATATATAGTAATAAGTCCAGGGGAAATTTAAGGAATACCTTCGTTCAGCATATCAATCTTGGCCAATGCTTCTTGTATAATCGTATCCTTCTGCCTCTGAACCGCTATCCTCCTACCAACCTCCACTAGCAGCGCATCATACGCCTCCGCAAACAATACATAGTGATCGGTTAGCCTCTGTAACTCATCCAACCTCTCAGCTATAACTTCCTGGTTATCCTTCTGCTTTTGTACAAACTCCTTGGACTGGAGAGTGCAGTTCACCAGAAGGCTTTGACCGTCGTGCATACTGCTCAACAGGGAGAGCATGGTACGATAGTGGTCACCGATCTGTACTACCGTCTGCTCCACGAGCACGCTTGTAGTTTCCATCTCATCCAGTCGTTCTTTGATCTCGCTCACGACGTCGTCAACTTCCCCGGCGTCTCGTTGAAGTACCGCCAGCATATCCGCCTTGTCTTCTTCGGTTTGCAGGTCGCCTTCTTCGCTAGATACTCCTCCGTCGTGCGATTCAGCCCGTTTCAAAGCCAGTGAGCACAAATCGTAATGTCGGGCTAGCGACTCCAACAGCGAGGCCATAACGGATGCGTGCTCCTCCATAGATTGTAGTGACGGCGTGATGGCGACCACAGGATTGGGAATCGCGGGGGCGGATTTTTTCGATAACGCATTTAAAGATTCGATAGAGGAGCTTATCAGCTGTCCAAACGGTTCTAAGTGTGATTCGAAAATCTCATCCGTTTCCTATCTGCGGTGATAACCGTAAGTCGTTCATCTGAGGTTAACTAACTGCACTTTTGACCCTACTTAAAACGTCAAGTATGCTTATGCAAGACTGGGAATTTCGAACCTGGACTTGATCTATTATCCCCCGAAGCTGGCTTCTCAAATTCTCAATACCGTTTTCGTCGACAAAGTCGTACAACGACCGCTGTGCCGGCTGTTCTTCCGTTCTCTCGCCTGTCGAAAAACCAGGCTCGACCTCTGTATCTCGTAACAAGGCGAGAATCTGGTCCAGTCTCCGGTTGGCTTCATCTAAATCCTCAAGGGAAGCTTGGAATTCCTTCCTCGCAGCTTCTCTTTGGTTTTCCATCAACGAGTTGGCATGTTGGAGGAGCTTAAGTTCATCCTTGATCCCATTTTGGAGAAATGTGGCCCTGGATGACATGATGGAAGCATCGATGAGGGCGTTCCGGGTGGTGTTTATGATTTCATTTCCGCGGGTGCAGTATGTGACCGAGTTTAGGGAACGTTTGGCGTTGAGGAACCAGTTCGTGAGATCCGCGACCTGGGGGCCGGGGGACGACATATTAATGGATGGCTGTGGATATTGGTATATGGTAGATTAAATGTCACCGATGCTGGAGCTGGAGCCGGAGCCGGAGACGCGAGGTCATCACGATGTTTTCCAAGCTTGTATGGGAGGAAGACGGAGGGTGGAGGTTGCGGGAATCAAGAGATGCGCGTGATGGCTGGGGTGGATTACTCCGAGATGTGGTGGAGAAGCTCCGATTGGGTTGTGCGGCACTGATCGTTTTTCCGATGCGGCACAACAATGTCATGATATCATACAATCGACGAAATAATGCGACGACGCGGTCCGATAAGTATAAAGAAGCACTGTATCACACGGTGAGCTCTTGACCCTCAGAATTAAACCTCCAGCCTCCGTCGAGCTCCCAAATAATCAAACTCTTCTATCTTCAAAATAAAATACAATAAAATCAAGTACGTAAAAGCATGGCTGCCCAAAAGTGTTTAGCTGTCTTCGGCGGGAACGGTTTCCTGGGTAAATAAAATCTCTGCAAATCTCCCAATACAATACTCTGCAAGCGGCACACACGAGCTAACATTGTACGCTCACTTCTCGTAGGAAGTAAAATATGTCAAGCGGCCCTTCAGAGAAACTGGAAAGTGATCTCAGTCTCCCGCTCCGGCGAGCCGGACTGGAAAACCTCAACCAAGAACGGTCACCGCCCAGAATGGGCAGACGGGGTCACCTGGGTATCCGCTGATATCTTCGAACCCGCAACTTACAAACCTCACCTCGCATCGGCAAACGCTGTCGTTCACAGCATGGGATTGTTGTTGGAGGCAGATTATAAGGATGTCTTGAGAGGGAAGGAGAACCCGATCTCGGGTCTGAGAAAGGCATTTCAGAGCGGTGGTAGCGCGTGGCCCAAGAGTGCCAATCCACTGGATAAAGTTCCCGGAGATGATATTCCAACCGGCGATGCTAGCAGGCAGCTGACTTATGAGAAGTTAAATCGTGATTCAGGCACGTTTCTAATTATTAATTTAAAACAACATCAAGTTATACTAACAGTCGGCTTTTTTGAAGCTTTAATTGCGGCTAAACAATTCGTCGAGTCGTCTTCAGCCAAGCCGAAGACCTTTTTGTACATCTCTGCTGCTGCTGGGTTTCCAATATTGCCCCAGAGGTATATCTCTACCAAGAGGGAAGCAGAGGATCTGCTCACACAAGTCCAGGACTTTCGTTCCATATTTTTCAGACCAGGTGGGTGCAACATGGCATATAAACTCTAATACGATTTGTATGTCCTGCGATTAATATTTTTGACTCTCCAGGGTTTATGTATTCACATGAACGACCTATCACTGTTCCGATGAGCTATCTCACATCGGTATCTTCTACCATGAACAAGTTGACCGGGAACATCTTTGGAGGCTTGTTGGGTGCGGCAGGTACCGCCCCGATGGACGTTGAGAAGGTTGGACGAGCAGTTGTCCAAGCTATTGATGATGAATCGATAAAAGGGCCAGTAGAGGTGCCGCTGATCGAGTCTCTAAGCTCTAGGCTTACTTGATATGTATTATAACTCATTCGCCATTCGGATTGTGGATATCGTAAAGTGTGTATATATTTCGATCACCGCCACTCATTCATTGAAATCATTCCCGATAACTGGGTACTTTCACGTTTGATAATCGAAAAATTTCTCTCCGTAAAGTAAATGCTCGCTTCGTACTTCGTGTCTATAGATACAGCGCCTGAATGCCACCCATCGTTCGATCGTACAACCCAGTTTCCTTCCAAATACGCCAAAGCAGAGTCCCTTCAACAGACATTCTTCATCATGTATGAACAACTTTGATAAGAAGCCGCATAAGAGATATATTTGTCCTTAGACTCCAAAAATTAGATCATAGTTCCACGCTCGAAACTATCTCTAATTTCTTGCGTATATTTGTTGTAGTACCGAGCGAGTTTCTGGTTGAACTGCTTGTTCTTATCGTTGATATACGTGATATCATCGTCATCGCCCTTCTTCTGTCGCTTTATTCTGACTTCGTCGGCTTTCTTGAGTTCGGTCACCAATTTGTCAACATTGGCTCTGCTAGGCTTGTTATCGACAAACGCCAGAGATGTCCCATCGGCGTAAAATTCACCACCTTCATCGACAGCGATGAGCTCTCCATCTTCGGTTTCATATATTTGACCGTCCTTGGCGACCTTGGCCCGTTCCTTCGCATATGCATCAAGATCAACGTCAATGCCCTGCAATTGTCGTTTGTAAACCTTGCGTGCGTTCTGTCGGTAATCCTGAAACGCGGCATCCTGGGCCTTTTTCTTCTTCTTTTCGAGTTTCTTGTCCCACTTTTCACTCTCCTCGACGGTCCAATCCCAGGCCCGTTTGCGTTCGAAATCGCCACCCTCGTCGATAACGTTTGCCTTTTCAAGCTTCATTTCCGCATCGGCTTTTCGTCGTTGCAGGACGGTTATTTCTCTAGGATCTATCGCTTGGCGTTTTCGTTCGGCATAGACTTCTTTGCGGTTGGTGTCGATGGAGGATTTCTATATTTGTCGCGGAGACAGGATGT
Organism: Dactylellina drechsleri; assembly: GCA_036971345.1. Lineage (NCBI taxonomy): Eukaryota > Fungi > Ascomycota > Orbiliomycetes > Orbiliales > Orbiliaceae > Dactylellina > Dactylellina drechsleri. The sequence goes on from JAJTUB010000009.1 coordinate 474,394, forward strand.
GTTAGATGTGGAGTGTGGGATTAAGGACGGGTTGAGATATGCATACCGCTCGTGCCTGGAGGGCCTTGAATCTGGCCAGGCGATCTTGTGCCGGGTCTGATTTTGTTTCTGTGGGTTGTGGTGATGAGGATTCTTCATCCTTGTCGCTGGTGCTGGATTCGCGATCCTTTGCGGGTTTCGGCGATGTCGCGGCTTGAGCTTCTGAGCCGGCCATGGTTGGCGAAGGAGTAGAGAGTCGACGAGGAGATGGACAAGCTATAATTTAGGTTGGGTGGGCTATCTTGATCGAGATAGATGGTTTGTTCGGAGGTCAAAACGTTGGGTGTTATGGATATATTGGAGATGGTCGTGAGTCGTGAATTCGAATGAATGTGAAGATGGCTGGATTGGAAAAGAAGGTCGTTCGTTCAGGGGAGGCGGTCTTGGCACCCCTCTGAGCACGGGGTACCGGGGACAGCTTCCCCGCAGTCCAAGTCCGCCCCGGGGAGGACCTCAGCTGTTCCCCAGCTAAGCTGACAGCCAGCACCGATCTGACAGCCGGCGGGACCACCAGATTAAATTGATTGCAGTGTACAGGATAGGATGTCAAGTTGAAGAGGAAGAAGAAGGGTCAAGAGATTATTATTATCAGCATTGCTGCGGTCGCCTTAATACGGATATTCCTGACGAGTAAATGTAACTCTACCCAGCTGAATGCAAGAAATATATATACCATCATCGTACCCCTTCTCGGATAGCAGAAAGACATATTTTGGAACCCCTCTTCGTCTTGATATCCTCGTTCGTCCAAAATCGGAGCACCCCCAAAAATAAGTGTACGTCTCCTCAACAACTGAGCTGTCTCTGCCTCTGCAGCTTCATTTCACCCGCTTTCCTTCTTCTTCGTCCTCCTTCTTTTCCTTCATTCCCACGTATATCTATCTCCATCTTACCCCTTGTCGGTCTCATCCTTATAGTCCACCATGGCTTCACGATTCGTGCGCCCCTCAAAGTACCGTACGTCAAACTATTTCTCCCTCCCTTCATCTCTCCTGATCACGAGACAAGCCGTCCTCTCTCGAAACAAACTTTGGCCGTCAAAATAAGGCGTTCCTGTTCTAACTCGATTGGTTCTCACGCAGGTCACGTCTTTGGCAGACCGACAAGAAAGGTACCCAGACATGTCTCTCCCTTCTCAAATCCACCACACGGGCTAGCCAGTCGGCCTATCAAATACTTGTTATTCTTATTCTTCTTTGCCCTGAAACTGACACCCGTGTCATGCAAAATAGGAGCAATGTTACGACAATCTCCGCATCTCTAAGAATGCGTGGGACAGCAACATCATAAAAGTACGGTGGACTCGTTGTCCCCCACCCCCCGTCCAAGCTTCGGCGTCAGCAGCTGACCACCAAACACTGCGTTCTGTCCTACAAAACAACAGGCAAACCCAAAGTACCTCTCTGTCAACTGGGAAGCTAGTGGAGGTGGTTCTTTCGCTGTCATCCCTCATGGTGAAAGAGGCAAGCTGCCGGACCAGATTCCTCAGTTCCGTGGACACACAGCTGCCGTCCTGGATACCGACTGGTACGCCATCATTCGACTACCCACTCTAGCGTGGATTTTCAAATATTAATATTATTTGCGAATTTTCAGGAATCCCTTCCACGATGATATCATCGCATCTGGAAGTGACGACGGCAAGGTCTTCATCTGGAAAGTTCCTCAGGACTTCACCCTCCACGTCGAAGAGGAGGCACTCGTAGACGTCCAACCCCTCACCCGTCTCAGTGGCCATCCAAGGTAGATTAGTACCGTGCTCTTGAAAACTCCATATTTATTATTGTTAACCGCTCTTCTGTACTATAGGAAAGTCGGCCATGTTCTTTTCCACCCAGCCGCCGAGGGTATCCTGGCGACTAGTTCTGGTGACTTTACCGTTAAGATCTGGGATATCGAATCTGGTCAGGCGAAATTGACCTTGAGAGTGAGAAGCGAACCAGCAGCAGATGACAAATCGAATATTGAAGCTAATCGCTCGCTCTAGCACTCGGAAATCGTCCAAAGTTTATCCTACAGCGCTGACGGCGGACTCCTCGTTACCACAAATCGTGATAAGAAGCTTCGCGTCTGGGATCTTCGTCAACAGACCCCAGTTCACGAGGGACCCGGCCACGCTGGAGCCAAGAACTCAAGAGCTGTCTGGTTGGGCGAGATGGATCGTATCGCGACTACTGGTTTCTCAAAGATGAGCGATCGCCAACTTGCTCTCTGGGATATCAGAAGCCCGAACGAGCCAGTGGGAGGATTCCAGCTACTCGACTCGAGCGCCGGTGTCTGCATGCCATTCTATGATGACGGCACCAAGTGCTTGTATCTCGCTGGCAAAGGGTGAGCTTAGTATTCTATTATTTCCGTCTTCGCCTACACGCTGTCTAATACTTTTATTATAGTGACGGTAACATTCGATATTACGAATATGTTAACGATGACCTCGTCCCCCTTTCCGAATATAAATCCCCTGATCCACAACGTGGTGTAGCCTTCGTTCCCAAGAGAGGCGTTGATGTAAGTAGCTTGGGAAAATGGCGATATGATGTCCCGCTGACACGAAAAACAGGTCAAAGAGAATGAGGTTATGCGAGCCTACAAGACTGTGGCTGATTCTTACATTGAACCTGTCTCGTTCATCGTACCCAGGAGAGCTGAAACATTCCAAGAGTATGTCTTCTAAATTTTACCTACGTTGTCTATCTACTGCTCACATCTTCGCAGTGATATCTACCCAGATACCTATAACGGACAACCGGGTCTCACGTCCGCAGAATGGTTTGATGGAAAGAACGCAATTCCACCAAGGTTTAGTCTGGGCACACTCTACTCGGATGACTATGTTCCCCCAGAGCCAACTCCAGCGCCAGCTCCAATCCCTAAGTCGGAGCCAGTGGCCGCTCCGATTATCAAGAAGGAAGAACCCGCTCCGGCCCCAGTCGTCGCAGAATCATCTAGATCGGCACCAGAACCAGAGGTGGAGCCAGAGCAGGTTGAGAAACCCGCTTCTCCAGTTGTTGAAAGTCCAAAGGAGACTCGCCCGATGCCGACCCCAATAGTCACCGTTCACCCACCGGAAAGCCCCGTTGGAACATCTGTGACCCCATCCGATCTTAACAGCGTTCTCTCCAGTCTCCAACTCCTCCACACCAATCTCGCCGCTCAATCCCGTGCCATCGCTTCCCAGCAAGACATCTGCTCCAAGTTGATCAAGGAAGTCGAAGCTCTCAAAGCCAAAACAAAGTAAAAAGGAAAGAATTGATGTATCTGTAAAGAGTAAACTGACCAGATACTGTTTGGTCTCCCCCTTTAGCATTATATTACCAACCTTTTTTTAAAAATCTTCCCCACCTATTTGATGACTTGAGGAATTGTACTTAGCGGAGTTACCTTTTGTCGATTCTTTACCCTCCCCCCTTCTTTTTGCAAATCTAGCTTAAAGGAATTAAAAATTTTGACCCTTTTTTTCTGAGACCGTAAGTTTGTGTATGAAAGCGGCGTTGTTGGATTTTAATGTTTTCGCGAACCAGGACGGCATATGACTTGGGAGACAAGATTTTATTTTATAATTTTTGAAAATGACAAATGTAAACGCCTAAACTCGCAGTAACCAGAATGATAAGAAATAAATGAAGAAAAAGGGTTCGGTCCATGGATACTATTACATTAGTCGCTATTCTCTAGGCCCCTCTAAAGAATGAAGTTGAAAAAAACGATCAATCCTTCCTCACCCTCATCTTCTTCGAAGGAGGTTCGAGCTCCTCCTCCTCCTCTTCTTCCATTTCCTCGTCCTCCACAATGGTAGAGATATTACCCGCCGGACGTTTCCCAGCGATGACCTTTCTAGCAGGGCCACCAAACGAAGTCTTCTGACCAGCTTTGGATAACAAGAACTCATAATCAACGGTAACGTTCATATACGTTTCCGTGAGTTTTTCCGCCCTCTCTCCCTTCTCCAACTGTACTAACACGTCGCGGTTATGTCTGTACAGCCTCTCCTTGACGTATAACTCAAATCGATGTTTTTGGTGCTCCACGTCGCCGCCTTCGGATTGGAAGATTTTTGCGAGGAGTAACATTTCAACCATCCGCTGGAATTGGCGGAGCGGCATCTTTGCAATCACACGCTGGGTCTCGATCCACTCCTTTGCAGGCTTTTGTCTCAGCAGTAGCAATTCCGGGACGTCGCCGGAGAGGATATTGTTCTCTTTCAGTCTCTTGAAGTCCGCTACGTCTCTCAACTCCTCGAACCGTGCGGATGGGTCCTCTACAGTGATCTCCTTGACCTCTTCTATCGCGAGGTATGTTTTGATGATGACGGCGTAGAGTTCCCGAGCGTGTCCTTTCTGTTGGAACGGCGGGAGTATGAGGAATTGGGAAATGCGAGCGCGGTATTGGCGCGCGAAGGTCCGGGATTGTAATGCATCTAACGAAAAGTCTGTTCCTGCGGCGGTGTCGTTGGGGGATTTGGTAAAGTACCAGTATTTGTGGACGGTGCAGTATCCTACGAAGGAGAATTTGGAGTCCGGGAGGCGTTCGTAGAGGAGGAAGACGTCCCAGCGGTTTCGCAGCCATTCGTCCTCTTCTTGGGTGTCGATTGCGCTGCCGGCTTCGATGAAGAAGAGGACAAGGATTTGCATGCGGTGGATTAGGGTGCGGGTTTGCGGGTCGGAGAGGTTGGAGTGGTAGATTTCGTAGGTGGAGTTGTCGCGGGTGTAGGTGTTTACGAGGGCGCCGGGGGGTGTGAAGGATGAAGGGGAGAGGTCGAGGGTGGATGGTGTATCTGTATAATTAATTGAAGGTTTTATTAGATGGGTACTTTGTCAAATATGATACCGAGAGATGGATGGATAGTGTACCTGATGGGAGGTATCCTTGAATGATCTCCTCGACTTGGTCAATCTTCTCCTCGTCTTCGGCATCAGCGGACGAGGTTCCCGCGGCAGGCAGCTTTTCATCGTATTTAACGGAGAGAGAAGGCGACATGTCATCCTGACGGAATTGAAGGTCGACGGAGAGGTTCTTGTAGCCGTAGATGGTCTCGTTGTCGAAGAGCTGGTAGGTCAAGGCCGGGTTGAAAGAATGGGTTTTCTGTGACTCCGGGAAGGATGAAGGAGGGACCAATGATATGTGGATGGCATCATTGGCTTTGGGTACCGTCCAATCGTCCATCGTGATGAGATTTTGTTACGGATGGGAGAAGAGGTGATTGAGAATAAACTGAAGCTTTGGACGCGACGATGAGAGGAGATGAGATGAGGTTGAGGGTGAAGAGGGAAGAGGGAAGACGTGTTAATTGAAGGGACGCGCTGCGGCTAAATTATCGTCGCCCAACGTCGCACAAACGCAGTGCCGCATCGCATCTCTTCCTTTTTCATCCCATTCAATCAAACCAATCAAATGCAATCAATCCATGAACGAACTGAAGGAAATGGATGCATGTCATTTTAGAGCAGCGGCAGCAGCGGCAGCAGGCAGCCAATCAATGGATCCGCTTCGGCTAAGCATTAGCTCCCGGCCGCATAACTCTGGTTTACTCGAACGAGCTCTCTGCGACGGCTGTCCAATTGGTCTGTCTCAAACCTTTTCAATTTTTTTTCTTCTGTTCGAATTTCATATTCTCAGCGACCCCCGCCGATAAATCAAAACCGTCACCGTCGGCGACAGCCTCTTTTTGACTGTAAATATTTATTCCTCTTGTTATTTGTTTACCACTCTAGTGACTCACCACCAGACGCGGTCTTTCAAAGCTGTATTCCAACTGCAAGTCGCGTTGTTATAATATTTAGTAACGTTAAGTTGGCTGCTATTAAAGAAAAGAAGGAAACCTTCGGACTCGTCGAATCTTTTCTTAAAATCAAACATCTCGAGAAATCAAGCCGGCGTTGAAACAGGATATTATTCCACCGACAAGATGAAGTACGTTCTCGTATCCGGAGGTAATTATTTCTATTCTTGTCTATACAAATATTAAATTACAAAACCCAAGTCTAATATCCATATTTCCACAGGTGTGATCAGCGGTATCGGCAAGGGCGTAATTGGTTAGCTCATACGAACTCTCAACTCTCGATGAAAGATCAAGTCAATTGATGCGAATATCTCTATCGTGACAGCTTCTTCCACCGGACTGCTGCTCCAAACCACCGGTCTTAAGATATGTCACCCTCCCTTGGATCGTTCACACCCTTCATTCAACATGATCAAAAAAGGCTGACTTGTTGTCCACGTCTCTGCCATCAAGATCGATCCTTATATGAACATCGATGCCGGAACCATGGCTCCTACCGAGTACGGTACCTGCCTATTACCTCTTTCCGCTCATACCCCCACATAAACTTACAATTGGTGTGATTGTTATACAGACACGGCGAGTGTTTCGTTTTGGACGACGGTGGCGAGGTCGATCTCGATCTTGGAAACTATGAACGATACCTAAACATCACCTTGACCCGAGAACACAACATTACCACCGGCAAGATATACCTACATGTTATAGAACGAGAGGTTGGCCTCACTTCTAAATCCTCCACCTATACGGCTTGGCCCAATTCGTTCTGATTATTTTTATGGATATAATATAGAGAAAAGGAGAATATCTCGGAAGGACAGTCCAGGTCGTCCCGCACATCACCGATGCGATCCAGGATTGGATCGAGCGAGTCGCCAGAATACCCGTCGATGACACAAATGAAGAACCAGAAGTTTGCATCATCGAGTTAGGTGGTACCGTCGGTGACATTGAGTCGGCGCCCTTCATCGAAGCCATGCGCCAGCTCAGACGTCGTGCGGGAAAGGGAAATTTCATCCAGATTCATGTCAGCTTGATCCCTGTTATCGGCGGCGAACAAAAGACCAAACCGACCCAAGCTGCTATCCGAGAAGCTAGAAGTTCAGGCCTGGCACCTGACTTGGTATGTTTGAAGCTATCCTATCGATCAGGATCGGCCTCTCTAATTTGAATTTATGAATATGTAGATCGCATGTCGTTGTTCGGAGGCTCTCACAGCCAGCACTATCAACAAGATTGCAATGTTCTGTCAAGTCGAGCCCGAAGATGTCGTCCAGGTCGTCGACGTCGGCTTGACTTATCGAGTTCCTCTATTACTCGAACAACAACATCTCCTCAGAAGCTTAACCGGGGTCTTACAGCTCGATCAGATCACAATCCCTCCCACTCTGTCCAGCAAAGGTCAAAACACCTGGCATAGATGGAAATCGTTGGTGCACGCGCATACCACGCTACACGATGAAGTCAAAGTCACATTGGTTGGAAAGTACACTTCCCTCCATGACAGTTACTTGAGCGTTACCAAAAGCTTGGAGCACGCGGCTATGCATTGTGGGAAGAAACTAGTGCTCGAGTGGGTGGACTCGTCGGATTTAGAACAGGAGTGTATCAAGACCAATCCTGCCAGTTATCACCGCGCCTGGCATATGGTTTGCACTGCAAAGTAAGCAATTCAATCCGATTTATAAAGTGCGATAGATGAAACTCTAACTATGAAATAGCGGTATCATCGTCCCCGGTGGTTTTGGAACTCGAGGCACGGAAGGAATGATCGCGGCAGCAAACTGGGCTAGAACTCGCAAGGTTCCATACCTCGGTATTTGCCTCGGTATGCAGATAGCCGTTATCGAGTTTGCCAGAAATGTGTGCGGCTTGACGGGTAAGCTATCCATCTCATGCAACTATCCATCTACACGAACCTGAATTCTAACATTTATATAGAAGCTACTTCGGAGGAGTTTTGCGAGGACGCGGAAAATGCGACAACCCCGGTCATCGTATTCATGCCTGAAATCGACAAGGGTACCATGGGCGGCAACATGCGTCTCGGAATCCGCCCCACCATCTTCCAGCAAAACACCGGCTGGTCGAAATTGAAAGAACTCTACGGCCAGCCCGACCAGATTCTCGAACGTCACCGTCATCGATACGAAGTCAACAACAAGTATGTCACACAATTGGAGGAGGCGGGTTTACCGTTTATCGGGAAGGATACGACCGGTGAGCGTATGGAGATTGTCGAGTTGAAGGAGCATCCGTGGTTCGTTGGTGTTCAGTATCATCCGGAGTATCTTTCGAGGGTGTTGAAGCCTAGCAAGCCGTATTTGGGTTTCATCGCTGCTGCATGCGGTTCGTTGGATAGATTGTTGGAGGCGAATAAGAAAGGTGTCTCGTTGGTGAACAACTTTACGAATCATATTGGGGTTAGTTTTGATGAGAAGCTCAAGTTGACGAATGGGGATAGCAGCAGCAAGTAGGCAAGTGGAGAGATAGATGGTGGGTGTTAATAGTGTGCATAAACATACACTTGAATTCGAAGGAACCAGTGTCGATAGAAGAGCCCTTGGATTTTCTTAATCAATTTGTCGATATCTAAACGAGTCTATGATTATATTGTTATACATAGAAGTTATATTTATAATATTATATATATACGAAGATTCAAACCATTTCTTTAACCTTTTTCATCTCCACTGCCGCCTCTCCCCAATGCTCACTCATCCGCTCAGTCTTCCGAGCTTTATACAATATCTCCAACTTTTCCGCCGCAGCAACAATTCCCGCACCCGCTGCGACAGATAAATTATACTCGGCCTCCCCTTCGCCCTCCTCAAGCTGTAAGCACCCCAGTTCGTAAAAAGCCTCAGCTTCCTCCCCCTCCGCCGCCTTCTTCAACCATTCCACCGCCACATCCCGCCTTCCCTTCCCCGCCGCATGTTTACCAAGCATCAAACATCCTTTCGCGCTACCCAGTTCAGCAGCTTTGAGCCAGTTATCCTGTCCCTGAGCGTAGTTTTTCAACCCGTCGTACGTTTCAGCTATCAATTCGTAGGCTTCGGGTATCTTTTCGGTGGTGGCTAGTGTTGTTAATTTGTGGAATGCGGGGGAGGCGGGGAGTGTTATTGCCGTGCGGACTGTGGAGAGGGATTTGCGGGCTGATTTTAGGATTGCGGCGGGGTCGTTTAGGGATTCGGCTATGGTGAGGAGGTCGGTGGAGATTATTGACGTGTGTGGAGATTGCTGGATGAGGGTGGCGAGGGAGCTGAGGTTTGAGGGGAGGAACTTGTAGGCTATATTATTATATTCTTTGGCTTAATATATTTCAATTTTTTTAAATTTTATATCGTACGGGGTATAATGTAATGTGGACGTTTGTACATTTTATACTATACTGTGGTTTATGTAGAAGATACACGGAGATTCTAAGATACGATATATACCAAGTACTTACATTGACAAATCTTGGAAAAGGCGGATACCCGAGCCTGCTGTCCGGCGTTATGCACGCTCTGAGACGCCCGCCATATTTCAGAGAGGGCGACGGTGGCTTGTGCCTTGTTGCAGCTTATGAAGCCGCTTTTGCGAGCCGATGCGAAGACCGCATCTGGTGGAAGGATGCGACTGAAATCTGGGGGTTTGGAGGAATTGAGGAACTTGAGGGTCGATTTAGAGATTGAAGTAGCTGTTGCTCGAGCGGCAGCCATAGCGGATTTTGCTTTGGGGTAGCTTGATCAATGATGGTTGTCGAACCGGGCACGTTATGTGCACATGGTTGAAGGCCTCAAGAAGATTTTTGCTATGTTATCTCATACGGTACTTGATCCTACGGGTTCAATTCTTACGGCCCGATTCTCATGGTGGTCTTTATATTGCAATATCAATGAGGTGACGTTCAAATCGCGGTGTACAGTGTAATAGAGGTTTGAACGCAAGGTAATGATGAATTCAAAAGTTACGGGCTTGTTGCCTCCCACTTCCTTGATATGCATTTGAATCTATTGTACATACAGTGGAAATTCTTAAGGAAATTTTTTGGGAATAAGGGAAAAAAAGAAAGATTTAAAAGGCCAATGCCGGTATGCACGACAGTTCAAAGGCTCTCGAAACATACGCGCATAGGAGGGACTGGGTAATATCCACAACAAAAGCGAACCAAAATCTAAAAAAAGTCAACGACCACAAAAAACACCCCATCTCGAGTCCCGGATGAAAATCCCACGAAGTAAAAAAATGAATCATCATGTGTTAGCTAAAACCGTCTCGAAAATAAAATAAAAAATATAAAAAATTGACGAAAGGTATCCGTGCAACAAACAAAATCAAGCAGAAATAAACCCTCTTGTGTTCGTGACAAGTAAAAAAAGAGTATCGTCGATTCGCAAATGTGAAAACAGAGGCATGTCGTAGATAAATTCGTGTCGAAAGCGCGTCTACAAGAAACTCTGGCGTTGGTTTACAGCAGTGAAACCCCCAGAAGGACGTGCAGGAGATTCGTCACGGTCTTGGTATGGCGGATAGTCTTCTTCTGTCGCCATGGGATCGCCTCTCTCGCTCTTCTCAATACCCTCGGCACCCTCGGCACCTTCTGGTTGCATCGGCTTGTTTTCATCAGGGATAGCGCCCTTGGTCGTGGTTTCGGCCTCAAGAGCGGCACGCTGACGATTGTAGGCCACAGTGGCCATCCTTGCCTCGTAGCGCATAGCTTGGTAGCGCAGTCTTTCGTCTTCGGCTTCGTCAAAGTATGGTTGACGCGCAGTAGGCGTGAGCTCTTGCCAGGCCTTCGATAATTCCCTAGAAACGTCGAATTCTGGATCAGAGGCAGTCCCCATGATATGATCGCGCATGTGGTCGCAGAATCTGAGGTCACACAAACATTAGCTGGAAGGTTTCGAAAATTCGAACGAGTTACATGTGTGAAACTTACATGGTATAGGCGTTTCTTGGCTTTTGATCACGGTCACGAGCGGGACCGAAACGTCCTCCTACAGGCGTCCTGGATCGGCCGCCACCTCCTCCCATGCCTCCGTAGGCCTCGCCGTCTACGTTTGCCTGAGAGAATGGAGAGTCGGGTCTATCAAGTGGTCCGTTCGGTCCATCACGTCGCGGTCTTTTAAGTCGCAGAGGCTTCTCGTGGGGCTAAAAGATGGCCCAGTTAGCTCGAGGTTCTAATACAAAAGAGAGATGAGGATCAAAAGGGCATACAGTTGGTGGAGGCGATGGAGTTCCATCAGAATCGTCCATTCTAGGGTCGATACGTCGCTCGATCTCCCGGAGTAGAAGCGAGCGCTCCAATCGAAGACGCTGGATGCCACGGCGTAGGCGGTGGTTCCGAACAACGAGCAAGTCATTGGCATTTTCACATTCTTTGAGCCGCTTCTTCAAATCGATACATTTCTGACGGTATGCTTCCTCGACGGAGGCGGGGAGGGCGGGAGAAGAGTTGACCATAGTTGCTGGAACGAAAGTGCGACCACCGTCAGTTGGTTTTCTTTTTGAACAACGGTGCCAGGTTTGGGCGGATCGCGCCTGGTTTTGAGGGACGAGTGCCAGAGCAGAGCGGTGGGCAAGGGCAGAGGTGCAGTGACTTACTTGCGGTGAGCTTGTGGTCGCGAGGCATCGATTGGCAAACACGGTCCGGTCAGGTCCACCAACACACACCCACGCCAAGCGTCTTCTATAAAGATGACGCCACCGCCAAACGGGGCTAGTTGGACGACGTCGGTTTCCTAGCAGGTGAACCGGGCAGGTTGAAGCACTTTGGATGGGGTGTAGGCGACGTTGACGGGGGAGCGTCTTGCTGTCGGAGGGAGGTTGGTTGATTGGTTGGCCGGAAGCGATGGATGGAAGAGGATGATGATGAAAGAAAGAGGAGGGAGGAAAGGAACGGGAAGGTTGAAGCCGGAGGGAACACCGCCACATTCTTCCGGCCGGCCGTCACCCTTTCAATGAACACGAAGTCTCACAACCACATCTGCCAATTAATGCCGCTATCACCACTATCACCACACCACGGCAATCGGATGCCAATGCAAGCGCTATAGCTATGTCACCGTTCCGTCTCCGGCTGCTTACTTTGTGAAGCTCGGTTTGCAGGCAGCCAGGCTGGGAATCCAGCCGGACACGCCAAGGTTCTCCAAAAGAGGCCATTCTCCACTAGCCTCATCTCATCGCGAGAGACAGACGGAGACAGAGCCACACACACATCCGGATCAACTTGCTTCACCCTTGCTTGACCTGAGGAGACATGGCTGGCGGATTCTGGTGGCTGTTCTTTCTCAGCTTTGTAATTGCCTCAACGTATGTCTACACCAATACACATTCGTTTTCCTCGCAGCATGCTTCTCACACGCGTCGTCGCTAACCCGATTCTTGGTTTACTAGGTCAATTGCTGCTGGGATACTACCTCTAGCTCTATCGCTTTCACGCAAGCGAGTGCATGCAATCTCGAATTTTGGAATGGGACTTTTGGTTGGAACTTCACTCATCGTCATCATACCTGAAGGAGTCTCCACCCTCTATAGTGCATACACCGTCGAACCCGAGTTGACCAAAGCACCGCACTCGAATACTGTCAGATCACTACTGCAGAGCCGCGAAGACCACGGAGGTACTTTTAACCGTCAATCACGATAATACTCGTTTTATGCACGGTTCTAACAGTTTGCCACACATTGTAGAACATGAACACCACGATGCATCACCCGAAAGATATATCGGATTGGCTCTCGTCCTCGGCTTCGTCTTCATGTACATTATCAACCTCGTATCAGTATGGACAAATCAAAGGAACGATCGCGGCTACACGGCTACAATATCCGTAAACTCGCTTCGATCTTTCTCCTCCTCCCCGGAATCTAACGAAACCCCACACTACGTTAAACGATCCTTCTCGACGACGCTAGGGTTACTAATACACGCCACAGCCGATGGAATCGCGCTAGGCGCATCTGCGAATGCCTCGAAGCCATCTTTGGGTATCATTGTGTTTTTTGCGATCATGCTGCACAAGGCACCTGCGGCGTTTGGCCTAGTCGCCATCTTATTAAAGCAAGGGCTGAGTAAACGGCAAGCACGGGTGCACCTGATAGCATTCAGTATGGCAGCTCCTCTAGGCGCTTTCTTTACCTGGCTGGTGATAGCCATTCTAGGTGGGTCGAAGGAGACTGTCTCGCGCCACCAGCATACGGAGTGGTGGTCCGGTGTTCTGCTATTGTTCAGTGCCGGCACCTTCTTGTAAGCTATTCTTTCTTCTGTCTAGAGGAGTATAGGAGATTGTTGACGTATACATCGTTTTAGGTTCGTCGCGATGCACGCGATGCAAGAGATGGCTGGCGGTCCTAATTCTCATAGTCATGGAATGGGTATGAATAGCCACGAACTGAGGATGCAAGAGTTGGATATGGTCCCGGACCATGAGGATGATAATAAGATGCAGTCTACACTTTTGACCGTCGCGGGCATGCTGACGCCACTGATCACATATCTTGGTCCACACCATGCACATTAACATAGGGCATAGGGCATGTCTTACGGTAGTGTTTTTTAACGGGTTCTTTTTGAAGGTTTTTTTTCTTCTGTTGGAAACATGCATTTGAAAGCCGGGCTTTGGTTATGCTGAACTTCATATTGTAAACTGTTTCTTTTTCGCATATGTTCAGGACATTGCATTGGAATAGACGCCATTTTGATTTTGATTTTCGCTGTATTATAATTTCTCTTCTAGAACGACCACTAGACTATATATATAAACTCCTCTACGCGCTCAGGATGTTTATTTTACGAAGACAGAATGCAGCGCGTGGTGTACCGCCACCATTCGTTCGATATCGATAAGATTGCCTGTGTTGTCCTGGTGGGGCAGCTGCAGGCACCGAAAAAGTCAAAGCCGCATTTTTGCGATCCCAAAATTTCACACGTCTTTTTGGTAGAGCTCAAGCTACCCCCAACGACGCATCACAAGCTTTCGTATACGTACCCACAAATCCCAAAGCTTCTAGGTCAGTCAAGTCAGCCCCGCGAGTGCCCTTCTGCCTTATCTTTCACTGTTTTTAAATCTTGAAGTCTTAATATTAACGGCGAAAACATAGAAACATCACTCGCCCTCACTCGACCTCACAGCTTCGAAGCTTGCCTAATCCTGATACCTTTCTCTACGTAACATCAAATCCGATATCCACGTTCACGACCAAACCTCATCCTAAAACCCCAAAATGTCCTTGTCGATACCAGCAGCCCCTTCGAGCGGGTTGTTCAAGAGTGGTTATAGCACGTAAGAGCCTTCACAACCATCCCAGACACCAGATGAATAAGAGTAGTATGGGCTCACATAGGTATATCACATCCCGAACAGACAAAGCAATGAAGACGGTGCCGTTCTCCGAAATATAGATGCCTGTCAGGCACTCGCCAGCACAGTGAAGACCAGCTTCGGGCCGTACGGACGAAACAAGATTGTGATCAACCACTTGCAAAAGATGATTCTAACGAACGATGCCGCGACGATATTGCGAGAATTGGACGTCGTGCACCCGGCTGTTAAGATTGTGGTTATGGCTACGCAACAGCAGGAGTCTGAGGTACGGCGCGGGAGTGTACCTTTTTATTATACGTACTTCCTGTAAGGTGATGAGGCTGATAACCGTTGGTTTTTATATTTACAGCTTGGAGATGCAACGAATTTAGTTATCGTTTTGGCGGGCGAGCTTCTTACTATGGCGGAGAATCTGATACGTATGGGCGGACTCCAACCTTCGGATATCATACAGGGGTACACCAAGGCCCAGACTTTTGCACAAAAGGCATTAGAGGGTAAGGCGATTCTTATGTTATTACTTCCACCCTTGTCAATAGTCGATGCTGATATAACTTTTGGATTTATAGAACTGAGCCATGATACCGTCAAAGATATTCGAAGCAAGACGGAATTGAGCAAAGCACTCTGCCCGGTTATAGCATCAAAGCAATATGGAAACGAGGAGATCCTCGCCGACCTCGTCGCCGAAGCCATCCTGACAGTTCTTCCAAAGGACCCCAAAAACTTCAACGTTGATAACGTACGCGTCGTCAAGATTATGGGAAGCAGCTTGACACAGAGTCAAGTCGTGAAGGGAATGGTTTTCGGTAGAGAACCGGAAGGTGAGATTCTTATCTCTGATAAACTTCAATGGTACAGATTTTTCTCTAACCACCTTCCGTGAGGGTATTGCAGGGAACAAAAAGTCGGCGTCTAAATCAAAGGTCGCCGTTTATGCATGCCCGATAGATATCAGCCAGACCGAAACGAAAGGCACCGTCCTCCTCAAGAACGCGCAGGAAATGCTCGATTTTACAAAGGGCGAGGAACAGCAGTTGGAGGCGATAATCAAGGAGATACACGACTCGGGTATTAGAGTTCTCGTCGCCGGTTCAAGTGTTGGGGAACTAGCCCTGCACTATCTGAACCGATACGAAATCTTGGTCATCAAGGTTTTGAGCAAGTTTGAAATTCGAAGGCTATGTCGTGTTATCGGAGCTACCCCGCTTGCGAGATTGGGGGCCCCGATGCCAGATGAGATGGGAAAAGTGGATGTCGTTGAGACTATCGAGATTGGTGGGGATCGTGTGACCGTTTTCCGACAAGGTATGCTCATTCGTTACCTGGAAGCGAGGTTTTACTGAAGCCCATACTGACAATACACGATATTTGCAGAGAATGAAAGCACAAGGACTGCCACAATAGTCCTCCGCGGGGCAACACAGAACTATCTGGACGACGTAGAACGAGCGATCGATGATGGCGTCAACGCTGTCAAAGCGATTACTAAAGACGCTCGGCTCGTGCCTGGAGCTGGCGCCACGGAAATGCAACTTATCGAAAGAATAGTTGCATATGGTGACAAGACACCCGGAGTCCTTCAATACGCGATTCGCAAGTACGGCGAGGCCTTCGAGGTTGTACCTAGGACTTTGGCAGAGAGCGCGGGGTTGGATGCAACTGAAGTTCTTAGCAAGCTTTATTCCGCACATCATAAGCGGGGTGACTGCACGACTGGTGTGAGCTTTGATGTAAGTGTTAATTTCCCTCCCAGCCCTACTTTTCATATTTTAGATACACTAACAAGGTTTTCAACAGGATGAGAAAGGATCTGGCAGTGGCGATGCCGTTGCTGCAGGTATTGTTGACTTGCTGTCGAGCAAGAGCTGGGCTATCAAACTGGCTACTGAAGCCGTGAACACTGTTCTCTCCGTCGACCAAATTATCGTCGCTCGTCAAGCCGGAGGACCCAAGCCACCTGCTCCTAACCCAGGATGGGACAATGATGATTAAAGTAATTATAACCATGAAGCATGAAGACAAGAAAAAAAAGGATATCATATTTAGGCGTTCTGTAGCTACTAAAATGCATTTTCTTCCTAAGCCTTTCCCTCTACCCATGCTAGATTTAAGATAAACACTTTTAAGGGATATACATCAATAATAAAGTAATCAAGGCTAAAAAGATATTGAATGACATGAAGCATTTTCTATTATATTAACACGGAAACGAATGTAAGGATATATGAAGTGATGAACAGTCTATCCTGTCAGGTAGAGCACGAAAAAGCCGAGGAAGCTCCCAAGAATACCCAACGCGCAATACGCGCTCGTAAACATGAGCGGGAGAAACTCTAGTCTTGACCCAAAGATCGCGAAATGGAATATCTCAGTGTACAAGATCAACGGTACGCCCACCGTCATATATACTATTTCGAACCGATCCAACAGGAATACCCTCTGTGATTTTGCACTATAATAGCCGATTAGTCTTGTTAGCAAAAAAAAAAAAAAAAAAAAAAAACAGTTGTTGGGTGGTATAAAGAGAAGGATACGTACACTGGAACGACGGTATCAAATGCCATGAAGAATACCATTATCCAAAGTATGGTATATGCCGTTTTTATAGGAAACTCAGCGGCCTTGAAAACGAGTGGAAACAGGGAAATGTGACCAGCGACAGCGAGCGGTCTGAACGCCCCGAGATATCTCCTATCCTGCAGCGCGAGAAGGCTGAACGGGACGAGAGGGAGTAAGATTGCCTTCTCGTGAACGTGCCATCCAAACATAAAGGATGCGAATCCACAAAGGGTGACCGCTCCTATGAACTTCGATGAACTGGGCTGTAAGAAGATCTTGACTAGGCATACTATCTGTACGGCGAGTGTTAATAAAAATGTAACCCGCGGCGGAATGTTCGGGAGAACCGCAAAGGAAGTATCTCCGACTAGACCTCTAGTCGCGGAGCCTAAGCTGGCCGAATCAACGCTTAGGTTTAGTCTAGGTGCGATATGTATGAGAACTCGATCCAAGAAAGCGTAGAGAGCCCACGCGTTTGGCGCCCAGTATGCGTGACACAACCCTCGAGAGAACGGGAAGAGACGACTGAGCAGTTGGGGTGTCTGGCCTATAGCGGCAAAATAGCCAAATGCAACACTGAATATGGATATAATCGCACCTCCAAGCTTGATACAGTTGACAATTTGAATGTCAAAGAGATTTTCACCGAGACAATATTTGCGGAGGAGGTAGGCAAAGTAAGCCGGCGCGATATATAGGTAGATGTGCTTAAAGCATAGTAGTATCGCGAACAGTATTCCACTTCGCAGAAGATTGTCGGTGAGAGCATCAGTGAGAGAGAAGATGAGGATACCAAACATCATCCCATTGTATTGGAAATGGATATGGTCGATGATTAGAAATGCGGGTGAGAGCAACAGCGACAATGAGATGATGTTGGCTACCTTCTTTGATTGAGGGTTGGCCTGGATGTTGATGAATCTCCGCAACGATAGAACGAGGACCAGCTCACTGACGATGACGCTGAGTCTTTGGAAGTAGATTGTCTCCATGCTCCCATAGTTCAAGTTCTTCACCTGAAGCATGCCCGTGTCGAAGAACTGGGCGAATTGGGAGAGAACCCATTCGAACACTGCGAAGAACGGAGGATAATCTAAAGTCCATTCTGATGTATCTTCGAGATACCATTTGGATGGATGAAGGCTGTGAGTGATGGCAAGCCAATTGCGGTGTACTTCGAAATCTGTAGATCTGCTAATGATCGATTTAATTGCAATTAGATGTCGTTCGTTTTATGAGATATCTGGGCCTGAGAAAGACGTACTAAGCCGGTATTAAGAGCAGCTTGAGAGCGGTTGCCAGCACCACGCACTGGTTGAAGGTGGGATGCTCGCTATCCATGTTCGCAGTGGATGTGGCGGGGGACAGCCCTCTGGGGAGAGATTCGCTTTCGCGAGATCGAGAATTCGAGCTTTGATATTGGTGGCCTTATCAGGTACGTATCCAATGTTCAACGCCCCATATGGGCATACATGCATAACACGAGAACTAAACGGTATCAATACGATAAGGCCCACAGTTAGCTGTTGTCGACTCGTCCTTGATCGCGGTTGAAGCTCTTGGAAGGCCTTGAGCCGCGAGACCAGACGCTTTGTAGATACGCTGGAGGCCGATTCGTGGATTCAATTTGGCCAAGTCGCGGTCGTCAAGGTGTCAACTAACAAATTAATTAATTAGCGGCCGCACCACCCCAAAAAGCCGGTCCCTTTTTCGTCCCTCTCGTTGGAAACGGGGAGACAGACAGGCGCTTGCTGGCTGGTCAAGGGTTTGATAAGATCATCTCGGCTGGTTGGCTTGATTGTTTGCCTGCCCTGACTGATAAATTGATTGGGTCCCAGGGATCAAGAAGTTAATATCCGAACGAGACAACTGAAGCGGGGAGACCTTGCAACCCCCGCCAGTTCGATCTATGAGCATTAGAAGGCTCCAATTAATTGCCAACGGGCCCTGAAACCGAGGGCGCGCGTGTTTGAAAGCGATCCCAATTGAGAGGACTCAGTCGGAACAAAAGACGGGAAAGACGGTTGGCGATGGACAATTCCACCTGAATATCGACGAAATCGGACCAAAGATTCTCTTACACGATGCGTATGAGATTTGCTCCTCAAGATGAAGCTATAGCGATAGCAATCACCAGCTAATTATATATCATTTTTATATTATTGCTTTTTGGCAAGAGGGATTTGAAAAAGACCCGGCGAGAAGATTTTTTGGCTTCAACCAATACCAGGATTGCCGGCTTCTGCTCGCTCACGCTGTTAACGTTCCTGTCATGTCCACCACTTCGGCTCAGGCCCCTTATACCAAGACATCCCTTGCCCTAAGGGTGGGTCGCCTCCAGGCCGCTGGGGCTTTCTTTTTTATTTCATTTCTCTTTTTTCGTTTACTCGCTCGATTAACACGTTGTTATGCACGTTCAGACAGGAGAGGAAAGATGTCTGAGAGCAAGAGGTCCGCATTGCATGATGACAGACCTCGAAAGTCTTGGGCAAGGAGAGAGAACCGTATGTACAGATGACTTTTGGACAATCCCGTAGAAACTTATGGAAAAGAAGTTGCGGACTTCCTGTTGTAATATCACTCTCCTCGGCACGCTTTTCTTCTCTCTGACTGCTGAACCAAGGTGCCTGCCTGCAACAGCCATTTTGCCTGTTCTCACACGCATTAACGAATCATATAATAATAATACAATCCGTATATCAGTTGTTTCTCTCTTTCGCACCTCTCTTTTTTGTGTCCTCCTCGTGAGTGCGGAAAAAGGAATACCCTGTTTGTCTGCATCCAACCCTGTAGCATCCACGAGCCGGACCCGGCTTGCTGTTAGTTCAAAGTTGGAGAGCTGCTTGAGGCCCGCGCAAAGGGACGCACGCTAATCAATCTGCCGTTCGGCAGCTGTCCCACACTGCATCCACCTCGGTGCGCAAGCCGGCATCCACTGTCTCCAGATATCAAGATCAATGCCTCTGCAAGATTATCGATGTGGTCACCGAAGTCTGATCGTATCACGACTGCGAGGACAAAGCGAAGAAAGTTAAATGCATCGACTGCAGGAGGAAATAAGTATTGCGTTCTGACTTGCGGCCGCCGCTATGTCTGACGTCCGTGCCATTGGGCTTGGATTGCCTTCTCGCTTAAGGCGACTGAAGTAATTTGGCCAGCCACGGTCGTCCGTCGAATACAAATCTGTTTCTCTCTCATTCACCCGCCAACCCGCACCCACTCTTGCGGATTGACTGCTTGGTTGAGCGTAGTTTGAACCGAGTGTTTGCGACACCCCAGTCTGAAGCGGAGTGGGGTTATTGGTAGCACTGGGACCCAGCAGGATAATAATATTAATGAAGTCGCCCCCCCCCAAAAGAATACCCCTTCCACAGAGCCGTTTCTTTGTTTCCGCTGATCTTTATCTCCTTCTCGACTCGTCTCATTATATACTTCCGCCCGGTTTTAACGTTTTAGCTGTTCATCTGTGGTTTGCCAGTGGCCTTCGATAGCTTAACGGCCATCCCTCGTCCCTTTTAACGTTTGAAAAGACAAGGTATGGCGATGCCGGTGGACCCTTTAGCCTTCTAGCGCGGTATCAGATCAGTAACTGTTAGGCAACTCGGACGACCTGTGTTCAAACCGAATTCTCTAGACCTTTTCTCCTCTCTCTTCGTCTTTCGTGCCTAACCTTCATCTTTATTTTTACCCCGTGTCCTGGAGTAACCTTCCCTTTTATATCTCCGGATCTATCGCCAGAATCCTCCTTGACCGGTGTTCGCTCGCCTCTTCTCGGAATATATCGTGCATAATCGAGGGACGACTTGAAGTTCGACGCCGAATAAATTAACTTTGGGGCCCACGTTTTGTACGCTTAGCGAGCAACGAAGTTAAAGATTCGAATAAGCAACACCCTTACCTCACGACCTCGCGAATTCGTATCGCAAAAAGGAATATTTATATACTCTATCAGAACGGTATATAAGTTGTGGACGCTTGGAGGTTATAGTTGTTGAATTGTCAAATCGTGATGACTGGTGTCTATGATATGGATCGAAGTCGTAATCGTCAGAATCGGACCTTTGTAGGCTCAGAATGTGCCGTCTGTGACGAACTTCTGGAGCACACTTTACCTGGCGAAAGAGTTTTACAGTTCAGCTGCTCGCATGTCGCCCACGAGGCATGTTTCTACGAATACATCCGCCAAGTCGACTCGCAGCACTGTCCGACATGCGATGCACCTTTGGGTTTAGACACCACCCGAGGTGGGAATGTCCTGGATATCGGTCTGTTCCAAAACTTAAATCTTTAGCTAATACCATAGTCATTGTCTTTACTGACTCGAAACGCCTTTTAAATAGAGAAATTAAGCAATGTCGTCAAGGCCGCCTCCATTGTGGAGGCTGAGAATTCTCGAAAGTATAGCCAATCGCAGCAAAGCGTTCGCCACGAGAGTTCAACGATGGCTTCCCAGCACTGGGATAACCAGTCGACGGGTCGCTGGGATACCATATCGTACAATCAATCTATGACTAGCAGAAACGACCATAGCTACCATCCCCGGGATAGCCATAGTAGCCGCGAGAGCCGACCCGAAGTCACACGGGAACAGCCTCGTGTCGATACCGGACACTGGCGAACCCCAAGCAATGCCTCCGCCGCTGACTTCCCCGAAACACCCTCTATGCGACGGCAACATGATTTCGATGTCCAAAATATGGAGAATGTTGTCAGTCCTCGAGACGCGCCTCAGAATCCTATAGATCCACCTACGGTTACGGTTCGCAGTGAATTCCCAACTCTTACGAGATCGAAAGCCCAACAAGCCCTTACCTGTCTCGTGACTATCGAAGTGCCGGAGAGAAAATGGGTTCCGGTTGGGGAGGAGATTCCTACGCCCCCTGTACCCACAGTCCGAGGGTCTGGAGCGGAAGAACCATACCGGCCGCCGTCTCCTTCTACAAGTAATCGCTCTGGTAATTATAGCAATGGAAATGGGGCTGGAGCAAGCTCAAAACCATCCGTGAACATGGAACAAATAACGGAGGATTTACGTGGGCGTGTGGAGAATTGGCATAGCTTGGATGTCTCTCGGTATGTATATCCTAGTTAGTATCAATAGTCTTGCTGGGTATTCAAAAAGCTGACAAAAAATTCTCCAAGTTTTGGCAAACTACGATTATTCGGGACCATCAAAGTTGGCAAGGATTGTCAATCATGGCAGGAACTCGAGTGCTTCCTCTTTTCTGAAATGCTTATCTGCGTAAAAGAAAAGAAACTACCAAATACTTCGTCGGGGCAATGGGGCTCGCAAGCACGAAAGAAGACCGGAAAGTGCACATTAAAAGGTTCTATTCTGATAAAGAGGCATCTTCAACAGGTTTCGGATTCAAGCTCAGCTAGTAAGTGTGCCAATTTTGATAGAACATGTCTACGCTCCACATCACTAACAGCCTGTGTCAGATGACCACATCCTGACATTGAACCTTTCTGTTGCCGAATTGCCTTCTTTCCATCTTCAATTCCCGAACCACTCGCAGCTCGAACAGTGGCGCAGAGCTCTTGTAAATCTGAACAGTGATATCCCAGACTCAGGACACGACGATGAACGTGGCCAGTCCGATCCAGATGAAGAGGTTGACGGTCGACATTCAAGAAGAAAAGGGCATCGCGTGTCTTCGGCAAATTCTTCTATTGGGGGCGCGCGTTCCGTGGTATCGGCACCGACAGAATATACTACCTCGTCTAAAATCTTGCGCACTTCTCTTGCTGCTCATGTCCCCATCGATCTCGTTGTCGTCATCCCTGTGACTTCGTCGATGCAAGGTCTCAAGATTAATCTTCTTCGAGATTCGTTAAGATTTCTAGTAGGCACTCTCGGCGAGAAGGATCGAATGGGTTTGGTATCGTTCGGTTCCAGCGGCGGTGGTGTGGCCCTTGTTGGAATGACCACCAAGAATTGGTCGAGCTGGAATAGAGTTATAAATTCTATCAGACCTGTGGGACAAAAGAGCTTGCGAGCTGATGTTGTCGAAGGCGCAAATGCGGCTATGGATCTCTTAATGCAACGAAAGAACAGTAACCCAATTTCTTCGATTCTCTTGATTAGTGATTCTTCAACCTCTGATGTTGAAGCAGTCGATTTCGTGGTTTCGAGAGCGGAGGCTGCAAAGTAAGTTTATTTCATTTTTGGCTTTCTGAACCCATCGACTAACTCTATTGTAGGGTTGCTATCCATTCCTTTGGTTTGGGATTGACACATAAGCCAGACACAATGATCGAGCTTTCAACCAGAACAAAAGCATCGTATACCTATGTCAAGGATTGGATGATGCTTCGAGAATGTCTTGCGGGTTGCATGGGCGCGTTGCAATCCTCGTCACATCAAAACGTCAAAGTGAAGCTCAAGTTACCTGAAGGCTCACCCGCAAGATTCGTCAAGATCAGTGGTGGCTTGCAAGTCACGAAACGGGCAAGCGGTAGGGAAGCTGAGGCAGCATTAGGAGATCTTAGATTTGGCGATAAGAAAGGTTGGTAAAATTGGTTTGCTATCATCTTACAAGTTACCCATATACTAACTTCTGATTCTGTAGATGTCCTTGTACAACTTGTCATAGATCCAGACCAGACGACTACCGAATTGCCTCCAGCAGACCCATGGGAGACTATAGTATCTGGTCTTGAAGCGCTAGGAGGGCCATTTGAGAGCGAGGAACAACGGATTCAAAGCATGGAGGAGGTACCTCTTATCCAAGCGGATATAGTTTATGGGGATATCCAACGTGAAGGAGCATTATCGCATTCATCACGACCGTCACTGTTGACAATTTCGATGCTACCGTCGTCAAATGGTAAATCGCGCCAAAGCCATGGCCGACCTGGCTCTCCTCCGATACCCCCCCATCCTATGATTGTACAACGACGGATGGAGCTTTTAACTTCGGATATGCTGTCTCGTGCTTTAACATTGGTATCCAGAGGTCAACATGACAGAGCCCAAACTCTACTTTCAGAAACACGTACAATTTTGAGAGGCCTTGGCAAAGGCGGTTTACCACCTCTGCCTCCACTTCCTGGTTCTGATGGAGATACTACACCGAGCCAAGCTTCCAATTGGGATGGAAAACTTAGCCCAACTGCTGGTATTGATACGAGGGTTGTATCGTGTCTTGACGCTGAATTAGAAGCGGCTTTAGAATGGATAGCACATCCTGCAGTTTTCGCAAGAGATTCTCGAAAGGCGGTTTTGCAATCTATCGGTGTTATATCTGGGCAGAGAGCTCTTACATTTAGGTAAATAATCCAGCTACCAAACCATTTCTGTCAGCCTTATATACTAACTCTGCTTATAGAACACCCAGTGAGTCCTTCCACGCCTCTCGAGTTTTTGGTATCAAGCATTTGACTGCCCAAGCTCGAGAGTGGCACGGAGCCTCGGAAGACCTCACAGAAGAAGACTAAATTATAAATGCATATGTTCTTGTTTCCTTTTTCTTCCATTTCATTCACATACTTTCGTTGGACTGGTTTCTAGTCATATTTTTTTGTTAGGTTTCGATTAGCGGGCTATGGCTTATTCCTTCGAAGTGCTCGGGATTTAAATGCATTTATCTAGTATATATGTTTGGCATTTACAATTTCTTTCCATTGATTCCCCACCATGTATTCCCCTTGGTTTTTTTCGATGATATCCCAAAATATGTCTTGATGTCTGGTGGATACATAACTTGGTTACCCGGTTCTTTTCATTAATTTGTATTTGGCTTTGCTTATAAGATTATCCTTCGATTGTTCTAGCCATCCAGTTTGAGTTTCATGCATATGAGGCTTTGCATCGATGTTCCTTGAGTTTTCGATTATTTCGAAACGAATAACTGTATTGATGTATGAATATCTTCATTTTTGTACTTCGATTTCTCGTCAATATGCAGGTCTAAATGACTATCGTCATCAGTATCTGGGGGTGGAGGATATCTAGAAGCAGGAGAAAGTCGAAAATGTATTTTTATATATCGCTCGTTCTCAAATATTTGAGAGTTGACATTTTCCAATCACTTTGACAGGATTGTTTTCATTGAAGAACCCCTTGAACTGTAGAGCAAAGAAACATAAACATGGGTAACATGACCTCCTGGGCAGGCTAATGGGCTCCTCTTCTAAAAGTGGGTACCAGGAGAGTTGTGTTGAGTGGTCGTGGTACCTCGAATGTGGTGGTCCTCTGGGGAGATTTTTCTGGGCAAAACTCCGATATCATGACATCGCTATATAAATATTCCATTTTTATATCAAATCAAAATGCATTGTACGCTCAATTGCCAGCAAAGCTGTGCTTGATGGTGATGCTAGCCGAAGATCTGAACATGACAAAGACGGCCGAGAGGAAGAGGAAGAGGAGGTAGGAGGAGGAGGAGGACGGGAGGTAGGGTACAGGGCAGGTGGTAGTTGATGTGGCTGGGCCGTCTTACCAGGAGCAGGAGGATGCGCTGGAACGAACGAGGATGATCCGGGGTGGTCTCGGTGGGGGGGTCTCCGACAACAGCACGAAACCTTCTCAGACCCGGTCCCCGAAAGAAAAAAAATAATCGGGTCACCCTCCGCGTCGACCCTCCTCGTCACCATCATCATCATCGTCACTACCTTCCTTTGCTTCTCTCATCCTTCTTCAATCTTCCTCGACTCCTGGCGCTCTTCCTCAACATCCAACCAATCCGCCTCGAACCCTTGAAGGCGCATAGCTTTAGATTTGTTATACTCGAACTGGTCTCCTAATTCCGGGATATTTGTTCCTCAACCGGACTCGGAAGGATAGCTCGCTCAGACCCCCCCTTCTATATATATCACTCGCAAGAATTATATCTACAGCGGTCCTCAAGCTTTGTTTGGGGCAATATATCAAAACATTGATATTCTGTGCAAACACAAAGTTACGGTTTCAACCGTTCCTATTGTAACATAAACAAATAGGCGGATACGCGCCTGCTCAGCCTTTCAGAGTCTAAAACACCTGATCTGGGGCATCGCCTTGCGGGAGCCTCATCGAGGCTATCGGTTTGCGCGTTTAAATTTGTCTCGCGCAGTCAAGTTTTGACACACTTCCGAATCATCATTTATATACGCCGACTCTTTGATATTGTAAAGAGTGAAGTCTTTGACTTGTGTAATCCGATATGGTGCGTAAACCTGACTATATAAACTGTAAATATCATGATGGTATCACTGACATCCCAGATATAGGTTCTTTTCAAACGAAAACCGGTGCAGTTTCTGCCCACCCCGGAAATCTATGATGATCACCAGGAGGTAGGCAATATAATCGCGCCGGCAAAGTCTGCAAAGAAAAGCATGTCTAAACTCAACTGCTACAGGTTTGGGTCATCGATGCCACAGGCGAAATATTTACTCAATATGACGACTACTTGGCTCGGTATGTTGATGTTCTAATGGTTATTTCTATTATTAAGTTGTTATTAACTGGATTTGGATCAGGATGTCCTTTTACAAAAGTGTTAGTAAAGCATGAGATAATTCTTATGCCTACTCATTGCTAACTGGGGGCTATTAGAAACGATTTATCTGTGAAATCACTGGTCACTCTGGACTTGATTTCTTCGCAGCTCTAGAGAGTGAGGTATGGAGTTTATTTTTGATATCGTTGACAGATTAATTGCTCATTCTTTTCCGGTTTAGCTTGCTGGTTCTAAAGATGTTGAAGAGTCATTTCCGGATGCTCTGAAGGGTCCAATATTGAAGAAAGTCCAGTTTCAAACCATCCCTCGGATTGATAATTTAGGTAAGATGAAGCAAATATTCACAGTTATATAATTAGAAACTGACGATTCGTAGTTGATCTTGTCTATGATGTAGGTTTCTGTGTGATTAGTTTTAAGCATTTGGGTTCATTCCTAATCGAAACCTACAGTTTTTCAAAAACGACTTCTTTCCTGGAGAGCAGGTTATCGCTACACTCCACAATAATGACAAAACGGAAGGCCAGATCAGAGAGAAAATGCAGTTTCCAGAACAACGGAATGCTCAAGGAGATATAACGAAGCCAACCACTACTCACTATACTATCAGCTTGGTAAACCGTGGGACCGAGATAACTCTTACGGGTGCAGATTTGACGCGGGATCGAAGAATATTCACAAAAGCGATGCTACGGGCCTTTATCAAAAATACAGTCCACCGAGAGGCTTGGAACGGCGCACCGTGGTTGGTCAAAGACTCGTACGCCAAAAGGTACTCCATCTCACAGGCAATTCCGAAACACCTACAACGAGGCTCTACCGTTGCTGAACGAAAGGCTATGCAAGCGGTTCGAAAACAACAGCTAGAGAACGGTCTGTCTTTAACTATTGCTGGTACCGGGCCCAAATTATCACCTGATCCAACTCCGCCGAAGAAAGGGAAGGGAAAGGCTAAGAATAAGGAACCCGACGGAACGCAATCGATATTAAGCCTTTCGAGTACCGGTATATTGAAGATCCAAACTGTCCCTGAACCACCCAAACCACCGCCGAAGCCCGTCATCAAATACCCTATCGAGGATCTGACGATAATGCCTCTCGCAACTCTGAAGCCGCGACCTACCCTCAAACGACTTCATGAAATTGTTCCTGGCAAGAAACTCTCGGAGGATAGCGTGCCGCATCTCCTGGAGACATGGGTGTTCCTGAACGTTTATTGCGAACCTTTCCTTATCGACTCATTCACTTTCGACGATTACATTGACGCCTTGTTCTACAAAGATGAGCATCAAGAATGCACGCTGTTACTAGAGATACACTGCTCAATGTTGAAAGCGCTCGTTGAAGCGGGAGATGAAGGGAAGGTCAAAATAGCCAGTATCCTGGATCTTGATACGGACGACGAAGATGATGAGGAAGACGAGGAAGAAGAGGAAGAAGATTTACCCATGCAGACGAGAAGGTCGAGCGCTCGGTTTAACGCATTGTCGAAAGGGACCCTCAACGGACACGGTGACAATCAAAATCCTATCTGGCTGGAATTGTTACGAAAACGCGAATTCCAACACGGCGGATGGGAAACAATCATTGTCGGACTTTTTAGTCAAATAACAAATAACGTACAGTTCAAACCTCTCGCAACAGATGTACTTCGGTACTTTTCGCCGTTGGGAGAAAATCCGAATCTTTTGACGGCTCGAGGGCAATACCGAGATCTCGATATCAACACGAAAATCAAGATTATCCAATTGCTTCAAAAGCTTACATTCGAGACATCTATCGTTCGAAATTATATGGAGGAATGTGGAGAGGCTATGACAAAACTTAGGAAAGATAAGATTGAGCATCAAAAAGCCCGCAAGGTTTTGTAAGTTTGAATCGCGAGTAATGTTATTTGTGAAGGTGAGCTAATATAGATCTGTTTTACAGCATCGAAGAGTTGAAAGCCTGTGAGGATGAACGACGCCAACTGATGCCTGAAAGCGAAATGTCATTCCCTGCTCCAGATCCGGAGGGAGAAGGAGACACTAAAATGAGCAACGGCTACAACACCCCTGAAATCGATCATGAAAATGAAGATTCCGATTCTAGCCGTCCGGCGATTAGACGCCCTTCAAACAGAGCCGCAGAGCGAAAGAGAAAGCGTGAACAGGAGAAAGAAAAGGAAGAGGCCAACGCGAAGATTCAAGAATCGATGCAAAAATACAAGAGAGCATGCCTTAGTGTCGACAAGGCGAAAGCCAAAATTCGACAGGAAGAGGCAGCAATTGCCGAACTCGATAACGATTTGAGGGAGTCTGACTGCGCGCGACTACGTTTACTTGGTCGGGACCGATTCTGGAATAGGTACTGGTTTTTTGAAAGGAACGGCATGCCCTATACTGGAATTCCGACCAGTTCCACAGCCGATTCTGGCTACGCCATGGGTAGACTTTGGATACAGGGCGCCTCGTTAGAAGAACAGAAGGAATTCCTCGACTTGGATAGAGTTATCAACAATGATACGAATGATGGAACAAGGGCTTCAATGTCAATTAAGGAACGCCGAAAGAAAGAGGAAGGAAACGCAGCTCTCCGCGGCCCGGAGAAATGGGCATATATTGACGAACCTGACGATTTAAAACTTTTGGTCGAGTGGTTGGAAGTGAAGGGCGAGAGAGAATTAAAGCTGAAAAAGGAATTCGATACCTACATGGAGTACATGGTGAGATCCATGGAGGCGCGAAAGAAGTACCTTGCTCCGCGGGAATCGAACCAAGGAGGCGAGGTAGTGGTACGGATGTCCACACGAACCAAGTCCGTTGCACAAGTTCCAGTCCAGCGATGTCTCAAGTGGAAGAATAATTTGGCTGCAGAAAGACTCGGGCATTATCACCATGAACAGCCAGTTAAAACGAAGGGGCGGAAGGGACACCAAGATAGCAAAAGCTCTCGTTCGTCTCGTGCCCGGTAGACACGGCGGAGACGAACTTGACTTTGATTGATGCTTAACTTTCTTCTCTCTTTACAAACGGTGTTTTTTTCACTTTCGCTTCTTTATACACGATGCATTAGGGATGGCGATATTTCAAATACAAAGATTTCTTGTTAGTGTAGGCGCGTTGAATTGCACGTTGTGCTGTTTCACATTCGTCATCCCGCATGCCATGCATGATGCATACACGCCATGATTTGATTTCCGGGGAAGCATATGCTGATCATTTCGAATGTTCTCTTTCTCTTCTGGTGTTTTTAAAGTTTAGAGTTTCAAGGGTCGGAAGGGTTAGCTATCGATAGAACGAACGCGCTCTTTGCGTGGCCAAAAGACTTATCTGCGACCACATCGTGTAAGCATCGTATTGAATGTAGAGAGGTCTCAACAAAAATGTAATGAAAGTGAATGACAAAAGATAAAATTTGAGTTATGACTTGTGAGAGAACAGCTAGCTATTGCAATTTATCCTCGAACCCCGCGAGAGAGGACTGGAATCTCATTTTTAAAACGCGCATGGGATTTGAGCCGTCGATCTCGGATTCATTGAAGTGCATGAAACTTAATCTCGAAGCACTAATTATATCTCGCGTGGCGCCTCGAGACTCGTCTGTCACCCGTCACTACTCGCCGCCCAACTGCAAAGCATAGCATCTGCATCCTCCTGTTGGCTGCGACAGCACCCCACCTTTGCATTGCGAGTTCCGGACATGTAATTAATAATATATTGGTACACCATCATAGCTCGTATATCCTGTACCAAGTACAATACACGAACATCCATAGGTATAATCGTGGTAATGTACATGTGCGTACATGTATAAAAACAAGGAGATATTTCTCGTCTCGAAATTTGCGCAAAAAAGGCCGCTTCCACTCGAGTGCGGCCGGGTTTGGCAGATGCCACATTCCAATTAAACCCATTATGACATTTAATTTGTAGGAACATTGGTCGTGTATGGGGTATCCCTCCCGATGGATGAAATTGTCAATTTGATTTGACAGGTTTGACAGTTGACAAGCGACAGACAGCCTGCTCGTTCGAATACGAAAAAAGAGTCCTCTATTATTTAGTATTATTACTTGGTAATTTCCTCCGCATCTCCATAATAGCAGCAGCTGCACAAAAGGGAGAGAGAGAGAGAGAGAGAGAGAGAGAGGGCGACAGTCGGTCCTTTCGGTCTCTTCTGACTTTTGCAGCTAAACTTGAACCCGTAGCTTTACGTTGCCACAGGGGTTCGAAAACCAAACCTCCCTCGACCTGCCTGCTGCTAACATAGCCATCCAATACCACCATACCCACTGCCTGCATTTGCTGTTACCGGACTCTCCTCCATCTCGCTCGCCTGGCTGCATCTCTTTCGAAGCAAGCAAAGAAATTTCACAAAAAGCCCATATTTACCTGCAATTTTCTCGAAGTTTGAGATTCTCGAACAGTCTCGTTCGAATTGATCTCTCCATCACCCACCCAGTCTCTCTTACGATGCCACAGCAATCCAGCTAACTAGCTCCCTCTTTTAATGTCGCAATTCAACCGCCAAAACCTC
This sequence comes from Dactylellina drechsleri, assembly GCA_036971345.1. Lineage (NCBI taxonomy): Eukaryota > Fungi > Ascomycota > Orbiliomycetes > Orbiliales > Orbiliaceae > Dactylellina > Dactylellina drechsleri. The sequence continues at coordinate 505,053 of JAJTUB010000009.1, forward strand.
ATGCAGCCGACTGGCCCTGTACCGCGTAGGCGTAGCGAAGGAAGCAAAGACCGACAGCGGCCAGAGCTCCTAACATCTACAAATCGAAAATCCGGGGCATTCGGCCCATCCCTAACTGCACCGTATAGTCCGTCGTCTTCCACTCCGTCTCTCAGCAAACAAAAGAATTCCAAAGCGGGGTCCGCTTCATTGAACAGCCATGTTCGAAGCATCTCTCGTTCTGTAAACGATATATTCGCTCGCTCAAAGTCCCCTTCTCAGGGTGACTCTCTCCGGGATCCAAGAGGAGGAGATAGACCTTCCGAGCTGAGGAGACCTCATACGGCTTCCTTAGCGACTGGTGGCAAGTTCCCAGAATCGGATGAAGCATCATTCATGGGTGATGCGGGGAGGTCGGCAGACATCGTGTTGGAGGGATGGCTGAATGTGGTGAACTCTCACTACACAAGGAAAGGAGCGTTGAAAGATGCTTGGAAACTGCATTTTGCAGTTATTCACGGCCATCTCCTCAGTCTTTATAAACCTCCTCAGAATCTCCACATTCGTTCCTTCGACGTCCTCGCCAAGGTTCCACCGAAAACCGCACCGCGACCCCAAACCGCACCCGATATCGCATTGGTAACATCACACGAGCCTTCCACGCTTCGACATAATAAAGAAGATAGACATCCGGATTTGGTATTGGACCAGGATGGATCAGTTCTCAGTGGCTCTGCAGAAGCGATATGCCATGAAATCCTTTTCGGGATGGACGAGAGATTTACAAAGGCGATGTTGCTGACATTACCGGCATGGACGGTTCCGGAGACAGCCTTCACTATCTTTAGCGAATATTCCAAGGGGAGAAACCTTTCCAATTCCTGTGAGAGGGTGGTATCAACTATCATCGCTTCTTCGTATGGGTTATTACTAGAAACCAGGTGCCATGATGCTCTCATTACTCTGATAGAGAAAGGCATTAAACCTCACAATGCGCAACTAGCAATCATATTGTCCGGAAGGGTGGAAAGCAAATTAAGTCAGCTAAAGTCTGAACTCTTCCCGACGAATGTAGGTAAGCTGATAATCTCCGCATCCCATCTGATCACTGTATCATTTGCTCAGAAAAGTCGTAATATTTGAATAAGCTAATAGGTGATGTCAACGAGAAGGTGAGGCAGATGGACATGACAAGCGGCATGTATTGTTGCTTTCTCCCAATGAATTTCTCTCGATACCAGCTGGTCACCTAGCGCAGCAGATTCATATATTTCACAAGAAATATCTGACGGTATGGAATCCCGGAACGGACATGTCGTTGCTGATGGATGTCGCGCACGCCTTGCCAACAGCCCACAAGAATCCACTCGTTTTCACATCCAGCGCCATTCACTTTCTCGGCGAAAAGTTATGCACGGACATCCTCCTGCCGAACCATTCGCATGAATTTCGATCGTCATTGCTATCACATTGGATCGATGTTGGTCGGATTCTTCAAGACTTGGGGGATATGGTGGGTTGGTTTGCTGTCATCATGGCAATCCTATCACCGGCTATCCTAAGACTTCAGATGACTTGGCAAATGATCGAAGTGGCAAAACTTAGCACCGTCATTGAAGAATGGGTACCTGTGATGCTGGACCTAGAACGGAGAAAGTTTGAACTAAACTCCTCTGAGGCTGTTCGTCCCAGTGTGATGGCTCCCGGCGGCGGTGGTGCAGAGTCAATTGCAGTGCAGGATATCATCCCATACTTTGGTGATCTATGCCATTCTTTACAGGATATAAACGAAAAAAGGGATAGCAAAATCAATTGCAAGAAGCTCATGCAAGGTTATGAGGGAATCGAAGCAGGCCTGGAACGATGGAGTCGGTACCCGGAGGAGAAGAATGTGCCTGGTCAAGCAGTATCGGTTTCGAAATTTAAAGAAGATCCAAGGATACAACATTGCCTAAGATTCCTGAATGATGGGTCGAAAACGATATCGGTTTACTCGTCTCCTCTATTTCAAATGTCCCTTGCAGCAGAAAGACCGAATACAGGATTTTATGTACAGCCGCATTATCACCAGAGGCCACCTTTGAGCACCGGAACCAGTATTCCACTCGCATTCACCGAATTATTACCAGGGTTCTCGCTTTTCAATTGGGAGGATACGTTGACAATTGCTGAAGCGTTTGGAAAGAAGCAATTTAATGCTAGTACTGGAAATTTGGCAATTATTGATATGGACAATGACCCCATGCACGTATCACCGACTCTTCACGCGCCAACTCTCCGACGGACAAGATCTTTCCCGCCGCCTCGAACTTCAGCCAAGACAACAGGCCATAATACTTTAGATGTGGCCACTCATGAAAGAACCGCCGGACTGCAAAGCAAAGACAACACCATTTTGCGAGCTGTTCGGGACGTTTTAGGAGTTGACGAGCAGAGCTTTTATAGTAAAGATGGAGAGCTCATGCTGAAAGCCGACGCAAATATTGATACCGGAGGGTCGCGGCCATCGAGTTTGATAGAGCACGGTAGACGGCCGCTTAGCATCGCTTCCGGACATGCCGAGGGTGGCGAACGGCCTCTATCATTTGCCAACACTACTCGCCACAGTTCAAAAGCAATGACAGTGGTCACAAAAGGTGGAACTCTAGAGAGATTGGTGGATATCTTGGTGTTAGGCGTTCAGGATTTCGGCACCAGAATGTTTGCCCGTAGTGAAACCGGAGAGAAGAAAGAGGTAGCTGGATTCGGGATGGACGAGGAACTTTTTATCATTACTTTCCTCGCAACCTTTAGAAGGTAAGATACTGCACCCTTTTTATTCAAAGAAACCTCTTACTAACCCTTTGATAGTTTTTGCTTACCAATTGTCTTGCTCGAATATCTCAAAAAGAGACTGCTAGGGGCCCGTTCCGCAGCTAAGCTAACAGACAAGGTTAAAGATGACGATGTGTTTCCTGACTGGACTGGACTATATCAGGACAAAGACGAGGTTCTCGATTGGCCCATGGTAGCTAGGATTCATATTGGCGTCCTGCGGGTGCTTAGTTTCTGGGTCGAGGAGTTTTACATCGATTTTCACGGGGACCTAGGTCTAAGGGATGCATTCTCGGAATTCATTGCGATGTTATCGAAAGAATTCTCAATGTGGGATCAACAACCCCACAGCCACGAAGATTTACCGGACCTCATAGAGCAGATTTTCAACCTTTTGGAAGATGTTAGAGAGCAGTTTGAGAGAAGCTTTTATATGCCTCTGCGGCCGTCGTCTACTTTCCAACCACCACCTTCGCTACTAGTACCGGTACACTGCCCTCTGAAATATTTGGAGGATTTTATCGACCAGATCGAAACCTACTCGAGAAAAGCCTTCCAAGAGATCCGACTGGTCGACTGGATGATTACCTTTGAAATTTTAGAAATGCAGTCAACCGAGCTGCACGGATTTTTGGTATCAAAGGCGACCTCACAGTCGTTTGAAGACGAGGATCTGATCCAAAATGTGTTTTTGATATTGAAAAACATACCACGCGTGGACGCCAACGAAACAGTCTTCCACGGCCTCCCACCTGCGATCCGAGCCCTTGCACATCTTCAGACCGATGTGACTAACATGATCATATCCATGGTGGCTGATATTCGCATCAACGCGGATGAGAGATCACAGCGGATATACTCTCTGTTGAGGTGTATCGCCATCTGCCAGCGCCGAATGTCTTCTCTTGATGTTGAAAATGCCTCCGCTGCTGGGTCTCGCCAATCAGTGCCTTCATTTGTTGGAAACGCAATAGCAATGGCATTGTGCTCTCCCGAGAGCAGGCTGTTTGCACACGCATGGGGTCTGGCTGGTGAACTTTCAACTGGACGAAATTCCGATCTTGATACCCTGCAAAATGTCATCCCGGTGTTGAACGAAGAAACTAAATCGTCCGGACCGATGACAGTTTGTCCATCTTGGCTTCTGGACCGGATGCTGGAGATCATTTGCAACGTTCCAAACATGCTTATCGAGAATAGTCGACTGATCAATTTCGATAAGAGGAGATATGTCTTCAACCTTGTCAGTAACTTTTTCGATGTTGACCCAAATACTCCGAATATTGGAAGTTCGAACGAGGATATGCTATCGAACACCGGCCATGACAGGCAAACACCCAGTCAATTAGGTCGACCGCCTGACAGGAAGCAGTTGAAAGAATTTGCCTTTAGGGAGAACGCAGCGACGAGGTCTAACCGGACAAAAGTATTCTCACGTCTCGTTCAAAAGGAACACGACAAGCGTAAGCGAGATTCAAAGTACCGTGAAAGCGTCGATAAACAGCACAGAGGCCAGCTGAAGGCCTCGCAAAAGGTCAAAGCGTCGTCAATGAGAATGGATCCCGTTTCCGAGAAAAGGTCAGGACGAAGACTTGCGGTGAACACACTCTTCAAAGCTGTACGGCCCATATCGATGGCGATATCATCGACGTGGACACCCCCCACCGCTAGTCGGGTTGTCCCACCGGCGGATCTACCCGTTTTACACAGCTCAAGTATTCGAACGAAGCCTGCGATTGTGATTGATCTCCATCGGCTCACTGGAGTACATTCTTCGCCCTCGTTCCGGCCGCGGCATATATGGAAGGTGAAGACCGACGACGGATTGAGTTTCCTCCTCCAGGCCACAGGAGCTGAGGATACCCAAACTTGGTTACATGCGATCGAAGCTGTAAGTGGAGAGACTGTCAACACGGATGGCGATGAGGCCATGGAAGGGGGTGCCTCGGCGCCAAGTGTCGTAGTTGCTCCATGTAAGAACATCCCTCTGAGATTGATGGTTATGAGTAAACTTGCTAATGTGTCATCAGCATTCGGTGTATCTTTGGAGAAACTCTACCATAGAGATGGCTTGAAAGTTCCATATGTTGTGGATATGATGCTAGGAGAAGTTGAGAGGAGAGGTTTGTGCATACTTTTAACACAAGTGGTTTGATTTTGCGGTTTACTAATTTGTGTGTTACTACATAGGAGTTGACGAAGTGGGTATATACCGAGTTCCTGGTGCGACTAGCAGCATCGGTGCCCTCAAAGCAGCCCTTGATTCCGAAGCTGAGGTTCGAATGGACGATGATCGCTGGTTTGATATCAATGCCGTTGCGGGGTGCTTCAAGCTCTTCATGAGGGAGATGCCAGACAACTTGATGTCACACGAGCTTCTGGAGGACCTCAGATCAATGCCAGGTTTGTTCTCTCCCCCTCTTATTTTTTTTTTTTTTTTTGCGAATAGATTTGACTAAGACTATTGAACAGCGGATCTCGAAGAGTCGGAAAAACTGTTATTTTACAGAAACTGTTTTGCCAAAGCTTCACCGTGGATATACTTTTTCCTCCAACGATTCTATAGACATTTACACCTGTAAGCCCTCTCTCTAATCCCACCCTCATATCACAATCGATTTTAATATTCATTCTCTTAGAATCTCGGAAAACGCATCGGTAAACAAAATGAACACTGTCAACCTCGCCATCGTGTTCGGCATGGGCATGGCCAACGATGGTAGCGGCACGATGGGGTTCAGCCCGGATTTCGGCCACTTTCAGCAAATGGTGCGGACTTGGATCGCAAACGCGGATGTTATATTCCCGGATCTGCCTCACGCCGCGGAGGAGGTACCCGAGTCGCCGTTCATCGGCGGACAGGAGGAATTTCACCATCCGTTTACGATACCTGTGATCGTTGAGACCAATGCCGCCGAGGATAGCTGAGGCTGGTGGGTCGGGTTTCGATAATTTTTGTTCGCTGTTGCTTTTTTGGGTTGGAGGGAGGGAAGGGAAGGCAATGGGTGCGATGGGTGGATGGATTATCTGGATTATCTGGACCTTATGTTTTTATAATTGTGTCATAGTGTTGGATCTAAAAAGAATTATAGAAAAATTTAATAGCTTTTACTTCTATATTAGATTTCCTCTCCGGGTTTTTAATGCGATGTTGTCTGCTGAGCTTAATTCTAAAGGTGCGGAGGACTAAAGGAATTCTAATACAACAGTACTTTTATAAAGTAGATCCGCGTGCGTTTTTAGCACTGTGCTTGCTTGCTATATACTAAGATATTTATATATATGAATAAGAAGATTCGATCCCAAGATAAAGATGAAGACAATAAGAAGCATAGCAAGATCGGTTTTTTAGAACAGAAAAAAAAAGGGTTGAGAAACCGTCACCGACATTGATATAAATCCCCAACCCTGTGATATCTTACGATATAGAACGGGATGGAAAAAAGAAAAAGGATAAATACTCAAGTATGATCTGGAATAATAAAGAATATAGTAGAGAAAGCCAATATGATCATGAAGAACGAAAAGGAGACCCCCACCTTGAAGAAAACAAAAACAAAACCCTTACCTACGACCGTTTTTATTCTTTTTTTTGTACGTATGCGCCCCGCATATCTTGAAATCTCAAACTCCGGTTTGTGACGAAAATGAGTAAAGATGAAAACAAAGCAGAGAACGGTGAAAATAATGGGAACAAAAACCACGGTACCCGAACCCCAAATTGAACTAAAAGCGCTAAGAATTAATGCCAGAGCCCCACTCTGAATGGAAGTTTGGAGATAAACGTTAAACCAAGGAAGAGCTAGTAATCGTTATGCTATGGTAACCCGCTAATGATGGCGACCAATGAAAGCCAAACAAGCGAAAGAATTTGTAGCTCATGAATCCATTGAAGCTGCAAACTGGGTCGTCGTGTCATTTTCCATGGGAACATCATCACAGATGGTATCAGATTCTGTGGGACTGCTCGCCCTGTAAGCCTCGGCAAAAGCTTCGGGTGGTGGGGAAAACGAAAAGACCTAGGAGTTATTGTTAGCAACTATACGAGACAAAGAGGTTTGGGGAATGGTAATTTACCTCCATAGTCGTCCTACCACCTCTGGATGCAAGAATTACAGCTTTCTCTTCCTCAAAGGCTACTCTCCAAACAGCCTCGGCAGGGCTGGAAAGTTCACGAACCAGGGTTCCGGTTCTCAGGTCCCAAATTTTCACACGACCGTCGCTGCCGCCGCTCACGATCCGTGTATCATCAAACTGAAGTGACGTTACGCTATTATCGTGGGCACCAAGTCGATGTACACACTGCATCTTTTCCAGGCTCCAAACACGGACGGAGCCATCTGATCCACCGGTTACCAATGTCTTCTGGCGCATCTGAAGCTGGCCGACCAGCGAGGTGTGACCTTGAAGAATCGCTTGGCAAGCGCTACGAGAAACAAACAGGTTAGTTAGATATTCACCATCACTTTATACCAAGACAAACTCACCCAGTTTCAACATCCCAAATACGGACTGATGTATCCAAGGATCCTGTTGCGATTCTCTGGCCATCGAATGCGATAGCGTATATTTGGCTAAAGTGGCCGGTGAGAGTTCGAAGGCAAACTCCTTGAGAGATACTCCAAATCTTGGCAGTTGTATCATAAGAACCGCTGACGACATAATCGCCGCTGATTTCCAGACATCGGACACTCGCTTGATGTCCGACCAGGATGTTCAGGCAAACACCTTTTTCGATATCCCAGATTCTCAATGTTGTATCTCGAGAGCCCGATATTGCAGTCTTAGAATCGCTCATTTTGAGACAGCGAACTGTCGAAGTATGACCTCTCAAGACTTGATTGCATTGCCTGTAAGATAAATTAGCATTAGAAGAAAACGGGGGGAACACTAATAGAGGAGCTTACCCAGAAGCCATATTCCAGACTCGGACATCACGATCACAACCACCGCTGACGAGGACGTCATCCCAAGGAACCATAGCCCAGACGCCCATAACGTGACCAGACAGGGTTCGAAGGAATCGACCATCTTCGGCAAAGACGTGGATTTTGGCGTTATCCAAGGCGACAACAATATAATTTGGCGTGAGATGAAGCGAGGTAACGACACCTTGGTCCGGCGTGATATGTCGGGCTATGGCCTTTCCACCACTTCTCCATGCTGTTTCAACCATGTATCTTTGCTTGAAGTGGGATTTGTAGCTGATGGGTTTAGGTCGCCTTCTAGGTAGGGAATAGTGAGATGTGATTTCGGAGGTGAAGCCGGAGTTTTTGGAGGTTGTTTGAGGGCTGATGGGATCGGACATTGGATGGTCGATAGATGAAGGTGCGGCAGCGCGAAAGGCGACGGCTTGGGAAGGGCTGTGGTTGCTCAAACGTCTATAACTATGCTTTTCACAGAGCTTTTTCCAGGTCAGGTCATCGTTCAGCAGGGCGTGCCATTGCTTTGAGACTTGGGAGGCTCTAGCTAGTGTCTTGGGGTCATCTATGAAGGAGAGGACACGGAGACATAGTTCGTTGGGAAGATTCTTGAACGGATCTTTCTTGAGCCTAGGGGAGACATAATTTAGAACAAAGCTAAGCTGCTGTGAATCGCATAGGTTGAGTATTTCGGCAAGAAATCTTTGCTTTTCAGAAGTATCAAGCCTCAGGAAATGAGGACGAGCATCGCGTAAAAAGTTGTCCTCGTTCGCGTTCGCGGTGGACCAGGTAGGCAGACGGTGGATCTGCGGGGTGGGACTGGGAGCCGGGGTAGGAGGGCTGGCAGGGGCCGAAGGAAGAAGGTTTGAAATGTTGGAAACCATCTGGCGAGAAGGAGTGTGAAGAGGACGAGGAGACGAGACAGAGGCCTCGTCGCTTCGAGGTATCGTAGCCATAGCTTAACCTGATCCCATGCACACTCACGGACACGCTAAATTAACCAACGGGGGACACGGAGACAAACACACGCCAAAAAGTAAACCGTTTTTCAGTGTCGTTATTCGCTTCTTATTCGTTCCAATCGTCGAGCAGGTTGTCACCAGGTGCGAGATCGGGGGGATTCCCTATATAACTTTCTTTCCCCCCTGCCTTTTCGTTCAAATTTGGATTCGGCTGTCGGAAATGTTTGATGAACTGACGATTGCGAGAACGAAGAATTATTTTCGAAGAATTTTCTTTTCCTTCTTTTTTTTTTTTTCCTTTCTCGGGGAAATAAGGCAAGGGAGTCGAGGTTCGATGGAATGCAGACGAGTAAAGGGAGCTGAGAGGTGAAAGGTGAGAGAGAGGGAGCGAGCTCTGATAGAAGCAGCAGCAGGAGGAGCGAGAACAGGGGAGCTCGGGAGGGTGGAGACGGATGATGGCGCAACGGACAAAGAGGAGGCAAGAGGACAAGACCAGAATCAACTTGGATCTCAGATCTCACACAGTCGTCCGTCCGTTCGATCCGTCCGTCGTATCAGCGGAAATCGACGATAATGAAGAAGAAGAAGAAGAAAAGGATACGGTGATGCCGAGATGTAGGAGATACAAGGGTTGTAGAGAAGAGGCTATGAGATCAGAGGGCGGAGGGTATTGTGAAGGAAGAGGGAGAAGGGAAGGAGGAGGAGGAGAGTGTGTTGAGAATAGAATGGGAGGAAATGTGTTGCGAGTGTCGTTCAACGGAAACAGGCAGGCAGGCCAACTATACCCGGATGCAATAAAGCCTATCTTTTTTTGAATTACGGAATCGGAACAGAAAAAAGAATTAGACTCTTCAACAGAAAGGAAGTGACGAGAACGGGCTGAATAATATACTGCAGTGTTCAACAGAAGGAGGAGAAAGAGAAGAAGAAGAGGTAGGGAACGACGGAGGAGGTGGTGGTGTTCGAAGTCCGAGTTGGGCGCCAGTTATACACTTCTGGTTGGATAATCAAATAATCATAGTTGTGTGTACTGTACTATGTGCATTCACCGGCATCACATACTATCACTCATTACAGCAGAGAAATACCTCTAGCTCGGTCAGTCAGCAAGAATAATAATAATCCTGTTGAAACGGGAGGAATGTGAAGGATAAGAAGGAACAAGAAGGCGCCTTTTTCGGGCTTCGGCTGAAAAGAGGAGGTCCTATGCGAAGGCTGGTTGGCTGGCGGCGGGCACTTTGCTGCACAACACACCTCTCCTCCCCGGCGACATTTCGTTCATCCAACCGTTCAATTCAATTCAATTCGATTCAAACATTCAACCATTTCAACCTCTCTCAACCTCATCACATCATCATCATCACCATCATCAACCTGTTCAACCTGTTCAACCTCATCTCCGGCATCACGGCTACCCGTTTACGATATTAAAGACAAGGACGACAACCGTCGATATCCATCAACATGTCCTCTCCGGGCAATTACAGTCTCATTCCCGACCTGGAAGCCGCCGCTCCCACTCCCAACATCAACATCAATAACAATACCCCATCCTCGTCATCCGCTCAGGATCGAATCTCTTCTCACAGGTTAGGAATTTCACTTTCCACACGCTGCTACTGCCACTACACATGATATCACATGTAGGTCTTGCATACACATACATACATCATTCACTTTTTATTACTATCCCATCTATCACGGCGCCTTTGAATCCGGGAACGAGGGCCTTTTTTTCTTTTTGTTTTTTAATTTTTTTTCAACAGTCTTGTTTCCATCCCATTCGCTCTTCTGCACGGGACAAGAAAGAAGGTTCATGTTGCATGTCGCTTCATTGCCAACCAATACCTACATATATTGCGCACACCATCACCACCGTCATCATCACCACCTCATTTTTACTTACCCCTCCTGCTTGATAATTATCTCTTGCCAGCTAACACCCCCCTCTCGCTCTTCTCTTTCAGACCATCCGATGCTCTCACCAATGTCAAACGCAAAGCTATCGCCAGCCTCGGCAACCACACCCTCTCCAAAGCTACTTCGAATGGCGCTGCCGGAGGCAAAATCGGCCCTCAGAGAACAACAAAAAATATCCAGAAACTAAAGCTCTTACCGGCTCCTGATGATGGCGAGGGTGAAGAAGAATCCGGCCGTGATGTCTACTCCCAGGTCACCCGCATAAAGGACTCCACCGCTAGACGTGATGCCGAACGGCTGGGAAAGGCCGAACGGGCGCACCTACCTCGTACCACCGCCTACTGCACCGCCGGAAAGTACAACATGGAAGGTCTCATCAAATTCTTAAAGTCGAAAGCCACCACCAGAGGTTCCAATCCCAAGCAATTCGACGAATGTATCTACACTCCATTTTCGTACCTCTACCAGAAGAGACAACGTGAACAGACTGAGCAGGATTTGATTGATTTCCAGGAATTGACAATGTCAGAGTCCGCTACCGCTGCTGTGGTTGGTCCCAGCAGCCCGATTCTAGAACGACAGCCCACGAGTCCAACATTAGGACGACTTCCAGCGAGCCCAACAATGGAACGGACGCCCGGCTCCGGCGATGCTCTCTCCTTCGTGGACACCCACCTCATCACACCCGAAGTCTTCCTCTTCGAATACGGCGTCGTAGTGATCTGGGGCATGACCTTACAGGAAGAAAAACGCTTCCTAAAAGATATTGCCAAATTCGAGATGGAGAAACTAGGCGAGGAAGATGTACAGGTCGAAAATTTCAACTTTTACGTAACAAGCTCCTATCAGCCACGGATATATAACGATTTCATCACTCTCAGCGCGGGAAGCAGCTATATGGTTAAACTGAGCATCAGCCACGCCGTCGCACAGTCTGTGAAAATCTCACTCTACGAAGACCTCGTCGACAATACCATCGAAGATACAAAGTCGATTCCGCAGGATGTTGCGTTGACGGGTAAAGTCCGCATGAGCAGGCGCAAAATCATGATGCATATCGGTGACCTGTTCATCCTACGGATAAACATCAACCTGCAGGGTAGCGTCATGGATTCGCCAGAGTTGATGTGGGCGGAACCCCAATTGGAGCCGATATATCAAGCTGCAAGGTCTTATCTAGAGATAAACCAGCGTGTTTCTCTACTAAATCAGAGATTGGACGTCATTGGTGATCTTGTAAGTTTTCTTTTCCTTCTTTCTACATTGCTTCTAGAAATTTCTTTCAGTATGTAATGAGAGGAATACTAATATTTTCTTTTTCGCGATGTGTTTAGTTGCAAATGTTAAAAGAGCAGCTGTCACATTCGCAGGGTGAACGACTGGAATGGGTTGTTATAATACTCATTGCTGTCGAGATCCTTGTAGCATTAGTAAACGTAGCTGTGGATTTGTTTGCCAGCGTTGATTGATTTTGAAAGCGAGCAAGCTTGAGCCTTTCCTTTCTTTTCCTTTCATAGCTTTGATTTCTTTTTTTTGGGGGGAAAGAGGGTTATAAAAAAGTTTAGGGTGTTTTAATATATATTTTTTAATATTCTCTTTTACTATCTATCGTTCACAGATTCTCATTATTCTTTATTTTTCTAATTTTGAATCTAGGTTATGATTTATTCTTATTTATACTTATGAAAGATCTAAGCTTCAGTTTCGAGCTTTGAGTTTGCCTTTTATCTTGTTTCTCTTACAAGCTGTCGATTTTTATTTACGAGCTTTTCAAATCGTGCTTTTGCCAAAATTTAGGAGTCGGGTTCATATAAAATACAAAGGGGAATTAATTTTCTAATCAAATGAACTCAGATGCTTGAATTTATCGAAATGGCTACCGATCGTATCATCCTTCAATTTAAATCGATATCGTGATACAACAACCATGCTTTATTTATTTCTTTTCCACGATAGAATGAACTAGAATGAACAAGAATATCAACATGAAAGCTCCATCCTTGTCTATATACAACCACCCACCAAACCATCCCACGTACACCACCCACGATACCTAAAGATGAGAGAACAATACAAATAAAATGTAATAGCTGCGGCAACAGCGCCGTATCACAGGCCTAAAAGCCAATGTATTCTACTAATCTACTACTCCTTATAATAAAAGGTCTCCTCCACAGTCCGTCCACGGATCCAATCGGGCTCGGACCCACGTGCGTAGATATCCTCATACAATATCCGGCTGGTATTCTCCGGTGGAACAGCAGCTTCGGCAGCGTGAACCTCCGCATCCACCGCCTCCTTGACTTCGCTATCAATCTGCTTGAATTCCGCCTCGGTTAGGATGTTCCAGTCCAGGAGTTTTGTGCGGAGACCTTGGATCGCGTCTTGGTTGCTACGCATGTAGTTTACTTCCTCACGAGACTATAGTAAAAAATTCCATTAGTATATGTTTATACAACTGGTTCGAAAATCAGATGTTGATGGAACGTACTCTGTAGGTGGTACCGGGATCGGACATGGAGTGACCGCCGTATCTGTAGGTGACGAATTCGATGACGAGGGGTCCGTTTCCGCTGATGGTATATTCCTTGGCCCACGCGCAAGCTTGCTTGACAGCTAGCACGTCCATACCATTAATCTTCAAACCTGGGATGTATTGTCCTCGCTTGTGGTAGTCGGTCAAAGCACTGCTCCTGTTGGCAGAAGTACCCATACCATACTTGTTATCTTTCCATCACCCCAAAATCATTAGTAACAATCATCAATCATAAAAACTTAAAGCAGTAGTACGGTAGGTACGAATATATATACTCACTCTCACATCCAAAAACAACAGGAAGACCCCACAACTTGGCCATATTGAAAGCCTCAAACACCTGTCCCTGATTCGCCGCACCGTCACCGTAAAGCGCAAAGGTCGTATTTGGACGCTTCAAATATTTCATGGCAAACCCGATCCCAGCTCCAACAGGCACCTGCGCCCCGACGATCCCGTTCCCTCCGAAGAAAGAGTTGGTAAACATGTGCATCGAACCGCCCTTGCCGTACGCGATACCCTCGCGACGGCCGAGGAGTTCCGCGATAACAGACTTGACGGATGCACCGCGCATGTAGGCGAAGCCGTGGCAGCGGTAGGACGTGATGACCTGGTCGTCTGGGGTGATTGCTTTTTCCATGCCGACGGCGACGGCTTCTTGGCCGATAGAGAGATGGCAGAAACCTCGGATTTTACGTTCCTTGTAGAGTCCGTCGGCTGCTAATTCCATGCGTCTAATTATACCGTGACAATATTGTTTAGTATTTACTATAATAATACCGCTATTCGGTCTAAAGATTTGATTTGGGAAGGAGGGTGAATACCTGACTGAAACCATATCGCGATACATCGATGCGAGCTCATTTTTGGAAGTTTCGAACTCTAACGATGGAGCTTCGATCTCGTATGGCTCGAAGCTGGTATCCGCCAGCTTGACAGTGAGCTTCTTATCACCATCCTAAACGTTATAAAAGTAGAACAATTAGAACGGTTATTTATTCTCATATTTATTCCCATTCGAATGAAGGATAAGAATACACATACCACATCTTTGGCCCCCTTTACATCCAACTTTTCGGCCGCGCCAACCTCAAACTCGGTCGCGAAGGTTCTGGATCGGACGGATGAGGCGGCAACTAGCGGTCTTCGAGAGACGGTTCTGAAGGCGCTCAACGCCGCCCTGCGTGTATGGGACGCCAGCATCGTGAGTGGAAATAGTTCGGAGGTTCGATCAGAGCGGAGAGAAGGGAAGGAGATGGATGATGATAGTTTATCCGTTCAATTGACTATCCCGGGAGAGTGTGATGATTCTATGTATCGATGGGGGTGAGAGCGAGATATCGGCCTCCTCACGGATGTGAACGAATGTGGTTTGTTACTTGGGTTTCAATTTGTTGGGCGTTCCGGCTCCGGTGGCTGCTCCGAGAAAATCGGGATTGCCCAACATTCCCAAATCGAACGGGCCCGGCATCCCGAGTCCAACACCCGAAGTTCCCGATCATATTAGCCTGCACAGCACAGATTACATAAGATCTCGAATATTTTATGTATTCTTTATATTTATATTTTGGAGAAAGCTCGCATGGGTATTCCAAGCTATTGGACGACGGTCGTGCCACGGAAAGCGCCAGAAACGCCAGAACTAAATACAACTATAAAATGCACAAGTTCGAATGAACCTTGAAAAACCATACCCGCAGCTAATGTCGCTGACCTTGCTGACTCTGCATCGCGGCCGCTAATGCTACAAGTGTAGGATCAAACCCTCCAGGCGGAGGGGGCGGTGGTGGAGGGAACGCCCCAAGCCCCGGCAAACCCGGTAATCCAGGCAATGGAAGTGCTCCTCCCAAATCAATACCAGGCGGAAACGGTGGCATCATACCTGGATTAGGCGGAGCAGGCCCAGTTCCTATCACTGGCATCTGTTGGTCCACCAAGTAATCATCGTCATCCGCATCCTCTTCCTCCTCCTTCTGAACTTGCTTGCGTTTGCCCTTGTTATCACCCGTATTGCGAGAGTCGTACGACCCTTCGCCCGTATACTGCCTATCCGAGAACGTCTCAATCTCTCCTACCCTCGGACGGCCCCAAAATCTGGTACTACGATCATTGGAACCAGTGCAGAGAATATGCCCCAGCGGGTGGTATTCCATCGACCACACGGCGTTTTCGTGCGCGTGTGGGACGGAGACGGCAGCGCGGACAATGCTCACACTACCACCCCCCGTCGACGTAGATAGCTCATCGAGAATGAAATGACGAATAGAACCGTCGAGTGACCCGCTGCTGAGGATGGATGGAATGGTTGGATGCCAAGCCAGAGAGGACACTTCCTTCTCGTGATCTCGAAGGATGCACAAATCTTTCATCGTCCTCAAATCAAAGATCCGAATGGTCATGTCTCGGCCGCAAGTAGCGAGCAAGTTACCCTGCGACGGCTGAAACCGCACCCTCGACACGGTGTTTTTATGGCCGTGGAGAGTTGTCAAGCATCTCGCGGATCGAGGGTCCCAGAGTTTGACCAAGTGATCTTTGGAACCAGAAGCGATCAATCCTTTGTATGGATGCCAATGGGCGGACTTCACGTCCCAACCGTGTCCGCTCAGGATTCTTTCCTCTTCGCCTTCCCCAAAATTCCAGATTTTCAAACTACCATCATCGGATGCGGTAACAAACTTTGCATCCGTAGGACAGAACCTATGATAAATTTAGCCTTGCACTTTACCATTTGAAGACAAGGATGAGGGTATTTTCTTACGAGACATCTCTCACGGGACTATCATGCGCCTGTAATACTTTGACATTATTGAAATTGGTCTGCCAGTACTTCACGATACCATCCTGGTCCCCGGATAGCAACCAGTCCGCGCCATGGGAATATTCCAGTGCTCGTATAGCACTATCGTGGGCCTGCATTATAGTCTCAAAATTGAACCCCATCCCGTTCCATAACGTGAACTCTCCGCTACTAGAACCGGTGAGCAAACGGCGACCTTCGGGTGTCCACTATTAATTTCCCCCGTCACTTTAGCTTTTTCCTGTCATTGACACACACACACACACACACACACACAGACACATAAGAATCCTAAGGGATGCGACTAGATCCAACCTTGACCATATTAATGGGATGTTTGATTTTATTGAGGGAGGCATGGATGTGGCGTATCGGGATTTGAGCGACGATATTGGTGGGGATGCTGATCGATGGGAGTAACTGCGAAACCACGCGATGTAACTTTTCTTAGCACAAACTCTTTAAATTGGATTCCGATTCTAAAAAAAGGGCGTGCGTACTTCTTTGAGGTATGTGCCTTCTTCTGCGAACGAGGAGCTAGCCTGGCAGTGCGGGCGAAAATCCAGCCGGCGATCGAGGATCCATCTCGCGAGCGAGGAACCGTAGTCCGTCACGGGCCCTACGTCGCATTCACCACATGAGCATCATTGCATTTGATATATACAATCGGGATTGGATAAACTTACTTCTATGCGAAAACTTGCGAGGTGGAGCTGGACCTTCGCCGCCGCCAGCAGC
The DNA here is from genome assembly GCA_036971345.1 of Dactylellina drechsleri. Lineage (NCBI taxonomy): Eukaryota > Fungi > Ascomycota > Orbiliomycetes > Orbiliales > Orbiliaceae > Dactylellina > Dactylellina drechsleri. The sequence goes on from JAJTUB010000009.1 coordinate 521,721, forward strand.
AGTACCGGTGGCTTCGAATGTTCTCTTCTGGGCCATGGCGATGCACGATGGATGATTCGATCAGAGGTGGTATGGTTTGCAAGAGCGAACTAGTTTGGGTGCACCCGCGGGAACGCGTTTGCATGCTGGTCGACTTGCAGGGTTGTTCGAACTGGGCAAGTCGAATACATGCAGCCGGAGACCGAATGCGATATTAAAATGATAAATTACGGCTGTGCTGCGGTGCATTCGAAGGGAGAGAGCAAGAGTAGGTTTCATTCCAGGTGGATCGCTCCATGCATGTCGGAGGAGATCTTATTCGACGACAGCCCGACAGCCCGGCACGATGTAGCATTCATTCATTCTGTCCGATGCTTAAATAAGTATACCTTGTTACATAGATATCGTGGAATTGCTATATTCCGTCCCAATTATTGCATTTCTGGCCAATTCGAACCTGACTTTTTCCTTCCGAATCCACTTTTCACCGCGAGCGCCCCGTCCAGCTGGTCAGTCCCCAGCTCGACGCTGATTCAACTTTTTTTTAAGCTTAATCTTCTACCCGTAAATTCAACACAATCCTACCCGCTGAAACATTTCCTTGAAACATATTTCCTGTCCTCTCCGGCTCATACATTTGGGTCCGCAGGCATCTGCTGTCCCTAATTAATTCCTTACGCCGTCTTTTCCTCAAAACTCGAGCTATCATTTTTACATGCATGCATACATCCAATTATTACTATTTTTAAAACATAAGGCCATCGAATTCATTCGAAGCCCGCCAAGCCCCTCCTTCTCAAGAAGCTCAAATCAGAAGCCAAAATTCCAACCTTATTTATTTATTGATTTTATTATAATTACATCATGATATCTCCTCGCAGAACCTCAGGAGTCTCACCATCATCCAACAGCATGTCCGCCGCCCAGCAAATCCTCGGTTCCGCTGCCGCATCTGACTCTCCGGTCCCTTCGCCGACCTCTGGCGAACGTAACGAACATCTTTGGGAGATCGCTTCGCACCGCCAAGGCCAAGCTTTACGAGATGGGATCATTAACCCCAATCCGGAAGCCCAGCAGCAGGATCGCGGCGAGAACACTGGTAACAGCAGTATATCAGCTGTGAGAAAGCTGAACGGAGGTGTTTCGATGGATGTCATGCGAAGTCTCTACTCTCCTTCTTCGGGGTTCACCGGTTTGCGTAGAAGCAATTCGTCCGTTGTCTACCCTGGTGGCCCGCCTGAGTTTCCGCCTGTTAAGAAGCTTAATCCGCTCAATAAGAAGCGTATATTGGTGTCCGGGGTGAGTATTATTTTACCAATTATTAATAAAGACATCCCTGTTTTACATAAGGGCGTGTCTGCTATATGTCTATTATAGACGGAAATTTTATTAACTATCGTTGTGAATTCAATAGGGTGCCGGTTTCGTCGGTTCCCATCTAGTCGACCGCCTGATGCTCATGGGACACGATGTCATCGCCATCGATAACTACTTTACAGGAAGCAAGACAAATCTAACACATTGGTTCGGTCACCCGAATTTTGAGATGATCAGGTACGCTACATTTCAAAATTCACCTTTTCTCTTTTCACACCATAAAACCAAAGCTAATCCTCGGGTGATCTTACGGACACGATGTCGTCGACCCAATCATGTTGGAAGTCGACCAGATCTACCATCTCGCCTGCCCCGCCAGTCCAGTTCACTACCAATCAAACCCAGTCAAGACCCTCAAGACTGGTTTCTTCGGAACCTACAACATGCTCGGCCTCGCAAAAAGAGTCAAAGCCCGTTTTCTACTAACGAGTACATCTGGTAATGCTCCCAATAATCTTTGAAAAGCATAGCTGTATTCTAACAAGGATGTGATAATATAGAGGTATACGGAGACCCGGAAGAACACCCCCAAAAGGAAACGTACTGGGGTCACGTCAATTGTATCGGTCCCAGAGCCTGTTACGACGAGGGTAAACGAGTAGCAGAGGCTCTTACCTACAGCTACGCTCGACAGGACGGCGTAGATGTTCGCGTTGCCCGTATATTCAATACCTTTGGTAAGCCTACTACATCTCCCATACTATATAATGTTATAATGTATATAAACTGTCACAGTCACTGACAAATGTCAATTTGATCAGGTCCACGTATGAACTGGAACGACGGCCGTGTCGTCTCCAATTTCATCGTACAAGCTCTCAAAAACGACGACATCACAATCTACGGCGACGGCTCCGCCACCCGATCCTTCCAATACGTTCACGATCTGGTCGACGGTCTCATCTCCTTAATGGAATCGGACTACAAGGAGCCCGTTAACTTGGGAAACCCAGAGGAATACACGATCAAGCAGTTCGCGGATACCATTCTGGACCTGGTGCAGGATCACAAACAGCGAGTCGGGGAGGCGGCGTCGACTTCCAAAGTTGTGTATTTGCCTGCCGCTGAGGATGATCCGCAGAGGAGGAAGCCGGATACGACGAGGGCGAAGGAGGTGTTGGGGTGGAAGCCGCAGTGGAGTGCTATTGATGGGTTGAGGGAGACTGTTACATATTTTCACGGGAGGATGCAGCAGGGATGATTGTCTGATTAATGAATAAATCTTTCGTTTTGCTCACCCACTATTCTTTTTAAAAATTTCCTTTTATTATCTGTTTTTCGATAGAATGGAGCTTACATGGGGTTTGTTTTCTACGGCTTTCCTCCTCTGTCTTGTTAATCCTTTGAGACACGGTTTTTGCTTCGTGCAGGTCTGGTGGTGGTGGAAAGAGGCGTTTTTATACAATAAATCATTGCATTTCTAGATTCATAAAACATTCTCAAATCTAGTGGCTACCATTACCTCTCAAGTTCCAAGATATACATCAGTTTCGAGTTTCAAAGAAGAGTTGCTAGTCCCTAGCCATAAAAAGTTATATAAAATATTAATTGGTAGGAAAAGATACACGAAACCGCTATGGTGAAGGAAAAAGCTTAATATTTCTGTGACGCCATTAAGGAATGATCTCAAAAGCAAAAAGGAAAAAAAAAAAAAAAATTATAGCAAGGGGGAACAGGAAGAAGGACAGAGCGGAAGAACACTCAACAAAAGGGGGACGTGATTATATATATACAGTCGGCCGGAAGACAAAAGGAGTAATCCTTTTGCAAGAAAAGGAAAAAACTCGGATGAAGCAAAGAAAAGGATATCACCATGACTTTTATCTGTCTCCGGGGATCTGTCGACAGTGGCAGCAGGCGGCTGTCTCATGAGCATGCTCCTCCTTTTTTTTTATTATGAGATTTGAATTCACCGCTAAACTAAAATCACTGGATTGGATTTGTATGGCAGTTTAATTCAGGAAAAAGAGTTAAGGGTTTACTTCTGCCATTTATGGGGAAAGCATTCGGTTCCAGGATCCAACCAAAGGAATGTATTCGAATACCTTATCTTCAAAACGACAGACGGGAATAATTGAGCTGAAGCGACCGGGGTAGGGAGGCTGTGGGTTTTAGAAGAAGAAATACGCCAATAAGAAAGCTACGAGGCACAAGGCAGCAGCTAGTTGCACTGGAACGCCCTCCGGAGTCTGGCTCGTACGCCCGATATTGGTAACACCAGCGGCAACCTTCTCTTTGGCCCCAGTGGCAAGTTCTCCCAGGTTATTCTGTTGAGCGGATTCCTTCAATTGCTTCGTTAATGTCGCTATCTGGGCTTTGGCTTCCGCTAGCTGATCCGCGACGGTCTGGACGATGGGTGGTACATTTTCGTGCGCCTCCGTGGGTTCCGCATCGGTCTCGCTCACGTTATCTCGGGATGAACTGTTGTCTGTCTTGGGGCCTAAGCTTTTCGAATCAGGGCTAGGCGAAGTATATGGTGGTGGTGATGGAGACTTGGCCTTCTGTTGGCACGTGATAATTGATGGTTAGTGTTATATATCAACTTTGTCCGGGGATTCGAGAAACTAACAGCTTCAGGTTCACCGTTGTGGTGCACAGTCGCTGCCGGTGGGAGATATGTCACTCGGATCTTCTTTTCCTGAATTTGATCCTTTGCAGTCTTCTCCACGCTTTGCCACTATAAATACGCAGAATATGTCAGCTATGCCGTAATTCAATATTAAAGACTACTTGATAGGACATGCTGGTACATACCACGGACGAAATATTTGCGAATTCTTGATCTGCAGTGATTGCAACAGACTGAACCAAGAACTTGTCTCGGCAACGGAAATCTAGAGGTGGGTCTTCCCGCATTGCTTGCAGAAGAACTATGATTTATATGAGTAATTGGGTTATTCGAAAGTAGCGTGAGATGTCAACGGTGGCGTTACCTGCAACTTCTACATCTTGTCCGGCTTCGATGCGTCCAGAGTTTGGACGAACACAGTACCTAGGAAGTGAGGTGTTAGATAAGCGAGCTGAGCGCTATCGGAGCGGATCCTAGTTGACGTACTGTTTGGGTGCTGTAGTTTTGACCTGAAAAGAAGGGATGTTTGTTAGATGATGATGATTTTCTCAAAGTCATTACGGAGAACTAGATAAACGCCTAGTATTTCTCACCTTGAATGCCACCGGCAGAGGGTTGGGGTTTTTGATATAGAGCTTCTGAACGGTTTCACGATCGAAAGGGCCTAAGAAAGGGTTGTGAGGTTAGTTGATGATGCGGGAGAGAGCCGAGTGTGCAGGTGGTGATGGATGTACGTACGTCGGAAACCGAGCTCGCTGGGCTGTAGTTCGACACTCATGGTGATACGTGGTATGAAGTCGGGAAGGCTGGCTTGAATACGCTACGAGCGGGAGGGGAGATGACGAGGACCCTTAGATCAACCCGGATAGACGGTTACGGAAAGGAGTTTCAGGACAATTAAGAGATGTGGAAAGGGACCCGAAGAAGTGGGTTTATAGCGTGGCAGCAAGCGAGAGGAATTCAGGGACAGTGATGATGGAGATGGAGGTTGGGTTGATGGAGAAGGAGAGAGAGATGGTGGTGACTGGTGCTCGTGCCTGGTTTGTGTGATCGCGCAGGAACGGACACTTCGACGGTCTCTCTGCCTTTCTGTTCGCAGCTGAGTAATGATAACACCCAATAACTTGATGACGTCTCACACAACACAATTCCATCAACAACCTCCCCGGGGACGCAATCTATCATATAATATAAAAAATAAAATAAAGTATAAAGTAAGAACTTATATATGAGCATGACGGTGGTATTGAAAACCAGACATCTCCCACACGGCCTGTCCTTTTCCTTTAGCAATTGAACGAGCAAGGAATCATTGATTGCATATGCTCGTGCTGCCATACGCTGAATTGTTCTCCACTCTCGCTAATATGTTACTGACTGGCTTATCCTTTCGTGAATATTTACTCTCTCCAAGGTTAATGTATATTAAAACGACCCAAAACAAACAAACTGACAAGGGGGAAGGTTGACCAAGCAGAAGGGCTAGTGCAGAACGAACAGGATATATATCATGCCAATGCCCATGAAGCAGATTGCATGTTTCAACGGTTACTTGCATTAAACTCCTCGTTGGCAAATGAAACTCCTGGCTTACAAACATGTTAACAAACATCCTATTCATCACCTTTCAAACTTCCTTTGAATACATATTGCATCGCGCTGAGAAACCATCAAGTATCTTGCATGCTCAAGTATTCAAGTACTTAATTATCTTCGATTTTGAATATCAATTATCAAACTTAACAAGTATGTCGTCTAAGTGACTACGAAGAAGAGAGATGGAGGATGATATCATACATGCTGGACAAGAGATATCGTAGGTATACTAGAAATGCACAATGGCATCAGGACCCAAGTCCCTGACATCTAATCAATTTTTTTCTCGATATCGATATCCGCAGCCAAGTTTACAATTACCGGAACACCGCTGTCACATTCACACGGCCCTTCCGGCACTAGAAAACCGACAGATATTTTTCACGAAAAACCTTACAAGGCATTGAGGATATTTTTGTTCTATTTTTGCTGATAATAGCACTGTCAAGAAAAAATTTGTTTATCGTGCCATGGTTGCGGGTTGAAATTTGCACATTGATTAGCTGTTGCGGGCAGGTCCCTCCCCGGCCGAACGAGAGTCTGGGCTGGTTAGCCCCCCGAGCCTCGGCCCCCACCCGGCGATACCCGACCACCCGCAGCGCACGGGCATCTTCACACGCGAGTCCCATCTCCAACGTTGCTTCACTACTCCATATAAACCCCGATATCCTGGCTGTACTTGCTTGATACCAGACTCTCAAAATTGACAATCCGTATCAGCCACTCATTCGCAGATTACAGTATAATTACAAAAATACCTAGATATCTGTCACCTACATATCAATCGAAATGGAGAACGTGTGTGCCACCCCTTGTCCAACCCCCGATCTCTAAGTCATCATCTAACCCTCGTGTCAACAATGCACAGCTCCCTCGCGGTCGACGCAGCCGTCGCTCCTCCTCAAATCTCAACCTGAGCAACATCTCCCCGCTCACCACCCATTTTAGCCTAACCGCTTTGGCCGATGTCGAAAAAGTTATAAGCCCCCAATCCTCTTACATTCAAGGCATATCGGTGAGTCCCGTCTTCCAAAAAGCTCCGAAACCATATCCCTTTTCAGACAAAATTCACTAACATCAACATTTTCCACCGATGCGTATAAAAAGGCTCCATCCACGCCCAGCATCCTCTCTCGTGAGACTTCCAGAAAACGCACCCGTACTCAGATCACCACTCTGAGCGTTCCTGGTACCCCACGTCCGGATGTCAAACTCACAAAAACCAAATCCGCCAGTCATCTGCTCGTTGGACGTCGCAAAACCTCACAATTTCACACCCATACTGTTCGTCGGAACGAATCCACGGAATGGGTGCACAGAGCGGGTATCGCCTTGACGTCCGAAGCACGCGAGAGTAAAGGCCAGTCATGGCTCGCCCGCCGTGAATCTTCTACTAGTCTCCTATCAAACGGGGATTCGGATAGCGAAGAGGAGGGAGAATGGAGCAGCAGAAGGATCCCCACTCGGGGGTCTAGATCTCAACTAGAATTCACCAAACTGAGGATAGACATACCGGAGGAAGACAGCGTGCATCCGCTCGCACCAGAATTCATCGATGAGACATTTATCGGGAGCTCATTCGACGAAGATGGCGATTCGGGAGAGCTGGAGGATGATGACGAAGATCTACACTGGTCCAAACGTCCTAGGAATGGGTTGGGAGCGTGGGTGGATCGTATGGTCGGATGGAGTCTGTTCTCTCTCGATGAGGACGTGGACAGCGACGAAGACCATGATCACGAACCGGAAGAGAAGGTGCATGATCCTCCGAGATTATCGATTCCTAACTTTGAAACCGGAAAAGCGGAACCAGCAGAACAACCTGAAGTTCCACAGTTGCAAGACGGGAGTGTTTGGGCCGATGCCGGATGGGTCCTTGGTCTCGCAGCTAAAGTCATCTTCCAATAGTTTAGAAGCCCGGCTTTAGGTCTGAATTTGCCCTCAAAAGTTGAGATTTGTTTGTATTTGTATTGGATCGGAGCGAGTGTAAGCGACAAGCGTCGAGAGGTTATTCCACTCTTTTCACCCTATTGTAACATTGTGATCAAGGTTATGAGATATAATATGTAATTTACTAATCAAAATGCCTCTACTGAAGAATGGACAAGATTCGATTTGGGAGCACATGCGCAATCACAACGCAAAAAATACAACATTTCCCATTTAGATAGGTTTATCAATTGTCATTATTGAATGGTCCTTCCCACTGCTTTTCTGACATGGTCGGACTGTTTCCATCTTTCTCAAGTTCCATAGCGCTTGTAGTAATCCCAGAAGCATCTTGATCCGGTTGGTCAGAATATCCCAAATTGAGCGGTTCATCAGGGTTCAAATTCAACAGGACACCCAACGGGTCTACTGGTTGAGAAGGCACCGACTGCAACCTCGCCAGATCCTGCATAAACTGCGCTTCCCGCGCGAAATCCAGCTCTCGATTCTGTGCCCTAATCCTAGCATTCTCCTGCTCCGTACTCCTCGCATTCCTCTGCACCTCCTCCCTCTGTCCCCTCATCAACGCCTCCCTCTCTTCATCAATCATATACCCCATCTTCTTCAACTGCTCATAACTATACTCCTCCGTAAACTCGGACGGCAAGGACCTATAATCCCCCAAACTGATCCTCCAATTCCTCCACTCCATAAAATCAGGCCGATAAACCTCCCAATCCGGCACGACCTGCCCAGGCGCCCCCGCGTCCCATACGGCAGCCTCGGCCGCCGCCACTCAGGCCCCAACTCCCCCGACGGATTCCAATACGGTCCGTCAAACTCTATATTCCATTCATCACCGGACACCGCCTCCCCGATATCCGTACTCTGCGTTTTATCATCCACCCCGCGGAAAGTATAGTCTAAACCGCTGCTATACCCCTCATCCTAATCGAAATTGTGCAGGTTAATCTCATCATCATATGTCATCCACCACCCGTCGCCGTTATTGTACCCCACCTCGCTAAGTTCCAACTCTAACTCGTCAACGATGCAGCTCCATTCGGGCATACCCTCGTCGATTTCCTTGAAATGCGTAAACTCGCCGTCGTTCCGCACGCAAAACACTTGAGTGGAGGGTTTATTCTCCTGAAAGTACGCCGCTGCGACACCGTTACGGAACGCGCAGGGTGAACTGGGATGGGTTTGGCCTTTTAATGGTTCGCGGGTATTGTAGAATACGATAACCTTGGGTGGTCCTGCTGCGTCGGCGGCGGTGCGGACGACAACGTTTTGGACGAAATCGTTGGTCCTCGGGTCTAGGTCTTCGAGTGGGACGGGGTTGCAGGTGAAGCGGGGGTAGACTCTGTAGGTTAGCGGGTGGAGTGTTTCACCATGGACGGCGAGCCAGAAGGGGTGGAACGCGATTTCGTAGGGGGTGGCGAAGGGGAGGAGAGTTGCTATGATGACGACGCTGAGAGTTGAGATGTGCGGGTGCATAATTGAGGATGGGGATAGGCTGCTCAATAGCCTTTTCTTCCCGAGGTTCTTACAAGATTATCGTAAAAGAATGCCTCTATGATTTCAACTATATGATATGGTGAAAATGCAGATCCCACGTTCTGAAGACTCTTGTCCGTCTTCCATGCATTACTACCACGAGGAAAGCGTGGACAGGAAACAGCTAGAATTAACTCTTTTCCACGCACGAGAGATGGAACAAATATTCTTGACACAACATACTGTATTCTGTTATATATTTATATCATACTATTGTACCGCGCCAATTGGCGACATATATAGACAATAGATATACATCACAAATAATGATATAGATAAAAAAAGAAAAAGACTTGTATAACTATAAAGATAAGATCCTAATACTCCTAAATAGAAAGTTCAACACCCACCTAAATGCAACAAAAGAAAAAGGGGAAAAAATAAGGCGACTGATCTGAAGATAAAAGTACAAGGGACGTTAGAGTTATTTTTGCAGGAATTTTCAAGGAAAAGCCTGTAGCCATCTGTGGTGGTCGTCGTCGTGAACGGGGGAAAGAAAGGGATTATTGAGAGCTTAGCGATCCGGGGGGGGAGGGCGATCATTAGAACTACGATTCTGCTCGAATATGTAAGAGAGGAAAACTGGATAAAAGGAAATATAAGAGAGCCTATTGATAAAAAAAAGGAAACAACCGCTGAGAGGGGCTCCGATGCCGCAAAGGGAAGGAAAGGAAATGTACGAAAATATTGTAGAAAAATGCAAGGACGCTATCCGGAAGGATACAGGGTAAAAATACGTAAAGGGAAAGCGACTGAAAACTCCTGTGTGTGTGAAGCTCATCAAATTGTCACTTGGAAACTAAAAAATCAAAAAGCCAAAAACCATCATATATTTTTTTTTCCCCCTTGGGAACAGTGATCGAGGTAAAATACCTCTACCAGATTTGTAGCGGAACGGGGGCACCGGGTGTCTCGATGCGGAATCCAAGAGTATTGCCAGTCCTCGTTTGCTGTAAGGACTGGTTATTATCATTGCTGAGCCACCCCAAGGCATTTCGTAGTTCGAGTAATGTAGGTTCTAATCTACCACCGGATTGTTCATTGTGCCGCTGTAGCTTGCCATCCCAACCATCGTACTGTAGACTGATACCGCCTCCTCGCTTCGCCGTTTCTTTCAGAACAAGGATCCAGGCCTTTGTTATTTCCTCGTATGCGACATTCTTGTGATGGTTATGTATCGGGTTTTCCCAGTTCGGTAATCGATGGATTATGGATGTCGCACCGTCCAAGAACTCAAGTCCGTTGGAAAGAGACGACTCGTTGGGTGGAAGGAAATGAGGAGTATAATCGGATAAAGCATCTAATAACTCGAGTAACGCCGGCTTTACTCGGTTATATGCATAGTCTCCCTCGGGGTTGCCGCCGTATGGGAACGACTGACGAAGGGAATTCTCGTAATTGTGAAGAAGGCTGAGGGCGCTGGATACGGTTGGCTTCGGTGCCACCACGGAAATTTCAGCTGTAAGCTGTGGGTGACGATCACACAGAGTTCGCAGAACAGTCTTCAGGCCGTTCGAGTCCAACGTTTCCAAAAGCCGGGAAAGGGGTAGAGGGCGTCCGGTGACCGCTGTTCTGGCTCGTTTTATCGTTCTAGATTGTGTTGGCTGGGCAGGTATGTTTCGGTTAGCGAGGTTGGGAGACGCAGTTGGAGATGCGGACATCCGATCAAAGTTGTCTTGAGAATCGTCATCTGTAGGGCTTGCTTTCCGTTTTTTGGAGCCTGCATGGCGAGGATAAGCACTCTGGGATCCATCTGGAAGGATCGAAGTTGAGGGCGAGTAGAATATACCAGAGATAGTCGAGAGATTCGGTTTCGGTGAGACCCGTCTAGGGGCGAAGGCGGCAAAGGGGTTACTCATTCTCGAGGGCTAAAAAACTATCACCAAAAGGCCAAAAAAGAGAAAAACAGTTGGTACGGCAAGAAAAATATCGATCGTCTAGCGAAACTTGCGATGGTTGAACTACTACGGGTGGGAGGGTGTGTATTATCGAGAGGGAGAGAGATTATTGGAAGTGGGAGTGGGATGAAGATTTCAGGGGATGTTTTTATCGGGTTCGGTGTCGTGGCAGCGCTCAGGTCCAAGGGAAACGGATGCGAATAGAATGTCGAGGAGTGTTAGGGTAGTTTTGAGTGGTGGGAAAAGGAGGTTTCTGCCAGACAGGATTCGGAGACGACGGTATTGGTTACCTAGTGAACCCTTTGCTTGTGTGCTGAAACCCGGAAAGGGACGAGAATCGAACGCCACAGAGCTACTGTGAGGGGCGGCTGGAGGAAGCGTTGTAGCCCGAACGTAGGGTTTAATCTTTTTCTTCCCTTCCAGGTCGGCAGGCTGGTTAGAGCATGCCGAAGCGGGAAATATAGTCGACACGGATGAGTGCTCCGGGAGACCTAGGCGGATAGATTCATGGGCTGGGTGTCGGAGAGAGATGGCGATAGCAGGAAGGAGGAAAGGTCGAAGGATGGGAGGTGAGGGAGGAAGAAAGAGCGAGGAAGAAGACGTGACAAAAACAATCAACACAACAACACCCAAAATCCAACAACTGCTATCGTGTTGGCTGGGCTGGGTCGAATACGTAGGCCAGTACGTATGCCCTGATATCATGATATGCTAGCCGGTTAGAATATTCCAGTCCGGTATAAATAGGAAGAGCAGACTCTGGGCATTTCTACAGTTCTTGAATTTGGAGGAGGGTCCCATTTATATATATCGTATATCCACCATCGTAATCTGACACCACCGGTGCATGCATCGGATTGCTGATGGAGGGCAATTACTAAGCCATAAAGCAGCTACGCCACAGATCTTTGTCTGACATAAACAACCAAATTTGAAGCTTCGGATCCGAGATGAGCTCTGGAAAGCTAGAAATACAGTCGTTTCATTCGTGTTTACATACATGCACAAAAGCTAGAGTATAATGCAGCAAAATATCGTCGATTTTGCGCAGGCGTGACTCTGAATCATAGTAAAAAGCTTTTCAGATCTTTTCAACACCCTCTTTGGTTTAAACATTTCCTGTTACAAGGTTGGCTACGAGACAGGCTACTAATATACAAAATATCCCATGCATGGGACGACCATTCAACGTAAGATCCCTTGTACGATATATACGTGTCGGTATCCCACTAAGCAGTTGTCGAAGCTGGGATCTCTGGACAAGCAATAATCGGGATAATTGGCGTCCCACACGGTCCGCAAAGACTCGATGGTCCCAACCCGTTGCAAAGAGGTGTCGCAAAAGTGGTACAAGTCGTACACGCCTTCGTCGTCGTCACCACCTTGACAGTCGTCGTCGGTGTCATCGGGCAAGGAACTCGAGTGTTAATCGTCATGCCGCATAGTGTGCATAACGTCGTAGGTGCGAGTCCACCAGGACAGAGAGGTGTTTTCAAAGTGGTGCAAGTTGCGCAAGGGCACGGTACGACAGTAGGAATTGGGTAGCCGCAGGGACCGCAGACTGTGGCTGGAGCCGTTCCGAGAGGACATAGAGGGGTTGAGAGTGTCGTGCAAGTCGTGCAGTCCGTGGTAGTGGTAGTGGTAGGTTTTGGGGACGAGGTAATGAGAGGGCATGGTACGACGGTGGGGATTGGAGAACCGCATGGGCCACAAACGGTTGCTGGAACCTTTCCTCCTGGGCATAGAGGATGCTTGAGAACGGTGCAGGTCTCGCAAGGCGCTCGAGGAGCGAGACCGGCTGCGAGAGTGCTGCCAAGCAGCAGGGTGTTGATCAAGGCGAACTTGAGAAAAGTCATATTGATTGGATGATAAATGTAAGAATATATAATCATCTATTCGATTGCAAATTCACACGCAAAATATTAGAAAATTGTTATTTTAAACTCAAGAGGACGGATACGTGTGGCTATATAGGCAAAGAACTTACTTTATATGCAGTAGTGTGCGCGAAACGAGTAGCCGAAGTTCGGTACCTTGGTAAATATACTCTAGGCTGAAAATCTTAATAGAATTCAAACCAAGGAATTCGAGAAGGATATTGGCAGAAGGATATATATCCAACCATGCATAGCCAAGTTACGCATCCTGCGGCCGAAACGCCCTTCCCTTTATAGCCCTCGAGGGCTTCGGAACAATACCTGTTGATCCCCATTTCCGTCCCATTTGTAAGGAACATCACAGCCGTACAAAACTTGTTAAAGAAGAAGGGTAAAAAGAAAATAAAATATTAACTACGTTAGAGATTCTTGGCTAAATAGAACAGGCATCGCCATCCACCCCAGAGTGTATATCGGAATGAGGTACGATCCGCGAAGGCGGGCATGACTGATGCTACCCTGATCCCTTGCAGAAGTTTAACTATTCGCTTGAAGAACAAGCTCTTTTGGTGCCGAGAAGCCGTCGTTCCCCGGTGACGAGACGAAGGACTGATGCAAATTTATTATTCCCTTTCGAATCGAATTCAAACTTAATCCCCAGGTTTCTTTATTTAACCTCCTCTCTAGCGCCCCAGACCTTTTAGCAGTCGAAAAATGTAACCCTCCGTCTAAGCTATCAGTCACATTGAAATCATGGGTCAATCAGGCTCCAATCAGGGTTGCGCAGGAACGAGGCTCTGAACCGAAAGTGGGTCGGCGGCGAGTCAGCTCTTGGTTGGCAACACGTTTTTTCAATATGTGTGGAATGTCCCTAAAGAGAGGTCTTCGGAGCGATCAAATTTTATTACTCCGTGACTATATTCGACTTCTGGCAACTTGCTCGCTTTCTATTAACAAATCCTGACATAGCTCACTATTTTAGCGGTAATGCATAACGATACGCTAAAGTATGGCACCGTAGTATTATATCCTAACCAAGTTTCACAAAGTTTGCATGACAAAATGCAAATTGTTATAACTGATACTGCGTATTTTCGTGGACCAGGATGGGTTAAATGTTGGAACGCCATCCGTTATCAATAAACTCATGGTGTGGTCAAGATAAGCAGGACCATAAAGAAAGAAAGAAAGAAAGAAAGAAAGAAAGAAAGAAAGAAAGAAAGAAAGGAAAAAGAAAAACTTTTTATTATGGTTTTCGTCCATGATCCTCGGCAGTATTACGCGGCCTGCTATATTCATAAATTTAGGCAGTTCCTCAGAATCAAAAACATGCTTCAATCCACCATACGCTCATATCAATATAATAAATTAATATCCGTGAGTTATTTAGGGCTAGGAATGGTACGACCTTGAATTTACCATGTCATTTTTTCGATGTTAACTTTCAGCTGTCTCGCTAGTTACTACCGAGATTAGCCGTCATGTCGACAAGGCGATGCCTGGCCCTGCTTGCTTCTGACACAAGCCTTTTATACAATGTCTTTATTATACAAGGTTAATAAAATCCATTGGTCCCGACATTGAGATAATCCATGGGTACTGAACTCCAGATGCAACACAAATACAATTTAAACCCTGCTCATACCTATACCTCAACGTTATGTATTAACGTACTCTGTTTGAAGGTATGCACATAAAAGTAATTAGGAACTAGGTATAACTAATAAGAAAAGGAGGGAGTAACAGCTGGCGGACTACTAGTGGTCTGAGTATCTTTTACCCCTGATCTTGTTCGACCTTCTCTGCTTCGCGCGAGTTCTAAACAACCTTGACGTCGATTGCACATTAGTGCAACTTGGGTTTCCAGCTCTAACGCAGACCTTGGTTCCAGTAATAAAGGGTACCGTCCCACAGACTTGTCCTTGATCGCAATTGCTGTCGGCAGTGCAGTGGGTAGCCCATGCTGGTAGGGGCAGATCTCCATAAGCTGTACAAAACTTCTTATTGATACCCTGCAGGCAGAAACATGGAGGAGGAGCTTGCATTAGTTGCTGATCCGTGTAGGTGGCACCAGTACAATCAGTTTTGGCGGAACCGCCAGTCCAGGCTGGAACTTCGGCGCACAATGGTTCCGAACATACACCGTTGACGCAAGTAGCATCAGTCTTACAGGTGTTTCCACAGGTGCCGCAGTTCTTGGTATCCGTCATAACGTTCTTACAACTTCCGCTACATTGTATCGAGGGTTTGGAGCAACCTGGGTAGACCTGGGTGCTGCTGGGGGCACTGGTAGTTGTGGAGCCGACAAAGACAGTTGATGTTGAAGTGACTGTGACCACGGAATTTGTACCCGCGATCGTAGTGCGGGTGATTCCCCAGCAAGAACAAGCGGAGCTGTATTTTGAGGATCCAGAACACGGGGTCGCGTATGCCGGAACATCGGTTGGTGTGATATACTGCGTCGTTACGGCATCGGACCTTTTGACTTTATAATAAGAATCCGCAGGAGTCTATCCGTGATCAAGTTATATTAGTTTCCAATCATGTCCGTGTGAATTTTGTATCGTATTCAAGCCGTTACATACATCCTCAGTGTCGACTCCACGTGTGACAGTTACCGTGGCGGCCCAAACGGTAGTTGTACTCGCAGCAGCAGCAGCTCCATTAACAGTAACTGCCATGAAGCTCGAACAATCCGCCCGTCGTTGGGTAATTGGAGGATTTAATTTGACTCCGGTAATGTGCCTCGCGCAATTATCCGCTGCACAGGCTTCAGCTACTGCAGCTCCGGCTGCAAGGTACAGCAGCGACTGGAGTATTGTCCATCTCATATTGTCGGTTTCTTATTCTCGGAGATATCTCTAGATGAAATTGAAGATATCGCGCCCGTGGAAGAAAGAAAAAAAATTCCTTTAGGGTTTTTAGGCTTATAAGATATATTCCAGAACGGAGAGACTCGAGTCCAAAAAAAAGTCCGCTGCATCTGGTTGCTTCCAACCCCGTCGCTTTAAACCCTCCAGGTCCGAGTGATGCGCTTAGACCAGTCATTTTATATCTCTCCCAAAGCGACTAGCTGATTGGTGTAGAAAGGCGGGAACAAAATGCTGTCTATATCTTAGACACTTATGTTTAGGAATCTCAGATGATCAACTCGCACGATTCCGAAAGAGGGTTGTAGAATGAGAGCTTCAACGAAGCTTGGCGGGAATCGTTAATATCTCTTTTATAGGTGGGACAATGCAATCAGAGGGCTGGCCTTGGAATCAACATGCCCTATCATGACTTCAATCGCCTCGACATTCCGCGCCGAAGCTTGCGCTTGGTTGGCTCATCCTGTAATTTATTCCGTGGTTTGGATGTACCTGCCTTTGGAGATTAGGATTGGGATAGCCTATACAATATTCATATCAGATTTCCGATGCCATGGAATATCGATAATTTCAGTGCATACACACCTAATCTTCCATTTCGGGTTTCGTATCGTCTAACTCACCAGTTAATGAATTTCTCACCAGTCGGATACACCGAGGAGAGCTGCAGTCTCTACAATGGAACAGCGCCGAATACGTTACTGTCATCATCGAAGTTGCGAAGGAACAACGCGGGGGTGGTTGCGAATTGTGGATATGTCGAAGCGAAGGCGCCAGAAACCCTGCCAGCTTCTCAGCCCAGCTAAACAGCAGGCCCACAGGCTTGCAAGCAAAGCTAAACAGGTGACCGCCACGCACTTCCATATTAGGGCAAAGAATTGAATGCTCCGCCATTTCCTGGAAATTCAAAGGACGCGGCGAACAAACACGCACATCTTTGTGGTTTCACTATTATCAATCGATAGGTAAAAACTTGAAACGGCGCACTGGCGGATTACATTGATTGTGGAGCCTGTCCCGTTTGTTACGTCGCTGCGGCACGCACATCATGGAATCATCCTTGATAATCGCAATCCATCTCGTCTGCCTTCAGTTGATAGTCAGCTACGAAGTTTCTATTTTAAGGGATGCCCCCAGGCTGGGAGGGGTAATCGAGGTCGTGTAGGTGGAGATAGAAAGTCTCCCTGCATATGACAGCCTGAGAGGATCAAATCATTCACATAACTACTTATATAAGCTTATAAGGGAAAAGATAGCTCAAAGTCTCTGAGGGAAATATTCAGATAAGAGAAAATTCATATTTGCAAATAAACGAAAACACATGCTTTGAATGCAGCCATGAGACTATGAGATCTAATCTATGTTTTCACATAAGAAGGATCTATGTACGGGTATAGATATATGCCTAATCACCGTCTGCATACATAAATTTGACAAAACATATTGAAACCCAAAAAAAAGAAATGCTCAAAGATTTAGTCGGTTTGAGTTCCGCGGCTTGACAACCCAGTTTTGATAGCTAGTAAAGGTAAAAATGTTAGCACCCCGTATGAAGAGTAAGGTTAGAACTGGGAATAATTACCATCACAAGTCGCCTTGGCGTCACCGAATAACATGCGGGTGTTTGGCATGTAGAACATGGGGTTTGGGACATCAGCTGTGTTCGTAGTAGGAAGAGTTAGCACTGCTGATTTCTGAAAGAGAAATGCGGGAAAGGAGAATCATACCATATCCAGAAGCCATGCCTCTCTTCATAACAATAACGGATTTGGCCTTATAGGCATCGATAATTGGCATTCCAGCAATCGGACTGTTTGGTCGTAAGGCGATAGGGTTGACGGTGTCGTTGGCGCCGATGACTAAGGCGAGATCGGTGTCTGGGAAATCTTCATTAATCTCATCCATCTCGAGGACAATATCGTATGGAACCGAAGCTTCAGCTAGCAGGACATTGCACTGTCCGGGCATTCTTCCAGCGACAGGATGGATGGCAAATCGAACTTTAATGCCGCGGGCCTGAAGGATCTTGACGATTTCGGCGATTGGATATTGTGCTTTCGCCATGGCCATACCATATCCAACGATCTAAAACCAAAGATTCATTAAAAATAAGATTAAAAGGAATAGGGGGGACTCTGGATTCCAATCCTTACAATAATGACACTGTCTGCGTTCAAGAGGGCTTCTACAGTCTCATCGACCGTAGTTTTGGTGATAACTCCCTCCATTTTGTGTTCCTCCTGAGCTATCGGAGCTATACCTCCAAATAGAACGTTCGTAAGGGAGCGGTTCATCCCGACGCACATGATGTACGATAGAATAGAACCGCTAACACCAATCAAAGAGCCCACTAATCTCAATATTAATATATTTCTCTTAAACCAAGTGTATAAGCGTTTTCCCTACCAGTCGTTAAAAGTGGATTATCCAACATAACACCTTCTGCGACGAGAGCGAATCCAGAATATGCGTTTAACACCTAGAGCAGAGCCATTAACATTTTCATTCAATAAATGACCTTGTCAAAGAATCTTACCGTGATAACGACGGGCATATCAGCTCCACCAATCGCGGCCGTTGTAGTATATCCTTTTATAAAGGATAAAACGGCATTCACCGTGAGACACGTCGCAGCTATGGCGGGATTTCCCACCGCAGAAGTCGCAAATAACGCTCCTGTAGCTACATTGGCACCAAGAAGGGATGTATTGATCGCATGTCTACCTTTCAAAGTTATTGGTTTGGATGACATCCGACCAGCGAGCTTCAAGAATGCAACAATGGAACCAGTAAAGGTGACACCGCCTAATTTAAGGTTAGAATGAAGTTTCTAATTAAGAGAAGGAGGTGTATCATCATACCAATAAGGACTCCCAAGTACGCTGTGATGAGATGTGATGTCGAGATATCATTTACGTGGCTGAGGACAAGACCAATGCTAGTCATCACAGCTGATTACCACAACGTTAGCGCGATCTCCCAGTGAGAAAATAGATGTATATATCGATTACATACCGGCAAGACCAACGACGGAATGCAGAGCTGCAACAGTTTGTGGCAAGGAAGTTGGCGTGATTCTGAACCCGATAGCCGCGCCCAAGACTCCACCAGCAGCAGCAAGAACACCAAATTGGGTAAGAACCTGTGGTGAAAGGTCGAGAGAAGAAAGAGCAGCAAGAACACCGATGGCGACTCCGAGCATACCGAGAATGTTACCTCGTCTGGCAGTGGCCTGTGATGATAATCCGGAAATTGAAGCGATACACAAAAGCGAGGAGACGAGATATCCAGCTGTGGGGAGACCGTCTAATCCTCCTAATCCGGATGCAACAAAGGCGCCGGCAAACAAAGCTCCTGGAATCGCCCATAGGTAGCCATATTCTGGAGGGTCAGTGGGCCGTCTGAACATATCCAACATTCGTTTTGTGATCACAAAGCCACCAGAAACATTGACGAAGGCCATAGCAACAGATAGAGCACCGAGGAGTTGAGGGAAGGTTCCAGGGAAATAACCCCCTCCCATTAGGAAAAAGCCACCGACACCGACCATACCTAGAGAAAATATTAGATATCTAAGTTGAAACTTTTCTATTAGAAATCTTACCCGAGATTGCATTTGTGACACTCATTAGCGGTGAATGAAGGGCTGGTTGCACACCCCATACAGCTCTATAACCTACGAGACCAGCTAGACCAAAGGTGAAGATATTGTTCATGAAAATGGGGGAAGTGAGTTTTCCAAGTGCTAAAAGCGAGCCGAGTCCTCCGGTTGTGACAGCAACATCCCGGGTAGTTTGTTGCCATGGGGTTAATTCCAATGTTTGAGTAGCTTTCTCGTCAACCTTTGGCTTTGCGGGTGGAGGGGGTGGAACTGGTCGTGGAGCCATTGGGAGAATTGTTCCGTTGTGAGTTACAATAGCACCGCGTACGACCTCATCATTAAGATCTACAGTGAATGACGATTTGTTCTCGCCTTCCATTGAAAGAAGGAACTTGGTGATGTTATTGCCGTAGAGTGTCGAGGATTGAGTCGGGAGCCGAGAAGGTAGGTCAGTGTATCCGATGATGTGAACGTCATTTTTGGTTACGATTTCGCCAGGCTTGGTCAGAGCTACGTTCCCACCAGCTTCAGCTGCGAGATCGACTATAACGGAACCTGGTTTCATGCTAGCAATCATTTCTTCAGTGATCAATCGAGGTGCGGGTTTTCCAGGGATGAGAGCAGTCGTGATGATAATATCAACTTCCTTGGCTATTCGAGAAATAACATTAGCCTCGATATATTAGTCCGAATATATATCTTTTAGGAATCATACCTTGCTCGTGGAATAGCTTCATTTCGGCTTCAATAAATTCTTTAGACATGACCTTTGCATAACCACCTCCACCTTCGCCAGATTCATCGAAATCCACACGAATTGGTTCCGCACCAAGGGATTGGATCTGTTCAAGAGCTGCCTCACGAGTATCAAAACCTCGAACGATAGCTCCCATACGACGAGCGGTAACGATAGCAGACAAACCAGCAACACCAGCACCAATGACAAGGACTTTGCAAGGAGGAATTTTTCCGGCTGCCGTAACTTGTCCAGTCAGGAAGCGGCCGAAATGGTTCGAAGCCTCCAATACGGCCTTGTAACCAGCGATGTTTGCCATTGAACTGAGGGCATCGAAGGTTTGAGCCCTGGATATTCTAGGGATCAGATCCATTGCAAAAGAGGTAGTGCCCTGATTTGCTAAAGCTTCTACCAAAGTCTTGTTGATGGACGGATTGAGGAAAGATACGAGCGTAGAACCTTTACGGAGCATTGGAACCTCTGATTCGACATTCGGAGCACGAACTTTGAGCAGGATATCGCTTTCGGACCAGATGGACTTGCGATCACCGACTGTAGCCCCAGCGGCTTCGTAGGCGCGATCTGTGAAACTGGATTCGGCACCAGCTCCTGTCTCGATGAGGACCTTTTTGAAACCTTTCTTGCGCAACTGGGCAACATTTTGCGGGGCGATTGCGACACGACGTTCATTGGGAAAAGTTTCAAGCGGAATTCCAACGGTTAAATTTGAGTAAGGGACTCCGGCAGGTTTTGAAGACTCAGGAGCGGAGTCATGTTTGGCAGAAGAAGTGGAAAAGGCATTGAATTGACCGCTGCGGTGCACCGAAACCAGTCTGTGGCTCAGATAAACACTGCACGAGACAAGCCTGGACGAGGGCACTTTCGATTGGAAAATAATCATAGAATCAGTCAAAACCCACAAATATATAAAGTACGACGAAACCAGGAGCTAGAGACACATGTGTACATACACAATCCGGAAGTTATGGCGGCCTTCATTTTGGCGGCATTGCCCAAACATGGGGCACCGACGGTGAGAATCATCGTACGTGGGGGATGAATAGTTGTTGCTGTGCGCCGTGTGGGCTTACATCCCCAGCTCCAACTATTGTCTGTACTACTACTCGGAGACGCGGCGTAAGGAGATGTTGGAATCTCGCATCTGCAAATCTAAACCGGCCAGAGATTGAGAAGATGGTCGGAGTGATAGAGAGTCAGATTAGAAGTAAGAATCGAAATGGCCATGTAATTGTTCTTGCATCTCGGACCGGAATATATGCAGAGGGACTTTTGGGCCGTCTGCAAACCAGGCTTCAGTGAGCGCTTTCCGCCCAATGCAAATACCCCCATGTAACTTAACCCCTCAGTCGCACTAAGGAACGGTGTCGTCCAGCCTTGATAACGGCAGGAGAATACTTCTTGCCTACTTCAGGATCCGGGGCCCCGCACGGGCTTGGGTATCGCTCTTGCCAGAAGCATCGGATATCGCACTGACATGGCAATGCTTCCCCACAGCCAACAGTTGCATAACCGGGCCTAATTCTCATTATTAACTTGTCGCCGTCTGCGCGCCGTCTCACAGGCTGGTTTCTAGGCCTAGCAGCTAACGAGGGGTGGCAGCTGATAGCCTGTCATCTGTCCGCCCACTTTCCCGGATTCCCGCCCACAGTAACAATATAGCCACTTGCAGTGATTAGGATGGCACGATAAATGCAGCTGCGTCGAACAAACGTGGAATGAGGAAAGGTGCCGCGTGAACGCCATCCTGCGCCAAGATGTTCGAAGGCGACTTCGTGCCCACCTCGCTTCCACCAAAGCCGCTGTACCTCGAAATACGTAATATTCTAATATATTCTCTCTCTCTCTTTCTCGCTCGAAACTATCGACATCGCCATCCTTACTACTAGGGGCTTAGAAAGTAAAGAACAGCTGGAGGAGCTTGAAATTTGTTTTCAAAGTTGTGGTTCGATCGTCAAAACAAATCTGGTCAAATCACAACTGTCCGCGACATCCGTGGTCTCGCTTCGATAACCCTGCGAAGCTCGAGCTTCACCAGCCGCACATATAATATCGATAAACAACGGACACATGAAGCATCGCCGGCATAGCTTTCGTGTTCACGTAACCTAACTACTCAACATACTTCCTTCCTCTTGCCTGACCAATGCCGAACCTTCCGGGATCCAAAATATTATAAAACCAATACAGAGGCAGCAGCCTCGTTGAAAGGACGCAATGCCCTTCTCTCCGGGCGAAGGGTCGCGAAGCATCGCGGGGAACCAGATATACCACCAACTCAGCCCGATACATGTCGTCGCGAGCGATACACCGTTCCTAGATCCCGAAGACAGCGATGCTGGCCCCAGTCGTCACGTTCCGGATAACAAACCTGGGATCTTGGATTGGTCTGCCGAAGCCGCGGGGCAGAGAGCTGCGTATGAAGATCTCACGGCAATAGGTGCTCTACGATAGTGTTGATTAGTTATGGTAGGAAGCGATGGCTAATGCTGGGATTCGCAGATTGGATTCACGAATATACTGTCGAGCAGTTAAGATTGAGGATTCTACGAAGCGGAGGGGGCATTACAACCTATTTTCGAGTTCTCGCAGATGCAAGTCAAGCATGGATTGTTCTGATACTAGCAGGTATATAAATCAACCAAGAATGCTATGATTCGAAGAGCTAAGTTCTAACCGCTATCGAATTCGTAGGGATTGCTGTGGGCTTGATAGCTGCGGGGATAGATATTGCGTCGAACTGGCTCGCCGATACAAAAAACGGAGTTTGCACCACAACTTTCTATCTGAGTCACGCTACATGCTGTTTGGGTCTTCAATGTTAGTGAAGGAGTAGTCTCGTTGATTCCATATATGCTGACGATGTGTGTAGCAACCGAACAGTGTAAACATTGGGTTACATGGGCCCAGCTCTTCCATGTGAAACCCGCCGGAGGCGCGTATGTTGTGCAGTATATCATGTTTATGCTGCTTTCTGTAGGTCTTCCCAGTCTGGTTGATTGTCTTCCGAAGAATATATCTTATTAATGAGAGTTTATTAGGTAACATTTGCTATATCTGCCAGTTACTTGGTCCTTAAATACGCCCCATATGCTCGACAAAGTGGTATACCCGAGATCAAGACCGTTCTGGGAGGGTTCGTTATCCGACGCTTTATGGGTGGCTGGACCTTGGCTATTAAATCAGTCGGTTTGGTAGGTTTCTCTTGATTTCTTGATTCTCAATATCATTAGCTTATGAGACATTAGTGTTTATCTGTAGCATCAGGCCTCTGGCTTGGGAAAGAAGGTCCTTTAGTACATGTGGCATGTTGTTGTGCGAATCTTTTGATGAAGCCGTTTCGCTCTCTTAGCCAAAATGAAGGTAAGCTTGTTCATATATTCTATTTATTGTCGTTAAATCACTAAATGTATCAAAAGCCCGAAAGCGAGAGATTCTTTCTGCGGCAGCCGCTGCCGGTATTTCCGTGGCTTTTGGCTCTCCGATTGGTGGTGTGCTATTTAGTTTGGAGGTATCTATTTCATGCAATACGAAGCGAGTGAGTCGATTCTAACTATATTATAACTCGTAGCAAGTATCGTATTACTTCCCGGATAAGACCATGTGGCAGAGTTTTGTCTGTGCCATGGTTGCAGCTGTGACGTTACAGTTTATGAACCCGTTCAGAACTGGAAAACTGGTTTTGTATCAAGTGATATTCACACGGGGCTGGCATGATTTTGAACTTATTCCATTTTGCGTCCTCGGAATAATTGGAGTAAGTTGAACGTCGAGTGCGGAGTATCTGTTCCATCAAGAGCTGACGTGATACGTGAAGGGTATCTATGGCGGTTTATTTATCAAAGCGAACTTGTTCATTGCCGAAAAGCGAAAAGGAAGCTGGATAAAGTCATATCCGATCATTGAGGTTGTCATCATCGCGTCCATATCGGCGTTGATTAACTACCCGAACGTATTTATGCGGGTTCAAGCATCCGAGTTGGTGGCGAACCTATTCCAAGAGTGCAAAGCAACCAATGACGATATTTTAGATATTTGCCAGTGAGTATGCAAGTATAATATTTTACTGAGATATATTCTGACTGAATATAAACAGGGATGGCAAAACCGCCGGTCCAGTTTCACTGCTCCTGTTAGCCTCTCTTGTGGGAATGGCGCTTGCTGCCTTCACGTTTGGACTTCAGATTCCAGCCGGAATCTTACTCCCATCCATGGCAATAGGCGCCTTGTACGGAAGAGCTATAGGGATGGTGATTCAAGTGTGGCATAGGAACAATCCGACAGCATGGATGCTCAGTTCGTGCGAGCCTGATGTTGAATGTATCACACCTGGAGTTTATGCTATTGTAGGCGCTGCATCTGCACTCGCTGGTGTTACTAGGATGACTGGTAAGCTACTCCACCCGCTTAGGTTTAACGGGTATGTTTTTGCTAACGGATATATCTAGTATCTATTGTTGTCATCATGTTTGAACTCACGGGCGCTTTGACTTATGTGTTACCTATAATGGTGGCTGTCCTGATTAGCAAATGGGTTGGCGATGCTTTTGATAGGCGAGGGATATACGAGTCTTGGATCAATTTTAAAGAATATCCATTCTTGGATAATAGAGATGACCCGGTGCCAGACCTGCTCGTCTCACAGGTTATGACGAGACTTGAAGATATTGTGCTGATTGAGGCAACAGGCCACACTTTAGCGTCCCTGGGTGAGTTCGTCATGAGATAATGATCGGGATACATTCGCTGACTTCGGATTTTCATTAGATGACCTTCTTCACACCCAACCATACAAGGGTTTCCCAGTCGTAGCGGACACTAGAGATGCGCTGCTCTTAGGGTACATTTCAAGAACTGAGCTCCGGTACGCGGTTGACCAGGCAAGAGACCTGCCTCGAAATACGGAGTGTCACTTTGGGGGGTCGGCGTTGATAGGAACGGTATCGGAAAACTCGCTAGATATGCGGCCGTGGATGGACCACACGCCCATGACACTGCCGGCACGGAGTTCTCTCATGCTGGCGACGTCATTGTTTCAAGATCTCGGGTTGAGGTATCTGTTGTTTGCGTATCACGGGCAGTTACAAGGACTCATGACGAAGAAGGATGCTTGGTTTATTTTGAATTCAGTGAAGGACGAGAAGCAGTTTGTGCATGTTACGAGGGATAGGTTTGCTGGTGATATGAGCCCGGAGAATCCGCTGAGTCCGGGATGAAGCACAAGTATTTTGCACATTTATTTATTTATTTATTTTTATTTTATTTTATTTTATTTTATTTTATTTTATTTTATTTTATTTTATTTTATTTTATTTTATTTTATTTTATTTTATTTTATTTTATTTTATTTTATTTTATTTTATTTTATTTTATTTTATTTTATTTTATTTTATTTTATTTTATTTTATTTTATTTTTCAAGCGAGGCGAATCTTATAGATTATTTGTTTTATATACTTTAAGTTAATCAAGTAGCTTCAAGGCTTTGTGTGAAGGAATGTATAACAATCAAATTTAATGAATACTGCCCTTCGAGGTGACTCTTTTGATAGATTTTTAGAACATACCTGCAGCTAACCTTAGTTTGAGCTAGCCGGGAAGCCCGAAATCGAGACCTTGGAACCAACGTGCATAATATAATAATATAATATACGGGCCAGCAAAACAGACGGCGCTGTTAAGACCGTGGTTCATCGTTAAGACCGCCCGCCCTCAAATATGCCTGCAAGGACGCGGGGGCGGTAGGAAAGAATGCTAGCTAGCTGGAGCCAGTCCAAGCATCGGGGATGTCGGCATATTCTCCTTCCCCCCTGGCCTCGCGCCTGCGAATGGGAGCTGTGACTAAGCCATGTGAAGGAGAAGGGCAATAAGATTCGCCTTGATTCCAGCCTGTGAAACGATTTTAATTTTCTCTCTTTCAAATATCCCGTCTCTTCATCTTTGTTTCCACCGTCTTCTTCTTCATCTTAGTTAGTAATACTATCTTCAGATATTCTGATCACCTTACTGTGAGACAGTCGAAACAGCAAGGGACTCTGCTGTCCGTCCCCCTAGTTAATACCTCCCAGCAGCGACGATACGAGAACTGGAAGGTGAGCTCCCCAGCCAGTGGACAGTAGCATAAACTAGGTGCCGCTGTTTGCTTGTTTGCCTGCCGTTTTATGTGAGGCGGGTTTTGCGTGCGAGCCTTTTTTGAGGGCAAATTTTGTGCGGAAAATTCAAAATTGAAAAAAGGCTAACTGGAAGGAACTACCTTGTTCACAGCCAACGGAACCATCCATCAGAAAACCTCTCTGATATTGATATTTATTTCAGTTCAAAGAACAACCACCACCGCTCACTTGCTTCCATCTTCCCGTCGATATCTCTCTCCCATCCTTCGTCGCCTGCAAGCAAGGACTCAGAGCCACTCGAGAAAGAAAGAAAGAACAGGAAAGGGCGTTTCTATCTCTCATCTTAGGAAAAAACCGACCTCCACTCCCAAACCACCACCTGATACCAAGCGGGGACTTCTCTGTCCACGACGATCGTTCATGCATTTGCACCCAAGGACCTTTTCATCACCATCATTTTGCAATTCCTCTTGGAATCCGACCAAAACCTGTCGGAAGCGTTTGCAGATTTTTTGTAGTGGTTAAACCCTCCCCGTCTTCACGTCAACCGACAAAGAACCCTACCCCACCATTATTCTTCAGCAGCCATTTCATAGGTAGCATAATATAACCTTCGCCTTACAATCGAAGTGAGTATCACGCTCGTTGCATTTCAAACGATATTCTCAACCGGATGGCTAACCAATTAGCTTAGGTGTTTCGTATGTCATCTTGGATTGCCAGCGTTGTAATTCCTATACGACAGAAACCGCATTTACGTACTTGATAGACCTTACCCGTCAACATGGCTGTATGTCTTCATCTTCCATCTTGATCCGATTTGATCATCCATTAATCTTCTCAATCTAGACCATAAACATTAGACGAGATGTCGCCGACCCCTTCTACCGTTACAAGATGGAGAAGCTTCAATCCAAGGTAAGCATTTTTCTTCACCACTCTACGAATCATCTTCGAATTATGAAACTAATAGCTATCTAGATTGAAGGCAAAGGTAACGGTATCAAGAGTGTCATCGTCAATCTCCCGAGTATCGCCACTTCTTTGGCTCGCCCTCCAATCTACGTCGTCAAGTACTTTGGCTTCGAACTTGGAGCCCAAACCAATACCGGTGACCATGACCGTTGGATCATTAACGGCGCACACGAGGCAAGCAAACTTCAAGATCTCTTGGATGGTTTCATCACCAAGTTTGTTCTTTGCAAGGAATGCCACAACCCGGAGACCGATCTCACCATCAACAAGGATCAAAATATCATTC
This sequence comes from Dactylellina drechsleri, assembly GCA_036971345.1. Taxonomy (NCBI): domain Eukaryota; kingdom Fungi; phylum Ascomycota; class Orbiliomycetes; order Orbiliales; family Orbiliaceae; genus Dactylellina; species Dactylellina drechsleri. Next base: position 549,104 of record JAJTUB010000009.1, read on the forward strand.
GGAACTGCAAGGCCTGCGGTCAACGTACCATGGTCGACGCTCGCCTCAAGCTTTCAAGCTACATCTTGAAGAATCCTCCCAAGAAGGAAGGCAAAGAGAAGAAGGACAAAAAGGAGAAGAAAAAGTCCAGGGCAGCTGCCAACGGCGAGGACGTCAAAGAGGCTAGCAACTCGGAAGAGGAGGGTAACAAGAACGGAAACGGCGGCTTGGTCACCGGCTCTAACAATTTGGATCAATATAAGGCTGAAGCCGGATCCGATGATGAATTCTCTCGCCACATCCGGGAAGCTGCCAAAGATATCACCGCCGATGGTACTGCTGACGGGGGATTCACCATTGATACCTCTGAGAAGGCAATGAAGGAACGTCAAAGAAACGAGCTTACCAGTGCTGTTGAGAAGTTGACCATGGGCGATGATGAAGATGACGAAGAAGGTGCCGGTAGTTCTTCTTTCGACGCTTTTGCTACCTGGTTCGAAGCACAAGGAGACAAGCCGAGTGATGTCGATGATATTGAGATTTGGAAGAAGCTCTCAGAGCTTGGCCTTGATCACAAGCATAAGACTCTCCAAGTCCTCCCACAGTGCATGTTCGATGAGAATATCGTCAAGCAAATCGCTCCTCGAGCTGGATTGTTGAAGAAGGTATGAATATCCCTTGCGACTTTTGCTAATTGTAACGACTTTTACTGACATTTCCTTTTTATAGCTCATCAATAAGAGCGACCGCCATGAAAAGGCTTTCTTGGGTGGCATTGAACGCCTTGTTGGAAAGAGCTTCCCTGCATTAATCCCTTCCATGCCAACCATCCTCCATCAGATTTACGAGAACGAAATCGTCAGCGAGGAGGCCATCTTGAAGTGGGGAGAGAAGCCTTCCAAGCGATATGTCGATACGGCTACCAGCAAGAAGGTCAAGGGTGCTTCTGCTTCGTTCTTGACCTGGCTCAAGGAGGCTGATGAAGATGAGGAAGATAGCGAAGAGGAGGAGGAAGATGACGAATAAACAGTATCATGCAAGAACGATGCTTTCGGTAAACTATAATTTTGATCAAAATGTCACTTGTTTCCTTTACTAGTTTCTCCTTTGCTTGGATTTTTAACACGAACGCTCATTGTCGATCAGTCCTGATTTGTTTCAGCGGGCCAGATTTCATTTCTCGATGTTTTTTGCGGGCTGTATCTTAATCGCGAGGACTCTTGCTTTTTATCCTACTCTAGATTGACGTCATTCGCTAGCATAACAAATGAAATTGAATTTTTCCTTTTCTAAATACATGATAAAATTAAATCTATAATTGAAACGCCTGCTCTAATTCTATAAGAGGACATAAAGAAATCTAAGATACGAGAAAAGTGAAAGGATATAATGTTACTAACCTGCTTCCGCAGCTTGCGAGAACCACTGTCTCAACGCTGTAGAGAGCATACCTGGGAGATCCTCGATTCGCCGAATGATAAGGTAATAACTGAACGGGAATGTATCCATATACCTATTCACCTGCAATTTAGGACCCCTCCCATCTCCTTGATCCGTAAACACTGCCTCCTTCATATCCAAAATCGAAGACGATCCCTTTGACTTGGAATTGGAGTTTTCTGTACCCATTGCGCCCCCGGCAGCATCGATAATCACAAATATCAAAACAATCTTCTCAAAGTGCGCTAGCCTGACCAGCCTCTGTATCTCCTGATGATCCTCGCAAATACCGTCCGATATGATCAACTCCAACTGCCATAAATCGGACTGTTGGTTCATCTGTCTCGCCTCACGGAATAGTTTGATGGAAGTTTCAACGAGGGACTTCATGTTTGTTTTCGTCTGCATGAAGCTCAGACCCGCGAAAACATTGGCACCGGATTGTGCCGTGAAGGGCTGCTCGAAAGGGTGTATGAGTCTTGTCGTCTCGCCGAAGGAAACCATAGAGATCTGACCAACTTCGAGGTGGGATAGCGCTCTGGCTACTAGCGCTATAGATTCGAACGTAAGTTCCACACAACGACTCTCGGACATTGATTTCGAATCATCCAGTGCGATCATGACTTGGTATTGTCGCTTGGAAGGTTTCGTGCGTCGCATCCAGATTTTGTCCTTCTTGTAGTCAGAGGCGATGTAGGGTATTATACGCTTCATGTTGAGTCGTTTACCGGTACGATAGTCACCGCGGAGTTTGGTAGAGAGGGTGGGTTCGAGGATTAAACGTAGTTGTTCTGTAAGGCTGAGAGACAGAATTCTGGTTTTGGTTTCGTAAAGCTTCCAGAGAGACTGTGCCTCTTCGTTGAACACGGTAGTAGTGTGGCCTGACTCAGTCAAAGATTGCTCGAATGTCTCGTCATCATTGAGCTCCATGTCAACATCCATATCTTCTAAGCTTTCATGTTTAGAATCACCGATGAGACGGGGAACTTCGACTTCCATGGTAGCATCGGGATTCTCGTCAGTTTTCGTTTGAGGTGCGGCAGGTACGTCTTCCTCCTCCTTAGGTTTATTATCAAACCCTGCATGCTCGTCCGAAGGCTTTCTATCTATCCCCTCTGTGCTGCTGTCTATCTGTTCTTCATCCCCACCGGTAGGAGGCTGTTCGGTTTGATCACGAGTAGAGTCGATCACCATAGCCTCATCTATAGCGTGCGCTTCTTCTGTTGTTGCGGTTCCTAAGGCTTGCGCGGCAGCTTGGTGATCGTCTTTGCCAATGTGCTCGAACTGGGATTGCTTCTGTTCCTATACTGAAAGTTAGCTCATTAGACTACAGTAGTCTTGACGCAAAATTTTCAAATACCTCTTGGTCAGGGATATCTTTTGGCCCGGTGCTAGTCTCAGAATCTAAGATCTCCATCGGGGCACGATGGACCTTTTCGAGCAAATCTCCTAGTTGCTTCAAACCATTTTCTAACCGCTGTTCGTTTGGTTGCATGTCGGATTGCCCCTGGCCTGCGCGGTATTCAGCGTTCCCAGTGTCACCCTTGCCATCAGTAGCATTTGGAACAGAATTCTCGAGAGCCGTTTCCTGTTGGTCGTTCTTTTCCACATCCTGCGGGCCAGAAATTGGATCAATATCATCCATGTTGAGGTTGCCAGATGATGTTGCTGCCTTTGATACCCCGGCACTGGGAGGGGCCGTAGAGTCGTCGATTCCTGATTCCATAGGGTCATCATTTGGCTTTTGCAGCATGTCCTCTTCTTGCTCCTCCTCCTCGTCTCCTTTCTCACCATCAGGAGATGGCTCTGAATCCTCTTCCGCAGCTTTTGGATCATATTCTCCCATCTCTTCGTCTTCCTCCTCTCCCTCTCCATCTGACATGGCCCTATCTTTAGTAGTATTGTCAAGAGGTTGATCTAAACCATCATCTCCTCCTTCTTCAACCTCCGAAATATCGCCATCACTCTCGTCCTCCATTTCTTCTACATCTTCAAGGTTAAAATCGTCCGATATATCTAACCGCTCAACTTCTGGGATATGTTCGTTGAGATTGTCGTTGTCTTTCTTCTCAACGCCGTCATTCTCATATTCAGCGGAGTTTTCTGAAGCTGCATCATCCAGCTCCATATCCTCTTTGCTAGCAAGATCTCGTGCATCTTTTGATTTCTTCTCATCCTTTTTAGGCTTCTCTTGATTAGATGTAACATTTTCTTCAAGCTTTCCATCCCCTCCCGCGTCAACTTCTTCTTGGGGCTCATCAGCCGGATTGTCCCAAAAGTCTTTATCGAGAGAATCAAGACCGTGGCTATCATCGACTTTGCCCATCTCATCCGTCGCGTCTTCCTCCTCACCCTCCTCTCCTTCTCCTTCTTTATCCGACTTTTCAGATCCAGACTCGGACATGCCATCAATGTCGTCATTCTCGACGGCATTTTCATGAGCATCAAATTCTTTCGAAGCACCGTCTTCTTCCTTCTGCTTGGCGATTTCGGAGAGATCTTCATCCGGTGCTATATCGTTGCTGATATCTTCTTCTCCCCCGCCATCACCGAGGCCGGTACCACTCTCGAGTTGTCCTGCTCCACCGGCTTCCGCGGATCCTTCTGAAGGGGCGCAGAACCCATTCGTTCCGATGTTGATAACAAAGTTTGAGAGGATATGGCTAAGTCTGCAAATAGACCGATGGAAATCAAGACGCCGCAAGAGATCACGACGGCAAATACCTTCATATTCCACGATTATAGGTGCCATCAATCGCATGAGAGCGCGAACTGCACCTTGATTCTCTGACATGGCTTCACCTAATTTTGAACCGAATAGTTCAAAATTTCGAATGACAGAAACTGATCCCGTTGAGACCCTTGAAGCTAACAGCTTTTCATGTTCAAGGAGAACGGTTTTTTCGGAGCCGCCAACCTTTTTGACGATAGCATCATCTGGAGATTCTGGTTGTAACTGGGCTAGAATTGTATCACATAGAGATTGCAAATTCTGGTCGAGAGTTACAATCGAGTCTGTGGTAGCTGAAGCTGTGAGGACTGTCCCATTTGCAGTATGCTCTTTTCGAGTGGTGGCGGGAATCCAAGAATGCAGATAGCCTAAAATATGCTTGAGTCTGGAGTTTGTTCTCCCAAAGTCGTTGAGCTCGCTTGCCATATTCTCAAACTCGCTGGATATTTTGGCAACCGCTGCACCATTTTCAGGAAGAATGACGGATGGGAAAGTTTCTGGGAAGGCCATTAAAATTTCAGAAGATGAAATAGCCCACTGTTTCCATTTGTTAAGTATTTCTCGAAGATTTCCATAATCTTCATGAACAAATTTTTCCTCGGCGTCAACAACTTTCAAAGCAAAGTCTATATTTGCTCGTATCCAACCTAGGTCTCGGTGCATTGTCTTGGAGCTCGAGGCCGAATGCGATACAACCTCAAAATTGACTGCTTGCTGTATCCTTCCTTCGCACAGAACCATAAATTGGTGCACTAAATTTTGAAGGTGTTGGAAAGTCTTCAGATCTGATGCAAGTCTTTCTCTCTGCTGCACCACCATTGACAGACTGTGTTCGAAGTATTTCGACCCTCGAACAAAGTCAGGCACATTTACATCAGCTGGAATATTCAACAAAGCACCTCTAGTCTTTGGCACATTTTCGAGTGTTGCGACCAGAATGTTATCTATCTCGTGAACCCTCGAACGGAAAGACCCGCCCTCAAGCTTTGAAGCTAATCCCAGGATTTGTTCCGTTGAAATCTGCCTTGAGAGCTCCTTCTGACTGAGATTTGATTTGAAGCCCATCTGACGAAGTGATTTGAGAGCCTCATTTACAGATTTTCGTTTAGCGTCTTGCAGTCTTCGAACCTCAGATGCATTTTCCTTTGTGAGCTTGGATGGAGTGGCGTCCCGGAGTTCCTGAGCACGCTGGAGAATTTGGTCTGAGAATTGATCAACCGTATCAAATGCGGTTTGCTTCGGGAATATGGTTGAGTGACTTTGTCGCATTTTCGATACAGTGGAAGATACATTCACCAGTCTTGCTGGTCTGGACTGCCAGCTTGCGATCGAAGCTGCGCATACGGATGTATCTGATTCCATTGTTGCCGGGAGGGCTCGGGATGGTAGCGACAGTGGGTGCATTTCTAGTTTGCTTAGATCACCTGCTTTCGATATCGTTGAGACTGGAGTGGCAAGTATTGTCCTGTACTTTTTGACAATTTTGTAAAGCTGGTAATGTGATCTCCTTGTTGATTCCTTCAGAGCGTTGACATTGGTATCCTTCCACGAAGCAAGTAGGATTATTTCTCTCATGTCCTTCTCGAGTTTCACTCTATTAGTAGAGATATGCTCACGAGCAGTATTCCTAAATTGAGCGTGAAGCTGGTAGATATTGTGAACGGTGCTTCGTAAGAGTTGCGCATGGCTAGACTGTGTATGTTTCAGCTGGTTTTCAATTCCCTCTAACAGCTTGAGTCTGTTCTCCAGCTCTCCCACAGTAGACTGACGGAGGAAAATATGAAGAGTTTCTGCGAGGGTGATTCGAATCGCTGAGATATCTTGATCTTGAACTTCTATCGCCGTTCTCACGGCCTTGTATATGTGGAACCACCAAACGGATGCCTGTTTCCTGCAGGCCGCCTCTTCTTGTGAGAACAAACTGGGCCAAGTTTGCAGTTCAAGTTTTCTCCAGCTGACAATGAGAGTCGTGAGATTGTCTAGGTAGGTATTCAGGGAGTACTCTTTGCTCGCTACTTGTTGCCATTGATGGACAGCGCCATGTAGGCCCTCTAACTTGGCTAGGACGCTATTGATTGGCGTTTTAAGAGGTAATTGTAGAATCTCAGTAGTTTTCTCATCGATATCTCGGAGAATATCATTTTCTGGCCACAGTGCTATCAAGTCGGCGACACGAGTTTTGAGTGTCAGCAGAAAGTCGACAACTTTCCTGACCTCAGCTGGATTCTCGTCTTTGTAAAAGTTGAACAATGCCTCCGAGGATTTGTTGAGCCAAACATCTGCGCCAGAAATATCAAGTACCATCATAGGAACGAGTTTGTCAACGTTCTCGGGCGAGATGAATACGGCGTCTTCCGATTTTCTAAATCGATTTCCGAGATCGCGCGATAGCGATGCTATGTCTGGAGTATCTGATTGATTTCCCAAGAAGATGGCCTGATGGAGACCAGAAACATTGTTCCCCAAAGCTTGTATGTCAACTTTCCGTTTATTCTGAGGCTCGTCTTCTGTTGAACGATCCTCCGAAAACATATCTACAACACCAGCGTCGTCATCTTCTGGATCGAAGACTTCAAGGCCCTTGAAGTGATACATCTTTGTCGCTTCCTCCCGTTCTCGAGCATCATCTCGTTCCCTTCGCTCCCAAACTTTCAGAATACGAGCGAAAAGAGTATCCAGGAGCGCTAGCTCCTTATCTTCAAAGGAGTCTATACTTTCGATATTTGCACGCAAGGCAAGAACTCGAAGCGCTTGAAGTTCTGGCTCGCCATTGCTTGATGTCTTTTTCCCTACAAACTTTCCCAATGCTGATGGAGCCAGTGTATGTGGTGTGAAGACCGCTTCTGTTTCTATATCCTCTCGCTCCAGTTCGCATGCAAGCAGAACACCGAACTCTAAAGCCGCAACAAACTCCGAGACGATAATAGTCAAATCCTCAAAGGCATCGTCTTGGTGTGCGAGTTGTTGTAAAATTTGTTTGATATTTTCACGAATCGCACCACCGGCAGCAGTGATGTCTACGCCTGAAGAGAGGTTTTGGATGAACCTTTGTAATTGTTGTCCGTTGATAAAGCTCACTATCTGCTGTAGGAGGTGGCGGATGGGTTCAAAGTTAGATTGCTTGCTGCGCTTGAATATTGAGACAGTATCGTCCCATTTAACCCGATTGATTTTGTCTTTGAGGCGTCGGGAACGGGCAGTATTCTTTGATCCGGAGAGAACCTCCGTGACTTTTTCAAGGCTTGCGAGATCAGCTTGCAGACTTTCTTTCCGTTGGATAAATATATTGTAATCCAATTCGGCCTCGAGTGCTGGATCATAGGGATGAGCGGGCACAAGAAGCTTTAGACAACCCAGAGCGAACTGGATCCATGCTAAACTCCGATTCTTGTTTCTTGGAACAGAATTATCATTCTCTCCACTCATGATGCTGTGAAGAGATGGAATGAAATATTTTGAGAGTATCTCAGCCCACCGTTCGTCGGATGTGTGGCCATGATTACTCAGGAGTGGGAGCAGCGATTCAGCAGTGTAATTATTAGTAGAGGCAGCCCAAATACTACTGTTGGAGAATAATACTTGGTGGCGATAACAAATCTATACTATTGGTTAGCATTTACAAGATCAGAAGCTCTCTCGGTTGACATTCATGCTTACCGAGTGAATCTTATTGACAAGTAGACAGTCGAATTCGTTCCAGTATGGAATACTGTAATTCTCGATTGCCAAAGTAAACTGTCGACCGAAGGCTAGAATGTCTGAACTGATCGTGCTATAGCCTCCAATACTAGTACTGTGTACAAGCTCACTGTTTCAGGCGCGGATATCAGTATCAAGCCTGGGATTGAATTTTCGAAGTGCACATACCTTGTGTGCAGAACTCTCTTCGTAAACAAACCCAAGAATTCTGTGGATGCTATAGACCGCTTTAAATCGGAAGTAGCGTTGAGATTTGAAAAGTTGAACAAAACGTTCAGTAAGAGGTCTCGACGTGTGTCTAATATTGGAACGTGAGTATCTTAAATCCAAGGAGATTATTAGAGGAGAATTTACCTTTCAAACCAAGGTAGCCGAATAGAGACGATAGAGATGAAGTTGGCCACCGGGAATAGTATGCAAGGATATTTACGTCCTCAATCTGCTATCATTAGTCTATCTCTAGAAGTCAAAAGTTTTGATATTTGTACTCACATTCAAATCCTGCCTCGGGTAATTTATGCCCCCCAACATGTGGAACCTTAGAATCATGTCGAATGAGTCCTCAAATGAATGGGTTGCATTACTGCCAGTACTTGCAATCTGATTCACGACTTCTTCAAAGTTAACAGAAGGAAGCTCAACGATAGCCCCAGAACTGCGGACTAATTCCAAGGCTTTCGTGAAGGAAAGTCGCAATTCTGAAATCTGTGCTGTAGGGGAAGCAAGAGACCATGAGACTTCGTCGAATTTATTTGCAGCAGTCTTCAGTTTTCGCTGCAAGTCCATTCCGTTTTCTGATTGCGGTAGTCTCGTACGGAGAGCTTTCCAAACCCTGGACCACGAAAACCCAGAACCTAAGCCATACTCTCTGTTCAGTGTCTGGATAGCGAGTCTGATTTGGCGCATAGTATCCTCTGTCCAGAGACCATGAACATCGTTGAGGAAATTAGAGATCTTTTCGGAGCATGCTTGAAAAACGAGACCATCAAGTTCGTGGCTGCTAAGAACAAAGGCTAAAAAGAGGAGCATTTCTGAGATTGAGGAGAATCTCTCCAAATCCACTTGAAGGAGGTCATGGGTGCTTTTTTGTGAAAGCCACGACCAAATGGTGAAATTGAGATGCGACAAGAATTCAAGTAGCGCGATACGAGCTTCTCGATCGATATTATCAGGATGCCCGGTCTTAGAATCGACATTACCATTCATTTTCCTAAAGACCTTTTGATTTTTTAAAGTCTCAAGCAGGTTGCTCAACAGCTGTTGGATTTTAGCGGATGATAGAATGATATCGTGGACGTCGCTAAGCAAAAAGGCTGTCCGTTGTGAATCAACCAGCGGCGCATAAGAGTTCCCCAAAATATGAATATTTGAAAGTGGGTGTAGAGACTAAAGAGAAAACATCAATTATTTCCGCATTGTTGTGAAAGTGTTAGATTATTTACTTACCTCATTACTCATAAAATCAGCATCAAGCCCAAGCCCATGGCATAGCTGTTGTTTGAAATTCAGCAATTGGCTCCCAACCGGATGATTCTTGATCTCTTCGAATAAAATGATCGCTTTTTCTATGGTCTGGTTCGGGAACAGGGATGTATCATCCTGTGTATCTTTCAAATATGATTGTACATCGGAAAGCATTAGAACGGGTGCCTCTTCCAGAATATGATGCACCCACATATCAAGGTGACTGGCATCATTTTTTATTGCATGAAGCTTCAAAAAGTCGATCCGAGTCATGATTAGCGCGGCGGATTGGTCCACAAGATTCAGTACTTTCGACCGTCCTAAAACTTCATCGGGGGCGCAGTCGTCCGCTGACGGGACAAACACCTCGATCGAACGATTCCGCATAGCTCTTGACAATTCACCGTTCCTTGGATCCATGGTTAGGAATAGTCTGAAGTCCGGATGCGGTGTAATAATTCGAGCTACCCCATCTGAGGATGTGTGTTCATGCAAGAATAATGCTCCCTTAGTCTCAAGTAGAGAGTTGATACGGTCTAGTACGGACGGGTTGCAAAGGTTCGCATTATCCAGTATTACCCAGTACCCGTTTTCAACAGCACGAACCAAAGCGCCATCGTACCAAGCGAATGATATGATTGGCTTCTGATCTTTCTCTGAAACTATACTCTCGAGGATTTGGAGAGAATTGTGCATAGAATCGAGGTGATCGGGAGGGTATGAGATTACCGTCTGCATTGCAATGTGGACCGCACCAACAATTCCCTCGAGGACTTCATACGTGGGTTCCCAATTGTGAAGCATGTCAGCTAAAGTCAAAAGTTCCTGGGACACAGGGACATTGCTAAGACCAAACTCGATTATTAAAGTTTCCAAATCAGCATGAAGCTGGTGTATCACTATCCTCGCCAATCTAAAGGAATCCTCTTGTTCATAACCGCCAATAACGTCTGAGGTTTCGGTGTCGTTGTTCAGAGGAATAACCTCGAGTTGTGCACCAACCGCTTTTGCTATGATTTCAACCATGCTAGATTTCCCAGAACCGGGAGCACCAACTAACAAACATGGCCAACGGTTGTTGATACCATTCAAAATGCTCTCAAGGATGGGCAGTTGATGTGGTAGGAATTCTACTCCGTCGATAGTTTGTGAATTTCGGATTTTCTTCCTGGAGATTAACGCATTGCCAATCTGTAGGCTGCTCGGTGAGATTCTCATGAACCCGGATTCTAAGCTTGGTTCGAGATCGACCCCGAATATTTTTTTGAAGATCCTGCCGACTTGCGCCACATCGTTGTCACTTCGGAACCTATGAGCAACGATGACCTTAAAGTACTCTTCTAGGGCTTTGCGTGCGGGTATTGGTGTACTACTGGCAGTAATCTCAAGCCATCTCAATGTGTCTCGCAAATTGAATTCCCAAGGAGCACCAGACATTCCGAACGACTTGTCGGTAGTGAGATTCTTAGAAAGTTCACTTGAGAATTCGACGATTTTCGAGTACTGATCCGACTGAAAGTCCGGGAAGGTATGCTGCGAAATGGCTAACAAGTCTTCTTTTTGTAAACTTCGAATATAGACGACGGTGAATCTGTTGACAAAAGACGCCGGTAGGCCCTTACGTCCATTACCTTGGTGATGTGGATTCTGAGCAGCAAACAATATAAAATTTGGATGACAGTGGAAAGTTTTCCCGAGTTCTGGGACATAGACTGTTTTTCGATGATCCAAACACGAATTCAACCCTTCAAGAACCGATTGAGATGCCAGGTTCATTTCGTCCAAAAGAACCCAGTGACCTAACTGCATCGCTTGCAGAAACGGCGCCTCTCTGAAGACAAATGTTCCAACGGTACCATTCTCGGCGGGAACATCACTGCCGAATAGATCCATCATGTCTGTTTCTTCGGAAAGATTTATTCTGACAAGCGGGATTCCAACAACGGCGGCGAGTGCAGATATCAAGCTCGTTTTCCCAACACCAGGTGCGCCCTCAAGAAGGATGGGCTTTGAAAGTTGCATTGCTCGCGTCACGCGCATGGCATTGAGGCTTGTGGTTGTAGCGTTGAAATCGAACGGGATTTTGCCAGCCTCCGAATTCACTCGAGGGAGTTCAAAGACACCCACCTGGAAAGCACTGGGCTTGATCTGAACATCTGTAGCCTCAAGATCACTCAAGCTGTATGAATGGTCGAGGAGTCTCGACAATTTAGCGATACAATTGTCTCGCTCTAGCTCTACTTGATCCACTGGTATAGATAATAGCGCTGCTGGATTTGATCCCAGAGTGTCAATATAGACCATCAGTGCCCCTTGGAAAACCACAGTAGGAGGCACTCCATCGACTTTGTTGCAAAATTGGATCCAGCTGATGATATCTCGAATCGATATCGATCCATCCTTGCCCACGCGATAGGTCTGATTAAACCAGAAGCCGAACTTGACCATAGCAGGAGCATAGATCTCTAGGGAAGGTATCAGCTTAGTCCGTGTGATTTGGAGAACATCATCAAAGTCATCCATAGGTGGAACCCAAATTTCGGTAAACCGATTCCTAAGCGCTGGTGATAGTTCCTTTTTGCCATAATCTCCACCTGGGTTCATAGTTGCAAAAAATTGAAACTCCGGATGAGCGGTAATCTTAGCATCTTTGTATCCTTTCTCTGCTAGGAATACTTCGCGTTCAGGCTCGAGGACACTGTTGAGTCTTTCAAGAACGCTGTCCTCAGCAAGCGAGATTTCGTCGAGTAAAAAGAGATCGCCCTTACGCATTGCTCCAACCAAGCTCCCATCAACCCATTCGAAGAGCTGGCTCGATTGAGCGCGGGTTTCCTGGACTTGTCGAAGGACTTCCTCTGGAATGTTTCTTTTCTCTTGCGGCTGTAGTCCGTCGAAAGCTTGAAGTAAAGATTTCAAACCTCCATCACCTTGATACTTTGTCGGCAGGCATGTCCCAAAGAGATACTCCAGACTCTGGAGCAGGGCCTGTGTAGCTTCCGAGCGATTTCTGAGGGGTCTGTAGGCTCCAATGATATCTCCAGTTTCGGTATTCATATGGGCATTGACAGTCTCCAAATTCTTCTGTCGCGCAAGAGCCAGTAATTGGCACACAGTTGTCTTTCCGCAACCGGTTTCGCCAACTAGCAAGACAGGTTCGTTTTTCGAAATGGCTCGCTCGAGTAGGGTATACAGACGAGCCATAGCCTTTGTCCAAACGACATCGACGGCGTTTTCGCCAAAAGAAGGAGCCGGGCGTTTATAGAGAACATCGTCGGAAATTTGAACCCGTAATACCCTTTCAAGAACCTTTTTGACAGCAAGTTTTTCATCTTGATTTCTAACACGCTCGACAAGGAGCATGTACCCATTCTGTGCAAGCTCTTCGATGGTAACTGCATCCCGATTTGCCCATCGGAACAAGTCTCTCAAAGTTGCAAAACTCTGCTTTTGTTCAAAAAGACGGGAGGATTGTCGGAGGACTGAAAGTTCATTGTACACAGACACAATCCTCGCAGCAAATGACGGCGCAATCTGAGTTCTTTGTTGTAAAATGTCTTGCAACTCATTCTGAGGGATATCGTCAAAATGAAGTTCGATAAACCTGTTTCGGAAAGCCTTTGAAAGAACTTTGCGGCCAGCATACAGTCCAGGTGGGTTTTGTGTCGCGAAGAGCATAAAATCCTTGTGAGGTCGCACGACTTCTTGTGTTTCGGGTATCAATATTTCTCGATTATCATCCAGCAAACGATTCAGGGCCTCGAGAACATCGGTAGGTGCGAGATTCAGTTCGTCAAGAATGACCCAATATCCTGTTCGCATTGCCTGAACAAGTGCGCCTTCCTGAAATTTGAGGGAACCCGAGGTATCTGACACGTAGGAACCGAGGTATTCTTGTAAGTCGGTGTGTTCATGGTTGTTTATACGAATGAATTTATGGCCCGTTCGATTGGCTAGAAATTTTATCATGCTGGTCTTCCCACTGGAAGTGGGACCTTGGATTAGAACAGGGTATTTTCTAGTCGCAGCCGCACGGACAAGGTTCAGCAGGTTGCGTTCGACATAGGGCGTAATGATATAATCAGGCTGCTCTTGGATCTCGGCTGATCCTTTGAGCATCCAATAGTGCTTAAACTGGGTATAATTGCCCTGTGTCGGCATCCTAGGAACCTGTCTGAGAAGACTACGTGCGTTTGAGTGATCTGAAAGTAACTTCTGTTCGATAAGGCGGTGCAGCAGATTCTCGGATTCAGTTGCAAGACATGTAAGGAATGCCATACAAAATCCTTCGTATAAAGATCGTAGAACCCCGTAGACAGGTGCAATCTCCACCACGTAAGCCAGTGTCCTGGTTAACGTTCTGATGCTATAAATTGGTTTTTGACCAGCTCCATCAACGAGACGATTCTGTTCCGCCATGTTTCGTATATCCAAGTAAAGATCGGTGGTTTGCGACAAGAGTTGCTCAACACCGGCACAGTGGTCTTCAAGATATGCCTTGACGATGGCAAGAACGTTGGATCTCTCGGTATCGGGATTTTGAACGTAGAATTCTGTAAACCTGGATCGAATTCCCTGAGGTAGATCTCTCTTTCCAACATCTGTTGCAGGGTTCATGCACCCGAAGATTCGAAAATCTGGATGAGCGTATATTCTTTCAACGCCACCCTTCTCTAACAAAAGCATTGAGCGCGACTCTGCGTCGTTCATCAGATCGGCAATCGATTCGAGAGTTTCAGGTGATGCTAGATTCAACTCATCGAGTAAAACCCATTCGCCGTTGCGTACGGCTTTGACCAGAAGACCCTCGACGAAATTGAATATGACCTGTTGTGGAGAGCTTTTTAATTGAGCGTCAAAGGAGGCCACACGAGCAGTGAATGCTTCCCATTCAGCTACAATTGATTTTTGACTCCCCATCTCGAGCTTTCTCCGTTTCCTCGGACTGCGTAAGCCATCTTCCAGACTCTCGGAGTTCTCTGTAGTCCTAAGTTGCTTATTTGCCATTTCAATCGCATTGCTCCAGAATCTGACAACCTTCTTCCACTGCTTTTTCAGAACTGCTTGGTCGAACTGGTCCAGAAATGTTAGATTTCGTTTCGAAGGAAACGTTTTCCGGAACAGAGAATCGAATGATACCGCCATTTCGATACCGATTCTCGCAAGATCCATCGGTTGGAACCCGCCCATCAAGTCGCTGCTTTCAGTTTGCTGGGAGAAGTTGTGAACTGTTAATTTGATGTTTAGTAGGTTTGCGAGATGCTGCACAGCAGTAGTTTTGCCCGTGCCTGTTTCTCCTACTAGCAAAACGGGCTCTGCTGTATTCACGCACACGGAAACTCGTTCAAGGAGACGCAAGGCGTACTTATGCATAGCAAAAGGTAGACGATCTATGTTCCCTTGACGATAGTATCCTTTCTTTTCCTGGTTCTTCTTGGTAATTCTTGACCTGCCAATATGGATCTGAGCAGGGTCGTCTTGGTATGAAGGTAGGTAACCTCCCATTAAATACTGCTCGCGGATCATGTCAAGATTAATCCCACGTGCTATACAAGTACTGATAACTTTTTCTTGTTTAGGATCTGAATATTGCCCTGCGAAGCAATCCATCGCCTCCATAAAAATCATGTCAAGCAAATATTCTGGCACAACGCCACATCTTACATCTGTGGGTCTTTGACGCATGTGCAAGTTGATTCGGTTGCACCAATTAAGCAACTCCCTTAGACCGATCTGGCATAGAGAGGGCCCTCGGAAAAGCCTATCTCTCGTGGGCGACGATTGCAAATTTCGAACAGAATCATATACTCGAACAAGGCTAGCTGAGAAAGGCTCTAGTGGTGGGTAGCGGGCATTGATAAAAGCTATAATCTCCTCTTGCAAAGGCTGTTCAATCGTGATACGACGCCATAATCTAATCCCCACATTGCTTAAATTCGGTGGAAGAGAATTGGTGCCGTCCTGAAGGCTATCAATAGTACGCACTGTTGCGATCAGCCGAAAGTTCGAAGGGGCAATGATAGTTTCTGCTCGATTCGGAATGAACAAAGTTCTACGCTGCATGAGAGGGATGAGAAGACTAAGAACTTCATTCGGGGCTTGGTCTAGATCTTCTATCAATATCCAACGACCTTCACGGACAGCAGTTGTTAAAACACCTGGTTTCCATTTGAATGTGCCTGGTGGCTCTGATGAAACATACGTTCCCAACAGCAGTTTTGTATCGGTTTGCTTTCCCAAATGAATAGATATCAAGGATTGAGATGTTCCCAGTAATTTTGCGATATGATGAACATAATGCGTCTTGCCACAGCCCTGTTTCCCTTGAATCAAGATTGGGTCTCCCGTCCGAACGGCTACCGCCAACTCGCTTAGATTCTTTAGAGCTGTCGCTGTCTCGACATGACCTTCAGGTGCACTTATGCTCTGTGGAAGTCGAAGGAATTGTATCCCGGCTACTGAGACTATGGAGGGAGATATATCGCTTGTAGATATAACTCTGCCGGGTGGGAAGTCATTATAGGTGGAGCTGATTCGGGCGCGAACTAGGCTTGACTTTAGTGTATCGAGTCGGCGTGCTTCTTCGGTCCTATTATAGAAAAAGTTTATGAGTAACACGCAAAGCGATATTAAGGCAGTCTGAGAAGCACTTTTAACTCACCAGAACAGCCTAAAATTAAGAGAAGCCCCTTCCAAATCACCGATTATTGGTTCTTCTCCACAGTAGATCGTTAGCAAATCCTCAAATGCATTGTCTGATACATTGAGGTAAAGAACAGTAATTTGTAAACCAAGATATCGAATAGCCATGGAAGAGTGTTTCAGAAGTGGCCATATATGTTCGAGCCGGGCCAATGGCGAAAAGCGATCATAATTAAACTTTAATAAACGCAATAACGCGAGGAGAGTGGTCTGGATGGATTCGACAGACAGGTTCTCCAACTGCGCTGTGAAAATTGGTATTGAAGCATCGATATGACCTAAGTTTGAAGATGAGAAGGCATTGGATCCTTTTTTCAGAAGATAGTGTTCAGCGAGCGGCACGAGATACGGTGCGACTGGCAGAATTTTGGATAATGCGGCGGCGAATTCCAGCGGTGTCGCGAGATTCGTCCATCTTGCGACGATATCGGGGAATATCGGTTCGAAAGAGACAAAAACAAGGGAGATTAGACGTGTATCGACAGCGATTCGGGCGAGGGAATCAAGATATATCTGGTTGCTTTCGTTTTGGAGGTTTAGGAGTAGTTCTGGGGGCACAATCTGTCGAAGCAATGCAGACTCGGCCAGAGCCTGGTTGCCCAAGGACATCGGCCACATGATGCTATATCTGAAATGAAATTTGATTAAACATTGATAAGAGAAGGTGAATATCGACGGTGAATATGGAAGACTAAGCTGACGTCCGAAGATATTGGTTGTATGATTGAAGATTGAAGAAGAAAGAGATTTGGTCTTGCAGACGACTGAAACTTTGAGGTCCGCGCACTAATTAAAAAAATTTGGGGATGCGGCCATGCGCCAAGCCAAAAGCTCGATGCGACAGGCATGTGGCTCCCCGGTAGCAGAATGGAGGGCTCCCAGATCTCACCGGGCCCTGCTCTTATCGATAAGAATCATCGCCGGTGCCACTGAGTAGGCCATCGCGCACGGGGCGACAAGCGACAGTGACCGTCGCCTTCAATCAAACAAACCCGCGCTAACTCACCACCACCCACCGCTCTATTGTTATTACTATCAAATCTACCAGTCTCCCTTCCCCCCCTTCCAATCCTTTTACCCATTCTTTCACCCCTCGTTTATGCCCTCCAAGCCAGCCAGCTGCGCTTTACCTTCTCATCACTGTCTATTCATCTACCATGCTTGTGCCTCCTACAAACCGGAGGATTTTACGATTCCAATCTGCTACTCAACCTCCGACCTTAGTCTAAGCCCATCTTTTGATCAATCATTCCTCGCACGGCCCGATAGCTCTTCGCAGGCGACTCCATTCAGATTGCTTTTCAGCGTTTCACTTATCTCATTTTCGCTCCTCTCAGCTTCTAGACGAACGAGAGCTTTATTTCAGCTATTATTCATATCACGAGGTCTCGATAGACTCGAGGTCATAATCACCCTGCAACGTTGCGCAAACATGTCCCTCCTCTACAATCAAGAGTCCGTAGCGCCCGCCTCCACCTCCAATTGATACAGTTCCCCTGGATTTTTTACAGGATAAAGTCCCAGGTCTCCACCTAGCTTGTGCTAACAGTTCTTTTTTACCACAGATATGCCCTACACCAGGTGCGCACTCGCTACTTAGCCTCTTTGAAAGACGGAGTCGGCGAGCGACTTATCAACCTCAACCAAAATGTCTTCAACGTACCCGGATACAAAATCGCCGGCTGGCCGAAACCATCAGAGACAGAAAACTACAATCGCCGTGCCTATTCACCCCCCATACCCGCTGGAGGATCCACAGACTATTTTGCCGCTCTACCTCGATCCGCTGCCCTTGAACGACCCAAACTGGATGATGATGATTTCGACGACGATACAAAAACAATTGGGAAAGGTCTTGCCGGTGGGAGCCATGGCTCTCTCAGAAATTTCCACCGACAGTCCGACCAGCAACGATCTCTAAGTCAGGCGGAGGACGATGACAGCTCAGACTTGACAGATGAATCGGATCTCGACGAAGGGAGTGGGAGCCGAACGAACCACATAAAATTTCCGAAGATGCCAATACGACAACGAGCTGGAAGCTCTCCGACTCATTACGCTAATCATGCGAATCCGAGACTCCTTGTTACATCCCCGGGAAAGTCTGCCAGCTCTCGTACAAGAAGCGGATCGCACGGCATGATCGAGTACGAGCGTAGCAAAGGCCTAGCGAAAGATGAGGATGCAATGAACCTTCTCTCGCATAGGATTGATGAAGAAACCCAAGCTTTTAAGGACCTTGCTCAACAACTAAGGGCATCTCCAGCAACTTCATTCCGAAACCAAAACGAGATCGACTTTGACAGTGACGAAGATCTAGACGCAGAAGATGCGGATGATGCTTCAACGATTTCTAGTGATTTTGCCGGTGCAACAACTGTCAATCCAACTTTGCTATCTTCGGGTGCCAATACGTCCCCTCCACCTCAGGGTCTCTTTATCGACGCTCCTGGGGAGAAAATTCCTCAAAATCTCCCTCCTCTCCCGCCGCCTCGGCCCATCTCTCAAATACAACCCGTTTCTCTATTGACACAACTTATTAAGGCGAACGAGGAGGAGATACAGCACCCATTAGACGTTTATACTCAATTCTCTGGAAAAGGCGACGTAAAGGCAGTCGGACCTGTCCTTCGCAGATTTGGCCAGTCAAATGATTTAAATGCACCGCTTAGGTTGCGTGTCTACTGTCCCTTCAGTAAGGAACGCCTAAAATTTATCGAAGTTATTGTGAAGAGATCCGTGATAAGAGACGGGATAAAACACGAGACCGTTGTTGCAGACACTCTAGGTTATATTTTGTATAGATATCGCGAAGAAGATCGACAACCACCACTTACGGAGGAGCAGTATAACGTCAACAAGTGGAGCTTGCACATAATGGACGAGCCCGGAGAACCTGATGAAGACTTTCCTCGTGAGTATCTATGAATCGAATATTTCAAGATGAGAAATGCTAACGTTTTCCATCTAGCACTGGACAGATCTCGCGCGATATCCGCCTACCAGTTAGAAGATTTGGTGCTTGTAGAAGCATCAAGAGCACAATGTAAGTAATCGACATTGTAGTGTATGATGTCCAATTCACTAACGATAGATTCAGTCGAGGAGAACGAACGACAGTTCCCATCAGCCAAACCTGTCCAAGAGCCCAAAAAGCCCGTGGCAGCAGCCGCACCAGCAAATGCCCCAGCGCAACCACAGCAACCACCCAAACCCGAACAAACACCCACAAAACCAGCAGATGCACCTGCTATCAGCAATCAATCGGTCACTAAAACCGGTGCAACAGTTCACCTCAAGATATTCTGCAACACACCCGAAGTTCACGATCAAAGCGTGGTGGTCAAGATTACTAGTGACACCTACATTGGCGAAGTTATGGATATCATTTGCAAGAAGAAAAACCTGGATTCCACACGGTTGCTTTTCCGTCTTCTTGGGACCACCACCATCATTCCATTGGATCGAACGGTAAAAGATTTGGAAGGAAGAGGAGAATTGGAATTAGCCGTGCGAGGAATATTCGATCCCATTGTTGACCGAAACGGCTCGCCGGGAATGACGAACCAGTGTAAGTGGAAATTACTAGCCGAATCTAGTTTCATACTAACATGAGCTCTTTAGCTGGATCACTTTTCGGAAAGCAAGCTGCAACAAAAAGACACACGCTTCTATCCCAAAGCATCACCGCTACCGATGTTCTTTCGTCAGCTGGTTATCAAAAGTTTACAGTTTGGCGCAAGATGCCAATGTCATTTATCAGGTGATTTCCCAATTTGAATAAAAATATATCAATGATGGCCGTTTCTAAAACATTATTAGTCGTCACGAGCGTGTTCTAGCCATCGATGGGGAATATGTTCACATCATGCCCTCCGACCAAAACAAGACCCTCTTCGATTCACCCAAAACTGTGAGCCGCATCTTGATATTCCCCGAGTAACATTGATATTAACTACCCATACAGACAAGCATTCACATCAGCTCCATCATCGGATGCAAACAATCTCGCAAAGCACCACTCAATTTCAAAATCATCGCCATGAAATCCAGAGAGTGGAAACGGTAAGCACTTCTTCCAACACCCCTTGTATCCCTTACCCCGCTAACGAAAAACTTAGCTACGCATTTGAAGCTATGAGTCCAGCACAGGCGGCCGAAATCGTGGAAGCCTTGAAGAAACAAATCTCGGCATACAAGATGGATAAGGAACAATAGTCCCGTTTGCCTCGTTCGCCCGACATTTGTCTAGACATTAATCTCTAGAAGAGATTACACTTGCAGCAGCCATTCTTCAAACGGAAGAGGTTGAATAGACTCGGGAGGCTTTGGAAGCGGGCGGGGGCGCTTTTCACACAGAGTGATCGGTTGAGATGAAACGGAGTATGGATTTTATTTTATTTTATCGTGAGGTTTGAGATTGGCTCTCTTCCCTCTTGTATGGAATGTTTTCGTCATTGTTCTCGAGGTCTCAGGGTGGACGATCTTGAGAATAATTTTGTATCTGTGTATATTAACTTTTTTTTTTAACTTTTTGTGGTCCATAAAATACGCATTGCGTGTCATGTATCAGAGCACGGTGTGTTATTCGTCTGGAGTTTCGGTGCATATTTTCAAGTGTATGCATTCATGGGGGCATAGTGTACCATAAGCAAAATGTTTATATATAGGTACATATATTACATACATTACACGTCTTCGACTCTACAGGACATGTAGATTGATTCCCTAATCTATAGAAATACCGAATTCGTCTTTATAGCATACTAAGATACGCTAAAGCACTTTCTATAATCGCGTATATAATACATATGCAAAAAGTGGAATGAAAGAGAGAAAAAACACCATGGGTATCTTGCTTGCCTGCATCCTAAGAAAACAGAAGAGAGGAAGAAAACCGGAAAAGCGTACCGCCAAAGCCCCCATTCATGTAGATATTATCCCCAACGCCAATAATAATAATGAAAAAAAAAAAAAAATTCACATCCGAAAAAAGTTTGAAAAAAGGTATAATATACACAGAAGAGAAGAGACCTAAATATATATATATATAAATACACGAAATGAATATAATCATGCCGTAGAACCTTTCAACTGTTCTACGAGCTTATCCACTTCCTTTTTCGCCAACGTTTGCCATCTCCCCTTCTCCCACTCTCGCATCCTCCCGTCTCCGATCTTACTATACAGACTTCTCGATACTGATTTGTTGATTTCTGCAAACTGATCGCTCGACATATCGCCTACTTGGTAATACGGTGCTAGCACCGACCTGACGAGTTTTTCGATTTCCTTTTTGTTGGTCAATGAAAGTCCTGACGGTGATGCAGAATCTTGTCTTGGTGGTGGAGACGAAGGTTCCGCTGGGGGACTGTGCGGTAGTGTTAATGTTGCCTCGTGTGGGTGTTCGAGGATGGGAGACGCGGGAGAGGACTCGGGCGTGTCCATGGGTGGTGTTAGTGGCGAAGAGGGCGGGAGGAAGGCGGGTCTGCTGCTGGATATCGGACGGGGAAATTTAAGTCCGGCCGTGTTTGCCGGTTGTGGTTTGTCGATATCCGCTAGCAAGGTGTCTAAGAGTGTAGGGGATGACGGCGCGGGTACCGGTGCAGGCTCCTTGTTTACAGGTGGGGAATTCGCCGCTTCGATTGCATATGCGCTGGGTCTTTGAGGTTGAGCCTCGATAGGAGATTCCGGGTTCGCAAGAGGTGGAGGGACGTTACGCCGAGTCCTTGGACGCTTCAACTTGCGTTCAGGTGCTGGTTCCGACGGGGATTCGGGTGGAATGTTTTGACTGTCGATATCTCCAGCTGATTTTCTCTCGGTCTGGGGCGACGAGGTCAAGAGTTTGCTCAATCTTCTCTTCTTGGAGGCGGCTGCACTGCTCTCAGCTTCTTCCTCTTGAGTTTCGTGTTCCATCGGCTCCGGGCTGGCACCGGTCAATAGCGTCCCTTCTGCTTCTTCCAGCATTGCCCATGCGGTTTTCTCATCGTCCGTCATTTCCGGTTCTTGATGAATAAATGGCAAACGTTCGAGGATCCTCGGAACAGCTTCGTGAAGCACTTGTGCGCCTCCTTGTCGCCTCGCAACATCGATCCTTCTATTCCAAGCATCGATATCTTGCTCGCTCGGGTCGAGCGGCTCATCGTCGTCGTTGTTGGTGCTATAAGCGGCTTCGAGCGACTCGTATCGGCCTCCGACGGTAAGCCAAACCCGTTCCCAAGGATCATAGTTGGGGCTGTTATTGTTGCGACCTCCTCTGGTCGACGACGACGTCGACAGCGACGAAGTGTGTGATGGGTTGTTCGTTCGCGATCTAAGGATCGGACGCTCAATTATACAGGGCGGACAATACCATAACCCTCGGGGAGCTGCCTCGATACCAAGACAGTAAGTATGATATGGACTACGGCAGTCATCGCAAAAAAGCAGGAGATCTGAATACCCTGGCTCATTACAGATGAAGCAAGCGGGAGTGTAATCACCCGACTGTTGTCTATCATTGTCACCTGCCCCGGTCGGAAGCATGTTGTGGTCATTGTGTTCGGAGACCTGGACCTTGTCGTCCACGCAGTAGCTGGATAATACGTCACCTAAACATGTAACATACGAATTAGCTTAGGCTTCTCAATAAAAAATAAATAAATAAATAAATAAAAAAAAGACATAAAATAAGGGGGCCGATGAACTAACCGGTCGGACTGGTGACGAGTTCGACGACATTGAATGACATGCGACAGATGGGACAGCTGTTGGCGCGCTCTACCCAAGGTTTGAGGCAGCTGTTGTGCAAGACGTGGGAGCAAGGAAGTCGTGCCAAGAGAAACTCAGGTAGGTCCTCGAGATTGTAAGAGATTGGGAGGCCATCGGGGCCCGTCCGGGGGAGGTTCTGCTCCGGAAGATCCGCAAGACAGACGATACAGGTATCCATGATAATTGACGGCAGATATGGTGACTTGCTGGAACATGAAGTTTACTTGAAGGCGAGTTTTTTCTTTCTTTTTTTTGGTTTTATCGTGTCGTTCAGGAGGCGAGCGGTGTAGTTTTTAAGATTTGTGTTCCTGAGAGAGGTGTCGTAGCTAACGGCTTCCTGTCAGGGACGGGATGAGTTGTGGAGGGGGGCAGCAGAGTGCGAGCGAGCAGGCAAGCGGGACGACGGAGGGACAGACGGAGGCCTGGGCGCAAACAACAAGAAGTAGTAGGGGAGGGATAGATGTGGCGACAAGATTGACGACGACAGCGACGAGAACAGGGAGACTTGAAGGCCTGTCATAAAGATAGGGCAAGTGTCGTTAAGGGGAAGGATATTAGATATTATTATATATCAGTATTCATCAATATACGTTCCTGGAATCCCGACTCTTTTCATCGAGGGGAATGTCTTGATGAGGTTGGAATCAGACAGGTTGGGGACCCGGGGTATTTATACTTTCTGAGCCATCCGTTTATTCGTTCATTCGTTCATTCTCGTTCGGGGCGACATGAAAGAAACGGACAAGGTGTTGGGCTAAAGTAGTAAAAGTAAATAAAGAACGAACCACAGCAATAATAAGAATAATACGAACGAACAAACGTAACCTCCAAGCAAGAATGATCGCAGACGGGGAGGGGGGGGAAGACGACGCCAATGTGCTCATCTGACATGATTCGGCCCGGTGTAAGTAACTAACGTCTGTCTGAAGGGTGGCTAACCAGCAGTTATCTCTCGTGGTCTCTGACCTGACCGACCTGACACCAGGCTGGGCTGAAAAAGGCTGAACCCACCGACGCCTGTGACTGACGTTTCGCACGATTCACATCTAATGTGGCTGGCTGTGTTCCTTCATTTCACAGACGAAATGCAGTGATCTTATGTTTCTGCGACACATCAAATCCGCTAATCGGGTCGCATGCCCATGATACTTACTACATAACACCGTTCATAAGTTATGATTATCGCTGAGAGATGATACATGCACAGACCACAGCCCACCGAACCTCACGAAATTATATTATGCATATAAATGGTTCAACCAACAGCATTGCAACCCCCTTCTTCAAATGAACCCTCTCTCATCTTCTCAAATTTTAAAAACAACGATGACCAGAATATTTAGTCAGAAAGAAAATTTCTTACCCGTCTAGATAAGAAGCAATCCCAGACACTACGAGTTCCTACCACTATGAAAATACGGGCATGTTGAGATGTATCGGTCGGTGTATGATGTGTCGGCTCAAACTCGCGACCATACTATTTTAGGTTTGGAAAAAAAAACATGGAGCGGCGGCGCTCCATATCCCTATCATTCCGAAAGAAAAAAAAAAGAATATACATGGAAATTCGGCAACAATGAAAATAAAAACGAAGGGAAAAAAGCCCCATGTACAAAACCATGCCCATTAAACAATGTGAAACCTCGCATACCGGAAGTCTTTCGTTCGTCAATTCGAGAATATCGTATATAAAATGCTTATTTTTGGTCGGGAGGGAGAGAGACAGAGTTATTTTAGGTTGGAGGAGGAATTTAGTGGATTTCTTCTATCTGCGAGGTTCGAGATATGGGTATAGGAAAGTTGTGGTCAAAAGAAGTCGGCTAAAAAGGAAAAGGAAACGCCAAAGAGATATCGTATAATTCATTTAAGATTCGGCGATTTCTCTTAAACGACGGATTGTCGAACGGGATGCAGCGGCGGCGGGTGTCCTGTATATATGAATAAAGATCATTAGCAATCCCCTTCCTTTGTAAACATCTATCCATGTATCGTGATTGTCATCTCGATCATAGATAGACTGAAATTGCCAGCAAGTGCCACATACGATAGCAGGTATGCTCCACCGGCAACCTTCTTTCCGCATCCTCTGCAGTCCCAGATACCAACAGCAGTTCTCTTAACAGTGGTCTTTCCGCAGAAAGCACATGTGTATTTCGAGTGCTGGCTGATTTCCATCTTCTTGACCTGCTTACGCAGCGAAGCACCATATCTGTAAACCAAGAAAAAGGCCCATCAGCACTTTCATTCACAAAGACAACCCATATTCGACCGTATTATAGCGTCTCTCTCGTTCAACATGTCGTTTCCAAGCGTCCAAATTTATCGATCGATGATTATAAGATAGCAGGCAAAGATAGCGATAGTTTCGTACCTGACACCGTATTTACCGGTTGCGCCGACCTCTGTGAAAAGAATCTCAATTAGCATCAAATTCAACCAAACTCAAGCTCCACAGCTATAACCACAGCCAAACCGTCCTCTTCCCACAAAGGCGATAAAGATAAAGGACGTACTCTTGGTTCTCTTGGTCATTTTGAATGTATTTGATTTTAAACGGGATGATTAATTCGGTGTGATTTGTCGGTCGTATCGTCTCCGGCGTCGTCGAAGGATATGGTGATATGGAATTCGAGGATGGAGGGTTTGGAGGAAACATACTGATTTTCGCTTAGGTCGGGCTCAACCACAATAAAAAAGAGCAGTCAGATCACGTGGGTACTGCCCTCAGGCTATCCCGTGATTAGGATATTGTTTGTCCCTTCGACAACACGACAACACAGAGGCTCCTCGCTCGCAGCACCCTGGATACGACCTTGTTGTCGCGCTTTCATTGCTTGCTCAAAGGACTTCCTGAACGATTCAAGGTCTCTGTGGCCCTCTGTCGGTGGCAAGGAAATGGTGTTTGAGGCTCTAAATTGAACCTGACCATTTCGCTTTATTAGTTGCGCGACGAGCTCTCATATCCATATACTGGCTCGAGCTTGCTATGTGCTGTTCTTGAGCTTGATGTAGAACGTCGTGTTACATTTTGCGCGACAACACGTTATACTCGAGATATAGCAAAAGCTACCATTGATACAGGTCTTATAACCAGTTTCAAGAATGGATCCCGCAGCCGCTCTACAAACCCTCCTAGACTGCCTACGAGAGCACGGCGCGCTCATAACCCGGGCAGATATAGAATGGGCCTTCGCAACCGAAAAGAACGTCACGCAAATATCATCATTTATTCAAACCTACTTGAACAAAAACACCCTATTATCGCTCGAAGAGAAGGAAATGTAAGTTCTAACTACACTTCTAAAATACTCACCAATAACAAGGGTAATAATTCTCACATACCGTAATATATAGATACGAAAGTCTTAATTCCAAAGACCTCCTATCAGCCGAACCTCCTCCGTTAAGCTCCCAACCTACCACCGACGAACAGCTATACGATGAACTCGCGGCATTAGAACTTCAAAATGAGCTATTGAAGCAAAATATCGCCCGCCTGACCCGTCTCAAATCAGGACATGAGGTTAAATCGAATACAGAGCGGAAACATCAAACATTGTTGGTGCAAAACCGAGAGCAACTTCTTCAGACGTACATGTCCGAACGGGACCAAAATGCCGCCGCGGTATGTATTTGATATTCCTATTTGAAACCCCATCCATTGAACCCACAAAACCAACAAAGGAATACATGGGTATTTATATGCGCGTGCGTGTGTAGATTGATGACTTGGAAATAACCTTCCGCGCCTGCCTATCCGATCTCCAAGACGCCTCGGGCAAACTAAACTTCACAATATCCGCCATGTCGGAAGCGACCCGCAACGACGACCGTCTCCTCGCCCGTCTGCAGACAATGATATCGGATATCCTCCTGGCAACCGAAAGCAGCGGTGAAGAAGCCATTTCCGCCGCATCGGAATATGCAGATATGTTGGCGACGTTGGAAGAACAGATTATAAAAACGAGGGTGGATAGAACTTTTCTCGAGTCTGTTGCGAAGGCTTCTGCTGCTGCTGGTGAGAGTGAGGAAATGGAGGGCCAGCCGTTCTTAGATGTCCAGGAGTTTAACGAGTTGATGGAAGAAGTGGAGGTTGTGGCGAGTATGAGGGCTAAAGAAGGGTTGCTGCAGCCTATATTAGCCCACCTTACGAGTGATGAGAAGTCGAAGATGGGGAGTATGGCGCAGAGGTGTAGTTATGTAAGTTATCCAGCCCTTCTAGCGTATCCACCCGCGTATACTTTATAAAGTATAGATACTGATATTGGAGGGGTATTAATTATTTATATTGTGCTTAGATATTAAATGCGCTATCGCTATTGGATTTAAGGAATAAAGAAGCGGAAGCGGAGTTCACGAATAGGAATAACATGCAATACGTCTCCGGTAGGATGAAAATGCTCTTCGACTTGTCGTTACGTGACTTTCACGACGCGATGCAGAATCCTGCTGCGAAGGCGATGGCAAAGGTCGTTCAAACTCCTAGTGCTCCTGCGGATGATAAGACGTCGTACTTGGAAAGCAAATTGTGGAGATCGCTGGGTATCTCTTCCTTTGGGTCCGAGGGAGGACCAGGGGCGGAAATTGCCGGTGGAACCGCGAAACTGAGAACGAAGGAGGACTTGTATAAGCAGCTTTGGGCCACTCATATGAAGAACATTCAGGAGGTAGGTGAGGTTGTCGACGGGTTGGGGCATACAGTTGGTGATAGTGAAGGTGGGACGGTTGGGAGTGATTTGAACGCGGTAGAGGGGAAGGTTAAGAATGTCAGTGTGGAAGTAGGGCAGCTGGCGAGTCTAGCAAACGTACGGGATACCTCCAAGATGGCAGTAATAAACAACCTGAAGGAAAAGGAAACATGTGGTAGATAAGTAATCGAAGGATTAATGTAATATTTTAGAATTTGATAATAGAAGTACAATAGCACTTGCAAGTAATATTCAACTGCAATTGGTCAAAACATATGGCAATAAAAATCATGCCTCCAGGCAATTCGACATCCACGACTTCCAACCGTCAACGGAACCGTTCTTGACACTACCGCTCTGCACGGATATATCCGCACCAAACTCCTTAAGATTTTCCCACGTGATCAGATCCGAATTTTCGTCTCCCAAAACACGGTCCAAATCTTCATCATCATCCTCTCCGGCACCCGCGTTCAATAAACCCTTTCTTTTCGTTTCCTTCATCCTCCCAAGCTCCGATTGTAGTAAGAGACTAATTTTGGAAGACGGGAGTGCGGTAAACAAGTCATTCTTGTTACAAGCGATGAGCAGCGGGATAAGCTCTGCGGATGCCGTCGTTTCGGATAGCACGGAGTATCGTTTCTGAATCGCTAGTAGGATTTCGTAAAGATACTCAACAGTGTCTGTTAGCCGTGGTTGGGCGGAGAGAACCGCGGAGTCGATCATGAAGAGAATGCCAATGCATGATGCTGTCGTATCGGTAATGTTGGTGAGGGCGGTGGATCGAAGTTTGGGATGGCCTGGGGTGTCCTTTAGGTGGAACGGTTTCCCGGAGATGTCGTCTTGACCATCTTCGGATTGTGTGGCTTCTAGGGCAGCTGGAGAGAATTTGATGGTTGCTGGTACCGTAGATGTTTGAGTGGCTACCAGGGTTTTTTCCTCGAGCTGTGGATGAAATAGATATATCAGTGTAAAAACTTGAGGAAGAACCTAAAGAATTCGCAGGAGTGGCATACGTATAATAGGAAACTTGTCTTTCCGGAATCGCGAGGACCAGCAAGGAGGAATACAGTTGATAGGCCTGCTTTAGGTTTAGATACTAGCCCCCGGCTTAAGAGAATGGGTATTAGGACGACGGCGAGGAGGGAAACGATGAGGATGGGAAATGAGACCGGGAAGCCCAGGATTTCCCATTGTGAAGAGACCTTCTCCATGATTGAGAGATGGTGGGCGAAGGGTGACCGGGACTGGTAGTGCTGAAGGTTGGCCGGTTGGTGGATCGTATTATATTTCTTATAGCAGCATCTTTATCGCTTTGTGGTTTACCGCTGTCGTTGTTGTCGTTGTTGTCGCTGTTGTTTGTTGGGTTGGTCGCATGGCAGAATTGATTGAAAGGGACAGTTCTCACAAAGCGGCATTCGGGCATGGCATGACGCTCTGCAAAGTAAGGACATGTCATGTCCCCACTATTGTTACGAATTACATCGTCCCGTGTAAAAGGGCCCCGGTGGACTTGCATGGATTAGCTCAACCGATAAGGGGACCTCAAGCTTGGCATAGATGATATTCCAGTGATTTCCCGTCTTCGAGGGTACCACTAACTCGCTGTCGAGCAGCCGTACGGCACGGTGAGATTGCTAGCTGTATAAAAAATTATGATACATTCTATTCTATAATTATTATTTTGTAATCTACATGTTTGAAGCTATAAAAAAGTACTACTAGCTGTTGTGAGCTGGAAGAGGAGGGAGGGAGGAAGCACAGCTGTCAAGGCTGGATCCTTTCCCTGCGCTTCCCAGCACTAGCAGGCAAGCTTAATTAGCTCCACCAACCCAGCTCGGATGTCCTGTCAGGCAATGTTTTTTCGGTGCCATTTTGTTAGGGACCCAGTTTCGGTCTTGGCCTTCAGAACTAGGCTAGTGTGATGATTCAGACGAATATCAGATATTATTTGAGTATTTGACTTGGTTTCCCATGTCAGAGATCTATGGGACGTCGATATCTCTCAATCTGCGCAGCGGGCTCGAACTCAAGAGTACCTGGCTAAACAGAGTAAACAAAGAACACGATTTTCCCGGCCGGCCAGCCCATGTGAAATATAAATCTGCATGTGTTCGTATTTTGCAGACTGACAAGACGTCTTCGGCTGCGGTTTGGTCGCGGGGGTTTTTTCGTTTGAAGGCAGCTTTTCCTGCGAGGCGGTTATATTTAACGTGTACTAGAGATCCTGCTAAATAGCATTTATTATATTCTCCGACGACTCCGTCCCCGTCGTCGCGTAACTTGGGCCGGAGAGAGAGGTACTTTCAATAGCTACTTCTTAAAACTACGACTACGACAGGCAGCGACCCAGCTGGAGAGCAAACAATTCAAGCTTCTCTTTTGCCTTCCTTTTGCCTGCTTGCTCTTTGCTTGCTGAAGCAAAGTGAGCGGGCGAGCTTCACTGCTACATCTAGCCCGTGTATAGACTCACAGTACAATCCTATCCAATACATAACGGCACTGCTACAAGACAGGTACCAGGCCAGGGGACGAGAACAAGAAGAAGAACAACAACCACCGCATCAACAGACACGGCCACAGACACGGACGTACGCCCCAGACGGATAGCTGCCTGTTCTGCGCTGCACCACTCCCATCGTATCATATCATTTCATATCGTCCCCGCGTCTGCGAGCACCCGTCAGAATATAGCTACGGATCCTTCTCGGTCCAGACAAGAGCTTCTCTTTCGCGAGCTAGCTCCTTCCATTAGCCCGCACCCAGCTTATAGAACCGCCACCACGCCTCTCTGCCAGCTCCTACTGTGGGGAACCAGACCGAACCAACCTGCGGCTTTCCCTTTGGTACGCCCGTCTTCAGTCAACACATTTTTTATCATTCCAGAGCCTAGCTCGTCGTCTTTGACACATCCCAAAGCTCTTCAATCCTCTCACTCATCTCTCATTGCAGACCCCAGAACCTCAAAAGGTACTGACCTTCTCCCCCCCGAATTCCCTCCTTTGCTTAGCTTTATCCTCAAAGTAACAGACTCGGCTAACATCCGTCCATATCTCCAGTCACAACTACGTCATATCTCGCGGCTTCTCTTCTCTCGCATATCCTCCATTTGCATTGAAACACCCAACCGAGGTGCCACCGATATATTCGATCCCCTATAGGTTATCTTTTCTACTTATCGAACAAATTGCATGGATGGAAATGGACAGAACAACAACCCTGGAATGGCAATCGAGCACCAGGCATCAACTGCACAGTTGAATTCTGCTTCTCCATCTTCCGCGACTTCCTCACCAGTTCTCAATATGAGCCAGACAACTGTAAATGGAACCCACTTTGACGGGCTAAACAATCCCACTCCACCGCGCCGCCCTTCCTACGAAGACGACGAATCCGACCCTGCTAGACCGAGAAAACGTCCTGCCACTTTAGCGACAGTTGAACTTCTTAGTGCAGAGTGCATGGCTGCTGAAGCGAATAATTCGAACGACGATGTCAATATGGTGAACGGCGCTGCAGACGCTCCCACCGACGCATCTTCGGAAACTACAATGGCGGGCGACGAAAATGAGCGAATAGATACAAACGCGCAGACACCCGGCGACGTCGCCGATGCCGAATCTCCAAGTGATCAAGACCCAGACAAAATGATCAAGTCTGATGACACCCAGCTATCTCCAAACACCGAAACATCGTCCCCTAATGTTGGAGGTTCTGATGGTGCTGACGAAGAAGGCTATAAAAACACTAATTACGTAATATCGAATGATGATAGAGACAGAACTGAGGTTATACATGTTGTAGAAGATGATGCTCCCATCAACCAGGTGACGATCTACTACCCCAACGTTAAAATGACGAACCTACCAGACTAATGCTTCAAGCTCTAGAATGTCGAATATCAAACATTCGAAACGGTCATTTTGCCAACCCTACAACCGCACACCTATTCAGAATCAGAAGGTCGCGCGTTCTTCATTCCGGTGTATGCGAAGATCGGAAGCGGTATGTTCTTTATGAGCTTTCTGAAGGCCACAAACTATCGCTAAAGTCAGATATCTAGATCTTCGGAATACTGTTTCGGCCTTGAAAGAGCTATATCCATGCATTGCCATACTTTCAGATTCGGATACTAGTGAGAAGTTCAGCCAGATTCTCAACGAAGGAGTCCATGCATGGAGATACTTGCCCCAGGTAATGGGAAGTGCCCTTAAGAGAAGGTAGGCTATAATTTCAGGGCGTTTCTTTTTTTGGCGATAGATAATCTAACCTTCTTCAAGTCCACCTCTCGGGCTTATATTCACGAACCAGCCTCTGCGCCCTATGACGACAGTAGCTTCGAAACTCCTATTTCAAACCTTCAGAGCCTACTTCAAGGTCTCCTTGCGGATGATCGAATATGACTTGAATAGGATGAAATTGACTCCGACTTCCACGGCTTACAGACCGTTGTGTACCGCTTTTATGGGAATCGCTACAGAAATCTGTCGCTTACAACCAGTCGCCATGCCGCAGCTATATACCGAGGAGTCGAAGACCTTCATCTGGGAGTTCTGGTCCGATATCATCAACATGCTGCTGGACGAGCCGTACGGTTTTGACGCTTTCAAGTCGTTCCTGGACGCCTTGTTGGAAAGACTGCCGAAACACCCGGAGCTCATGGATTGCACGCGATCCTTCTTTCGGTTTCCATCTGCTATTCTTAAGATGGTAGTAGATGTTAATACCTTCAATGACCCAACACTCAAGGAAAAAGCAGACGCGGCGAGGATTAGAATCAGCGAGCAAACCTATGAGATAAGCCTTTCAACTCAAAAACGGCTTAGCGAATTCATTGGAAATTCCTTTTTGGAAACGAAGGAGGATTTTAACTCCTTGGTGGATTTCGCAGCTCATGTGCTGCATGAGAGCGTTGCAGTGAACCCTGCACTGATCGAAGAAAACACTGAGTTCCAGATGGCTGTGAACCTCTCTTCCTACCCACCGGAGTTCTACCCCCTGATATCGGATGCGTGTCTGAAGATGACGGTCTATGATCTTGCTTTACGAAAATGCAAAAAGCTGGAAATCAGACTCCACGCGTTGACCACAATATGCAATGAGTTATTAGAGGTCTGGAAAAAGCGGAGTATGAAACGAGAAGATCCTTTGCTTCGGTGAGTGACCTGTCAATAGCGTACCGAAAGACAGCAGTGACTAACAAGTTTTGATAGGTGTATCGCTTTGTTTATTAGAACTTCTGGTTTGGTTGATTATATTCTCGGGCCGCACTCTCATTTCCAACTGATACAGAAAGCGGGTAATGTCGTTGGTTTCTTGATAGTCATGGGAGATTTCGACCGACATTTCGTTGAGGTCGTCTGGCAGCCGATAATTGCAGTCAAGGATCAAAGAGAGGTGCATGCGACAATCACTCTCCTTCAGGATCTCTGTCATAATATGACCTTGAGCAATCATTACGATTCGTGTACTGCGTTGTGTGAAGCCCCGGCCAATGCCTGGGATGAGGCTCTCATGACCTATTTCGATCGGGTCTTGGCAGAGATCAAGCAGCATGGCCAGCAGAACGGTTTAGTAAGTTCAATATTGAATTAGATAGATATTTTGATCGAAGCTAATTTTCTGATATTCTAGACGGTAGAGTTGGCGCCTTATAACCTACTGATACGTCTCTTGAGTTTATCATTTGACATTCTAGTTTCAGCACCATCTGCAGCATTTACAAACTATCTGGCTTCGAAGTTCGACTGGTTGTATAATCAGTTCGGTGAACTGCTTCTGTACGGCCCGCAGATCAGTGACAAGAAGGACCTGATCAGCAAATGCGTAACAACGGCGGAGCAGGGTGCTGGTTACAAGGCAACTGACTTGTATATCCTCAATGCTGTCCTAGAGAGCTTTCGTAAGTTTGAATTGCTTCATGGAATTTGCGACCACAAAAACTGACATCTTTTGAAAATAGCGAGCGATGCCACATCCATAGGAATCGGGTCTAGCGTTTCTGTCGGACAGGAAATTGTAGATATAGATCTTGTCAATCTTCTAGTAAGACAGACTATTCTCTGCGTCGAGAGTCAGACAACTTTTGAGAGTCTCTATCAAGATCTCCATCCGATCTTCAAACTTCTTCGAGTCATCATGCTGAACACACCAGAGTTGATAGAGGATAGCAGCGCCTCTCAGCTTTGGTCTGTTCTTTGTGGCGAAAACGCTAGGGACCCGCGAGTAAGGAATTGCTCGTTTGGATTCTTCAGCGACTTCTTGTCGCAGCCATCTAGCATAGAAGTGACACAGGTGAGCAGAGTAAAAGAATACAGTCGAGTTCAAATATATCAAACTAACCGGTATCTCAAGTCGAACACCTTCATGCGCAAAATATTTGAAGAATATTTCCCGGAGATGCGACCAGAACTGTTTGTGCCTTCCAGTCTCGAGTTTTGCAAACATGCTATAGTATACTTCAATCAAAGTTTGGAGGTATGCGATCACTCATTTAGGCTGCAATCGCTCACCCATGATTACAGTAACTTAACTAACTTTTGGGATAGATTAATGATGATCTTGAACTTTTGAAGATTGATGGAATTAATCAAGTATGGCGTATAATCACAACAGCACCTCAAGATGAGGTAGCTAATGATGCCATCAACTATCTGGTCCATTTCTTCGCAGATGTAAGATCCCTAAACTTCCTAACTTTTGTTCAAACTAACTAATCTCAGTCGGAGGCGCCAAACTATGCTGGAAGCGATCTTCTCACAAAGATCAACTGTGATCTAGTGGACATTTCGATCAAAGAACTCGGACAAGCAGCGACCTTTCTTGGAAGCACGCAGATGATTGACGGAACAGACGTCGAGGAAGCAACGATAGCGCAAGCAGCGTTGAAATTCCGCCGGTCTCTCCTAGTCCTTCAAGAATTGCTCGAACTTACACCTGCGACAGGAAATGTCACACAGAAGGCCGAAAGCTTTGAATACCCTGAATTGGAGGAAGACTTGGGGGAAATATTCACCATACAGTTTCAAGGCTATGCTCCAAAATATACCGCGGCTGTAAGAATATCCATTTATTGAGATTATATTTGCCAGTTACTAATAATTGGTATAGAAATGCGACATCACAGTTCCTGCGTCAACATTGGGGAGAGATTTCTACGCACACATGGGGACCATCACCGGGCTACAAAATTTCAGAGTAATTTGCGCAGGACGAGAGCTCTTTTTGGCGGATAGCGACCTCAGTCTAGTCGATGCGGGTTTGCAAAATGATTCTTTTATGATTCTGCAGAGTCGAACGACGCCAATAAACCTCTCGGGTATCACGACGAACGAGGCCGTTAGGGCCGAGGTACAGAAGCATTCTGCAGAGCTTTATCAACTGCTAACACTGCCTGAGGAGTACAGCGAGAAAGTGGGTTGTCCGAAAGTACCTCTAATGAAGGATGCAAGCACTAACTTAAGCTAGATATGGCGTTTGATCGTTCGATTCCCGGCTCCCGTAGATCAGTATTCAGAAGTCAAGGAGGGTCTGGTTGCCTCCCCAGTCGAATCAACTACCCAACATCCATTCAAACTACTATACGCCCTTGCCATTATACGAGCCGTTCTCTTCAGCATTGTATTTGGAGCAATGGACGCAACTGAGGTGCAGACTCTCTCCGAATGGACTTCCAAAACGCTGGTTTCTTTCGATGTCTCTACTATTCGATCGGCATATTCGACTACGGAGCTAGCTCATGCTCTGCTGGAGTGTTTATACCTCTTGATATCCCGTATGTTACTAGTCAATGAATAGACTGTGGTAACAACTTAGATTAGCTAACAGAAAATAGACACCTCATCCCTCGTTTCGCCAGTTACTCCCGGATATGACACGGATAGTCTTACGAAGTTTCTTTTATCGCTCTTGAGGGAATTCCAAGGATGCTATACAACGGATGGAGGAAAAGTTTGCATAATGGCGTTTCGTTCGCTACTGGCAATATCAATCCAAGACCAACGCGGGCTCGCTGCGATTTTGGAAGACGGTCAATTCGCGCCTCTTTTGAAATCATTTTTGCTGGAAGATTATCGCGAGGACTTGCGCAAGGAAATAAGCAATGCTATCACAATTGCTTGCAATAATGCTTGCGTTGCGGACTCGCTGGAGGAATCCACCGAGGGTTCGTCACAATCTGTCGACATTGCCATCTACCTGTGGAAAAGTTTATATGAGCTCATACCTCATACACTCGAGATTGCTCACCAGAGCCATGAAACCTTTGGAGCTACCCAGGAGGTTTTCAGTTTAATGTCTACCTATTGCGAGGCAGAGCTCCAACCAGCAACACACTTTTCGGACTGGTGCAACTTGCTTCTAAATCATAAATGCCAGGAGTCAATCGACGGTCTTATGCAGGACAATGTTATATACGGACTATCCAATCTCATGATTGCATGCATCAAGATTGTCGATGAACAATTTGATACTTCTTGGACTAATTATGAGTTCGTATCCCCAATCAATACACGCCCTGGACCCTGAGACTAACATATCACATAGGAATCTAGCGAAGTTATTACAAGAGCACTTTTTGTTTCCACCACTAAGTAATACGCCTCGTATGGACCCCGAAGAAATGGACACAAGTGAACCAAGTGAGGCCATCGTTCTCACTAGTGATTCCCGACGGCATCTGAATGACTTGGCGACATTGGTGATCCAATCGGTGTCTCAATTGGACGAGCTTGTTGATTTCCTAAAACGAGTTTTACTTGAAGGTATGGATTGAATTAGCTGATGATCCGAGCAAGGGTATTAATTTATTTTCTTAGCGGCGCCGGGTCTACCGAATATGTATAGTATCGATCGCAGTCGTTGGTTACGCTCCGAGGCAGGGCATGTTGGACTTCGAAATCTCTCCAACACCTGTTATCTCAACTCCCTATTAACCCAACTCTTTATGAATCTCCCGTTCCGAGAATTCATCTTGAGAACGAGCTTTGCCGATGAAGCCCCAAATCCTTTGAGTACTCTGAAGACAGTTTTCGCAAACCTCCAGGATTCTTGGCAGAAAGCCTTCGAGCCAAAGGACTTTGTTGCTACGATACGAGACTATGATGGAGAGCTCATCGATGTCGGTATTCAGATGGATGTCGAAGAGTTTTATAACCTGCTTTGCGATCGTATTGAGAGCCAAATTACGCCAGCGGAGGCTAAGAAGGATTTCCGGGCTTTCTTTGGCGGGGCTTTTGTCCAACAAGTGAAATCTATGGAATGCGAGCACGTATCCGAGCGGGAAGAGCCATTCTCAGCGATTCAATGTGATATCAAGGGCAAAAAGAATCTCCAGGAGTCACTGAAAGCTTATGTGGAGGGTGAAACTTTGAACGGGGGTTGGTACTGAAATTCTCAATTTTATTTTATGGTGACTGACTATCTTAGATAACAAATACTCGTGCACAAATTGCAACCGACATGTCGATGCTGTGAAGAGGTAAGGATCCTATGTTTCCTGAAAATTTTCGATTTTACGATTCGCTAACTTGGTTTTTACTTAGAACGTGCCTCAAACAAATTCCAAATCAGGTCATTTTCCATCTTAAACGATTTGAGTTCGATCTTAGAACCATGAACCGAAGCAAAATTAATGATGTCTTTGAGTTCCCAACGAGAATTGACTTGCATCCTTATTCTATCGATGCCATCAACCGCACAGAGGGAGATGAAGCAAAAACGGACGAATTCGAGCTTGTAGGAGTGCTCGTTCACAGCGGAACTGCCGAAACTGGCCATTATTATTCTTACATTAAAGACCGAGGTGAAAAGATGATTGATGGGATGCCTCTTTGGTACGAATTTAATGACGCCGAAGTTTCGACATTTGATCCATCGACTATTCCGTTGAATTGTTTCGGGGGACCTGATACTCTGCCCATGAAGGAGGGAATTCTGGGTCACTCTTATATGAAACCGTATAGCGCCTACATGCTGTTCTACGAACGAGTGGCCTCCCAACCAGAACAGCTCAAGACAATAGTACCGGTAGACCCAGACGAGCACCAGCTAATCTTCAACGAGAACGAGCAGGCCTTGCGACGATACTGTTTATTCGACCCATGTCATCTTGAGTTTGTAACAAAACTGATGCAGCGTTTGCAAGTACTGAACGGTGGTTGTTGCACGGAACAACATGCCTTAGAGGACAAAACTTTTACTCTGCTCCTTGATACTTTTGGACAAATTGCGATCAAAATTAAGGATTGCGAGCAAACTATCGATATCCTCGCAGTTCTAGGAGACATAGTCAAGGCATGCCGACTCTGTTGTAAAACTCTACTCGAATGGCTCAGATCACGACCGGATCTTCTTCGCAGTATCTTTTTACGGTGTATTACGCCAAAAGTACGCCAGGAGTTTGGGAATCTCCTCATATTCACTATTACAAACATCGACGTAGCTGGTGGTAGCTCTGATCCCATGGAAGCTACCCAACAATACGCATATACCGAATGGGTCATACATGAGTGCAGCGACTACTTTGAGTACCTTTGCTATCATATGAGGGCTTGGGATGATTATTTTGGATTCCTCCGAAATCTTGCAGAGATGTCAACGGAGAATGCGGTCATGTTGATCAATGCTGGCTTCCTTAGGCGCTGTCTGGAGATCCTAATGATCGAGTTTGTCCCGCGGACGACTAAGCTTCGATATGGGGCACTGGCTCGTTTTGTGGACAAGGGAAGGAAAATGCTTCATTCTGGCCTGTTGGATCTCATCGGCACGCTTCTCGACTACTGTGATCTTCAAAACCCTGTTGGCGAGTTTGACGACGACGACGACGATGAGGAGCCTCGAAATTTCATCGACGGACAGGGTGTCCCCATCTCGAGGAGAGAACTCCAAACGCTAAAATACGCGCTTAAGAAGAACGGATTGTATATCATCTACAAGCCTTTGGATATCACTGCGAGTATTCGGGCGGTCAACAAGATCTTGAAAAAGTTGGTGTCGAACGAACCGGGTCTTGGGATGCTCTCCGATATTGGGAAGGCATTGTATGCGACTGTAGCAGTGGATCCGGCTCATCTCGCGGAACCCGCTTTACAAGCGATCATCGTCTTTCTGGAAAACGTTCGGCCGGCTACGGAAGTTAGAGACATGGTTCGTAGAATCGCCCAAGAGGTTAAGACTATAGGAGCCCATGGTGGAGTCGAGCACCTCAGCTTCTTCAAGACGGCATTTGTAACTCGAAATCCCAACTTCAACCCCAACTTTGTTGCCAACCAGGTTACGGAGAACGCCAAGATCTGGGCGCCACCGTTATTGACCTACCACGACGAAGCGGTCAGGTCTGCCACTGAGGACTTCTTGCTGCAAAATTTGGTTGGAGAGATACCACAGCAGAGCGAACGAATACGCAGTCATCAGAAGGATTTGTTGCGTGAATTTGCTGGTAATGCGGTCTCTTGGATTGATAATAAGTTTGTTCGAAGTCGAAATCCGATGAGGGATGAAAGCCGTCTGGCGAATATCTTGCGTATTCTACAAATGTGCTGTGACTCTATTGATGACTCGGAATCTGACCAGGAACTCAAGCTCAAAGTTGATAGTAAGTTCACATATCTCTTGCAATAACGAGACGATTTACTAATTCATATGTCGGCAGACATCAGAGATAGCGTTGATCAATTGGTTATTGTGGAGGAGGACGAGCCAAGTGGTAGGTCATAACAAGCTTCAAATATTTATACCAATTGTATATACTAACTCTTGCTTCATAGATCTAGCCAATTCTGATACCGCGAGCTTGACTCAAGAGATTGACCTACTCGACAACGACTATAGCAGCAATTAATAAGCTTTTGAAGGTATTCTTAAAAGACTTTTACATGCTGCATCCATCAAGGCATCCTATATCATGGCATCTTTCCTTTCTCCATTCATATGCAGATACGATCATGATTGAGATTCCACTAGTTCTCTTTTTGCTACTTTTTATTTTACGACGTCTGGTTTATAGAAACTTAGGAACAGAAAGAAAAGAAGGCGTATTTACTTGTTTTTCTTTCTCTTCATGTCGGCAAATTGAATTGTCATGCTCCTTTCGTATGCGGTTATATTTTTGAGCGTTCCTTTTCCTTTTCTTTTCTTGTTCATAAATTTTAGTTTTTTCGTTTCGATTCCTTTGCATGCATGCTGGATGGAATAATCATTTTGCTTGAATTCTTGCCATCATTGGAGTTTGAACGAGTTCGAATTCAAAGCATCGGCTTGTTTTTGACGATCCAAAATTAAAGAAGAGCGATTGTTATCATTTATATAAAAACATATATGAAAGTTCAAGTTGGTATAACATGTTGTTTTCATTTTTCTACTGGTTGGCTTGGAGGGATGTATATGGTATTATTTTTTGACTACAAAGTTACGTTCTTGATATAAGCGTGAGTGACTCTATAGTATGCTATCGACGAAATAGTAATATGGTTAGAATAGGCATTCCGAGATTTCTATTCACTATGATACATATTGTGTAGCTTAGTTTATATTTAGATTACTTATAGTACACCTACACAGATTATTTTGTGTCATTGTATGAATGGGGTCAGCTATCCACGTTTTCCTCGTCTTCGGATTCTAACAAGGCATCCAATTGCTCTTCTTCTGCCGACTTTCCACCCTTTCCGTTCTTTCTGGCGTGAACTTCCGTTAGGGCTTTCATACCCCTAGAGGAAAGATACTCAAATTCTGTTGTTTCAAAGTTATCCAGAAATGATAGGAAAGCATGGAAACTAATATACATCGTCAGTATTCCGTCAAGATAGAGGATATTTTCGTAAACTTACGTATTCAACTTTTGCTCCTCCGTAAACAACTTGTCGTAAATATGCTTCTGCTTGAACTCCTGAATCTTCTCCTTATGTTTTTCAAACGTAATATGGCCCCTCCCATGCTGATCTGCCTTTTTATTATACGTATCAAACACGGGATGATCGAGGAGCAGTCCCAAAGCGGGGGCCTTGGGAATTGGAACCACCACACGTCCATAAGCCTCCTCGATCCTACTCAGCGGACAACCGTACCTCACTGTCAACATCACCATCCCAACCATTTTCCGGATTTGGTGCATCATGAAGGACTGCCCGTGGACTTTGAGACTGAGCCATTCCGTGTTATCGATGAGGATCGGGTCGGTGATTTTGAAAGTTTTGATGTATCGTTTGGAAGAAGGGTCTTTGAATGTCTTTTGGATGGTGAAGTTGTGGAAGGAGTGGTTTCCTTCGTAGAGTTCGAAGGCTTTGCGGATACGTTGGAGGCGGACGGGAGGTATACGGAATGCGCGTTTGGCGCGGCCGATGATTTGTTTTTGGAGTTTGCGGGCGGTGGAGAGGGCTTTGGAGTATTTGTGGGCGGCTGGAGTTTCGTCGTCGCCATCTTCTTTGGATTCAAGTTCTGGGACTTGAGCTTCCTCGACGTCTGGCATGGTGCTATCCTCCGGATCTCCCGTTGTTAACATGGGAGATTCATCCGATCGTGGGTTTAGTTTCTTTCGCAGTTTGGGGATATCGTCGAGTAGGCTTGGAAGCTGTTCTTCCGAGTCTTCGGCTTTGGAACTTAGGACTTGTTGGATCACCTCTTCAGAGAATCCCTTCTGTTCCAGCTCTGCTCTAACTGTATCCGCGACGTTTTTCCAAAAATCGGGTATATCTTCATATCTATCCTTCCATCCTTCGATGTCATTTTCTTCCTCAGCAATCTTTGCTAGTCTCTTGGACATAAAGCTAGTCGGGTGCGGTGGAAGAAAGCAGTATGTTGGGATCAAATATTCGTAAACTCGCGAGTCGCAGAATTGGTAGCATGAGAAGCCATTGGTAGTCGGTATGATGTCCCATATTCTGATCTGGTCGACCAATTGTTTATTGATATCTTCGATAACCGTCGGACTTTCGATGATGAGTTTGAGAGATATGACATTCCCCGCGGCGTGAACGCCTTTGTCCGTCCTAGCACATCGTACGAGTGAGGACTTTTTAGGATCATCGGAGTTTGCTTTTGATATCGCTCCCGCCTTGACAAAGGCGTCGAAGAGATCTCCTTCAATCGTCTTTGTAGGAGGATTTCTGTGAATACCAACATTAGTACCGAGCAAGCTTCTTCAAAAGTTGGGAAGTTTTGTAATTCCGTACAATTGCATTCCTTTATAGCCTGTCCCACAATACCCAATCAGCACCGCAACCTTCTTTTTCGGCCTCCGTTCCTCTTTCTCCTCTCCCTCTACTGGTTCATTTGCAACCCGAGTTTCTGTCTCCTGTGGTCTGCTAAACTTCGCACGTCTATCAGGCCTAGGTTTCCTTGGTGCACCGTTATCGTCGTCATTTCCCCCGTTTCCAGCTTTCCGCTCTCTTCTCTCTTTCTTCATAGCCCTCTTGAACTCATTCCGCCCCATCTGCTTGAGTTTCTTCTCAGGATTCCCGCCGTCCTCTCCATCATCCGCACGACGCTTGCGTCCATCGCTCTCACCGTCACTGGCGGGATTAGACAGCCGTCCTTGTTCCTTCTGCTCCATGTATTGGATGTAAGATCTTGGTCGTGTACCGACTAGGTCTAGATAATAAGCTTTC
Source organism: Dactylellina drechsleri (assembly GCA_036971345.1). NCBI lineage: Eukaryota > Fungi > Ascomycota > Orbiliomycetes > Orbiliales > Orbiliaceae > Dactylellina > Dactylellina drechsleri. Next base: position 591,157 of record JAJTUB010000009.1, read on the forward strand.
GAAATAGGACAGGTGACGTGTGGAAGTCGCGGGGCAGCTAAAAAGTCGTCGTCGTATGTTATTTGAGGTTTTTCGGGGTCGTTGGAGATTGAATTCGATAAAGTATCAAACGTGGATTTCGAGAGGGATGACAAGGATCGTGATAACTGGTGGTGGCTGGAGGTTGACAAAAGTCTTATGTAGTTATATACCGCTGGCTTAACTGTGGGGATGCTACGAATGGAACAGAGAAGCATTCCTAAGCCCGGACTTCCAGCGATGTCGTCGAGATGTCGGGTGAATTTGATATACTTATAAATAATAATCTGTTTGCGGCTCGTCGTTAAAATTTCTAGTTTCGTGAAACCTTGCCAATTTTTTTTTCCTTGCGCCGACAAACCCCAGCTTTTCCATCTTCAAACATCATCATCACCATTATTTCCTCGTTCGAGATACTTCAAAATGCGTCCTCTCACAGACGAAGAGACCAGAAAGGTCTTTGAGAAGCTGGCCAATTAGTCTGTCTCCAATCCTATCAAAATATCAAATATCAAGGTTAACAATATCCTACAGCATCGGTCGCAACATTACTCATCTTATCGACCGCCCGTCGGACCCTCACACTTTCCGCCTCCAAAAGGACCGCGTCTACTACGTCCGCACCTCAATCGCAAACCTCGCTACCTCCGTCTCCCGCTCCTCCCTCCTCTCAATGGGCACCTGCGTCGGCAAGTTCTCCAAAACCGGTAAATTTAAACTCCACATCACAGCCCTCGACCTGATCGCTCCCCACGCCCGATACAAGATCTGGGTCAAGCCCAATGGCGAGATGCCGTTCGTGTATGGGAACAACGTGTTGAAGGCACATGTCGGCAGGCTGGGGGATGATGTGGTGGAACATCAGGGATGCGTGGTGTATTCTATGAGTGATATTCCCTTAGGTTTTGGGGTTACCGCGAAATCTACGGCGGAAGTCAGGAGACAGGATCCTACAGGTATTGCAGCGTTCAGACAAGCTGACGTCGGTGAATATCTAAGGGAGGTGCGTATCGTGGTTTTCATCTTGAAAATGCAGCTTGCGATTGCAGGAGCTAATGTATATGCGATTAACTATAGGAAGATACATTGTTCACATGATACTGCTATATACGACGACCCCCAAAAGTTTTTGGTTATATTATGTATTTCCTGCAGCGATCCGCCTGTATATATGATACCCAGAATAGATAAGTACATCGTAAATCAGAAATCTACGACCATACATCTACAAGAGATTATACTACGCCTCTGTCATCATAAATCTCGGTTGGCTACTTTCGCTTCCCAGCTTTCTTCTTGTTTTTATTTTTCGATGCCGAACTCGCTGGTGCTGATACCTTCGTAACCGTGTTTCCACCAATCATCTCCGTGTCTCCATCCTTATCGGTAACAACACCGCCTTGTGTCAAATCCTTCGCCTTCCTCTTATCCTTCTTGCCCTTAGGCTTATACGTGCTCCTATCCCGCAGCGGTAACCATCTCTCCGGATCCGGCTTTTTGTTAGGATCGATTCCACCTTTCGGCAATCTAATCTTTCTCTTTTTCCGTGTTTTGACCTGTGTTTTGGGGGCCGATTCCAATGGACGTTTCTTTGTCGGTGGAGCTGCAACTCCAGATTCCAAGAACGAGCCAACTTTGATGTCTTTGAGGAGTGTCGCTATCGGTGTCAGCTGGGCGATCTTGGATGGCATGTCCTCGGCGGGGTGAGAAGCGACGTAACCGGCGTTGGAAAGAGGAGTCGGGTTACTAGCAACGAGGGATTCAAAGATAGATGCAGCTGTCGTACGATCTTGGAGATTTGGAGACGACAACTCGGCTGTTCCTGTGGCTAGTAAGATGGCAGGATCCTAGAGAGAATCGTTAGTGGATAGAAGGCAAAATTATATTCCAGCGTATTGCATACCGGATGTGTAGTGCTCCTCCAATAAGTACTCGCACTCTCCAATTCGGCCTTAACTTTGGCTTTTCGTCCCTGTAGGGTGTACAATCCAGCAACCACCCCGACGAGTCCAGGCATAAATCGTTTTTCAGGCGAGCCCTCGAGCTCTTTGAGTAGGGTTTCGACGACAGCTACCGCACTCGTGACGTTATTCTCCTTCAAGTAGTTTTGAACGTTCAAAAATACGATGCCGATATCAGTCGAACCAAGTTTCTTACTCGCAGACTCTTTTAGAGTTTTTGCTACCGATTTCGCTGCAGTCGAATCCGTGGCTTGTAACTCTATTGATGCAACTACGCTTGAAATCGTATAATCATTCGGATTTTTTTTCTTGAGCGCTTGAGCGGATAACAATGCTGATTTTTCTTTCCCAGCTTGCAGTGCGAGTATGGTGTTATTCTGTTCCAAAATATCGGACTGGAATGTAAACGGCTTTTGCGAGCCTTGAGGTCGTTTCTGCAGAGCTTCGTATACCCTCAAACCAACATGAGGATTTGGTGTTTGTGATGTTACATAGCAGTTGACGGATGCAATCAGCTTGACGACTGCATCGCTAGTTCTAAAATTTGGAATTAGTAGGCTGTAATTTTAGACTCAACCTTTTGTAACCTACTCTAGGATGTCCGAAGACTTGTAAAGCTCCACCGCTTCCTTGAGTTTGCCAAGTTTTATAAGCACATAGATTTCTTGAGCGATTAGAGGTGCTAATTCGGCTTTGAGGTCCTCTTCCGTGACGCCTTCCATACTACTGCAAAGCTCTAATGACCAGAGACACCCGATTTAGTTATTCGTCATCGCCATAGAGCCCCATAGGAATATAACATACTCTTAGCCGTCCTTAAAAGCATCAAACCTGCGCTGAGATCACCACGTGCTACCGAAATACAAGCAGCGTTGAATGCGCTTTCGTACTGCTGCAAGTCCTCCGCTGTGGCTCGTCGCTTAGGACGCAAGGCATCCTTCCCCGTAAACGATAGCTGAGCCTCCGATGCTCCAAGGTTAACTCTTAAATCGTTATCCTCGTTTTCAACCAGGGGAGGTAATTTAGATAGCTCTTCATAAAGTTCGATAGCCGATTGGAAGTTCTCTGCTCGATATTGCTAAGGCCACACGGATATATGTTAACCACTGGGTGGAGTGTACACTGAATGCATGGGGCCAACATACGGCCTGGGCGTGTAGGTGCTTGAGAGCTCTCTGTCGCCTTTCGGTCGATAAACCTTCAGCGGATATCGCGAGGGCACCTTCGAGATTTCCTTGCTTGTAAAGACAATACGCATGTTCGAAACCCAGCCCGGCAGATGCCGAGCCCCCAGCCTGTTCTATCGACTTGATGGCCTCATCGTATCGTTCAAGCTTGATTAAAGCGACTACTCTGATGTTGAGGGTTTGAGGGTCGGAGTTGTTCTTGAGAATGTTGTTCGCGTGCCGTAGTACTTCTTCGTGGTCTTGAGGTCCATCGAGCGAGAGGTTCTGGAGGAGGACGGCGAGGGAAGCCGGGGTTGAGGCGGACATTGCTATGAGGTTGAGAATGAGTAGCGGATGTCCCTTGGCATGTTCAGAGGGCAAAGGCGGTAAGTCGGGGTGTGGTATGATTAATTGAAGCTCTCGATCTTTGCAATTTTCATGCAGCACAAACGTCAAGCAGCGTGTGTTGGGGCCACCCCGCGATCACCCCGCGGGCAACAAATGCACACTGCCCGGACACCGGTATACGGTAGAGCTTATAAAGTTACTCAAGTAAGTAGCTAGTAGTTATAGGTATAATAATGAAAACTCTATCAAATTGACAGTCTTTCGAATAATCATATCGTCTACCTTTTCAACCTAATAGGACGTCTAGGACCGACAATGATCGCAAGACTGCTCTCAAAAATCTTTAAATCCCGTTTTTCGATTAGAAATGGAATTAATGTTAGCATTCCATGTAGACCAGGTCTGGTCTGATCCGACTTCCTCAGATTCGACTCTTGAGTCAAGTGCCAACGTCAATGCCAGAGACAATAATATCCGAATTCAAGAAGGCAAACATTAGATGCACGAAAGAAGGCATACAAAGTTTTGAAGAGGCCTATTCGGATCAAAAACATTCAGAAATCTTTGATAGCTCATATGGTCTCTGGGAACTGCTCCTAAAAAAATAGCTCGGTCGAAACACCTGATAGCTTTCACCATCTCGATTTAAATACATCCGGAGTAGGTCAATGGAGATCTGAAGAAGCTTATATAATCTGGCTAGACTCTATGGTGTATAAAGTTTAGAAAGTATTGTATATGCATTCCCCAATTTTCAAGCAAATGATACTCACGAAGAAGCTGATTTGTGGAGCTTTCCTACACGCCGTTGTTGCACGTACCGTCAATTTTTATGGATTTAGTTACTTTTGGTGATTCAAGATAAGCTAGTTGACAGACTCGACGTGGAGAATTTACCAGGGCCGCTCAGATTTCGTGATATTATCATCGGGTCAGGATGGGAACGACGGCACCTTCAGAAATCCGAGAGCGACGCCTCTCCTCCTACCGATGCATCCTAGACTTCTACTAATAAGCAGCTGGTATTGTTGTCTCAAGAGTTGCCCCGCCCGGTTGACATGAGAGTATAAATTATCATGTAAATATATAATAATAATAAATTACGTATCCTTAACAGTCAATTCAATTTAACGTATCTCAGCTCTCAAAAATTTCACCTTCTTCTTTTCACTTGGGCTCTTCTTTTTGAGAGACCTTATCTTTTTATCATTCGCAATGCCACCACATAGTTATATAACAATCCCAAAGAAGAGATGGTACTATCTCTCATCGACCTCGCCATCGTCGCTAAATCGCGGAGGAATCTCGCTGACTACTAGCTACTTAAAATTAAGAAGCTTAAAAATCACAATATATTAATAAACCATTTTCCATAATCAGTAAGTACTCATCAAGTTCTGTTCATATTTGAGAAAGTTCTAAACCGAAGCTACAGAAATAAAGAGTATAGTTGTTAAAGGATGAGATATCCTCGAGTTTCAAGAGCACAAGACCCGCATGCGATTCAGATGATCAGCGTCGATTGCCACAACATCCGATTCTCTGGATTCTCTCGGCAGTAAATTGCCAGGACTTTGTTGAAGGGAAGTTCCGGCTACGGAGTTGCATGGACTCCAATATGCTACCTCTCATTCTCGAAGGTACCAGCATGGACTACTGGCTGGACCGGATCAGCAAGCGACGTATAAATGTTATGACGAACCGATACAATGTTTATGAATATCTGCCGGGTTCCTTTTCAGTAAAAAAGGGAAGAGCTTTCAGCAAGCGGTGACAGAGTTGGAACAAAAGAGGATGAGGTTGCTCGGCCGTGTGTACTCGACATCGGAAGGTGCAGGTTTCGCCTACGACGTCGTAGCTACAGAGTGCGGTAGGCTACTCAAAGCATCCATATCGAAGAAAATTGCAGAGGCAGTCGCAAAGAAGCAAATAGGGACCACGCGGGTAAGAATATGAACCCAGATACTAAGTATATATCTGTATACTGAATGTCATTAAACACTGGTTGAACTAAGGTTTTCTTGATAATCAATATCCTTCAAAGTCATGTATTGGTACCACCATCCTAGGAATGAAACTAAACGATGCCTCTAGATATTGATATTAAAACTTGTACTAAAATTGGTTTCGATATGTCTAGATCTTTTAAAGTCCTGTCACTCAAGTACGAAACCCCAAGTAATTTAGAACCCGTGCTGTGTTGGGTCCAACTGCTGCAGATGAAATAGACGAGTCAAGTCTCAAACCAGGTCTCTATAACAGATCGATTGGGTCGATGTATGATATCATGTCATACAAGTACACTGACTATCAAATCGGTTTGATAGTAATTTCAAATATCATTATTTAAAGCGTACAAGCTTCTATAAGTCATGTCAAATCACTCTCCGAATATCCGGGTTGGCGGAATTATAACTATCAAATTTTCTCTCTATATTCTGTCCATCGGCTTGAATTTTGGGACATCAATGAAGTCCACCCGATACGGATATACTTTACATGGGCCCCGTAATATAACCTGCAAGCATATCGATATTCTAGATCAAATTTAAACCGGCGAAAAGACTACCTTGGATCGATCAATATAATCCGCCGGGCCTTCTAGAAGGTTTGCGTTTCAAAGATCCCTGCAAGTCTTTGGCAAGCCCCGGCTGAATGGCATGTGTATCACCAGGCCTGCGGAACGAACCAGGATTTCCGGGAGACTAGACCTGAATCGACGAGATGGTGGCCTGCCGTTGGCTGTATGATGGGAAGCTGCATGATATGGCCACCGTTTCCTCTAGCTTCGCAGATGTCCTACGCGCCTGGCGTTTCGGTGTGTCGCAACGTTTAATAGCGCGAAGGGGCTAATCTGTTGTAAATTGTTGAAATGATGCTTATAATTCCATTTTTTTAATATCCTCCCATCGGATTAATCGATTGCGAGCCGGCTGGAACTGCATCTCGAGGTGTCATGCGACTACTTGATTGAGGAGCGTGCCCAGCTTTAAAGCGCTGAATTCACCAACCTCCTGGACAGAGCTATTGCTAGCTGCTGCACTGCACCCTGCAGGAACATCCTAAAGACAGTTAAAGCTCCTAAAATTTTCCCGGTCGTCGATTCGATCACGCTCACTTCAAGTAATCGTGTCATAAAACTGGTCTCACATCAATTGATTGATATCTCTTGAGAATTTTCTTGGCTTCGATTTCTGGGATCCAATTCATCCATCAGTCCATCCTTCCCTATCCTTTTCTTCTAGACTCGTCCAAAATTACATCCTCACGCAGCTGGTACCCCTCACCGCAACTTTTATATACTTCACATTTTTGACGCCAATCGTGATATTCTCACCAAACCCACAATACATCCCAGATATCTGCAACAGGTAGCTCGCTCCTTTTTTCCTTGAAAAATTTCCTTTCTATAAGTATATAGAAGATTATTCTGGAATCCAACGATTCCTGACGGATTTGGGAAACTTGAACAGAACACAACAACAACCAACAACCGGAATATTTGGAAAACCGGTGGACGGACCTCCAAAGCTAGCAAAGCGACATCTGGTCAATTGGCCCCGCCCTCTAGCTCTGAAACATAAGGACAAATCGACCCCATCTCCCTCCGTTTCGATGGCTCCCCTCCGGACCTTGCTGCCGGCGCTCGGGCTCTGGCTATTACAGGTGAGGCAAGCACATGCGCGAGCCCAAGGTTATGTCGGCGCGGACCACCCGTTCCAGACGGAGCCCAACTACGACCCAACTTTCTCTTTCGGTCACCAACACCCGTAAGTACACATTATCGCTCTAGAAAATTCGATATCGAAAAGAAATATATTCAACTACTGTCAAAATGGCCTTTTATATATCTATTTATCCTTACCGTTGTCATGCGTCACACTTCATCACTATCCGTGCCCGAGATCTAGTCAAAGGCCACCCTGTCTACCTCAAGTAACTAACAACATTCCCCCAACACACAATATAGAATATCTTTAGACGGTGGCAAGTCCATCAAGAACTTTGAGATTCTTGGAAGCCCTCAAATTCTTTCGGATAGAGTAATCCTTACCCCGCCTCAACCTGGAAACCAACGTTCAGCAATCTGGTCTACCCTGTCAAATCATAACGAAAATTGGGAGCTCCACGTGCCCTTCCGTGTCAGTGGTGGAGAGAGGTCAGGAGGAAGTTTACAAATTTGGTACACGCATAGAGGTGCACCCATCACCGGGACGAGTACGATATACTCTGCGAAACCATTTGAAGGATTGGCAATAGTGATCGATAGCGCCAGTGGCTCGGTGAGTGACAAACCCACGAACGAATGGCCCCACGTTTCCCACATCAATTGCCCGTGGCGGACCGCAACTTTTAGACTTTTTAAACCATGACTCGAGCTAATCCGCGAATGTCAATTGACAACAGGGTAACATTCGTGGCTATCTCAACGACGGTAGTACCGACTATTCTATCCATCATCATACCCAATCTCTCGCCTTCGGCCAGTGCAACGCCGTCTATCGTAATCTCGGCCGCCTGTCGGATTTAAAGGTTTATTACCAGAAAGATATTGGTCTCAAAGTCCTGCTTGACGACCACCTTTGCTTCGAAACCAATAAGGTTCAATTGCCGTCGTATTACCGTTGGGGTATTTCTGCAGCGAGTGCCGAGAACCCAGATTCGTTTGAAATATTCGGCTTCAAGGTCCACGTCGACGAGATCAAGTTGACACACGACGAAATAGAAGCTAAAAAGAACGCAAACAACAACCAGCAGCAGGATCATCAAAGATTTTTAGACGAAGAACGGCAACGAAGAAATAAAGAAACGGCACAGAATAGCGCAAGAATGGCTGAGGGAAAACACAAAGAGTTCCACTCTCAGTATGAATATAAGGATGAGGATGCCAAGACCTTCAAAGACAACAATGCCCAATTTAGTGATTTGCATTTGAGAATGCAAGCTATGGTATGTTATTCTGTTGCGTCTAGTTCTCAAAATGCAATGGTAACTGACTTTTGAAAAAAGACACATCAAATTGCCGAAGTCCAGAAAGTCACTGGCGAGATCAGCTTCACGGTTCGCCATCTATCTGAACTCATCGGTGAACTGTCCGGCGTCGGGCAAGATAACCACGGAAAGCTCGGTGTCAACCTAGGACAAATTCACGATAGAATGTAAGCGAGATACAGCTACCAATTGAAATCAGGTCTGACGCTAATCTAAATCCAACGCTACAGTAACCACATGGAGAAGACTTTTGAGAACTTTGAGAGATCTCTTCGCCATGAAGGTGAAAAGATCAATCAACTAAAGGATCACCATGAGAACCTTCCAAACCACATCAAAGATGGTATATATCCTTCCTTTTCGACTGCTGGAATCGCAGCTAATGAACAATTTCCCAAAATAGCAATGGCCACGCATGGACCTCGCATGGGATTCTCCATCTCGATCCTGATCGTCTTCCAGGTGATGCTAGCCATTGCCTATGTCTTCTACAAGCGAAGAAAAAACATGGCTCCAAAGAAATACTTGTGATCGACCAGTCTCCATATCTGCGATCAATCTCAAGCATTCTTTAGTCAGCGCCTATTTCTCTCCATGATGCCTAAAAGCAAACTCATTCAAATTTCTTTTCCTGCAACTACTTATTTCTACTTGCCATTTTGCAAATAGCGATGTACCAGCTGTTGTCTCTTATCTACGATTGAGCGTATTGGTTGGAAAGGCTGTCCAATGGAGTGAAATCTGGGCAGCAGGGATACTTTTCTCTCTCTTTCGTTCTTACGAATCTCTTATTGTACATAACTTTTATCTTTTCAACATATTCTGAACAAACTAGTGGTTTCATAGGCAACTACGATTCATTGCTGATCGGTACAAATGTAGGAAAATATCTATGTGAAATGTAGAAAACCGTTCGAAAAATGGAAACAGAAACAAAACCAAACCTTCCCATTTGTCAGAACCTTGCAGAACGCCTGTTCAAAACCGTATTATAATATCTTACATGCAGTATAGCCCCGGTGTATATTCACTATAAAAATTAAAGGTGGGTGAAAAAACAAAAGTAAGAGAAGGTTGGGGATGCTAGCAGCACGACTAGGAAAGAGACCAATGGTCTGAGATAAAGGGAGTTAGATATCTTCGAACTCCGCCTCTTCTTCTTCCGAATCATCAGGTTCTTCCGGTGGCTGTATCTTAACCTTCTTGCCTGGCGACTCTTCATTATCTAGGTGATCCGCGCTCCTTTTAGCGGACAACGGAGCACCTTTGCCGTCCGTTCCATTTTTGATACCATTTATCGATGGTGTTAAACTTTGTGAGGGCTTTGGCGTAGACGGCTTGGAGGCACTGGCAGTCGACGGTGGACCCGTTCCACTATTCGACAACCCAACAGGGATTTCTTCAAACTCCACATCCTCATCTTCTTCTTCCTCTTCTTCTTCCTCGTCATCCTCCTCTTCCGCCTTTTGTTGCCTCTGCTTGAGCAGTTCATAGTACTGGTCGATCGCCGACTTTTGGACACTCTGCTTGTCATCAACCTTTTTCTCCTCCGCACTGGTGCCAGTTTTGAAATCGATTTGCCTCGCGGCCCTTGCCTCTGCTTCTTTCATTCCGAGAGTCGTAAGGTCCCCGGAGACGGTACTCTGCGTGTGCCAAGCCGGCAGGGCATTCTTCTCAGCTTGCTCGGCCCTCTTTTCGCGTTCAGCAGCTAGCTCCGCTGCCGTCTTGGTTTCATCTGAGGTGAATGTGATCTCCATAGCGGGACCTGTTTGTACTTGAACGGGTGTACTCGTCGTTGGAACCGATAGTGCCGAAGCATGTGATCTCTCTCTGTTGACGGGAACCGCAACCGCGATCGCATCGTTGAAATCATTGCTACCCACGACGTCAGCCAGCCGCATAGCCCATCTACACCGTGTGTAAGAAAACATACGCAGGAACAACCAATTCATCAATCTGTCTCAGCATCCTAATGATCTTATCCATCTGCTGCATCAGCCGTCCTAGCCTCTCCTGACTCTCTAAGATTTCCGCACTATCGTCATCGTCCACCAATTGGGTACCGCAATTATCGCAATCAAACATCCCAGTCTCCGGATTTATCAGAGGCAGCACGTCGAGTGGTGTGAACCGTCTGCGACATCTGGGGCAAGCGTATCCCTTCGCTTCTGCATCCGTGTCCATTTTACTCTGTACTGTTCGCTCGAGTTTGTGCATTCGGTATTTTATCGCGTCAACGGTGCCTCGGAAGTCGACATAGTAGTACGTTCGAGCGACGGTTCTGGTTTGTCCTTCCTTTAGTTCCTGTCTCGTATGTCTAGTATCCCAGTCCACATTAGCCCATCCAGCTCATACATCTCATATGGCCTATCGTTATACGTGGAGGCCATACACATTGACCATACGATCCTCTTTCAATTTCCCGCAAAGTTTGTGCAGCTCCTTCGTCTGCGTGCCCAACAGATGTGCTAGATCATCATCTCGAAGTCTGAAAATAATGACAAGAGCCCCGTTAGCCCGTTGTTCCCGTTCCACGATGATTAATCCTCCAGTCTGGCCGTTTACTCACGCCGAGTGTATCATTAACGCGTCTATCACCAAAATGTGCTTAACATCGTAGAACGCTCGCGCGACGCATCGAACGAGCGATTTAGCGACGTCCATGGTCGAAGAGGGGAGTATATGACGGAGATCGTGTATATTGGTGCGTTAGGTCGTAGATATACCGTAGGGCAGTCGTGTGGACGTGTTATATAGGATCCTGCGAGGGTGTAGCGATGATGATTGGGAGATCCCGTCTAGTGACGCATCTGTGGAGGGAGGTTCAGCCAGATGGTCCGGGGCTGTTCGGGCGTGATATCATGAAGTTGAAGGTGGATTTCGAGAGGCCGCGGCGATGGATGTATGGAGAGTGATAGGGGCCAGGCGTCTGATGTTGAAACAGGGTCTCGAGATGTCGGGAAGGGGTAGGTTGTGTGGGATGAGGCGATGGAGGCCTTTGATATAACGATGGGACACCAGTTAATTGCACTAAATGCAAGGATCCGCACGCAACGCCAAAACCCTGCCAAGCCCGGGCATCCTGCGCAAAAGAAAAAAAAAAAATAAATAAAAATTGTAGAGCGCCAAAACATCTGACTTAGAGCCTCGAATCTTTATCTTTGTTCAAACCTCATTGAAAATCGACATACCTCCGACTGCCTAACAGTAAACCGCAAGACGCCGGAGACACAGCCGTGGGAGGATCTCGGTGCGATGGCAGGGCTCGCAATGTCACGGAAACGAAAAGTCGCACAGTTCCTCAGCGACCAAACACCCAATGGACACGACTCGACGACTCGCAATGGGAAAGCTACATTGAATGGCAAGGCGGACTGGGGCGAAGAACAAGACTACGAGCGACTAATCAGGAAGGGCAAAAAGAAGTCCCAGAAAGAAGGGCCTCAGCGATTACCGATCAAAACACCGGAAGGGAGAATAGTTCAACTCGAAGCGGAAGAAACTGATACACAAGAGCCAGACAGCGACGATGGCATCTTGGAAGATGGAGAGTCGATTGACTCGGAAGGAGATAGTGATGAAGAGATGCGAGAGCCTGAGCCTGTGAAGTCAAAGAAGGCTGAACGACAGAGGATTCTCGAAGCTAAAGAAGAGCTAGCAAATATCGCATCGTCTGTCAACGAAGAACCCGAAGAGAATGTATGGAAACTGTCACGAGATGGGTAGATCACAGAAACTAACCGCGTGGCGAATAGTACCAAATGCTTCGAAAAATCCAAGAGCTCTTCGATTCGGAGCCCAATACCACAATCAAAAAGCTTATCCTCATAACACAAGTTTCCATATTTCGAGATATAATACCCGGTTACCGAATAAGACCGTTGACGGCGGAGGAACTAGCGATCAAAGTAACTTCGGACATTCGAAAACTCAGAAACTTTGAACAGTCCCTGGTCTCAAATTATAAGACCTATGTCGATACCCTCGGCCGATTGTCCAGGGCTGTGGAAAGCAAGCTTGGACCTGTTGCTATATCCTGCGCATGCACACTGCTCGAAACAGTGCCTCACTTCAACTTCCGGCAAGATCTTTTGAAGATTGCAGTGGAACGACTAAGCTCTCGGGTTATAGATGACTCGTTCGTGAAATGTCGAAATACATTAGAAGAGTTTTTCAGACAAGATGATTCCGGAACAGGCAGTCTAGAGGCTGTCAGGATGATCGTAAAGATGCTGAAGGCGAAAGACTATAATGTCGACGAATCGGTTCTCAATACCTTTCTTTCGTTGAGACTTCTGACTGAGCTGAATGTTAAAGCTTCATATGATGCAATTGACGAACCGACTCAAAAGATGAAAAAGAAGGACCGAATTCCGTTAACAAAGAAAGAAAAGAAGGCTCGAAAAGAGAAAAGGCTTGTGGATGCTCAGATGAAGGAAGCAGATGCGGTGGTTGTCTACGAAGAACGAGAAAAGAACCAGGGCGAGACCTTAAAGACCGTGTTCTTAACATACTTTCGCATTTTGAAAGAGAAGAAGCCTGCTCTGACTGGTGCGACGCTAGAAGGGCTCGCAAAGTAAGTTATCTCTCCAAAAACATCATCTCAAATCCCGAATTCTAATAGATCCAACAAATAGATTTGCACACCTAATAAACGTGGAGTTTCTCGCGGATATCCTAGCCGCACTCCGAGAGTTAGTCGAAGATGCCCAAAAAGAAGTCGAAGAAGAGGAAGAAGATGTGGATGGTAAAACAAATGAATCGACGCAGCGAGAAAGAAATCTTAGAAGAGAGGCCCTCCTCTGCATCGTATCCGCATTTTCCCTTCTAGCGGATCAAGCCAACGAAGCAAAAGGCCTCGTCAACATTGACCTTTCCTTCTTTACAACATATCTATATTCCGTTCTCCTCCTTCTATCCCTCTCTCCGACGATTGAGCTCTCATCCAAGTCGTTACATCTCGCCGACCCTTCATCTTCAGAACCCTTTGAAATTCCGAGCAGTAAAGTCAACAAGGCGACAGAAATCGAGATGCTCCTAAGGTCGCTAGATGTTGTTTTCTTCAAAGCACCTAGAGGAACTGGTGAAATATCATCGACCAGGGTAGCCGCGTTCACCAAACGTTTAAGCATGGCAGCACTTCAACTTCCGGAAAAGAGCTGTGTCACTTTACTTACCTCACTGCAAAACCTAAGCAAGAAGCACTCTAGAAAGGTACACCCTCTCTTTGTTTCCGAAGATAGAGTGGGAGACGGGACGTACGATCCGTACATTGATACCCCCGAGTTATCAAATGCTCTCGCCGGTGGAGCAGTATTTGAACATGCGCTATTAGCCAATCATTATAGCCCAAAAGTTCGGGAACAATCAAAAATGGTCCTAAAAAGCGCCGCCTCATCCAGGTAACCTGATGGAATAGCTTGGTATTCAAGTAATATTATTTTCCCTGTATAATAGTGGATAGCCGCTTCATTCGGCTGTATTATATATGAGTATCATGATGAGACTTTGAGCCCTGTATAGGTACAATTATTCACAAGAGCACTGACAATGCTCCAAAACATATACAACCACGCATAAAACACCAAATACGCGTGAAACTAGGGTATTCACCGTGAATTCTTACCCTTACCCTTCCCGCCGGTACTAGTCAGCTCGAAACCCTCACTAAATTTCTCAACCACGGCCAACTCATCCATCGGATTTCCAAAATACACCTGCGCGCTCAACACCGTCTCCTCGTCCAACTTTTCCAATCCGGACAGTACCCTCCGTATATAACTCACAATGATTGCTAATTTCTGTAAATCCATATCCTCCTTTGACATAAACACACACCTCCAAACTGCCGTCGCCATCCACGCATCACCCCTCACGAACGCCTCGTCGTAAGTCAGAATTGTGAAACGGAACAACTCGTAAAGGTCCTTCATGTACTTCTGCCGTTTACCGCGGGAGGACACGCCGTGTCGTTTATCTAGCAATTCTTCGATATGGAAGTAGTAGTGGTTTATGAGGAGTTGTTGCCACATTTTTGCGCGCGCGCGGGGTTCGAGGTTTCGTATTCGGGTCATGAGCATCCAGACGTGCAGGTTGGAGATGTGAGTCCAAGTTCGTAGACAGGGTACCAGGCCGCAATCTAAACCAAAATTTGACATCTATCAGTATATTTTCTCCCTTTTCTCAATCCCGTCCCAAACTTCGCCAAGTAACTTGGAGTATTTCTAGATTTTCTAGAAGCTATGAAATGTGAATTTCAAGTATCGTATCGTACCTTCATACCAAAACTTCGCTTTCCCCACTATCGGCTCCTCCGGATTGTATTCCCCCTGTATCCTACACTCATTAAACAACTCCTCCGTCTTTTTATAGGCCCAGTACTGCTCCTTCGTACCCTTCGGCAGGACGGCCGAAACCACATTTGCCAGTTTCTCGCGGAACGTCGTCGGTCTTTCTTCCTCTGCTGCGGGTGGATTCGAGGATGTTTGGGATAATCTCGAGGTGTGAGAGAGTGGTCTGATGGGTGTGGTGTTTGGTAATGGGAATATTATCGGTGATGTCTTGCGCTCGAATTTGAAGGCGGTGGAAGGGGATGATAGAGGTGTTGTTCGGAGAGGTCTTTGGCGGGTGATGTGACGGGTCTATTTGGAATGATCGATTAGTATTTAATTATCGTTAAATGTTAGGGTTTATCTCTAATAGTAGGCGTACAGATTGCGAGAGGCCAGCTCTCAGCGAGGGTAATATGGGCTCTATCAGAGACATCGTGGGGGTGTGTATCGATTGTATGTCGTCCAAGACTGAATTTCGATATCAAAAAATTAAACGACGAATTCGAAGCTCGAAAAATTTCAGGTTGGACGAATTTGGCAGGGGCACCTCTTCGCAACGCAATCACTAACGCCCGATTGGTGGGTCTAACTTATACATCTATATATATATACTTATATATCATACTGATACATCCAGGATGTGAGGATATTATTATTATTATTATATTCATAGGTACCTACTCAAGTGCTTTCAGCAATGATCTTTATCATATGATGGCTCCCTCTAGATTTATTCAATTTTACAATGTTTTTTTTCTCTTTTAATTTTAATGTAAAGAAAATTAGCACTCGCTCGTGTAACCAAAACCGCCATGATGGATCCTCAATCGCACAATTATACCCATCGAGCCATTGCTAGTATGCCATCTATAAGACCAATTTCTCAGTCACATTAAATTTCAACGGCAGATACTCCGCCATCTGGTTCGGATTCCTCATAATAGCAGGTTTATCATCCCGATACGGTGGTATTTTCTACCAATAAAACCCATCAGCACACATAACCAACCATAATGATAATTGACAATGTAAATATAAAACTCACCGTCTCTACACTCTCATAGGAATCCTCTCTCTCCTGATACTCTCTGAGCACTACTCCATCCTCAAACTCCACAAACACCCTCGTATCCCGGATCCTAAACACCACATCGTCAAGGCGCATGTAGAACCGCGCGAGCAGTAGTAATCTCGACGGCATGACTCGGATTTTAACAGAAAGTATCGACATGCCGTTATCCGCCAGTTCATCCTCATATAGCATCACATCGTCGAAGAAAAGGATGGGATCTTGTCGCCGGAGTTTATCAAGGGGGATTTGATCTTGCGTCAGTTCGAATTGTTTCGCCTGTTTCATTGAAAAGGTATATAATTAGCAAATTACTCTGTATGAACAGAAGGAGAAAATTATACCCCGGTAACCGATCCTTTATAATTCGTCGAATAAGTCCAATCGAACGGCTTAACGACTTCTTTGATACCTTCGTGCATCCGTTCCCTACATCCCACAAAACACCCAAATCAACTAACCATATCAAAATATAATCTCATCAATCTCAATAGCCTTACCGACCTCTGTTTCTGCCACGCTGCCGAATACGCAACCTTCAACATATCATTCCCCGTCTTATCTACCAAATCCAGCGCATCCAGCGCATTAAACTCAATCCCCCACTCGCTCTGACCCCCCACACCCATCTTCTCGATGGATACAATGTTATTCCCAAATATCATCTCTGGCGGCGCGATGCCTAGCTTTTCCGTCATTGTTTCGATTTCCTGAGCGTTGAGGATCGGCAGCTTGCGGGTTGTGATTTTTACGGTGCCAACGGATATGGTTTTACCCGCGTCGACCGCGGTAGGCATGACTGTTTGGACATCCCGTGCGATTGGATATGATGTAGGGGGTGGAGGGGGCATTGAGAACGACATTGTTGGTGGGGAGAAGTTTGGATGGGATGGCGGGGTGACGTCGCGGGGTTCAAGTGGGATGTTTGTGGAGCAACCAACCAACACGGTTATTCACGATGAGGCTGCGCACCCAACCTCAGGAACTCGAGATTTTGAATATAGATTTGCCGAAAAAATAAATTATATTACTACCAAAGAAAAGAAAAAGGTTTTATAAAATAGAGATGAATCATTTCATACGCCAAAAGTTACACTTTTTTAGAGGGGTTAGAGAAAATGGGAAGCAAAGAAGCCAAACAGCTGGTAGTATCATGGGCTTTGCTTCAGAAAAAACCTGGTAAACACGCAGAAAGAAAAAGAAAGGTAATGAGAACTGTGAATATTCGCAAATCATGACTTTCGTACACTCTTCATTTCTCCCCATTGGCCACGTTCCTTCGTGGTATCATAAGCTTGAATCAAACGTGCTTGACCTTCATCGGCCTGCGAAAAGGCATAACCACGCTGTTTGCGCATGCGCTGAACTTGCCGGACCTTGCGGATGGCCTTCTGGAATTGTTCCATTCTGTAGCAGCATATTAGCAAAAGAAAAAGAAGAAAAAAAGACTTCTTGAAGGGATTGAACTAACCTTGGCCGGTAATCTTGAATATTATATTTCTGAATTTCTTGGACATAATGATAGGTTTGTGGGAAGTACATTCGTTTGGCGCTGTAAAAAACATTAGTATCAATTATAGCGAACTAGCAATGTGAACGGGTGAAACTTACTATTTCCAAGCGAAATCTCGAATGAGGCAAATGAATGGCATAACAAAACAAAACAGCCAGAAAACCGGAGACTCGTAAAGACGTGGAACGATGCCTCTGAATTCCAGAGAAATTTTGAGCTTTGGTGCAACAATAGCATATCCAGGTAATAGTGCTAGCCAAAGGAGAATCGAGCCAGGAATTGCGATAACATGGTACTTTGTCCAGATGCTTGAAAAGTGTTAGTAAATTTAAAGCTCCATTTTGATATTTTTATCGGAGGGCTTACTTTGTGACCAAGGCGGCTTTTAGTAACACTATACAGATAGCCGCAGTGTAAGTTGTGGTACCCCACACCCAATGACCGCCGATTTTACCGTCGCTCTGGATAAGATCGTTTCGGAATACGAGTTCCGAGGCAATGTAGAGCACGAGCGAATGGTAAAAGCCGTTTATAAGCCATGCCCAGAAACTGCTCATTTTGAACTGTTTATTAATTAGTATGCAATTTCCCACAAAAAAATCGAGCAAAAACTTACAAAGTAGCCTTTCTGTCCAAGCTGGTACATTTGTGGATATCTATCGAGCATTCTTGCACTCAAGAATTGGTCGAAAATACCCATAGCCAGAGGTGGGAGAACGGTGAAAAAGACGTTATAAGCCGAAAGAGTCCACGATTCGTAGATAACTTGACCGGAGAAGCGATTTCGGAAAACAAACTATTTTCTTGGTCAGCGAGGAACTTAAGAAAGAGCGCGAAGATGTCTTACCCAAAACTGTGTCATGAACAAGGTAACGTTTTTGTAGAAAGAGTACAAGATTACACGGCTGACTCGAGAATAACTCCACGCTCCGTGAACCAAAAGTAGCTTTCTCAAGAATCGGAATTGGCCAATGGCAACATCCGCACTTCGCGCGGCCTGGAGACCTTCAACACCGCTGATACCAATACCGACGTGGGCAGCCTGAATCATGGATACATCGTTGGCACCATCGCCAATAGCCAGAAGAATAGCCTTGAGATGTCTTTTCACGAGTTTGACCACAAGAGCCTTTTGCAGAGGGGACACACGACTATTGAAATTTTGTTAGTTGACAAACAAAGTGTTTCCCCAAAATTTGAGCACATACCAGCAAATAACAGCCTTGCACATGATAGCAATGTCAAGGAAAGTCTTCTCGAGTTCTTTCTCCAAAGCATACGTGAGAGATCGTCCATCAATCACCAAAGCCAAAGTTTCCACTTCTAAACTAGCATCCTTTTGGCTTCGTATCGCGGCGAGTTTCTTGTTGAGATTGTCCCGGGTAGCCTCGAAAGTTTCCTCGTTGATGATAATCAAAGTCATGTCCTCACTGATCAGTTTACAACTCATGCCGATATTAATAGCAGTTTCCTGCCGGTCACCAGTCAAAACCCAAACCTTGATACCAGCGGTTTGAAGTGTATGAATTGTCTCCGGAACGCCATCCTGAAGTCTGTCCTCAATAGCCGTTGCGCCAAGCAAGAAGAGTTCCTTTTCAATGAGTTCGGCAGCTTTATCGAGTTCTTCTCCTCTGTTGTTGATTGTGGTGGCGGCCTTGTCATATATTTGGGACCATTGTTGATATTCAGCCTCGGGGATTTCGCGCATAGCAAGACAAAGGGTTCGAAGTCCTTCAGTAGCGTAGTCTTCCAAGTGTTGCAAAGTCACATCAACTGTCGGATTATCTTTTGCCAAACGTTCCAAGATGACAGTATCAGCGCCTTTACAATAAATTCTGATCTTTCCGTCGGGACAGCGGAAAATAGTCGACATTCGCTTTCTGGTAGAGTTGAATTCGCAAACATTCAAAAGTTCGTATTCTTCTTCTCGTCCGTTGGCGTTGATGGTCACAGCGCGCGGTTTTCGAGCAATAAACTGGTATCCTAGTTGAACGGCTCCCTCCACAAGAGCACCCTCGTCGGGTGAGGCGGCTTGGTATTTGATCTCTGTCGGCTTCTCATCATTTCTCTCGGGGATAACGGTGTGGCAAACTGCCAAAAGGACCAGGAACTGGTGCATAATCTCGCGGGTGGGATGGTTATTTAGGTTTTCTTTTAGTTTCTTAAAATCATGGACGCCAATTTCAACACCATCTTGGACGGTTGCACGTTTATCCTCAGGAACCTCGTCACCGTAGCAAACACCCCCAATTGAACATTGTCGGAACTCCATCATGTTACAAGTAAGTGTACCGGTTTTGTCGGAAAAGATATATTCGATCTGCCCAAGTTCTTCCACCAAGCTTGACGTTCTACAAACCGCGGGCGTGTCCGTCGGTGCATAATAAATGTCGAGATCAGAGTTGATGAGGAATGCTTGAAAGTATTTCACCAATTCAACCGTGACGAACAAGCTATATCGGTAATTAGCGAAGATCAATAAGGTCAAACAGTTACCAGTTGGCTTACGAAATAGGGACAAGATTGGAGAAGAGAACCCAAAATGTTAAGATATCCTTGAAGAATTGCTGAACGAGACTAACGTTGTTGAGATAAAGGTATGGTACTTGACTGTTCTGCGTACCGAGTTCGATGATGTCTCCGGCAGAAGATACCAATGAGAGAATGATCAAAATCCCGACCAACATGAGAATCTGCTTGTTGAGGAGTCGCTCTACATTGGTTCTTTTGATAGGAGTGGCAGTGGCGTTTCTCATAAGCTTCGTTTCATGACCGGTGAACACAACTATACCATGAACCCAAGGTGTATTCCTAAGGGTTGCACCTCTCAAAAGTAATTGCTCAGGGCTAAGAGGGTGCTCCCTCTCGGAGCCCCCCATTGCCATGGTTATTGTCGCTTCGTAGGTGTAAAGACTGCTGTTTGGTTGTTCGGATTTGACTTTCCCAGAGAGTCTTCCTAATTCGCCTGGGCTAACAAGATTAGAAGTCTCGGGTATAGCTTGCTTGATCTTTAGGTTGGTCTCGCCGTCCAAATTTGCAGTTTCAATGTAGCATAAGCCTTCCGGTTCCGAGGAAGCAAGCAATACGAGATCAGCGGGGAAAGGTTCCTCGGACTCGACACGAACGATATCTCCGACCCTGACATTGAGCCACTTTGTTTCTTCAAAGTTGGACCCGTGAAGAACCTTTGTTTTCGACTGATTGAGATCTCTATCTTGTTTCCGTCGCTTGAAATCTTCTACCAATTCTTTGACTGCTGATACCAAAAGCACAAGGATGAGAGGAGCAATTGTTGTGTACTTGTTTGTCGGAGAGATATTTGGAATTTGTTGGATGATGGCGGTGAATAAGAAGAACAAGTTGGCATATTTTGAAAACTGTTCGTACAAAAATTTAGGTATAAAAGTGGCGATATTATATTTCGCTGTCGAAACATGATTATCGAGATATTTGTTGAGAGAGTTCGCAGGTGGATTGTTGATGTGAATGATTCTAGGACCGAGTGTAGCTGGATCCACCTTACTCCGGCCGAAACCGAATTTAAAGCCTCCTCCACTGGACTTCTTCTTTGGTGGATCTCCTCCATTCCCACTTCCACCGGGAGCACCAGTAGTAGCAGTTTGTCCCCTCTCAGTAAGAGGCAGATCCATCTCGCTGTACTGTGGTCCCATTCCTATGGCAGTCTTCATCCTACCCATAAGCCCGCCACCCATGCTCAGAACACTATTCCGATTATGCGGTTGACCTTTGCTTCCGGTATCATGGGCGCCGTAGACAAACTCTGCAGTTGATTCATCATCAGGAAGTATCGATTCATCGTAATACCGTTCGTAATTTTGCAAACCCGAAGTTTGTGAGAAGGTCCTATGCTGCATGAACTGAGGCGGCCGTTCCTGGTCGTACGGCGAGGGCTGTGGTTGACCAGGTTGTTGGTGAAGACCAGATGCCGTATGACTTGGATTGTAGATATCGTCGTCCTGTATGTTGTGTGTAGCTATATACTGGGCATCACTTATAGGTGGTGGTCGGCCTGGGTTACCGTATGTACGCTCATCTTCGTCAAAATCCAGCAGCGACGGGTGGTTCGGCTGGTGCGCCATGATGCGCAGCTATAGTCCGGCAGCCGGTCGTCGGGAGCAGTTCCCCTCGATGTGCAAAAGTATAGATGGAAATTATGAAGATTACGGCCAAATGGGAGTGGAAAAATTGCGAGTAGTGTCGAGAGGTGGTATGGCCTTGCTGGAAGGGTTGAATGGTCGGGTTGAGTTGCTATCCGGATCTCAAAGCGGTATTATGTTTCCGAGAGAACGAAGGGCAGGTGGCCGTGTTTAAGAAGATTGATTCGATGAAATCACAAGACGCCGAAGTTTAAATTTTCGTAAAGTAAAGCGCTAAAGCGTCGAGGCCAGGTGGGGAGTTCGAAGCTATAAGGTGTGGTGGTATGGTCGCGATTTGGTTGCGAGAATGAGGATGAGATGGGATGCAAAGAGCTGCAGTTTGTTTGATGTTGCCAACCTTACTGCTATCAGACGGTAAAGGAGTGATGAGATCAAACGACCCCGAGGGCGAGCATAGATGGAACGGAAGTAGCTCAACGGCGACAGGGAAAACGGGAATGAATAGGTTATCGTCAGAAGCTTCCGACGACGGAGAAAGATCAGGTTGGAATCGAGGAGAGGAGCGAGCAAGTAAGATCGGTCGCCAGCTGGATTCCGTCGGATGGTGAGAGTGAGAATATGGCAGTTGGCGGTGCTAGTGTCCGTGTGTGGTAATGTGCGAGGGCTGAACTGAACCGAACCGAACTTGATTCTGTATTCTTCTACTTCTTGGTGTAAGCAACAGGCACAGACAGGCTAACTACCAAGCTTATGCTGCTGCTGAAGACGTCGTCGAGGCTTCGTTCCAGAACCGGGGGGACAACAACGACACCGACTCCAACACTACCGCCGGGATATCATCATTCAAGACTGTTTTTGATATTACGACAGAGCTGTATCAGATACTACGATAATCAACCAATCGTCGATAAATTAGAGAATGAGAATGAAGGACAAGAAAAAGCTAAATGATAATAGATACATTGAAAATGTTTGCGAGCAGGCGAGGATTATGCTGTCTCCCACCGACCCAGCCCAGCCCGGCTCAGATCAGAGTACTACGTAAACAAGGGTGACGACTGCTTCAACTGTAACCAACCCCCGGCCAAAGATCCGCCCCTACCGTTGGGTGATTATTAGCTCAGGGTCACCGCCAACCCTTCTCTGCCTGTGTCCTCGTGTATCAGATGTGCCCTGGGACCGCTGAGAGAGAAGCAGAGGAGGAAGAACAAGAAGAATGTGCGGATAACAAGGGCATGCTTGCGTATATCCGAAGCAGTAGCTCCAAGCATTGAAGTAGCTGCCCCTTAATCATCCTTCTTCAAGCCATCCGCCAAGCTTCCTCGATTCAATCCGCGCGACGGAGAGTCTCATCTCATCAAAGGCATCAAAAGGGAGGTTGTCTTCTTCTCCGTTTCCATATCCGCCGTTTCCGAAGTAAACTCAAAGGGCGAAAAAGTTTTCTGCTCTTCTCTCTTCCTTCAAGATGCACAGCCGCAATTGATGGCCCCCGCGAGAGACAACAAACCCGGTCCTCGAATATCAAATCCTCAGCCTTTATCCTTTGGCGGGCTATTTTTAGGGCTGTAAACATCCGCCAAGACCTCGCGCTTGCATAGTACATTCCCACGCTCTCACCAGCCAAGAAAGGCTGAAAACCAGACCAAAGGTCCCACAAAACACCCAATCCTATCGACTCTCGGCTTCGGGTAGCCTGAATGCTACCGAAATGAAAATATATCCCATGAAACTAGTATTGATATCTCGATAATCGATGTGTTATATGTGACAATCCTAGACAGTCATAGTTGGGTAGCAGCAATATTTACCTATTTAATCGTAATATCTACACGGAGTATCCATTTCTACTAATATACAATGCAAGTGATGAGAAGACAAATAACAACTTAATGTTTTCTCATCCACAACGACTGCTATATACACAAATACCATCTGATACCGCCCACTAAGGCAGCAAGCTCATCGAGCTTATGATAAGCAAGCTGACTATCTGGTGACAAGTATGCGCTTGATCGCTTTCCAATAATCCGGTTCCACAACCGCTTCGATTTCTTCCTTTGCAAGCCACTGGAAATCCGTGATTTTCGCCTTATTCCCCATGAGATTCGGTCGCCCTGCAAATATTCTAGCCTTCATAAAAAATACCTTCTTGCCAATCCACTCATTATCCTCAACACTACGGACCTCAGAGAAGTCGTAAGCGTAGTGACCGATTGGCGCATTTCCCACCATCCAATAATTCATATTTGGACCGCAAGACTTTGTCAAAATACCTTCAGCACACTGTCATCGACAAAAAAGAATATTAGTTTGCTTGTCGACGAGCGGGACTAGAAACAAACTGCCAAACCGTACCTGTCTCAAATTCTCCCTTCCAATGATATTAGCCTGTGGGAACTTCCACACATTCCCCTCCCGATCACCGCGCTTGACCAAAAGATATAACGTCCTCGACAGCTTTCTGTTCAAACTCCTCACATCGTTGTTTAAATCCGCCTCTGTTTCTCTCGACAACGGCTTAGCCATGGCCTTCTTCGCCGCGATCTCCTCTTCGGTATCACTAGCGCTGATGTCTTCTCCTGATACCGTATATTTGACCAAAGAATCGTAGTCCATCTCTTCATCATCCATAGGCTGTTCTCCTACGCGTAACTCATCCCGCCATGCGTTTGCACCCCAGGCGTTGTAAACCTGCATACTCTTTCTCTTTTCTCTCCACTCGTCGTACGCTAGCGTTCCGCGTTTGAAGTAAAAGGCACGCGTAAAGGGTTTGACGACACGTTTGTCTAAACGCTTCTGGTAGAAGTAGAATTGTTTTTCAAATTCGGAGAGATTTCTGGTGAGGAGTGGCGGTCTTGAGACGACAGTGGCGGCTGCTAGTTGATATGGTGACCTGGGGCGGACATAGTCCGGGAGAGGGTCTTCGATTACTTCTGAATCTGGTTCGCTCTCATCGAAGGTTGACGGAGGGTCGAGCGGTGGTTGAGTCGGTGTGGCTTGAGAGGTTGCTATTGAGGCGAAGGTCCGCCGAGAACGGAATGCGATGCGAGTGAAGCATCGATGACAGATTGATTCCATCATGGTGGATAATGGTATTTTCAATGGGAGAGTGGGATATTGATTTTCAAGTGGGATATTTGCTGATATCTTAATGTTTATAGTGCAGCAACCTAACGACCCATTGTCAGCAATTGCGCATATTGCTTCATTGAAGCTTCCTACCACTGAGTAGGTATACTTACCATCTTTCAAAAAAGAGTAACAAATCGATTGTTCAATCTCTCCAATTCGCCCCTCTTCCCACATCCCAATTGGATTATCGTTGTCAGATCTGCCTGTGTTCTCACGAGGTTGTTTTGCATGAGAAAAAGTTTTGGGTGCTCGTTAAACTAGCGTGCACGTGACCTTGAATTTTCGCTGGGATAAGAAAATTTCGGACCACTAAACCTCTCGTCCCTCTTCCTCTTCTTCTTCTTCTTTTTTCCTCAGGCACCTTCCCTTATCACCAACCGAAGGATATAACGATGAGTTTATATCAGTAGTAGTCCATTTGTTCTGGACGAATCGCCTCCACTTCTCATGTTGGTCATTATATGGTGCTCAGAGCGAGAAAACTTTTTATAGCTGCATGATTCGCTAGCACCGTCTACCTGGAGAAACTGTTCTCCCACACAGGATGGGGTTAGATAAATATTGCATACATTTATTTATCGGGATCTATGGAAATCATCTTGAGTATATCGTAGGGTTGATATACCGCGTGCCAACGTGAAAGTCGTGACATGTTATATGACATGTTATATGATGCATTTGATAAAGTCCAGTCCGGAGTCTATAATTGCATTATCGCGCACGTTTGTTGATGTGCGATATGATGGGCTGCCGATGCGTTGCGTTTGCGGCTTTGAGTCGTGGCTGCCGTCGTCGCTGGCTGGCTGGCGTGAGCTAGTGTCACGGAGTAAGCTCAATTACCCCAGTCAGGCTCTCTCCGGCTACAACGTCCGACATCCAGCATATTCTAAGTAGATTGTCGGTAGATTTCGTCAGACAGCTCGGAACGCTGTATAACCATAATAACAAACGATGGCGATGCAATCGGGTATCTCTGGTACGCTCAAACTCATCCGTCCCCCACCATATAATTCCAATTCGCGACGTCGCAGCACATGGCTTCACAGCAGTGATATATCATTATTAGCGGTACATTGAAGAATCTAGTTAACCAACTAGCTCAAAAACAGCGTCAAACGACCTGACCAGTCAGTTCGGAACCTTGACTTCATCCACAACTCTCCGAGGCTTGATCGCTGGAATCGCCCAAGAAGCCCTCGTACCCGTCACCACCATACCCCGCCGCGGTACCTTCGAAGAGGACCTCGGACAGCTCGATGCCTTATTAAAGGACAATGAGCCCGCCTACATTATCCTTCGAAAATTGGACACCGGACCGGCTCCGTTCGTCTGTATTACCTACGTCCCCGATACAGCCCACGTCCGGAGTAAAATGCTCTTCGCGAGCACGCGAAACACCTTTACCCGCGAGCTTGGAACGGAATTCTTTTCGGAGTCTATATTTGCGACAACAAAGGCCGAAGTAAGCGCTGAGGGCTTCAAGAAACATGACGCACACGTGGCAAAGTAGGTACATGTACAACCATAAAGTCAGTCATATAACGTTCTTAGGGCATGCGAAAAAGCTAACAGCGTTGGAGAGCCGCACCCCTGACCGAGGAGGAAGCTGCCCTGAAAGATGTCAAGGAAGCGGAGGCGGAGGCGTCGAGAGGCACGACTGCCCGTGCATCCCATGTTAGCAGCGGCGTGGCTTTCCCTATGAGCGACGCGGCTCTCGACGCCCTTCGACGGTTGCCGACCACGCCTGATGGCTTGGTTCAGCTGGTATGCATATTCAACAACCCGGATCCTAGTAATAATATATAAACTGACCCGTGGATGAATTAGATGGTCGATACTGCAAGGGAGACTATTGAACTAGCTGATGAGTCGGTTTGCACTGCCCATGGTCTCTCGAACACGATTCCAAATGATCAGCCCAGATATTCATTCTTCGCATTTAGCCGTTAGTATCCTTTCGATTGCCTTGCGCCACACGATGCTAACTAACTGATGTTTGTAGACAAACTTCCTGGTGTTAAAGAGAACCCAATCGGTGAGATCAATTTAATCGTCCGAATGGTATTGTACCTTGCTAATAAGGAGTACAGTTTTCATCTATACATGCCCATCAAACAGCAAGATCAAAGAACGGATGTTGTACGCTTCTTGTCGATCTTCAGTCTTGGCGATAGCGCAAAATGACGCGGGAATCACAATTGACAAGAAGCTCGAGTTTGGAGAACTCGATATCACTGAGCAGCAATTAGTGGAGGAGTTTCAACCAAAGGCGGATACGAAACAAGGTTTCCGGCGACCAAAGCCTCCTGGAAGGAAGTAGCTAGTCCCACCGAAAAAATATTGAATTTACCTGTATAAATTATCGAGATAAGCGAGAATTGACTGCATAACCCAAGAAGATCCGATCGGTGATATTCGAATTCGCGCTGCGAAACCCTGCCCCTCAATGCCTCTCCGTCCGTTGTGTTGCGGGGCAGGTTTTGGTTTCGGACCATTGCCGGGCCCAGATGACATCAACCGCATCCCGTTGGATTATTCGGCTACCAAAGGCCAAACCAACTTTACAACGAGCCCATCGGAACTTTCACATGTAATAATCTAAAATCGATGGGCTGGAACCCAGAAGGCACTAATAAGCTTATCAGGCACATGCATTTTTCCCATCTCCTGACGACGCAAGCTAGTTTTCTAGCCCTTCACCCCTGTCTCCGGGGTTCGACATCTGCAATGGCTTTACCAGTCGATCCCCTCCGCATTTCCGGCTTCGGCTAGAAAGCAACCTTTGTTGCAAAGCGGCAACTGGTCCATTCGTCCTCGCGGTGAAACTGATAAAACCAGCGGCTTATGACCACATTGGCCATGGAGGTACCGTTTTGCTCCCTCCACAACCTGGGGGATCTAGTATCGTACTGGTGCTAATCTTTTGCGAGAGAACAAGAGCGCGAAAAAACGAAAAGGTGGTCGCATGGTGCGCTCTCCCCTCGGTACTTGGCCGGTGCATTATATTCTCTTGACTCCTTGCCTTGCTCTTGGAGCTATTGACGTATCGGAATATTTCGTAAACTTGGATGAGACCTACTTTTTTTTAATATGAACTTCCACGTGCTTGGTTGCGCCGAAGGGTGAGCTTAATAGTAGCTCGAGCCCGGGTGGTAAACTTTATGATAACTTCTGATGTAAACGCTTGTCTTCTTCTCTTTTTCCTTTCTAGACTCTTTTTACCAATCTCCTCTCTGCCGTTATATCCTTCCTTGATTTTATTTTCCTTTGGGATTTAGTTGATTTCGCTTTGCCGTAATATTTTAATTTTTGGTTTTTCGTATTTCAATCATTTTCACGAGGATCGGTTGTGCGGATTTACAACATGTCGAAAGTTCAGAAGGGCGAAAGACCAAAGGCCACCACCGCTGTGCACTTAATTGGTATGCAAGATTTGAGAAACAGGAACACAGAACCTCGACGGGTACATTTTTACTAACAAGGCTTTTCGACGGCCAATGAATAGCTGGTGGAGGTGCCGGGTTGTGCGAAGCATTAACATGTCATCCTCTCGGTGAGTAATAGAAACAACGCGTCCTCAATCTTGACATGTGGGAAAGATGTAGAGCGCTGACATGCATATCAAAAAGATACTATCAAGGTACCAAGCCTTCGAGGAAGGGCTTAGCTTAAGGTTTCGCAATGTCGAGCTATCTTAACTTACAATATTTTAAATCAATAGGTTCGAATGCAGTTGAGCAGAAGACGAAGAGCGCCTGGTGTACGTTCCACCTCTCGCTACTATGTAAAAACCTCGAAGTATAACTGATAATTTGAAATCTGGATAGGTAAAACCTAGGGGTTTCATTCAAACCGGTGTGGAAATCGTCAAGCGAGAGACACCGCTAGGTTTGTACAAAGGTCTCGGCGCCGTGGTTATGGGAATCGTACCGAAAATGGCGATACGTTTCTCTTCTTTTGAGATATACAAGGGATGGGGAACAAATACAGAGACTGGAAAGGTGCCGCCGCAATGGATCTTTCTTTGTAAGTTACACCGGTTATTATCGAATCTAAGGAAATCCGACTTATTCTTTTTAATCTAGCTGGACTTATGGCCGGTGCTACCGAAGCCGTGGCTGTGGTCACACCGATGGAAGTCGTCAAGATTCGGTTACAAGCGCAACAGCACTCGTTGGCTGATCCGCTGGATGTTCCAAAGTACCGAAATGCAGCACATTGTGCATTCACCGTATTAAAAGAGGAGGGAGTCTTGGCTTTATGGAGAGGTGTTTCCTTGACAGCCCTGCGACAGGCGACAAATCAAGCCGGTACGGCTACCACAGTTTTTCCGGGACATTGAATATTCGAAGGCTAACTACGCTTTTTATTCTAGCAAACTTTACCGCGTACACTCAAATGAAGCAATACGCTCTGAAATACCAAAAAGTCGAAGAGCTACCATCTTACCAACATTTATGTCTCGGTTTGGTATCCGGAGCCATGGGACCTTTCTCAAAGTAAGATTAGCCAAAAAAAGATCTCACAAGCGAATCTAACCTTGTATTTCAAAGTGCTCCTATCGATACTATCAAAACTCGTCTCCAAAAATCCGCTGCTGAACCGGGTGTCTCGGCTTGGAGACGCATCACATCTATCGCAGGCGATATGTGGAGACACGAGGGCGTATCCGCCTTTTACAAGGGTATCACTCCGCGAGTGATGCGTGTCGCACCAGGACAGGTACGTATCAATATAACTATCTCTACTCTTCGTCGCGAAAGAGATAAGAAGCTAATTATGTTTGTGTTTGGTGTTTAGGCCGTTACGTTTATGGTTTACGAAAGGATACGAGCCTGGATGGAAAGCGCCCGGACGTCTAGCTTTGACAAGGAATATGCAGAGTAGTGTTTTTTCTTGTCCTGTTTTTTTTCTTTTTGGAGGATCTCATTTCTAATCACTCGTTGTAGGGCTACTTGATTCCGTTTTTGAAGTTTGCTTTGTTGGTTCATCGGTCATATTGGCCTCTTATTTGGTATATTGATATCTGGGGACAAAATTGATCGGTCAATTCACTGTCATGTAATATTGGCGTCCGTTTCTATATATATGCACATTCTGCAGTTGTCAGAGTCAGTTTCAAAGTCGAGTCGAGTTGAATTGGAGAAATTGTATCCATGTATATTTGATTCTTAGATTTTTCGATTAGTATCTTTTTATCACAATGTCAATATGGCTGGATCACGTGAACTTGAAGAACTCGAAATGACAAATATAGAGAGACATCGGCGGTCTCCTAATTATGAATTGAGGTTAGGAGATATACTTGAGGTGAAAAATGCTAGAAATAGAAGAATCGTTTATAAACCGACATATATGAGTATATAGGCTACAGATAGGCGATTGTACAATTTCACATGCTAGATCTATAAAAATCGGCGTCTGGCCTCTGTCCGTCGCGCGATATCGGCCATCGAATATGAATCGACGTCGTTGGACGTGGGATCCCTGGCATGTTGCGGGAATGTGTTGCGGGTTGTTTGTCCCAGCGTGGCGGAACCGCCGAAAGGGGAAATCCGGGACTGCGGCGGCTTCGCAACCTGACGTCCACACCAACAACCTCCATCGCGACTGCAACGTTCGTATAATTCTCCTGCCTCGTGCCACCATCGGGATCTTTCATCGGAACTTCTCATCTTCATCGGGGCTTTCCTCTCGTCGTATCGCTCTCGACGTGTCCGGAACTCTTCTTCTCGATACTCTTTTTGCCACTCCCGATCCTCAGATCTCCCGAATAACGCTGTTTGTTGTGTGCGTGCGGCTCTCGACACGACAAGGGACTCGACTATCAGCCACACTCTCTCACCCCGATATAAACACTTCTTATCACCAACCCCTCTTCATAACCAACGTTGCGGAAAAGTCATTGCACTTTTTTTCCCGACGTTCATACAGGCTTACGAGTTCAATATTCAACTGCCTTTTCGTCAAACTTCCGCTACCCACTTGTCCGCTTTGTTTTTGGCGGGTGGTAGGGGGTTCCCTCTAATTTTCTCAATATTACCTCGAACTCGGCTCGTCACCAACAACGTTGCACCCCACACAAACCGTCACCATATCTTCAGATCTTGAGAACCTTGCATGTTCTAAATCTTCACCGCAAAAATGACAGACTCAAAATGTAAGTTTACCTCCCCCCTTTCTTTTACGTTACTATATTTTTATTTTATTTTTGAGGTATATGTGTTGATTAGATATACTAACTTTTAAAACCAATTTGTAGTAACCGCTCTTCAAAAGTCTCGCAAGCGAGCTATTGCTTTGATCTCCAACTCACAGGCCGACAGTGTCTTTTCTGAAGAAGATCGTGTCGTGAAGAAACTGCGTCTCGCCAGTCCTTCTGACAAACCACCCCCTGAAAAGAAGAGTGGTAAGCACCTCCTGAAATATTTCATGTCAATAAAATAACATGCTAATTTTATCATATCAACAGTCGAAACTACCTATGCTTCTCTTGTAAACATCAGGTTGAGCGAACAAGAGGCTGCCAATCTTCCATTTGGACGCCCACTCCTTGATGAATCCGAAATCATCCAATGCAAACACTGCAAGAAACCAATCCTCAGGCCGAACGCCCAATCTCACATTAAGGCATGCTTGAAAGTCAAGGCGGAGGCTAAGAAAGAACGCAAGTTGGCTAAAGAGGCCGCATCGGGCAAAATCGACCTGAAGAAGCTCAAAGAGCTTAAGGACAGCAAAGATGCTGATCCTGACGATAAGGAGGACAAGAAGGCTTCCGACAAACTGGCGAAGGCGGCCGCAACGGCCTCAGACTCAAAGGCAGCAAAGACTGCATCCAAGACGACGACCAAAACCAAAGCCGGGGCCGGAACGAAGAAGAAGGCCGACGGGGAGGAGGACAAGGCGGAGTCCAAGAACTCCAAAAAGCGCAAGGCCGCTGACGGTAAATTTTCCTATCTCCTATATAATCCTTTTTAACTTGCTTGTCTTCACCTTGGATTCTTTGATTGCTAACTATCTTTTAGACGACAAGGGAAAGGAGAAGGAGGGTCCTAAGACCAAGAAGACGAAGAAGGAGAAACCGGCTCCAAAGCCGAAAGGTTGGTCTATACGAGACCTTCGCATCCGAAAGGATGTCGAAATTATTGAAATTTTAGACTAATAGATAAAGGCCCCGTCGATGTGGAACGACAATGCGGTGTGCCTCTACCCAACGGTCAACTCTGCGCACGGTCCCTCACCTGTAAATCACATAGTATGGGTGCTAAGAGGGCCGTCCAGGGGAGACCTGCGCCGTATGACACACTTCTCACAGCTTACCAAAAGAAAAACCAGGCCAAACAGCAAAGTAAGATTTTAACACTAGACATCGTAGAGTTCCAGTTCCAAGTCCCACTAACCAGTTCTTGCGTTTGCTTTTTTGCTTTTTGCTTTTTGTTTTTTCTTTATAGAAGCCGCGATCAATGCTAGTAATCCCGCTCCGGACGATCTTGAAGCCAACTCACTGCATGTGGACTCCGATGAAGAAATGGAGTTTGTCATGGCAGCTGTTGCACGGTCAAACCCACAACCTATCGTCCCCTCGATTTTGCTCTCGGCTCGACAAAAATATAACCATAGACGATTCGCCATTATGCTGGGCGCTGCTCTTAAGCCGCCAATGCCCCCACTG
The DNA here is from genome assembly GCA_036971345.1 of Dactylellina drechsleri. Classification (NCBI taxonomy): domain Eukaryota; kingdom Fungi; phylum Ascomycota; class Orbiliomycetes; order Orbiliales; family Orbiliaceae; genus Dactylellina; species Dactylellina drechsleri. Next base: position 623,478 of record JAJTUB010000009.1, read on the forward strand.
AGCGCCGTCGATGCTCGACCTTTCGGAAGCTTCAGCCACGGATTTATAGGTCAAGTATAGAAAACTTTTTCTTTCGTACATATTATTTTGCTGTGGTTTTATAGATCCTAGTTCTTCATTTTTCTACTCCCTCATGTCACGATTCTGACTTTTTTCTGAATTCGGTGTTAATGGAGTTTTTGGTTGGGGTTTTGGTCATGCATTTTCATGATATTATACCAAGGTTAACTTCCTCTTTCTCGCAAATTGTCTTCTCTCTCTTCTGTTTTCTCTACTTTCAAATTGCCTTCTTCACGTTTGATATTTGAAGTGGAGTTCTTTTCTCTCGCCATTTCTTTAAGTTGGAAGCTTCTTTTTCTATTCAGCCTTGCCTGTTTATTTTCCGCATTACGGGAGCCTGGTTTTTGAATCCGACTTTCTTCGTTTACTTGCATATACAATCGAGTTTCCCTAGATGTTCTTCTTTTACTTGAGCATCATTTGCATTTTGGCGTGGAAGATTGTTCTTGCTTCGTTTTTATTCGTACTCAATGCCATTTTCAAGCTTCCTTACGAATTCTGTTTTGAAGGTTTTATGTCTCAGCATTATTACCTTTTATACAAATCTTCTCTGCTTTTCGTCGGTTTACCATTTACTTTATATCACCAAGTTTCAGACGTTTCGGATGCATACATATTTTTTAATTTTTGGAAACTATGTGTACATATATAGAAGACGTATATATAATCAGCATTCATTGCGATTGACTTTTTAGAGTTCAAAGAGCTGATAATTGGGGAACATGCACGATCCCCGATGGACGTTACGATCCTTTTTATCGTTCGTCATACACGCATCTAAGGACTATACCGGATAGAGGGAATACTTTGCTACAATAATGATCTAGGAAGTAGTGATTGCGAATTTCTGAGTAGGTGGGTTGATACAGTACAAATAAGTATGTTGTCGTATTACTTTGGTCATTCAAATAGGGCTCGGATTACCGATCCTCCAACACACAAGAAAGGCTGGTCACTTTCAGGAACTAGCTACGCCTTGCAGCACTTGATTCTGCTAAGGCTGAGAATTATAAGGGTGACCGAAATATATATAACATGAGATAAAATGCTAATCATAATCTCCCATTCCCCGTGATCAGCTTTCAAAATACAAAACCAACATCGGGGAAGTTCGAGCAATGTCTTTCGTTAAAGCGACACGTAGGACCCAGAAATCCAGGGTGGCAGAAAACACAACACCAACAACACCCCCCACTTTCACACCAGCGGGGTTTGAATCGAGCGCGAAGAGTAAACCTGGGCTCGAAACTGGTATACGCGCTGCCTCCCAGGATTTTTCGGTTGAAGGGCCGAATTCCCCCACTTCGTCGCATAATGAAAGGATTCAAGGCCGAGGGACAAATGTGGAGCATTGGTCGCCGGAAGCATTGTACACCCACGCGCATGCCGCGAGGTCGTCTAACGCCGTTAATGAAAAGCCGGTATCGAGGATTGAATCTGAGCTGCGGACGGTGGGTTCGAATACTGAAACGGCAATAAGGAGGGGGTTAAAGATAACAGAGATAGCGATAAGGAGGGGATTAGGGAGGACAGAAACAGCGAGCTCTAGTGGATTAGCATCCGGAAATTCCAGTATTTTCGAACTCGATAGCACGAGAAATAGCCTGGAGAGTCTAGACCCGGTTTCCACCGCTCGAGAAATGGCGGGTGCTTCTATATCAACAGGGTCTACGAGAGAATCATTTTCAACTTTGATACCAGTTGAAACTGAACCTTCACATTCCGAGCAAGTACCGAATTCGGCTCTCAGTAGTATTTATTCCGCTACGGCATTCGGGCAGGCTGATAGGATGATGACTTTGGTTTTTAGAAAGCGAGATGCGGATACATCGAGACTTTTGGTCATGATAGCAACATCTGTAGCTTTTCTTGCGATTTTCTGGATGACTTTACAAGTTGGAGACCGACAAGTCGGGTTGACGCCTTCAAGTCCTATTATAGCTATAATGGGAGAAACTGGCGCCGGGAAATCAAGCTTCATCAAAGCGTTAGGAGGGTTGGATGAAAACGGCCAGCCCCCAATTGTAGGACATAATTTGAACTCTAGTAAGTTTGAAGCTATCTATTCATGTTTTATCATTCAAGAATATACTTAATATAGATGGCTTTTAGCTACGAAGAGTGTATCATGGTACTCTGCAGCGGTAGGACGGAGAGGATTTTATGTTCTCGATACCCCTGGTTTTGACGATTCGTACATGAGCGACTTTGAAATCTTGGAGAGTTTAACGAGGGAGCTGGCGCAGATTTATACTGCGGCTAGGCCACTCACGGGTATTATTTACGTCCACGATGTTTCGAAAGAGAAAATGGGTGGGACGTCGCATAAAGTGAGTACGTGCGATACCCTTTAGTTTAGTTCTTGTACTGACATAGTTTCAGAGCCTGCAAACGTTCCAAAAGCTCGTGGGAGATACATCTCTGAAAAATGTTGTATTGGTGACAACTCACTGGCGGACTTTTTTCTACAGTGCGCAGGAGCAGCGGGAGGAAGAATTGAGAAGAACATTTTGGGCGTCAATGATCGCTCGAGGTTCGGGCATCGTACGGCATGACGGATCCCGAAAATCTGCCCTCAGAATCGTACAGGACCTGCTCAACAGAAAACCAGTCACGATCAAAATTGTGGATGAAATGGTTAATGACGGCAAGCGGTTCGAGCAGACCGAGGCCGGTAGCACGGTTAAAGAAGGGCTGGACATTTTGGGCCAAAAGCTGGATTCCAACGTCCAGGCGCTGAACGAAGAGATTTATGATTTGAGGACGAAGCAGAAGCAGATAGAGGAAGCCGCTGCCCTGGAGAAGAGGATGCTGGAAGAGCAGTGGAAGAAGAGCTCGCAAGATCAGAGAGGAGACATCGAAAAGAAGATGAAAGATTTGGAAGCTGGGCTTGAAGAGCAAATGAGAAGGTTGAACGGTCAACTTTTAAACATACAAAAAGAAAAGGAAGATATGCAGGCTCATATAGAAGAATTGAAGAGAGCGAATAAAGTGCTTCAGGATAAATTGGACGAGCGGGAGCAAAATACACAGAGCGGCACGAAAGAGAAACAAAGCGACTCGAATGAACCGAAGGAGGGAATGAAAGCTGATCAAAAGCCCGAGCAAAAGCCAAAAGCTCATGAAGGTGGAAAGAGTTTCGTGTGGTCTTGTGTGACGGTTGCCATGTGGTTCTACGGTTTTGCAAGCCCGGTGCTTCATCTCGGACCATGGCCTGATGAAGCGAGTCGACCATTTTTATATCTGTTGTTCTCGCCTGTTCTCGGCATGTTTTGTTGGTTTGTCGGAGAGCTGGACTTTTCATCTATTGTGCTGACGATGATGATAATCTTCGTAGAGGGAATTTTCAGTGCACCAGTGAATCGGATACCCGAACCATGGCCGACGATTCTGGCGGGAGGCGGCTATCTACTAGCGGCAAAGTCTTACTACGCAATATTCTCATCCCTGTTGGCTATGGTGCAGTACGTGATACTATGTGTATCCTTCCTGTTCACAGCTGCCCAGGTGGTCTTTTTGGCGATGGTATTGTTGCTGGTATTCATCTTCGTGATGAATTGCGTGCTGGGTTATCCATCTGCCAGAAATCAAAATTTGAAGTATATTTAGAATTTAATAGTTTCAAATGTATATTCAATGCATGGCTTTTTTTGACAATAATATATATGAGCGAGCTACCGAAAATTCTCCAATTTATCCAAGTATATAGAACAATTGAGTGAGGTCCGACATCTAGTTTTCGAGACCGCCTACAGCCCGGTTCGCAGACAAGGTTAGCAAGGGATAGGTCTATAAGTGCAATACTAAAGTTTGCAAGCGCAGACCAATGAACCGATCCGTATCCTAGGTGTTCAGCTAGCTCCAGGCTAGGCCATCCGCCGAGGCTAATTTACGGGTGACATGGACAAGCTAATCCAAACTGCTGCGGCGGGCCTCGGCTGTGGGCCAAAAAGGGCGGCGGGCAGGCCGAACGAAGAATGTGTTGTTGCCACATGTTTGGCCTGCCGATCCAGTTGCCAATCGCCAGGAAGGGCGTTGTTTCGTAAACAAAACCATCACAACTCACACCGCCAATTCAATTCAACCCCCCGATTAACAACCACCCCCCAGCCCCTCGACGATTAATCTCTCCGTCCCTCCGCTCTCCAACTTGTGAAATATCACACGCCTTCGTTCCCTCATACTTCGCTTCTCGCCGCTAACCTGTCCTTTTTTATTTTTTGGCTGCTGCATTTTCGATAGTCCGGAAACATCGGAGATTCCATAACTGCTTTCGTCGGACCGATCCTACACGCGGATTTGCGCACTACGCCATCCCTGAAGCCGATTAATCAACAAGGCTATACGACATGGACACCCGACAAGACCTTAGCGGTCTCGAGGACCGACCTCTTAACGTCCACCGTCCTCGAGGAACCCAAACGAATGGTTATCACAGCAGTAGTAGTCCAGAAAGAGGCTCTATGTCTGGTTACCACTCCGACTTCATGGGTTCCAGCGCCGGCAGTCTCCCTTCCTCCCACACCTCTAAATCCTCCAGCATGTCTACCTCCAACATTGCCGCTTCGCGATGTTACAAGGAGGCAGCGAGCTTCTTTCTGACGCGTCAGATGGCCGATGCCCTCGCTGTCCTGCGACCGGGATTGAGGGACGCCGCTAGTCAAACAACCCAAAGAGCGACGAGAGTGAAAGTATGGAGCCTTTATTTCGCCATATTTGACGCCGCCGTCAAGATGTCGCCCGAAGAAGGCAAGAGAATATGGGGTGGACAGGACTGGAGGAGGATTGTTGGTAGAGTAAGGAACGGTCTGATCTGGGATGAAGTGGAGGACGCGTATAAAGGCGAAGGTCCGATCGATACCGACGTGGTGATTGCCTTGTGAGTTTTTATCAATTCTGCTCGACCGGATCGGAATAGAAAACTAACAAGCGCTGTAGAGTCATGTTGGTTTTGACCCATGGTAACGACCAAAAAATTACTCAGAAACATATCGAAGCTACTCTCGCAGAATTACCATCCGTCAGCGACAGCCCCAAGGCACTGGCTCAACGAACGAAATTGATGGAACTTTATATCCTTCATGTCCTCCCTCGAGTCGACGAATGGGATTACGCCAGGGAATTCACTCAGATGAGTCCCTACTTGGACGCTGATAAGAAAGAGGTACACTTCGCATTGAGTTGATTATACCCTATCCACGTCATGCTAACAACCCTTACAGAGCTTCCTTACCGCACTTGAAGCCTTGCAGAAGGAAAAGGCTGAACAGGAGGCCAGAAAACTCGAGGAAGAGAGAGCGGCTGCAGAAGCGCTCGAACGTGAGCAACGACTTGCTGAGGAGCGACTCCGTGAATCCGCTAGCGCCAGCGAAAATCGATCTAGATCTGCCGTGCGAAAAAGCGATAGCAAATCCCAATCCGGAACCATGTGTAGCCGTAGACGTAGCACCGCTCGTAGCACTGCTTCCTCAGACTACCGCCCGGCCAGTCGAAGGTCGCGATCTCAAAAGCGCTTTTTGGACGACTCTGACGATGGTCTATCCACTGTATCCGGCGCTCCACGACAAGCTAAGAGCATCATCTCGCAGACGACGAACTTGGCCGGCCATCTGGTTAAATATGTCAACCACTCTGTTGGTGCTCAAAAATCTCTACAAGCTGCAGTTTTCGTATTCGCCTTGGTTTGGGCATTGGCCAAGAAGAGCGCCAGATCGAGACTCTGGAGATACTTGATGTTTGCGTGGATGAAGACGATGAATACCATCGGGATGGGCATGAAAGTTACATACGTTTAAAAGCATCAATTGTTTCTCCACACTGGAGACGACGGATGATCTTTCCTTGTTCCTGTTCTGATTTTAGCGATCGTATCATTTTTTTTTGTTTTCCTTTGAGGTACTTGATGGATTGGGTTTGAGTGCATTGACTGCGATATAACATTGGTCAGATTGGCGTTCGCGTTATCACTTTGCTATATATCTTACATTTTCTTCTTTGTATAATATATTTATTTTTATTTACGAGCTTCATCAATATATCAATTTTAATTAGCTGCAATATCATACAACGCACAATTCCTTGACGAAACTTTCGAAAATACAACACGACTTCGAACGGCCGTGACAAAGTCGAGCACACCAGGCCGACAAGATCAGCTTCATGCGACGTCGTGTCGTCGTTACCGGCCTCGGCTGCATCACTCCGTTGGGTGTAGGTATGTGCCTAAACTTCATTCTCCTCATATATACTACATATACTCATAAGCCTTCCTTCTGTATACAGGCACGAAAACATCATGGAGTCGTCTCATACAAGGTAAATGTGGCGTCGTCTCGACTAAAGAATTATCTCAAGGCGCGTATGAGAGTATACCTTGCAAAGTTGCAGCCGTGGTCCCTACCGTTACTGCTAATGACGCTAGGAATGCGGAGTTATCGGAATCGGAACGGTGGTGTGAGAAACGGTATGCGAAAGAGATGGATATAGGAAAGTGTGCCAAGTTTTCGCAGTATGCTATTATAGCTGCAAAGGAGGCGCTGGAGGATGCTGGGTTTGGAGGGGGAAGATTTGATGATGGGATTGCGGAGAGGGTGGTATGTATAAACATCTTATTTCTATTTCCACCCGACAATCTATCAAGGGTAAGAACGGGAACGGATTTTGATATCGTATATAGGGAGTCTGTATCGGTAGCGGGATCGGGTCTTTTGAAGATGTTTACGAGACTACCCTTAAATGGGCGAATAAGGTACTTTCCATCTAATCTCTACAATTATTTTTAGATCTGGATACTAAATGTTATGACCGAAACGGATAGGGGTACAGAAGTGTCAGTCCTCTCTTCGTCCCCCGTCTTCTCATAAACATGGCAGCCGGGCACGTTTCTATGAAATACAACATTAAAGGTCCCAACCACGCCGCCTCTACAGCTTGCACTACAGGACTCCACTCCATCGGCGACGCATCATACTTTATCCAACGGGGTACAGCAGACATCATGCTCGCCGGTGGTGCTGAAGCATCAATTCACCCGCTTGCCATAGCTGGTTTCGCCAGAGCTAGAGCTCTATCCACTGAATTCAACGATTTTCCACAACAATCATCCCGACCTTTCGATAGCAAACGATGTGGGTTCGTAATGGGCGAGGGTGCGGGGGTACTCGTGCTTGAAGAATTGGAGCATGCGAGACAGAGAGGTGCAAGGATTTATGCTGAGGTAGCGGGGTACGGTCTCTCTGCTGACGCGTGGCATATCACCGCGCCTCCCGCGGATGGAGATGGGGCGTTTAGGTCTATGAGAGGGGCGTTGAAGGATGCGGGGGTAGAGCCGGGAAAGGTAGATTATGTGAATGCTCATGCGACGGGAACAAAGCTGGGAGATGCGGCGGAGAATATGGCGATCAAGCGGTTGTTAGTGGGAGAAGGTGGTAGGAAGTCTGGGGATGTGAATGTTTCGAGTGTCAAAGGGGCTATTGGACACTTACTGGGGGCGGCGGGTGCGGTGGAGAGTATCATGTCTATATTTGCGATCCATGAGGTGAGGCTTTCGACTATATCTTGGAAAATGAAGGGTCGGCAAGTTTGCTAACTGGCTTGTAGGGGAGGCTTCCACCTACTATAAATCTTGAACAAGCTGGAGATCCGCCAGAAGACTTTGACTGCAATTATATTCCGAACGAAACACAAGATACCAATGTCGATGTGGCTCTGTGTAATAGCTTTGGCTTTGGAGGTACTAACGCTAGTATATGCTTCACAAAATACAACACTTAACAATCTAGAAAGATAATACTGTACGATTTATATATATAATAAGAGGAGAGAAATCATCACTCACTGCATATACCAAATTTTGGACAAACATCGAAAAATACTTAGATAGATAGACGCACTTGCCGAAGAAAGGACCAAAAGCTTCAAACTTCTAAACCGGTTCTCAATCTCACCGGTAGCAAGTATCAATCGCAGTATCGTCCGAATCTCTTTGTCCACCATCGAAAATTCTGAAAACATTAAGTACATAAATGATGAAGAAGAAGTAAGACCATTCGCCTGAAAAGCAGCTTGTCCACCTATAATATAAACAATAAGGAAAGTAAAAACGCAGCTCTAAAATATGACCTGCTCTATATCTTTAACGCCGCTGAATGGTTAAGAAGAATGGCGTAGCAAATGAGAAAAGGCAAAGACAAAAGAAATAGACAAAGATAGGGCATCGTATTCGTAAGACATAAGTGTTGAAAATACGAAAGGGAAGCTAAGAGTGAGAAGATCCTGGAATGCGAAAACGAGCATACAGCGATGAAGCCCTCCTAGCCCGTTTTGCATGTATGAGCGGTTTCAAGACACGCACCCAATCTCCAGATCGCACGAATCTCCATTACCCTACAGTCTCCCAGCGACACTAAAGTGTATCAACTAACTCAGATTGTAAACTCTCCTTCGATGGTCCCGTTTACCATGAGTCGACCGCCAAATACTACCCAAAATAAACTTGTCCAAGGAGGTATGCGGGCTTTTGAAGGAGTTTTCTCAAGTGTGACAAAAATTTGGTACCCGTTCTTACCGGGGCGCACTGACAGAGCTTCGCTTATTTGATCTCGTCGTGCGTCTATCTCATTTGTGGATTCCATTGGTGGAGGGGGGTCGTCCGAGCCGACTTTGTACATGAGAACGGCCATCTTAGCTAATACTTTGGCGGTGCACCTGCGAGCACAAGCATATTAGAATCAATGTTTCATAAAAACTGGAAATATGATCTTACCAAGAATCGTATCCAGCTTGATGGTCGCGCGTGCTTGTATCGTAGTTGACAGTTCCTATAGGCATATCTGAGGGATTTTGTGAGAATAGTTTCTAAATGAGATTTGGACTGATGGCAACCTACGAAATCCTGGGAGATCTTGGGTACCAAGCTTGGAAATTAATTCTTGAAGACCACTAGTCATTTCACCCTGTTCATCGAGATTAGAGAGATCTCAATGATACACTTAAGGAGAATAAGAAGGATTTCTTACATAGCGCTTTCGATCCATGTTCATAGCAAGGAACTTGGTATCGATAATCCTATCCGAATTTTAAGTTAGTATTGAAAAAATCAAGTTCGATCGAACCGAAAGCCTTTCTCTTACAGCCCAAAATCTTTGCGGAGGATGGCTCGGAACTCGTTCAAGGTGTCAGGCAGAGCACCATCAAACATTCGGATCCAGTAGCAGAGATCTCCAAAGCAGTTGTGTCCAACAAGAGGCTTTTTCAGCTCTCTCATCTTGTCAATGATGACACGGACGCCAATTTGTTCTCTTAATAGATTGTCAAAGTGCTCATCCCGCGCTTTTGTTTTCGCCACTTCACGTTCCTGGAGTTTGACCTGAACCTGGAAGTACTTATCGAAACTCTGCCCAACAAGATGAGGGTAGTCATTTCGCAACAGTTGGTGCAAAAGGCGGCGTTGATAAGCATTGAAATTTCTATCAGCCTCAAGTGGTGTGATGTTGAGGAATGCTGCCGTATCCTAGAAAAGAAAGCATGTTGAGCTAACTTTTAGCAGATCAATGTGATGCTTGGGTCAACTTACTCCATTACGCTCTAAATCCCATTCATTGATTAATCGGCGCGCGGTCTGCATCATCAAAGTTTCATTCTGATCTATGTAGACATCATGCTCAAGATCGACCTCGTAAAATTCTCGAAGAGCTCGTATCTTGGCTTCCTCAGCGTGACTGAGGTAAGCGCAACCCTGACCAAACAGCTTGTTGAAATCGAATCCATGCTTGTGGTGGAATGCCACAGCTATTTAGAAAATAAGAAATTAGTACATATATTGACCCTCATAATTTTGACGATTGACGATAATAATAATTGTGATGATGGTGGCAACAATAAAGATAACAACAATGAAGATAACGAGGTGCGTGGAAAGATAGGAGAAGGAAGGCGCCTCTAGGAACATTTCATGATAGAAATCTAGGGATAAAAACATGAAGTTTCGTGTGTAGTTACAAAGTTATATCTGGATGATGCTGGAACATGAGAGGAAGAAAGAATTCCATTGAATGGTTTGAATGATGACTAGGAATTATGTTGATGATGGAGATGTATGAAACCAAAGAGCTTACCATCGCCCGTGGATGCAAAGCCTCTGTCGAAATGAAGCATCGGGTTGATTGAGGGCGTGATGTAAAAGTTGAACGGTCGTGCGATGTACCGATTCGAACTTTCGTCCCACGCAACGGGACAGACACCCATCTGAATGATAGAGAAGCGTTCCGCTGACTCCTTTAATACCACAAAAGTCAGAGAGTGACGACTATGTATTGCTTAGTTAGACTAAAGTAAGGCCCACCTTGCTCAGCTGGTAGCGCTCCTCCATTGTGGGCTTTCGCCCTCGTTGCACCTTTCCAGGGAAGGGACCTCGGCCGCTCTCGTTGATGAGGCCGGAGTACTCGAAGTCGAATCCGACGTACTATGAGAAGAGTTGTTATTAATGTGAAGAGAACGATGGTGAGAAGAGTGCATCGTATTACCTCCGCGTCCTCAATGAGCTTGAGGATTTCTGGGACCTTGTCCCGAAAGTTGGCCCTTGTTACGTCCATTTTAAGGTTTGGACAACCTTTGGCCGAGGCCCCTTTGAAAGTGAGGCGTTTTGCGTCTCGCAAGCTTTTGAGGCACTTGGCCTCTCGGAGCGGCTGCGGGGGGGGAAACACACAAGAAGTTGGGGGGCAGGCTGCAACGATGTTGTTGGGGTTAGCTTATACTAGAGTCTAGAGAAACAAACAAAGTAGAAGGATGTAGTTGCTTCTCCAGAGAGAAGTAGAGAGACGACGACGACGAGGAGGAGGAGGAGGGTCTGAGTACAGGATGTATGTAATGGGATGTATGTAATAGATGAGATGGATGAGATGGATGAGACGATGAATGATAGATGAGATGGATGGTATGGTATGGTAGGATAACTAACTAGGAGTTTTACGTGAGAAGTTAAACTTCTCACGACGCAGGGGGGGCTGTTGTCTTGTGTGGAGAGAAGAAGAGGAGAATGAGAAAGAAAGAAAGATGGAGGAAGGATGGGAGGCGGTCAATATATAGTTTCCAACACCAGCGAGAGAGAGAAGAGAGTGAATCGAAGGAAGATCTCTTCGACAGTCCTTGAATGCACCAAAAGCTCCAAGCCGAGAGGGAGTTTTAATTGAGAATGCTCACTCGGAGTACACTGAAAGTGTTTACTCTGATTAATATGACATCAGGTCTGAAGGATATCCCTGGACAGCTGGCAATCAGCCAACGAGTATCTTCAAGATTAAAGTCAACAAGTCAGAGATATCCCTCTCCTAGATAATGGAATATGAACTCACTTCTAGTATCCCTGGAAATCATAAAAAAAAAAAAAACCTTACAGAGTTCTCTGTAGCGAACTACTGAAGACACCGAAACGTCTCGCGAAGAACCCCTAGCTAGTGTTTAACTGGGCCCCCACCGTTAGACCTTATGTGATATTGAAAGACGCCTATATTGTCAGAAAATCTGCCATCTTATTGCAATAAGAAAAGAGGGCAGTAACGTTACCTACAGCAGTGATGTTCCTGAACTGGTTAGTTAAGAATTATCCATGAATTTATTACAAGCAGAATCCTGTTATCCTTAGCCACCAAAGCTCTCTAGTTTAGAACTTGCGTCCGTAAAGCTAAATCTGAGGCACTCTCTTGTATGTTCTTTGCGAAGTAAGACAATTGGCCCTGGCCAATAAGCCAGGTTTCTTTGAGGAAATAGTATCTTGTTTTTTCCCAGGAACTGCTGCAGGATTTTCGGCTTAAGCTGATCTCATAACCAGCGCTTAAACCCCTCTTGAATCTAAACCAAAAATTAGATGGATTTTAGCTACGATTTTCTATAGATCTAGATCTTTAAATATTTTCGATAAGCACAGGTTGTTCTTAGCATAACTTACTTCCAGCTTCTCGGATTAAATATTTGCCAATGAGATTGTCCCAGGAATTGCTAATCGGGTTGAAATTCTCGAAATTTCAACCAGTTTACTGGAAAATATGCGAGAGCATAAGGCCACGAATATCTAGAATACCGCATTTCGATAGTATCAGCATGTTGGTTCCCCAGCAAGGCAATAGGAGCAGTCCTTGAATTAATAGAAGAAACGCTTTAGCGAGGAACTTGCACTTGAAGATCGACCAGTCTGAACCGAACTTGCCTTAAGTTTTGGGGCCTGTGATAAAGCTCTTATGATTACGCGAAACCAAGCTTCGAGGAAATATAGATGCCAATAGACGAGAGTATCCGATGCCGCGATAATTGTTCTTAGGTTGTCTCGTAAATCAGATGTTGGCTTCCAAGTGGTTGCTTGACAAGAAGGAAACGCCGAGAACACGCAGTCGTGTTGCGCAGTCGGGCGCACAAATGCAAGGATGAGGCACCGAGACTAGATGAATCGGCCGAATTTTAAGAGAAATAATTATATGAGAGAAGTTCATATATTTTTTAAAAGCCTTGGGAAGTAAAGCCTATGAAAATATCAAACGCTAAGGTTAAGAGTCTTTGGAGAGTGTATAATTCCGACACAGATATCTTCCTAATAATTGGAAAGCAAACCGGGAACTTGTTGGACTAAACGTCGGATAACTGGAATATTTTATTTAAATTTAGATTATCTGTACTTCGAAAGGTACGATAAGTTATAGGGTCGAACTAGTAGACAACCGGGCTTCTAGAAACGTTGGATCTCAAAATCGAAGTTGAAGCTCCTAATATCCATTCGCGTTGTTGGCTGTTGTAATCTGGCCGCCAGCAAATTAGCCAGAGGTTGCGAGACCCACTTGGGGTAACTTGGTGGCAAGAGGACCCCGGAATAGCCTCAGTCGAAGGATCCAGCTGAGGAATTTGTCGCAAGAGTTTTTCCGAAGGCTTAAGGCACTTGTGAGGCGAAACCCGCAAATATCAAGTACTTTAAAATCCGGTATATAAGTATCCACGTGGAACAGAACCAGATCACAGAAACAGAGTACTAGTACTTGAGTGCGACAGTTGGTTTTCGTTCGAGCCCTAGCTCAGTGTGCGAAAGACCTAATGAAAGCCCAAGTCCGTGGACAGCTGAATCGAGCAAAGAATGCCTGAACCAATGGAACACATTTATGCATAAGTACAGATTTAGTGATTTTAATATCTAAATGTGACGTAAAATTTGAACCACATGTTGAGGAATTCGCAATTTAAATGGAAAAAAAAAAAAGTTCGTTACCATAAAGTACCATCATAAGAGTCTTACACGTCTCGAAATATCCGTCCCACCTGCACACATTCGCCGGCTCCGGGCCGACCAAAATTGCATGTCCAATGTCGTTCAACATTAACGCTTTTAGACGAACTGTGTAACCCAGACGCAAAAATGCAACAAAGCAACACAAGCTATGCGAATACAAAATGCTGAAAAGAAGAAGTACAATCATATTTAACATATAAAACTATCCTCTAGTTTCCATCACGTTACCGTAATCTAGTGACATAGCATCAGAGGAGCACCGCTAGGGTTAAATAAATAGCCAAAATACACCCAACACTCCACTCCCAATACATTGGTTGAAGATGCCAATGAGCAGCACTACTTTGCGGTGGGTCCTCGTAAATATAAGTATCCATCTCGTTAGCACCTTGGTGGGCTTCCGGTCTCGGCATAGCCGTAACGATGATAGGATAATAACCAGGAAACCCTGTCCCTTCCATTGTTTGTCTTGCCGCGCTATTACGGTCCTCGCCGTGCGTTCTACTTGAACACACAGCGAGTGTAGAGTTGTGGAGCTCGCATCCTACACTTCTTTTGAGACCCGTGGTTTCGTAGTACAACTGCGATGTCGCCGAGGCAGATACGATGAAGTTTGTGTAAGTACACCCTGCCGAGGCGTCTTTTGGGAGGCAGTTTATTTGATATTGCGTGAATCCGAAGTCGTCCACTGATTGAATTTGACCATGAAGGGTCGGAATCGGATCGTTTGAGTTTAAAAAGTTGGTATGAAATAAATAGAATATTTGGGTGGGTAAAGTTTGAGATCGGGTGCTGGAGAAGAGAACAGTAGATGATGCCCCCGGATTTATCGTAGTTGCCGTGCTGTTGATGTGGCTAGCTGATGATAGCCCAATCAGCAAAACAGGAAAGATAAGCCTCAGAGGCATCATGAAATGCTGCGATGTCTTTTCCATATAGGATTTCCAAACTATATACCAGATATATCGAAAATATGCGCGGTTAAATCGATGGTTCTCGAGGCCAGTCGCATCGATGGATTGTCAATGGGGAGCTTGCTTTTGCAAGATTGAACGTGATCAAGGCCTTATGACATATGTTGAAAAAGTATTGAATACTTAAAATTGAATATTCATTGGCGCAGAGAGAATAAATCGAAAGGTATTGAAATGATATCGTCAAATTAGCAGAGGGCGCGACCCCAGAATACAAATGTAAAATTACAGCAGGAAAGAGAAACTTAATAATACCATTCTCTTGTTTGGGTTTCCAAGATCGCAAATATTTCTACTGTTTGATATTTCTATCCGCTGTGCACCCTGGGGGTGCTACCCAATGTCTATGCCACTGATATACAGCAATATATTCATGGCATATGGTGAATGGCATTTGCAAATTTCGTGACAACGGCGCTAGCCGGAACCACGCCGTTGAAAATTTTCTATACAGGAAGACAATAAGGTTCCCTTGAGCCTCAGGCACGAGAGCCAAAAGTTATATTTAGTCTCTCGCATGAATTTTGTGAAGAATGCCCTTCAGAGGCCGGCACAGCCAGTCTGGAAATGAGACCCACTCAGAATGGCTTAGCTGGGTCTGCTATGTGTGTTGTTCTGAAAAAAGCTAGTTGTCGGCGCTTAGCGTGACATTGCGGGGAGGCGCCGAGACAAATTGAAGACGTATGGATTCGATCTTGCTAAAGTGATATGGTAGTCTCGAAGCCAGCGTGTGTGAAGATTTTGACCTTACCATTCGGTTTGATCCAGTCTAGTAATTGACCAGGAGAAACAATATCCGACACGAAGCTTCGATTCAGTTTGACTGCGCTCTCTGCAGCTCTAGAACATATGGGCACAACACCAGGCTGCAGCAAAGCACTGAGCTCGTTGTAGCGTGTAGATATCTTGGATGGCTGATATACTGCATTCTCTTCGAGAAACAAGATATACTTACGATTTATCTCTCGAACTAGCCAACTTTTACATTCTCCCATGATATATGCGATATAGTCCGAGTATATTTGATGGGAGAATGTGTTGCGTGTTGGAGTGGACCAATCCGGCCAGTTCGCACGGCGGTTTCCTTGACGACGGTTCCCAGCCCAAACAACGCACGAACAATGTAAACACGGCACCACGCCATGTCCTAGCAGCGAAACCTCAAATTAGACGGATTGGTACAAATCTGCTTCACCATCAGATGTTCTCTTTCACATCGTTAGCCTATCGCCGCATTACCAGTCTTCCAAAGACAAAATTGTATCACTTCCAACAACTTGAATCAATATTCTCTTCTATTACACGGTTCCATTGTCTGTTTGAACTGCACAGCTCCTCAACTCTCGTGCATATCCTGGTCCAAGATGTCTATCCGACAGATCGAAAAGGTCGAGTCGCAGCTGAGGAGTCTTACCGTCTCAGGTTCTGAGAATGTAGACCCCCAAGCACCGATGCACTCGACAATAAAACACATAAATCCAAAGGTAAGCACGCTCGATGCGGTGTAGGGGAGTGATATCTAGGAAGACCAGAACAAAACGCTGACTTTGATCCCATAGAGCACAATAAAGCCTATCTCCTCGTTAGCCAGTAAACCTCTAGCCCTCCAACCTTCGATATCACAGGCACAGAATCTCTCAAAACACACGTATCTCAAACTGGCAGTTCACAACCAAGCCGCCGCCTCGGGTGCTCCAGGTTCACCATCAAAAAAGGCTCTAAGAGACGAGTTAGAGAAAGGAAAGGAGGATGCACCGAAGAACTCTCTCCAGGTTGCTCCGAGACGATCTGATCCTAGCAACAATATCCCACCACAGATGTCGTCTAATTCCAAATCACTACACTTGGGCATGTTTGAGATCGGTCGGGCACTGGGTAAAGGAAAGTTTGGACGCGTCTATCTCGCGAAGGAGAGAAAGACAGGTTTCCTGTGCGCGTTGAAGGTGTTGCACAAAAGCGAGTTGCAGCAGGGAAGAGTGGAGACTCAGCTGCGAAGAGAGGTTGAGATTCAGTCGAATCTCCGTCACCCCAATATCTTGAGGTTGTTTGGTCATTTCCACGATTCTGATCGAGTTTTCTTGATCATTGAGTATGCCGGACAAGGTGAACTGTATAAGAAGCTTAGAAAGGCTGGCAGCTTTTCCGAGCCCCGTGCTGCCTCGTACGTGGCACAGATGGCATCTGCTTTGGCTTATCTCCACAAGAAACACGTTATTCATCGTGATATCAAACCTGAAAATATTTTGGTCGGATCTCATGGCGAAATCAAACTTTCCGACTTTGGCTGGAGCGTTCACGCTCCAACAAATCGAAGAACGACGCTATGTGGTACCCTTGACTACCTACCACCTGAGATGCTCAGACAAGACGCACATGGTGACAAGGTCGATCTCTGGGCTCTCGGTATCCTCACTTACGAATTCCTTGTCGGCTGCGCGCCTTTCGAAGATACACCGATTTCCACGCAGAGGAGAATAGTCAAGTTGGACTTCAAGGTACCAGACTTTGTTAGTCCCGAAGCAAAAGATCTTATCACTAGAGTAAGTTTATTCCTTTACCCTAATCCTATCTGTTTATTTTAGCTAATTTGGTTGATAGCTTCTGCGTCTTGATCCCGAAAAGCGCCTTTCTCTCGAACAGGTTGCTGAGCATCCCTGGATTGTAAAGCACTGTCAAAAGTCCAAAACAAACCGCGAGAGGACAAGGAACAACCATCAAAGAGAAAGAGAAAGCTCCGAATAAAGAGCTAGGTTGAATGCGTTTAGATTAATTGGTTTTATTGGAGTTTTCTCGGACCCCGGAGTTAAAATGTGTCTTCCTCCTTGCTGTGACGCACGGGATACGTCCAATACGCTCAGATGCAGGGTGGTGCCTGAAAGTAAAAACTATGTGCCATCCTGACAATTCGAGAAATGGCTTGTATATGACATCTTCAGACTTTGTTAGTTTTAGCGACTAGCGATTAGTCTGCTTCTATGTTTTTGGTTTTTTGAAACGTTTATTCTTGCTTGTATTTGTTACGATTGGTCAAGGTGTTACTATGAAGAGCTACTGCGCAGAGCGGAATGTATTATATTATTTTACAATGTTGAGAATAAATTTACATCTATAATGTCAATCCAATATACTAGCTAGGTTATTCCGCTCTCTATATTTAAAATAGAATAGACCCTTCAATTCGTATCTATCTATACACCTCTCTGAAAGGTCTGGTATCTTTATAGCATGAATCGAACACCTGATCGACAATGCGACCCGCAAGTTCCATATCATTCTTGCACTTTGGGTGTCCGCTAACACTCAACGTCGCTCTCCGCCTCACGCACTGTTCCATATGCCTCAAAAACTTCCATTGCCCTCTGGCCATCCATTCCTCCCAGGGTCTACACTCTCCACTCAACGTCGAGGCTCTGATTTCTGAACACGCCACGTGCTTCAAGTCGTTCCAATCGACCTTAAACCGCATGTGGTCGTACGCATGCACTAATTCGTGGGCTATAGTATCTTCGATGTGTGATCTACCCCGGAATTTGTTCTGGCACAGCAGGATGCCGAAATGTGGGTGGAATCCGCCAGCTTGGTTTTTCGTGCACGGTGCGCATGTTATGTTTGAGGGCTTGATATCGCCGTTTACCTGACGGACTTGGTCCATCATGAAGCGTACTATTGGACCTTTATGTATCGATTGATGGCAGGAGGTGAGTCAAGGTGGGCCTTGGTGTTGGATTTAGTTATTCTATCTAGAGGGAATCGGTGTATATGGAATAGGAACGTACTGTATGCGAGCAGCCAGTCTCTGTCGTCCTCGCAGCGCTTGCACATGACGTCGGCGTAGGTGGTGTCCAAGTCGTGGCGGTATTCATCGAATGCTTGGTCCGTAAGGCCGATGCCGGTCATGTAGGAGAGATGGCGGAAGAAGGTTAACGGTCTGCCCTTGTATTGGGGCTTGGAGTCCTGGACTGTAGCCTCATCTGGGAGTATCGCCGTACCCTCGACGGGCGGGGTGGGACCCCCTTTGTCGGCGGGGTTTGCCATTGTTGTGATTCGCGGAGTGGTTGCGAGGCGATGGTGGGACTTTTTGGTGGTGAGGTTTTGCGACAAAGAAAAAATACAGCGATGTCGGTTGACAGGGTCACTGCGCCGGCCGATGTTAACCTCCCCAGAATTGAACCGACAACCAATCCAGACTAAATCCAGATGACTACACCAGGTATTCTGCTCCGTGAAGGATCAGTTTTGGTTTCTTCGATAAATACCACCTCATACTGTCAATTGGCTACATACTAAGCCGTTTAAACATCCAAACACCGTATATCGGAGCTTGTCCTTCACCGAGAGAGCTCAATCGAAAGCATCCCTTCGCATACGTATACTCGTTTCAAGTGCACCAGCTGGAGCCAGTCTGATAAAGCTACACTCCTCTCAAACTCGTTCTCTTCTTTCGGTAGCACAAAGAGTCACAGATCCAAGCAGGAACAAATACGATTTACGTTGAATTTTACAAAATGCGGAGCAACCGCCAGCTCACGATTGTTATAAAACTCGGTATCTTATAACTCGTCGCATATAGCACGCTTCGAAACAAGTCTGACTGTTTTCTCGTTAAAAAGGAACCTCCTCCATCTGCGATGAGAAGACGCACGAACCATTAATCTCAAACTTATCCTTACTCGTCGAAACAGTCGTACGATTACGCCGGGACGGACACCGGGTTATTCTCGTCTCGTCAGGTGCCATTGGAATCGGATTGAGAAAACTCAATTTGGATAAAAGGCCAAAGTTACTTTCGAAATGTCAAGTACGTTATCGTCTGGATAGATTTATTAGGGCGACTTGTTCTAAAATGAATATTAACATTTGATATTGTAGGCTATAGCGGCAATTGGACAGTGCGAACTGGTGGCGCTGTGGGACAAGCTCTTTTCATTACTAGGACAGCCAGTTGCACAGGTTCTTTTGACGAGAAATGATATCGTGGATGTAAGTTTTAAAGCTTAATATATTCGATCTCGTGAACCAGAGCTGATTGGATGAAATATAGAGAACGCAATATCGCAATGCAGCTAATACATTCAACGAGCTCTTAAATATGGGCGTGGTCCCGATTGTCAACGAAAACGATACAATCGCCGTTAGCGTATGTGATATAGCTACCTCGACAATTGATATTTGGCAAGTGGGCTGAAAGTAAAGCTGCATAGGAAATCAAATTTGGAGACAATGATACACTCTCTGGTATTACGGCGGGCATGGTAAATGCGGATTATCTCTTCCTAATGACGGATGTCGACTGCCTGTACGACAAGAACCCACGAACTCACCCGGATGCGAAACCGATCATGGTTGTGGAGGATGTATCGTCGCTAAAAGTTGATGGTGGGTAAATCATTATCTTCGTCAACTTCAGCTCCTAGCTATGTCATCTAACCTAGCTATAAGTATCGACACTGGGATCCGCAGTTGGCACAGGCGGCATGGCCACGAAACTCGTTGCAGCAAAACTTGCAACATCCGCCGGCGTCACAACTATCATAACTCGTAGCTCCGTCCCTAGCAACATATTCCACATCGTCAAATACTGCCAATCCATCAAATCCCAATCACAAACTCCAGCTAGGGCCTCATCCCCAGGCCCACCAACCCGCATTCTATCCCCACAAAGCACAGACGACCCGATAAGCACCGACCTCCTAGCCGCAGCTACAAAATTAGAAGCGACAAAACTGTCCCCTTCGCCCTCATCAGCCTCTTTCTCCACCAGCGTCGTAACATTCGACGAATCCTCAACTCCAATATCATCCCAAGCGAACACTATTAACACACCAACATCCGAAAAGCTGCTTCCAAAAGTACCCCTACACACTCGCTTCCTCCCCCGCGGAAAAGCAGTAAGAGACCGTCATTTCTGGCTCTTACACGGCTTGAAACCACATGGGAAGATATACATCGACCAAGGTGCCTACAACGCGCTAACCCGCTCAAACCGTGCCGGTCTCCTCTCGGTAGGAATTGTAAAGGTTGTAGGGGAGTTTCACCAATTGGAAGCTGTGAGCTTGACGGTTGTGAAAAGGAATTCGAAAGTGGATGAAGATTTTACGGTCGTAGCAGAGGATGTGGGGAGGGCTATTGTGAATTACAGTTCTGCAGAGATTTTTAGAATCAAGGGTGTTAAGAGTGGAGATATAGAGGCAGTGTTAGGGTATGCTGATACTGAGTATATCTCGTTCAGGGATAATACTGCTTTTTTCCCTAAGTTTGAAAAGACGACAAAGGAAGAGGGAGAAGAGGCTGAGTCATGTAAATATTTTTAACACATATCATGTGATTGTAACTGGTTGCGGGTATCGTGGGATTGCATAGATTTAGGGTATCATGAGCGTAGGTTTATTTATTGCATACAGAATTCGAGTTTCAATTACATTATGAACCAAGAAAAGAGCGTATGGGTAACTGATTATTCATTCTCGTAGTATTTACAGATATGTACACCCTCATAACGTCCAGTCCATATACAGTTGAGCAAAAAATATGTACGAAAAGGACCCAGCCTGGTTTTATATTAAGGCTTGGCCCAAAAACATTGTCTTCTTCACCTCCTTAACATAATCGTGATTACTATCCTTATCAACCAACACCCACGCCCTACCTCGTCTTCCCATCCTTCCCGTCCGTCCTAGTCGATGTATGAAATCAATACTAGTATACGGCACATCATACAAAATTACATTCTTCACAGTCTTGGTGTCAACCCCTCTACTCGCCAAATCCGTCGTCACCAAAATCTTCATCGCACCCTTCCCATCCTCTTTGCCCTCATCGACAGCCTCCTTCTCACCGGTAAACGACTCTAAAATATTCCTAGAATCGCTATCTCGGTTTATTTCCACCGCGTCGAAGCCTTTCTCTTGTAAGAATGATGTGACGGCAGCAGTGGTCTCGCGTTCGTTTACGAATACTACGATGCGCTTTTTATATCCTGGTTCTGTTTGGTCTTTGGAGATATTTCCTAGGACGTGAGCGCAGGCTAGGAGTTTGTTACCCCGGTAGGGGTCTTTCTCGACTTCAATGACCTGGAGCTGCACCCGGCGGGGAATGGCGTGGAGGTTTGCGGTGACGAGACGTTTGCAGTCGGGGTAGGTTTTGCTCACGTAAGCGTCGAGACTCTTGGGTATTGTAGCGGAACAGAGGATTAGTTTTTCGAGATTGATGGCACGGGCGATGATGGGACGGGTCAGTGATGAGAATGATCGGTCGAAGAGGGAGTCGGCTTCATCAACGATGATGTGGGAAGTTCGGTGTAGCATTTCCGGGTTCGCTTCTGTGATACGATCAATCATGAAGGGCGTGCCGACGACAATGTCGGTTGTTTGCCCGCGGAACAAGCGTTCGCGTATGGCCTTTCCGGAGACTTCTCTTGTAACCATCTCAGTTCGGAGTTTGACTGTGTAGGCAAGTTTCTTGATGAGGTTGGCGACTTGGAAGGCGAGTTCGGTCGTGGGGACGATTATCACGGCGAAGGGTCGGCCGACTGTGGTGTCTTGTGTTACTGGTGGGGCCTCAATGTCGAACATCCAAGTTTTGGAATTGAGAATTTCTGCCTTTTCCGCTTCCTTGGCTTTCTCTTCTTCTTTCTTCGCGAGCTCGCGGCGCTTGAGGGTATCCATCAGAGGAATAACGTAGGAGAGTGTCTTGCCGGAACCGGTTTCGGCGGCAATGAGGTAGGTCTGGAAGTTTTGAGAAGGTTGATATTCATTGACCGTCCGCGGTTCGCCACGTTTGGGCTTATGAAAGTTCTTAGGGAGAGGAAGTAATGGCGGGGCAGGTTCTTTATCCAGAAGAGCGGGTATAACGAGACTTTGCACGGGGGTTGGTGTCACATTTTCGAGATCTCTTAGGCCGTCCTTATATATAGCTTCTAGTGTCTGAGGAAGGAGATCGAAAGTCTCGAAAAATCCAAACTGCTCTTCAGCTGCGTGCGTGATCTCACGTGCTTTTGAGGAAACATGATCCAGAGAAGCAATATGCTTCATGTGAGCAAATCGTCGGATTGGAGGACGAGTGAACTTTTTATCGGATTCGGCAGCGGCTCCTCTTCCCCCACCTGAATATCTCGACTCGAGTTCCTGTGCCGCTTTTCTGCGTTCGGCTTGTAATGCATCCCTTGGCGGTCTTTCGGGTCTTCTGGGGATCACATATGGTTCTGCTTCAAATCCAGGGCGTTTCTCTGATTGTGATCGGATAGTAGAGCGAGCTTCTGCCTTGGAATATAGTGCCTCGGCTGCTTGTCTACGTTCTGCCTGTGTTGCATCCAGTGGCGGCTTCATCGATCTCCTTGGAGTCGAACTATGTTCCGACCTGGAGCCAAAGGCGGGCGGGCGTTCTCGAACTGACAGTCGTTGTTCGAAGCGAGATGGGGATGTACGAGTGCTAGATTGTAAGTCTCTTTTTCGACGCTCTGTCTCCTTAGAATATTGCTGCTTATCATCAGATCGAAGCTTGAACGTTTTCCTATTCATGCCGCCTCCGGTATCAACGGCCTTGTCATCCCAACGACGATTGCCATTCCTATCGTGTGAGGAATGCCTGTCTCGTGGGCCTTGACCGACCTTTTCGGACAGAACCATACGCGAGGGTTTCTGGATCATCTCTCGCAAAACTTTATTGCGTCCCACGGCTTTGCGGAAATTGTCTTTGGGTGTGGACCTCGAGGAAGCTAGAGATACGGTGGTGGAGTGAAAAGCAGCGACGTATCCAGCAATAGGGAGTGCATGACTACCGGGTAGCTGGCTTTGTGCGAGTCTCAATCTGGAGAGACAAGAGGTGCATATTGAGGGTATCACGGCAGCGGACGGGGACAGGGCCCGGGTTGATAAAAGCCGTGGGACATTGTTGCTTTGACGACTCCTCTGGATGAGGATTAATGCGCCACGCATTCGATTCGAGCGAAGTTGTATACTTTTGAATGTTTTCTTAGGTGAGTGTTGAGCGCATCGATGGACGTTGAAGGATATGATATCGATGCATATATCCAAATTAAATGTATTGATGGGTTTCGTTTAGTTAGTGAGATGTGTTGAAGGTGTGGTTGTCACAAAAAAATAAATTTACGCAAACGAACATCGACACGAGACGACCGAAAGAAAAACACGACAAGGGTTCAGACCGTTGACGAGCTGTCTCTTTGGCTGGTCGTTTAGCTTATCAAGCGTCACCATCATCATCACAATGCTTAAGGCGTCGGCTATTTTCTCAAAATCTCGTCAGTCAAATGACAGGGAAGGAAGCACTCAGAGGACCCGAATCCAGGTAATGAGAGAGACCGAACAAGCGTCCGGCCCTTGCCTTGCTCTCAGATTTGACAGGCCACGATGATTGAGACCATATCAATTTGAGAGAGTTGGAAGGTGTTCAAAAACTGGGTCGAGCAAGCCTCTGCCGCGAGGTGGCGGGCATTCCGACGAGCTGAGAGGTCCAATTTAACCATGTTCTCTTCATCCTTTCTGAGAACTTTTCCTGGCCAAATTCACAAATCATTGCCTTGAAGCAGGCGCCGTCAGCAAACAAGGACAACGAAGCGAGGCCGGGAAGTCCAGGCCGGGAAGAAAAAAAACCAGGCACAAAGGAAGGGAAGGTTCAAGAGAACTGACCAGAGCAGAGCATGAAGTGCTCAAGTGGAGCTGGTAACCACCCCAAACATTCGAATTCACAACGGACTGGAACTATTTTGTTATCAATTTGCTGGTTTGGGCGATGGCGGTGGTGCTCGGCCTGCAAGGCTCGCAAGCCTGTCCGAGTGCGACCGGTGAATACATTGCAACATGCAACGTATCGCGATCTTGCGATCCTGTGCAGCGCATCTGTGCAGTGGAAGATTGTGAGGTTACAGAACAATGTGAGAGACAGACCGCATCAGGGAGCGTGCCTGTCGAGGGTAACCTGGCGAGGAATTGAGAATTCGAAGGAACTGTTCCTGATCGATTGATCAGTTTGAGTTTGTAGGAATCCTTCATGATATTGTCGCCAACGCTGCAAGCGGAAGTTTCACATTGAGCACAATCCAACTGCGAATGGACCGCGAATGAGTGACGACTCTTTTTGGTCGGTCGCCATCACCGTTACAGGGGAGCCCGGCGACATGAGAAAGGTACCAAAGAGCGTTACTTTGTACGGGGAGGTACATTTGTGGCATGGGTGAGGTGCTTGCTTATCATGGTGTTGTTGGTGTGGTGGTTTGGTGCGGCGTTGCTATGGGGACAACCGGCGCTTCGAAACCACAGCAGATCAGAGCGGATCACAGAGAACACCGTCAACAAAGGCCGCCCGCAACGCACACCTTGACGACCGCTGCGACGGAGTATAATAATATCATAAGAACATCCAACGCTGCCCTCTACCCCTATCCATCCATCTACACTCCTCATTTTCACTCGTCTTCCATCAATCCATATTACCCTTCTTTCCCATCAATCAGTCCATCGTTTATCGATTGAGGTAGACCTGTGAGACTCTTTGGTTAGAGTTCTTTCTACTTACCACATCCACACACCTTCTCTCCAACAACCCTCAACATACTCGAATACCGCAAGTCACATTGTTTGCGATATCAATTGTATCAGGTTAACTATAAAGGGTGCTAGCTGCTCTTACCTTCGGACACATCCTTTCACAGCATTGCAGTGAAAGTTTGTTCACATTATTCATTACTTGATATTTTGAAGCGTTTATGGGGTTGTGATTCCGTGGTCCTATCATTTGATTGCATCCAGAGCATCGAGTTATGCCGCAGACCGAGGTGAGCATGTCATAGAAACGAGACTTTCGAAAGGGGAGCTAACTCTCATTGCAGCCATTGCGCATCCATAAAACTAGTTCCGTCTCTTCTGGTGATTCATCGGACATGGAGAACGACGGCCTTCCACAACACTCTACTTCTCGTGCTCTAGCAGATATCAGCGCCACAGCTGGTAGACGCAACAGCAACAACTACTCGAAGGTATGCTTGTAGGATTCCAACTCGAAATCCAGTTGTGCTGCAATTAGCTAACCGCGATGTGTTGCAGATGGATGGATCATATGATGATGACATTCCCTCTTCTTCTCCATTCCCAAGCCCCTATAGCACCCCAAACAAGACGTCGGCGTCGCCTATGAACTTCTGGCAGGACAAGTTGCAGGAAAACATGACCCCCTCAGGATTGAAGCCGTCCACGTCTCAACGAAGGACATCAGTTGAGCGACTGAAGGGTCGCGGACAGGTTTCCAATAACTTGTTCCAAGGAGCCGCTCCCAGCACCCCTAGCTCTGTCAGGGCAAAACCAGCAGGCTCCAGACTCCCTATGCCTGCGTCCAAGCAGAATACCCCATTGAAAGGCATGACCACGGGTGCTAGCAACATTTCGGGTTACGGCGCGAATCCAGCCGATTCCACTCCTCCTGCCCGTCCCATGTCCATTCTCTCTCCTCCTCGTGGCGATGATGGCCACTTACTTATTTCCAGCCCTCCACGTTCCTCCAAGCAAGTCACTTTCACAGCTGCACCTCAGGTGCAAATGTTCGTCCCAACCACCCCTGAGCCTTCCGTATCTGCGTCCGAGAACACGTACGAGACCGAATCCGACTCGGAGTCCGAAGACGAAGAAGATTACAATATGCCTGTCGTCGGGCCTGAAGATTGGGATCACGACGAGCATGAAAACGTCGCAGAGCCTCAGTCTACACCACAGCTTCAGCAACTCAAGCAGGACACTATTCATCAAGATACTCCTTCCCCATCAGGTCGTCCGTTACCACCACCACCCAGTGAATCGCCTGGTTCATCCCCTCCTCGCCGCCTTCCCCTCCATGAGCGTCTCGAAATGGTCATGAGATCTAGTTCTCCCGTCGGACGTGGCTCAACCCCTCAATTGGATGTGTCTCAGTACTTTCCAGCTCCGGAACAGCTCGAGCAAGATGAAAGCAGTGACGAAGAAGAAGGAAACGAAAGTTTCAGCCCTGTAATACTCGCTGAAGAGATGCCAAGCGATGATGAGATGTCCGAAAATGATGGTCTCTCTCGCCAGCTCTCCTTCTCTAGCAATAAGGAAAACATTGACGTCCGACGCCCTGATCCACCAGCACCCACTGCTGAAGACATCCTCAACAGCGACTTCCGTGTTCCCAGAATCTCTCGTGAGTCTATTAGGCGCCAGGTTCAAGCGAACAGAGATCATCCTGTCGAAGTTCCGACCCTTGCTTCCCCGGAGCCAAAAAGACAGTCAACGGGCATTGCCGCTCTGGCTGACGAAGAAACTTCTAGACAATCACCACGATTGGACCTTGCCACACTTGCTGCCAAGCTTAATAGCGAACAGGAAGAAATCGAGGTTCTTCCTAACATTGTTGGCCGTCAGGCTTCTTTCCGTCGCAGCTTCGTTACCAATCCCGCAGTAGCTGAGGACGAATATGACTCGGCTAGTGATCAAGACGATGAATCTAAGTACAGTCCAGATGAAGAAGAGGACGAGAAGGAAGATTCTTACCATGCCGACAATGGTGAAGATGACGAGGAGAGTGAACCAGCTACTCCCACACAAGCTACCTTCACTGGTATCGACCTCGCACTTCCAGAGCTTCAAAATTTGTCGTTGGGCGACAAAACTTCCGCATCATCTTCCACCACCTATGTCAATGAAGAACAACCCGCTCGCCGGACTGGCAGCTTGGCGAGAGAGTTCCTCTCGGCGTCTGGCAATGGCCGTTTCTCTGACAACTCTGATGGAGAATTCGATGATCGTGACGATGCGATGAGTTTCTGTGGGTCAGTCATCCGACATGATATCTACGACTCCGATGACTACGACGAGGAGAGCATGTTTGACGCAGAGTCTATCCGCGCCAAAACCCCTTCTCCTGTCCCCATGCGTCGGGCTACCATTCGATCGGCTAGCGGAGCTAGACTTAAGACGAGAAAGAGCTCCACTCCAGCTGATATCGCAACAATGGCTGCTGCTAGGCGACAGGTGAGCCGCGCTGAGGAAGTGCCACCAGTTCCCGCTGTCCCACCAGTTCCCAAACTTGATCTCGCTTTCCTCGAGAACAATGATATTACCCCTACTCCTGTGCAAGAAACGGTTGATGCTGAAGAACGACCATCTTCTTCTTCATCACAAGATACTGTTGGTGAAGAACAAGTCGAGGAAGCTCAGAAGCCAGAAGAACAAGAAGTGAAGAAGACCGCCGCTAAGGCGTCTCAACTCCCTCTCCCATCTCTTGGTCTGAACCTCAATATGGGTAGCAGCCTTTCCGTCGAATTTGACCGAGTTATCGAAGGACAAAAGCGAGGATATCTCATGAGAGAAAACTCTAAGATCGTCCACGCATCGACCCGTGAAGAAGCGGCAAACGCAACTCCTAAGGGACCTCTTCACAAGAAAACCCAAAGCTGGACTGTTGAACCATGGCAAGGTTCACCCGGATCTGCGCCTCACAGACGCAGTGGTCGAGGCGACAGCATCAAGAGGAAGCCAATGGATCAAGGCCGCCAGGTTCATACTGCTGCCATGGCACATGCAGCGAAGACAAAGGACTTGCCTGTCGTCGAGGAAATCGAGAATAAGGAAATCGCATCTACTCCAGTAGCAGAAGTCACAGAAGCTACAACCAGTCCTACTGAACATAATATGGGTGGTGATGGTTCAGAACGCGGAAGACTCTTCGTTAAGGTCGTGGCGGTCAAGGATTTGCAGCTCCCCCTTCCCCAAAATGAATCCAGTTACTTCTGTATGACATTGGATAACGGGCTTCATTGTGTTACTACCTCTTGGCTGGAACTCGGAAAGAATGCACCAATCGGCCAAGAATTCGAATTGATCGTTATTGACGATTTGGAATTCCAGCTTACCCTCCAGACGAAGCTCTCACCTCCTCCAGCACCTGTGACTCCACCAGAAGTTTACGTTGCTCCTCAGATGAGCCCGACGAAGGCCAAATCCAAGTTTGGTGCTCTCTTCAGTTCTCCCAAGAAGCGCAAGGAACAAGAACGTCTTCTCCAGCAGCAGCAATTGCAGCGTCAGCAGCAGGCGGCTGCCGCTCAAGCCGCTGCTCAACGTAAGGCCGCCACACCTCCTTCATCCTGGGAACTGCTTCACAAACTTGTCGCGAAGGACGGAAGCTTCGCTCGAAGCTACATTAGTGCCAAAGACTTCGAAGAGAAAGCTTACGGCCGTCCCTATACCGTTGAGGTTCCCTGTTTCAATGAATGGGCCGTTGAGGCTAGCAGCATCAAGGGCAAGAAGAATGTCCCCATTCGTAAACCTCCTTATAAGATTGGAAAGTTGGAGATCCAACTCCTCTTCGTCCCAAGACTGCCAGGTATGACAGATGCCGAGCTGCCTAAGAGTATGAACGCAGCTATTAGGGATTTGAAAGATGCCGAAGGTGTCGTCAACCAGAGTCACGAAGGTTATTTGTCTCAGCAAGGTGGTGATTGCCCAGTAAGTAGCCACACGATTGAACCACTTTTTCGTCGAAATTGATACTAACTTGAATCTGCAGTACTGGCGTCGTCGCTACTTTAAGCTCGAGGGGTCCCGCTTGACTGCCTACCACGAGAGTTCCCGTCAATTACGGGCTAACATCAACCTGGTCAAAGCAGTCAAGGTCTTAGATGATCGAAGCACCTTGACAAACTCATCCGGATCTAAGAAACGCCGTAAGTCCGGATTTGCAGAGGATGAGGAAGGATACATGTTCATCGAAGAGGGTTTCAGAATCCGCTTCGCCAACGGTGAATGCATTGACTTTTACGCCGATAGCACCAAGGAGAAGAATGGCTGGATGAAAGTCCTTACAGAAACCATTGGTCGTTGCTCTGATGGCAAGAACTGGTGTGACTATATCCTTAAGAAGGAACGCGAGGAGAAGGCTCGAGTTCCACCCACTCCAGCCAAGCCAAGCATGATCCCTACCACACCTCGAACTCCAGTTCAGAGAACCTCCCATGCCAGGAGCCAAAGCACCGTCTCTACCCCCAACTTCCAGCAGCTTGGAACGACTCCAACCTCTACGACTCCGGCCAGACCTAGGACGGGTCTACCGCCTCGGGGAGGGGGACGTCCACAATCGTTCCACGCTGGATTCCGTTAAAGTGGGGAGTATCTTTTATGACAACGGCTTGACGAATCTCCTTATGATAAACTTGGTTTTCGACTTCATCCTTCTAGACCAAAGATCCTTCCCGTCCTCAACGTTTACATAGATAAAAGGTGGAGTTTGTGTTCGGAAATCTCATGACGTCCTAAAAGTCAATGCGTATTGAGCCTAACGAATATGAATGCTAGCGATGGATCTCTAAATTTCTTCTTTTAAATTTCATTTGTTTTTATTAACATGTCAACTTTGATGCATAGCGATTTGGTTTTGGAATGTCTTTTTTTACTGCATGTTTTTTGCCCATTTCTCTTTTTCATCACGCATATTTACACTTTGTAATGTGTATCAAGCTGGTTTTTTTGTTGATGCGACGCCCAAAACACAAAGAGAAAGCGTATTTCGTTGCTTTGTTTCCCAGCATTTTGATTCGACTATTTTCCTACATTTTCCTTTTTAACAAGCGATGGACTCATGAGCAGATGTATTACCAGCTATGAGTGCACGCATTTCACTTCTACCAAAGAACAGATTCTTTACCATTATTCTTACCCTTTTTCCTTCTCTTCTTTGCAATATTATTATTTGGAATCTGCTTTTTTCTTCTTTGCTTGCTTGTAGTTGGTGTGCGCTGCTGCGTGTATCCTTTAGCATATTGAATATACACTTCTTTTTACCATCCAAAAGTCTCAACCTTCGTAAACGTGATAGCTTGTATCTTCTGGGTTTTGGAACGGGTACTTTCTTTTCTAGATTCACCAGCCCAGGATTCTTGTTTTGAAAATGGCCTATTTCGGATAGACCTATAGATATCCATCTGCACCGTGTATATTATTCAGCCACCGTTCTTTTTCGCTTTCTTCTTAGGTGTTTTACAACTATCAACCATAGCAACATCCCCTCCTTCACCCTCACCGTCTTTCCGTTTCTGCTTCTTCGGTTCGCCGATAAAGGTTTGTACGGCCTTACTCTTCGTCTCCAACCATCCTATTTCCGCACTCTTAAACATCCCTGGTAACTCCACCTTTCCTTCAATTATCTCCCCGTCATCGTTGTATATTATGCTTTTGATGCTTTCGATGCCAGGAGTATCGTAGAATATAGCGAGAGTGTATATTCTCCCACTTGCCGGTTTTAGTATCTTGACTAGTTTTTGTTCTGAAAGTTTCGGGAGGGCGATGAGCGGAGTGTAGGAGAGGGAGCAGAGGGTTGGGATGTGGTAATGAAGTTGAGGGGGTTGGTCTGAGCGGGTGACAAAGATTGCGAGAGGTTTTCGCGGGGGTTTTCGCGTCTTGGTAGGGTTTAAAGATGAGAGCGGGGGAGGGAGAGAGGATAAGGCGAGGCTTTCGAGGTGGGATGTTACGGGGTTCGTGCCGAAGAGGATGTATGGTTGGGAATCATTATGCTTCTTATCGTCAGAGACATCTTGGAGGGCTTGAAGATCGGTTAGGAGGGTTGTTAGGGCGGTGAGGAGGGAGGTGGCGGTTTGAGGGGCGGTGGATGGCCACGGCGGGTGCAAGTAAGTTGAAGTCGGGGTGTCGAGGGTGAAGATGGTCTTTGCCTTGCGAGCGCGGTCTTTGAGGGAAGCCATCATCGATGAGGCTTTGAGGTTGATGTCGCAAAGTTGATGTCGCTTAGATGCGGCAAAGACGAAATATTTGTGTGCTCTTGCGAGCGACGAGCTCCCCATTTTTTTTTATATCAGGTCATAACTGCAGCCTTTCTCTTCTTCTTTCTTCTTTTCTTTCTCTCCCTTTTTCGCCCTCTCGATTGTCTTGTACAGTACCAAATTCTGTAGAGTAGCTTATCACATAGTAATGGAAGCATTCCAAACCATGACCTCCTCCCTCGCCTCCATCGTTACCGGCGACAAGACCGCCACCAGTATCTCAACGGACGCTCGTCCTCCACCACCAGCAGTCGCTAGCGACATTCTCGCACACATCGGTCAGACACCTCTCGTCAAGCTCAATCGCATCCCGCAATCGCTAGGTATCAAAGCGACAGTCTATGCGAAATGCGAGTTTTTCAACGCCGGTGGCAGCGTGAAAGATCGCATTGCCAAAAGAATGGTTTTGGAGGCCGAGAAGAGCGGGAGGATAAAGCCTGGCGATACTCTCATCGAACCTACCAGCGGTAATACGTACGTTTAAATTTTGCAAACACTATTCATTATCACAAAACAGATATATACAACGTAACATATGATGGAAACGAATGCTAATGGGTTCGCGAGATATCTAGTGGTATCGGTCTAGCTCTCATCGGCGCCGTCCGCGGATACCGCACAATAATCACCCTCCCCGAAAAAATGTCCGCAGAAAAGGTCGCCGTCCTACGTGCCCTCGGCGCCGAAATCGTCAGAACACCAACCGAAGCCGCCTGGGATGCCCCGGAATCTCACATTGGTGTCGCCAAACGGTTGCAGCAAGAAATACCCAACAGCCATATCCTCGATCAATACGCCAATGTGGACAACCCGCTCGCCCACGAGCTTGGCACTGCGGAGGAAATATGGGAGCAGACTGGCGGGAAGATTGACATGTTGGTCGCGGGCGCGGGGACTGGAGGAACTATCAGTGGTATCGCTAAGGGGCTGAAGAAGCATTCGAAGGAAGTTAGAATTATTGCCGCCGATCCGCACGGTAGTATCTTGGCCGTGCCCGAGTCATTGAACACAAGCACAGATGGTTATAAGGTTGAAGGTATCGGCTATGATTTCATCCCCGACGTGTTGGACCGATCAATGGTGGAAAAGTGGTACAAGACAGGCGATAAAGAGAGTTTCATGTTTGCGAGACGGTTGATTAAGGAGGAAGGATTGTTGGTGGGTGGTAGCTCTGGAAGCGCCATGGCGGCAGCGATGCAGGCAGCGAAGGAGCTGAAGGAGGGAGACGTTGTGGTTGTGGTGCTACCTGATAGCGTTAGGAGCTATCTTTCCAAGGTACCATTTTCGTCTTTATCGGTTCTTAACACTGTTCATCGCTTTTATTAACTGACTCAATAGTTCATTGATGACGACTGGATGGTCAATAACGACTTTATAACAGCCGAAGAGCTGAAAAAACCAGACTCCTCAAATGAAGATGCCACTATCCGTTCACTCCGACTCAAGAACATCGTCACAGTCCAGGTTGACGCCAAAGTCTCCTCTGCGATCGATGTTATGCGCGAAAAGGGGTTCGACCAGCTCCCTGTCCTCTCAGGCTCACGACTTGTCGGTCTCGTTACACTTGGTAACTTGCTATCCTACATTTCCCGCGGTAAGATCGATGCTACTTCACCGGTTGAAGGCGTCATGTTTGATTTCAGAAAGATAACTGAAGTGATCACTGATCCTACTAAGATCGGGTCCATTAAGACCTCAGAAGAGAAGGGAATGAGCAAGAAGAAGAACTTCGATCAGATCACGTTGGACACGCCGTTGAGTGCGCTCACGAGGTTTTTCGAGCATAACAGTGTTGCTATTGTTACTGAGCCACGACCTGAGGGTGGGCTTAAGCCGATTCACGTGGTTACTAAGGTCGATTTGTTGGGATACTTGGTCAAGCAAGAGAAGAAATAAGTTTTTTCTCAGTGTATTATAGTAATGTAAGGGGAGACTTTATGGGTGGGGCTGTACTTTGTGGTTAAACTTGAAGACGGGGCTTCACTGCCTGCATTATATATCACTACCAGGGTAAACATACAACGGGGCTGAATATTCAACTATTCACCGGCGCGAGGAGTATCAGGTTTTTCTCTTTTATCTTTAGTCGTTCTTTCAAATCATACATTACCTCAACCGTAACATTAAACAATTATTACCGAAATATTAGAGGCCTCGCCGACTATCTCATATTCTCAGGTCATAGCGATATCCAACCTTTCTACGTGTTGCCACAACCAATGTAGATGAATCTGCACCAACTGATTATACCAGATTATTATATTGACGCAGTAATATAAGATACCGAGCCGCCGATACAATATTAATACAGGACCCATGATGAGAGTCCAGCGCAATACTAATATTGGGTCAAGAAGCTCGAAAACCAAGTTCCTAATCCGAAATTATTAGAGATCTTGGTTGGGATTTAATCTTCTGTTTGGATTGGCTTCAAGGTTTTCCGCGATGAAAGGCCTCTTCGAGCTTTTATCATTACTTTGAGGATAACGTTCGATGACTGGTTTACGAGACAAGATAGGCTTGTCTCAGTTGACAGCTCAAAAAAAGGTCTGACGCTCGAACTGGTAGAATGCTGCTGGCCGAACTCTAGCTTCAACATCTTCAATCAAAGCTTGGAAGTTAGAACGTTTGCTCCGGGTGGTAAGTTGTAAGACAGGGTTGTATCTGCAAGAGCCATTCTCGACGACAAGCATTAGTCTATCTTCTTGGGGGTTCATAGTATTCAAAACTATCTCTGCGTTGTGTCTTCAGATGCTACATTTAAACTCAAATAAGTTTCTGGACACTAGCTTGGATTAGACTGAAATCATGATGCTTACTGAGTTATTGGATGGGATATTTTGCCGTGAAGCTTGCGACCAGTCTAGTGAGCCGAATCGAAGACTGCATTTTGCTCTAGTTACGATATTGGCTTTTGACCTAATGTTAGGGTGTAGAGACCCGAGTTCCTCTCTTGAGATGAGATCAGGTTCGTCAAAGCCCAGTCCCGTAATCAGACTTTCGAAGTTATGGTTTAGAAACATACTGCACTCTATTGCGTTGAGCGTTGGACTTTGGATGCAAGGGGACTCTTTTGGGTTAGCTTCAGGCAAGGTTCGTAAATGGTAGCACCAGTGCTGTGATTGAGATGTCTCGACAATTCAGGCATAAAGGTTGATTATAAAGGCAAAGATATACTTCTAGAAGATGTAATGTATATAGACACAATCAATCTAAAGGGATACTTCAAAATCTAAGATTCATCCATTTCTGGCATCTCTCTATTTCTTCTTAAGATCTTTGGATGTTCAAAGATCAACCGGTTGATGTTGCAGATTGAGGCAGTGAGACGCGTTGCAGCTCGAGCCTAAAAAGGATATTACAAAGTAACAAACACCAGTAGTGTCACATGATTCAATCTAGCCATGAGTGCCATGGTACTCAGATTAACCTGTGCTGCATTCTGGGGATATCAATCTTACCATGACCAAATCAACCGAGGCGGATTCCCTGCTTATTTTAATATGCATTAATAGATAGTGTGATACTTGGGACCATTAGTGCACCTGGACAGCGTCGGTATATCCATAGCAGTTGGGCCGGCAAGTTAAATGCACATTTGTGCAGACGAGCTCGCTGCGCCATGACGGGCGACGACGACCCGGAGCGAGGCTTCCTTCCTGTTTCCCCGAAGTCGTCCAATCCGTGGACCCAGTCGGATGCCTTCCTGGGGGATGTAGCGGATCGAGGCTGAAGGCCTTTCGCAGTGTCGATACATGATCCGGTTAGCGTGGGGTTCCCTGCTGAACATGCAACCAATGTAATTTCGCTCCAGACACTCCGTGCTAATAGTATTATATCACGGGCCTTCTGATTTTCTCTCTTTCACGTCGTGATTTCTCACTTCATCCCTATCCTATCTCTCTCTCTCCTTCATCATCGAGATAGTCTTGGTTTTCTTCGACACGGTTCGCAGTTAGACGTGCTCGAACTTTTTTCTCTTTCGTTTTGTTTGAACGAGTTCGCTGCTTACGGCATCGCATCGCGCGCCGTCCACCGTCCCGAGTGCCGCGCCAGCTTACTTGCCAGCTGCTGCTGCTGCTGCTGCCCGTCGTTACTCAACGTCGTTTCGCATTTCCTCTCTCCACACCACACCGTCCCACCTCTATATCACCTCTTAAGGTCCTTTACCTTCCTCCTATAACCGATGAATCCAGCAAGCTCGGCCGTTCCTGCAAAAGGAAAGCCGACCTTATCAACCACGGATGGCGATACCACGGAGCTGGAGCTGGCAGACGTCCTGCCCTCCGTCCCTCCTCCACCCAATGTAACTAGGATGGCACAGTCCGGCGACGAGGCCGGACTTCGACAGTTACTAGATTCCGGCAAGATATCAGCTAATTATAGAGATCCCGATGGCATCACTCCCCTACACGTTCGTCCTTACCTTAAACCTATCGAGATAGAGAGATTTTTAAAGCTAATATAACCATCAAACGATTCAGTGGGCAGCTATTAATAATCAATACAACGTATGCAAACTCTTGTTGGAAGCTGGCGCCGATGTGAACGCTGTTGGCGGCGAGTCCGTCGCTACCCCGACCATGTGGGCCGCCCAGGAAAAGCACTATTATATTGTCGACCTCCTCACGCGATACGGCGCCGACCATCAGATTACTGACGGTCAGGGCTACAACATATTGCACCTTGCTACTTTCAACGGCAACATATTCCTTATAACCCTCCTGCTACACCAAGGCATTAACGTCGATGTCAAAGATTCCCAAGGTCACACCCCACTAATGTGGGCTGCTTACAAAGGCTACCCGGCATGTGTGGAATTGTATCTCTCCTGGGGCGCCGATGTCACCGCTATCGATGACAAGCAGCTTACCGCTTTGCATTGGTCGCTTGTTAAGGGCAGTCTCCAGTGCATTCAAAAACTTATCGAATACGGCTCGGATAGATTCCACAAGACCGACACAGGCAACACTCCTCTCCAAGCCGCGAAGGAATTGGATACCTTGCATATATTCCAAGAAGCTCTCTTAGAATGCGGTTACACAATGGAAGCACGGCCAAAACACACCAATGCTCCGTTCTTCTTGAGCGTACCTGAGTCGAGAGAAAGTTTTTTGAAAAAATTTCTTTTCTTTTTACCTTTCTTTTTGATATGGTCTGCCTTGATGGCCTTGTCGATACTGCCGGGTATTCTATCGTTTCTTGCGATTATCGGACTTTTTATCGCTTCGAACTGGGGCGTATCTCGGGCGCTCAAGGAGTTTGGAGCCGCCAACCAGAGATCAATGCACAAAACTCCGTTTCTCGCCGGGATATTTGCTGCAACAGCGTTTTGGCTTGGACTGCGATACTTAGCTACTATTTTCCCTTGTAAGAAACTCGCTATCCCATGATAATCTTTAGCTGGATATAATTACTAACAAAACCTTTAGCGACATATGATAAACATCCGATATTGAACTTTGCATTTGTGGTTTTGTACGGCATGTGCGTCTATTTTTATGCTTTCGCTATGCGAGCGGATCCCGGGTTCGTACCGTTGATAGAGTCTCGGGAAGAGCAGAAAGAGGTTATACAAGATCTATTATCGCAGTGGAGGTATGATGACAGAAATTTCTGTGTGCACTGCATGGTCAGAATGCCCCTGCGCTCAAAGCATTGCCGAAGATGCGCGAGATGTGTAGCCAAACATGATCAGTACGTTTCCATTGCCATCTCACAAAATTGTCTCGCTTCTAACTAGGTTTCTTTAGTCATTGTCCATGGATCTTCAACTGCGTCGGCGTGAATAACCATAGACAGTTTCTTGCATACGTCGTCACTCTTGAATTTGGTATTATTTGCTATATCGCACTTGCATACTTTCGTAAGTTAATCCTGCTACTCCCACTCACAACCTGTTTATACTAATAAAATACGCTATTAGATTTTTCATCTCTTCCCGAAGTTTCCATTGATGCCTGCATGCTTATCCCCGCCGGAGTGTGCCAACCAATCTGGGCGGACCCGTTCACGATGTATATCACCATTTGGGCCGGCTTGCAACTCACCTGGGTCACCATGCTGTTCATCGTCCAAACGATCCAAGTACTACGCGGCCAAACAACATATGAGAACATGCACGGCCGCCACCACGGCCACGAAGACCGCGATGTGTCAAGCATGGTTTCGAGCATGATTGCGGGTGGTGGAACATCGCTACATGGTGTTGGTCTCACCCCTGGCGGTACAGGCCCTAATCCAGTCATCACCACCCCTGGTGGTCGGGCTGGAGGAGGATATCATCACGGACACGCACACGGACACGGCGCACACGGACATAGACACGGCCCCGGTGGTGGTGGCATGTGGAATAAAATCTTGCGGTTGCTCGGTGTGGATACCTTTTTGGCGACAGCTAAGGACGGAGTCGCGGACAATAAACACCGATCTAGACGGCGGCAGAATCCTTGGAATAGAGGCATCATTACGAATTGTAACGATTTTTGGTGTGCTAATATTGGAGAGTTGTTTAAAGGTGGGAACGGAGGTGAGGCTACGCTAGGAGGGCAGAAGGTGGATTATTATACCATGTATGAGACGCCGGCGAGATTGAGGAGTGGGTATCAGAGTGTGGCTGGAGATGATCAGGTATAAATATTTAAATGCTTATTTTGCATATATTGCATGGCCACGGTGCGGTTTAGGGTAGGGTTGAGAAAGTATATAATGGTAATCATTATCATTGGTTCTTTTGATTTACGGCATTGTCATATTTTTTATCACGTTTTTGTGTAGTCCTTTGGTGTCATTGTGATAGTTGTATACATATCCTTTGGTTATGATGATCTTTCTCATTGGTTTTCATTCGTGAATATATTTTGGCATATGCGTCCATGTAAGCATTAATCTGGGTCTTCTTTTACTGAACTTCTGATAATCATATTTCATTTTCATTTGAAAGGCATTCCAACGAATCTCTTGCCAAGTGACATGGAACCAAGTTTTAAAGGGGAAGGCGATCGATGAACGCATGCAAGACCGTTCCGGATTCCCACGTCTGGAAACTATCCTTGATACAGTCGTCCCTCAAAAATAATGCGTCCCGTGAGAACCGTGCCTCAGCAAAAGGTTTGTTTTTCAAGATCTATTTCGTGACTTGACCAATTCTTTAAAGATTTTCATTGAAGAAAAGGCAAGGGTTTTTAACGTGCGAATTGGTTTTTTCAAGCCTCATTAATTGTATCACCATACAAAAAGAGCACGGACAGCGCGGGACGCATTATTTTTGAGGGACGACTGTACCATGCGAAAACCTGCTGCACGATCAGATCCGCAACCTTCCTCACAGGATACAGGTGCATCAATCGCGATATCAATCTAATTTTTTTTTTTTTTGGCTTAACAAACTGCTATGAACTGTGTCGCTGCGAGAAGATATTGAAAACTTGTACCGATATTTCATGATACTAATCTTCAGCTAGCTCTGCAAATTTCCCACACATTGGTGCGCGTAGAGGATAACCAGGCGACACGGCCAAGTACGTGAGTTATAAATACTCCAGGTTTTCACCGGTCTCAGGTAGCCTTGACGCCGGCGCGAGGTGCCTATGTACCCACTTTCGAATATATTAGCGAATTGCAATGATTCTCCCAAACATGGATGTCATTTCTTGATTTTCGAAGGGTCAACAACAGTCGAGTAATATCTCCAACAACCATCCGAATCGGGTAATTCCTATATAACTCCTGCATATTTGATAAGACAAAATATCCCAGCCCGAATTTCAAAAATGTGGGCCGCGGGCCGGCCTCTTTCTTAGGAATACTTCTCTCAGAGACTTTAAATGTTCAGCTATGCTTTTTCTTTTCTGCTTCTGCTTTTCTTCTTCATGATTTACGACAGCCGGGTTACGAGATATTCACGAGGAATATCGACATATCGACACTTCACGATCTCAGACCGCAAGCGTCCAAAGCGCTTCCTGCCATATCCCGCAGGGAAGAAATATCACAATGTTCTTCCAAATGTTATTCCTCTCGCTCCTCTCCTACCTCGCCGCAGCTAACAACATTACAATGACCCTCTTTCCCGCCATCCCCCAAGTCTCCGAAATAGCAGCAAATTCCACAGTCCTCGCGGGTATAAGAACCTACATCTCCAACGGCGCCAGCATAATATGGGGTATAAATGCCAAACGCGCCCTCACCGCGCCCGCAACAGCAACCTACGACAACGACTTCTACATCGACATCACAACCTATAGCTACCAAACCAAGGGAAGACAGGTGCTGACATTCTACACTGGGATGCCGCTGTCAGCGGTCGCAACTGCGGATTGTAAGGTTACCAGTAGCGTGAGCGATGCGGTGACTTGTCAGATTACCACTACGCCTACCACGGCGCCGACGGCGGGGGGAACGATCAAGCCGATTGATTTTGAGAAGATATGGCAGGGCGATGCTGTAGTGGATTATTACTACTCGTTTGACTTTGCGGTTGCTTTTGCCTCGAGTGCTGTGGGGATTAGGATGGAGAGGGCGGGGCAGGTGGTGCCGGGTTTTGTGGTTGCGGCTGTGGTGACGGTGTTGCTGTTGCTTTAGTCTATTTTGGTGTATATGGGATTTTAAGCGTACCCCAGCCTGTGATGATTGATGATTTTTTTGGAGCGGGCGGGATGGATTTATTTTATTCAGTATCGATACGTATCTGGCGTTCTGGTGGGTATTTTTTGTACTTTATATTTCAACTACTGTATTAATTGAATGCAAATGCGATTTTTCGTCTCGTTTGCCCGATTCTATTATCAAAGCTACCATTTACTAGTCAGCGCTCGACTATTTTATCTTCGTAAGATCCAATTCCCAAGATGA
This sequence comes from Dactylellina drechsleri, assembly GCA_036971345.1. Classification (NCBI taxonomy): domain Eukaryota; kingdom Fungi; phylum Ascomycota; class Orbiliomycetes; order Orbiliales; family Orbiliaceae; genus Dactylellina; species Dactylellina drechsleri. Next base: position 663,427 of record JAJTUB010000009.1, read on the forward strand.
TATTTAAGTCTAAAACAGTCTCTGGTCTAACCTTTATAGTCGACAGTTTACAAGCAACAAGCGCTCAAATTCTTACAGTTTGCAGAACGCCAGAGCTTTGAACATCGATCTTTACGGGAGACCAGTTTAAACCAAACCATTCACTCCTAGCGTCGATACTAGGCGCTACTCGGTGCAATCGCACTTGCATGTATGCATATGCATGGGAAATGAAAGCTAGTGCGTAGCCTTGAATCCGACAGGTGCGGCGCTGGCGGCGTTGGCCATCCTATCAACGCTTTTTAAACCCAAAGCATGCATATTATAATATCAAACTACTATAGACATGGGATGAAAATGGAGACCTTAATGCACTTTCTCGGAACTCTGAGATTTCGATGATTACGAGCCGGTTATATGGTGGGGTATTCATCGAGTGGCAAGATAACACTGCCCACTTGAAATTTTCCCTCTACGAAGTATCATAAATCTATTGATTCTGATATCCTAAATGTAAGGTGTGAATTCGACAGTGATCATGAATATCTATGGAGGTATTTCTATCTAAACTACCCTTATTATTAGAATCTTTCTTGTTCGAGAATCTAGGTTTTTTATTTCCCGTGGATGGGATACAGGTAATCAATGCAAGCTACAAGGTGGCCACCCTGCTGCATCTGTTAACGTTCCTTGTCCATGTGCTGGGGTTCAATTCGATCGAATGCAAGTGTGCGGCCGAATTTGAGCCTTGACGCTGTGGGGCAACTTAAATCTCTTTGATATTATACCTCTCCGATTCGATGTATCCCCTCTATACACGTCCTGTCAAAAAGATGGAAAACATATCAAGACCTGGAGAATGATCAGCCGCACTGGTATTATTGAATTATTATTATTGCTATAACCCCATTGTCGCCGTCGCCGTGGGAATTGGGTATAAAAGGGTCTTCGCCGCCATGAACAGTAGGAATTCTTTTTTTCGATTTCTACAATGCTCTTTTGAGAACGCCATCATTACATTACGAGAAGCTCAATTGCACAATTACTTAAGCGCTCAAGTCATCATAAACTTGATAAATCGCAATTGAGTCAATCGCCCTGGTATATTTTACTTTGGAAAAAAAAGTTATATATACAATAATACAATGCAGCTATCACTAAACCTTTTCCTCCTAGCACTGTGTGCAGACACTCTCGCAGGCTTTAAAATCGTCCAGGAAGAAGGTGGTCCGGGTTTTCATATTGTCAAAGATGCCTCCATCCCAGTACGAGCACGGAAAGGAAGAGCTTGTATACGGCCGCGCGCACACAGAAGGCTGTAATCACGACAATTGCCTTCGCGCCTTGATCGGTCGTGTGGATGCCGCATCCGCATTCTGTCCCACCTACACCGCTCAAGTTTTCACGACTGGCACTTCGCTCGGTCCGTGGCAGACGCAATGCGGTTCCAGTCCTTCCCGTGTTAGCTCAGCTTGTAGCTGTCTTGTTGCTGTGAGTCTAATTTGAAAATTTAATAAAGTCGATGATAAGTCTCGAAATCGTTGGTGGAATGAAGAATCGAAGAAATGAATTTACAAAATGCTAACCGACTTTATATACTCGATAATGCAGCCCGTAACTACTACAACTACCACAACTCCGTCCAGCTCCACGACCACTACCACCACCACTGTTATCTAATCGGAGGCCCCTGTACATCCGCTAACTTCTTAAATTGTTGCACCCAGGCCTGTTATTTTCAAACTGGCAATCTTAACGATGGCGTTTGCGTTGCTTAAGATTTTTAGCTCACTACTCAAGAAAAAGATGTTGTATTCGAATATTCGAGAATATTTGTTGTAATAACGACGATAAAAAATACGGCATTTCCTTATTATAGGGTGTTTACGAAAGTATGCATCCGTTACACACTTTTCACCATATAATAACCGCGAGATTTAATGAAATTTCAAATTCAATGATTCCATCCATTGCGGTTAGTCTTATATTGTAATCCCAGATGATTCAAAACAACTAAGTATAATAATAATAATTAAAACCCCAAAAAAGAAAAACCAATGTAGTAGTGACCCATAAATATAACAGGAAAACTCCTCTAACAATGCGCTAAAATAGACATATTTAAGTTTGATGAAAAAGGAAGAAATACCACCCGATAAAGAAACACACTATCCCATGTCGTGACACACGGTGAAATGAAAATGCGAATGATAATAGTGTAAGGGAATAAGATTCGCAATGCCGAAAGGAATATGACGGTTGATGAAGACTGAAAATATGACTGCTCTATTCTAATGTGCGGAATGTTCCGTATCCTTCAGATACTTGAGGAAATCTTTCTTATGTACCATACCAGCGAACCGACCTTCTTGCGTAATGCACAAGAAACGTAGACCTAACATATATAATTAGCAACAACTTCAAAATACGCTTTCTTCAGTAAAGCTCGGGTAATAGTAAACGTACCTAATTTTGCGAAAAGCTCATAAACCAGCTCCATGGGGCTTCTGATCTCCAGAGCAATGGGCGCAGGGTCAACATATGCGGTAAAGTCAGTAAGCGCTCTGATGCCATCTTCGCTACCGTAGTCGAACGGCGTATCGTCAGGATACATCTGGCATAGATCCGTAGCTTCGTTCTTGAGACCGTCGAGGGCGTACTCCAGGTCGGGAGCAGGTATCAACCCAACCAAGATATTGTCTCTCAATATCGGGAGCCCACCATCAAGTTCTCCGCTGGCTTGTAATGAGTGTAACTTTCTTTGTAACTCCACAGCGGGCACCAGAGAACTGTCAGAGATATCGATGATTCTTTGCGCGGGAAGACTCGAGATGATATCGCTCAGTTCGCTCGTAAAAATCGGTGTAATTTTTGCGTCGAGGTATGGATAACCGTTGAGATCGGTCAAGAGATCATAGATGCTCAATGGCTCGACCCAATCGGAGACCCATTTGGAAACCATGACGGCGAGGGAGAATGGGAGGACGTAGTCTAAGCTACCGGTAAGCTCGAAAAGAATAACTACCAGTGTCACTGAAAGCCGAGTTACGCCACACATAGCAGCACCAGCGGTAACGAGAGCGTAAACGCCAGGAACGACGCAGGGGTAATGGCTTTCGACAGGGCAAGACTGAAATAAGAACAAGTCGGGTTGGGTCAAGTGTAAATATTGGAACGCCAATCCAACAATGTGTCCGATTATACCACCGATCACCATGGTTGGGACGTAAACACCGGCGGGAACTTTAGTACCGAAGGTGATAATGGTCAAGCAAGTTTTGATTGCGAGCGCCGCCATGAGTTCAGATATAGTCTTGGGGATATCTTCCACCAAAGGACACAGGCCCCAGTCGTCGTTGGGGTTTCTCGAACAGGGTTTGGCAAGCTCAAATAGCAATTCTGTGACTGGCAGCTTCGTGTATCTATTCCAATAACATACCACGCCGGTGATGAGTGCAACCACAAAAACCTCCAGAGCCGGATGCTGCTTGATAATTTTGTGTTTTCTGAATGTCGTCGCCCAAAATCTGCTGGCTTTGATGAAAAATGCACCGAATAATCCTCCAAGAGCTCCGAGAAGAGTGAAGGCGATAATCTCAAAGCCATGCCACCGAGTCTCGTAACGCACTTCGAACATGACAATCTTTGAAGTGCCATACGGGTCAAGAAATTTCAAAGACATCGCAGCAACGATGCAGCAAAAGAATGTCCTGAAAAGAGTTTTGGGAGGGAAGTAGTAGCTTACTTCTTCCAAGCTGAATAGAACCCCACCTAGAGGGGCTCCGAATGCAACTGCCACGCCAGCGGCAGCGCTAGCACTCAAGACCTCCCGGCGTTTTGCGTCGTTGAAATTATATTTGGGAAACAATCTGCAGCAAATATTTCCGATGCAAGTCGCGATATGCACAAAAGGACCTTCTTTGCCGAGACTCATCCCGGAAGCAACACTCAATATCAAGCCGATGGTCTTCATAAAGAGTGTCCTAAACCCGAGGTAACCATGCATGACGAAGCCGGATAGAATGACTTTGACCTCCGCCACTCCGCTACCAGCGGCGGTGTAATACTGATTTAACGCCGGATGGTTGTCTTTCTTTGTTTCATTGGCCTGTGACAAATCTTCGCTGAGAGCCGATATCGGTATGGAGCTGGGCAAGTCCGTTCGTGTAGCCATGGTAATTGTTGTCGCGCACATAGCGAAGAAGATAGTCGAGGTTATAAAAACTACATAACCACTAAGAAATCCTGCAAATTTTCCGATATGATCATCCTCGCCCCATGCGTGCCATGAACTACAAAACTCCTCTGAAACATCCGACAAGCAGCACTTCCTCCTGCTAAAATACCAGCCATTGGTACAGTGCCCATCTTTGAAATCGAAGAGGACGCTCTCAGAAACGTCAACAAAAAAGGCGACACCTGCCGTTAGAGCACCGACGATCGCTGCGAGAAGCCATCCTTGGGATGCATCATAGAGAAGGGTAAGTCGTCCTCGGATGTCTTTTCGTGCACGAAGCTCTCTGAGCCTGAACGCTTCTTTCACTGCATCATTTACCCAATCGGTCGAAGTAAACTATATTATATATACTGTTAGCCAGATTTTGCAAAAGAAAAAAAGTGATGCCGACAAGGGCAATTTACCTGATCGTACCACTGCTTGTGGAATGCCTGGTCCGTAGCAATAGCCCAATCGGGACCTCGGTCTTCAATACTCGATAAAGCAGTGTTCAGTCTTTGGATGAATGACTGTGTCCTATTACTCCGTAACAATGTTGGGGAATTTGCTGTTTGGTGCCGAGAGATTCGAGGGCGAGATGCAGTGGTTCTGGGGGTAACTGGAGCGGTTCTATATGATCGACTTCGGGTTTCCGTTGGTGTGTCAAGAAGGGAAGTTGTTTCATCAGGCTCCGACGGTTGTATCAATAACGACGGCCGACTTCTCCTTGCCGATTCGGTACCCTCTTCGATTTGTATTCCCCGTGAGGATTTAACAGATATAATCGATCTGGCGTCGGAGGCCATGTTGTGTTGATATATATAGGTACGCCACGGCAGATGCCGATATGGCTACGAAGTATGTGGTGATCAGGTTATGTGTGTCTATTTATTATTCATACGAAGACTGTCAGTCATGGCTTTGGAACTTCGATAAAGAAAAATGTGCAACCCGAAGGGAGCAGTGGTGGAGTGTGCCAACCTAGATGGTGAAATTATGAGTTTGTGATCATGTAAAATATAAAAAATGGGCAAGTTCCGGGGAACGGAGTAAACAAAGGGAATTAACAATCAAAAGTCATATGCCCAACGTGAGCCAACGTAGGCGAGTTTTAGGTGTACTGATAGGGATCTTGTGATGAGATGGATGTATCCATCATACGCGGGTGACTGCTGAGAATGGAACAAATAGGTCTGACAAACGCTAAGATCGGATCAAACAATAGTCATCGAGAAAGTGAGGATGATAAATGAAACACTTAAATACTCAAGTGCTCGAACAGTTCTAAGAAAATTTTATTCGGATAAGAGTGAAGATCGATTAAAGAAACTAAATAGTTAGAACGGCCTTAGCTGTTTTATTTCCATCAAAATTTCATATGTTTGTTGCTAAATTGCGGAAAGCCCGACTAAAGTTTGGGGGCGGACTAATTTTTGACATCATGTCGCATTAAAATGAATCGATAATGTTGGAGCTCGGTTCACGAAGAGACTGGGTCGGGTCCTGCATGCAAGGAGTGATGTGCAGAGCAAAACAGGGGAGTACTTACCGATCCAGAAGGTGAAGAGGGCAATGTCATATACAGCGTTGTTGGTGATGTATCTGAACGATTTAGTGCAAGAAAGAATCTAAATGAATCTGACGCGCGGGCCTGATGAATTGGAATATCGTGAAAGAAAGGGAGAACGAAGGAGGCTTTGTTGAGGGAAAGTCGGTGGCTGTGGTCATAATAACAAAAGGGAAGCGCGAGACCCGTCAGATGGCCCTGCGCCGCCAGCCAGACCCACGAGTCCCTTGTTTGTTCAACGGAAGCTCGTGTGGTTATTGATGGTGGTGGGGTAATTGCACCTGGGTAACTGTGGGATCATGAACCGAACTCCCCCAGCCTTTGGCAGCCACAATAGGCAACCCGACGCCGACACAGTGCCTGTGGTGGTATAAGGAATGCTGGATCCAAGAGATTTCGTTCGCACTCGCAGAACCAAATATAAATCATGGCGGCTGAAATCGGAGCCTGCCAACAAGAAAGAGGTAATAGCACTCGTATGCATATTGAGAGTTCGTTCAGCCAAGCTCGGTTCTAAATTATGAGCTCCCAGCTCCAAGGAATTAGGTGGTGTCATCTGCTTTGAGCGATCGAAGCCAGCTTGAGGACCCGGTCTGGAAATTTGAGACAAGCTACATCTGTTTGTTTAAATGTGAGGAGTATCCGAGTCAGTTGGACGATGATGCCATCGATACTATTTGCAAATAGATTGATGCAGAAGTTAATCGAGTGTAATTTACGATGTATAGGTTTTTGGGGGTCGCTGTTGACCTCAGACTCGGACTAACCCAGCCCCTTAAGGGAGACATCGAGACGAGATCCCGGCTGAGACGCTCATGCTCTGTGGCGCTGGCTGATGAGGTTGGATTTAGACCAACTGTGGAACCGAACCATAGCTAGTTGAGGCGTCTTCTAACAGCACTGTTGCCCGCAGTGATTCGCTTCAAAGAACACGAAATAAAATATTTATTGAGAGGTGCTCAAGGAAGCATCGGGGCCACAAACACCGAGACAGTCTGCATCCTCTCGCATTATCGTGTATTAGTATTCTCAACATTGATTATCGTATTTTGATGTATAAGCTGCTACTGCAGTTAGCCGGAGCCGGAAAAACTATTTAAATACGGGAGAATTCAGGACGCCACCTTTGTCAAAGAATTAAAATCTGCTTGGTTATCATGCATACAATGGCTGAACCGTTGACCTTGCCAAAGGGCTGGCCCGCTCTCATTCTCTTCGGGGAGTATGTATTCAACCTGCAGGGAAATTACTCCTCAAGTATTGAGCATCTCCACGTGTACGGCTAACATGATCTCACCAAATATAGCAGCATAACTGAAGGCAAGTCAGCACTGTAGCTTTGAGCTTCACGGAGCAATCGAAACGACCCCTAACGACATGGTACCCATATAGGCATATGGCATCAAGACACCGGATACAGCTTCGGAGCCGCTCTTTCGGATCAATTCTCCCGTAGAATCCAAGTCCTCGAACGAGGTTTCTCGTAAGCGTCCACGATACCCAAAATATGCATATCTAGCTTGCTGATAACTTGTAGAGGATGGACCACTGCCAACGCAAGAGTAATAGTGAACGACGTGATCCCACCAGCTGGTCAAGCTCTGGATCTCAAATTATTGGTACGACAACTTCCGAACTAGAGATATTTAATCGCTTTTCTATTTACACAAGAATTCGTTATACATAGGTCGTGTTCTTCGGAGCGAATGATGCCGTTCTTCCAGGCTATCAACAGCATGTAGACATAGGGGAGTATAAGGAGTATCTGAAAGATATAGTCACACACAGGCATCTTAAGGATCATGATGCCAAGGTCGTGATTATCACTCCGCCGCCAATCTGCGAGCACAAGATTCTACCATGGACGGATAGAAAGAACTCTGTTGCGAGAGAATACGCAGAAACCGCTATCTCGGTGGCCGAAGAGAATGGTGTTGAAGTCCTCAAGCTTTGGCACGAGTTTATGGCAGCCGCTGGGTGGAAGGAGGGTGATCCTTTGATTGGTGATATCAACGTCCCTGAATCTGAGAAGCTGGGAGAGCTGTTAAGTGATGGTGAGGAGACTCGTATTTATTTTCATTTGATGTTTTTATGTACCGGATAAGAATCCAACTGACGATGTATAGGTCTCCATCTAACCTCCAAAGGGTATAAACTGTATCTCGAAAAATTGATGGAATTGCTAAAAGGGAAGCTTCCGGAGATATACAATGCCGGGCGGCCGTTCCCATTGTGGGGAGAAGCTCCAAGGTTCAAGTAAACAAGAGGGAATTGGTTTCATAATTGGAGATAGAGTGGATGCTTAGCTCTGAACACTATTCGCTTTAATAAAGAGAAAAAAATCCAATGAAATTTACTGCGCATGAAGGGGAGAGAGATATTTAAATCTATACTTCTTCGACCACTCCTTTGGGACCTTGTTGAGGCTTTGCTAAGAGTCGATATATATATATATCATGGACGCCATGGACATATGCTAGCTGCAGGCTGTGAGATATAACGAATGGCGCTAATATACACGAATCAATGCCCTTCGAATTTGAAGGTTCCACAACTTTGAGGCAAACGGATCACGGAGTTACCTCTGACAAATATATTGGAACTACGATATTAATATTATAAACTTGCCCATCTCTTTCGTATAAAGTATCTCGTGCAAGGGAGTTAACCTGGTGCCAACAGGCTCGGATTGGGTGGTGGTGTGTGTGTTGATGTTGAGGCAAAGAAATTAATTTCGGCTGGCATCAAATCAGAAGGAGACACTCCAAACCATCTTCCTCGTCCACATCACCCGATCCTCCCCATCGACATCTCGAGCCATTCGCCCCCTGCCCTGATTACCACCAAACATCTTCTTACATATAACTAGAACGTGCTCGTGCCGGATATCGTCGTCGGCGCCGTGTCTGAGAGGAGTCACAATAATCTTCTGAAGACTTTCGCTTTCATCCCACTCAGCTAGAGAGGTAGCTACCGGCTCCTTTCCTGCTGGACGGCCAGCCATCTCCCATCCACCGCACAATTGAGACCTCCCCGAACCCCTACAACGTATCTGCCTACTCATTTTGGATAGCTTCGTCAAATCTTCTTCGGAGAATAGCCATTTCACCCGCGCTTGATTTCCTTCCATTTTCACTTTTTCAGGCTCTACATTTTGACATCCTAGTTACCTTTGATTTGTACACGAATTTGTGATTGGAACGGCATTCCTCGACAACCCCTCGTCAATCGACCCTAGAGAAAATTCGATTCGAACGAACCTGCGTTATATTCCCCACGTCTCAACTCGCTGCTCACTTCCGCTCTGCCGTTTACCAAACGGCATCGAAACTGCATACCAATCGAAAGACAGAGTCTTGTCAATCGCCCGCATTCTGGCTCCGATATCGATCGTCTCGCTAGACTCGCGGGCCAGTCTCACTAGGCGTCTCTAAGAGAGCTTTCACGTGTTTTGTTCAGCCTTTTTAGACCAGATTTTACTCAGCATTGATTCTGGGAACTCGTGTTCTCCTCTCACTCCGCGTGGAATATTTTCTCCGTGTTGTGAGGGAACACCTCCAATGAGAGTTTCTTTGTTCTAGTTGTAGAGAGATGCAGGGAATGGCGCAGTTTGGAGCAGATGATATCTGGAAACTTCAGCATGAAGTTAGAGAAATAAAGGCTTCTCAAGGTGCCATTATGAAACGACTGCAACGTATCGAACGTCGGGATGAGGAGTCAGCGAGGATCAAGTCATTGTGGAAGAGTCCCAATATGTTCCCAACGCTGCTCAGTTCCTCCAGCAGTGTTGCGAATCAAGCTCAGACTAATGGTGAGAAATCGTCCCTACTAAAGCGTCTAATCGTGTCGGACACTCCGTCTAATCATCTTTTGATTGTAGGTATGCCTAATAGCTACCATCATAACTCACGTTCGGAAACTACAAATCTTCATTTTGATGATCTTGATGCCCAGCCACAACTCGAGCCGTATACAGATCTTGAGAGTGAATTGCCAAAGCGTAATGCATCTCGAGCTAATAGCGTTAGATTCGATGATGCCATTCAGAACCATTGGTTTCACGACCCTCACGACTCTGTCGAAGATAATTACTTCCCCACCTCGCGGAGCATCAGTCAACTTGGGAGTCATATGTTGAGCGAGAGATCAGCTTCGAGCAAGTCTGACGGAAGACACAATTCTTTGAATTCGCATAGCGTCGGGTTCGACAACCAGTCTTTCTTTGATGCAGAACTAGGAATACCTCTCATCAACAGCTCATCCAACCAAAGCGCGATATCGAAACCGCCTAAGATCGAGTGGGCCGCAACCGCGCGAATATCATGTCGTTTGAATCCCTTCGCTGAAGAGGTGTTCCCAGCATTTATCAGTACCGCGTCGGTAGACTCTGTGATTGATTTTGACATTATCTCCAAGCTTAATCTCCGAGAGAGTTTGCGCCACAGAGATAATGGAAAACTCCAAATTCAGCTATCCCTGTATTTTTATGAGAGCGATATCCTGAGCTCGTCACATGTAGACAATAATATGTTGAAGGTAACTGTGGAGTTTGGTGTTCTCGTCAGTGAAAAAGATGGAATCTGTCCTTGCAGCATCGTTCTGGGTAACGATATTCTTGTGGCTCGACAAGCAGAAGTTTCATTTTTGCAACAGCAGCTCGGTATTCAACTTGATGATGGTACGCGCGCTTCAATTCGGTTCGCGGGCGCTCCGTTAGCAGTCAGCCATCCACTGCCCGACAAGCCCATCCACAACATTGTTCCAATCGCTTCTACTCCTACCAGTGTCATCGAACGCCCATACACAGCTCAGTCGATTGGCCGAAAAGATTCGAGATTCACTAGAACTTTCCAAGAAAGAGCAGGCTCTACTCCAGGAACACCGTTTAATGGGAACGAATTTGACTTTACCAGCCATCAACAAAAGCCGACCATTCAAACACCAGAACTTATACGTCCCATAGTTCAAGGAAATGGCGAAGAAACGATGGGTCAAGGTAGCAGCGCAATTTTGAATTCGGTGGAGGATACCCAAAGCCCCAAGCCCGCAAATTTGGACCTGGTTGGTAATCGTCAACCCAAACCGATCCCAACGAGCCCATGGTCTCTATCATCGGTGACAGCTCTTTCGCAAGAAGGGAATCTCCCCGAAATAAAGAGCCCGCTCCCGAAGCTCGACAGCACGATGCATCCTTCGCCGCAGCAACCTCAGGAGGTCACTCCAACCGATCCCGAACCTCCAAAACCGGACTCAGATACCACCAAGACCGAAGAAGCTCCAAAGCCCACAGATCAAC